>CM067365.1:40268128-41006533 GCA_034401795.1 Chaetoderma sp. LZ-2023a
GTTAGGGACATGTGGGTTTTTTATTTTCCCGATGTTTTCCCGATTTTTCGATTTTTATTTTCCAGATTTCTTTGTATCATATACAAATTATTCAATCCCAGTGTATGGTCACACCATTTGTTGTGTTAAAATTGAGTCAAATCGGAACAGATTTTTAAATGATATCCATAAATATAGACGCATACGCTCACGCACACTAGGGTAAAGTCAACAACAACAACAACAATAATTGGCTGGATAAAAGATAAACTCGTTGTTGTTAGACCTATTAATACCCCTCAACAACATTTGTAATCTATCAATCATGCAAGGCATATTTCCATCAAAACTAAAAGCTGCATGAGTAACACCTATATACCGACAAAGCAAATGATTCATCTAACTTCACAAACTATAGACCCGTCTCAATACTTCCACTTTTCTCAAAATTAATGGTACGACTTATATATAATCGGCTTATTAACTATTTAGACAAAACGTCAATCCTGGATACATCACAATACGGGTTTCGTGAAAAAACATTCAACTATGCTAGCAATAATTGAAATGACAGAAAAAATAATTGATTCAATTGAAAGGAAAAAGCACATAATAAGCATTTTCTTGGACCCTTCGAAAGCTTTTGACACGATCAACCACCCTATTTTACTAGAAAAACTTGCCTACTATGGAATTCGAAGAAGTGCACTCAACTACTTTCAAAGCTACCTAAACGAGAAAACACAATGCATGCAATTTAATGCAACCTGCTCTGAAAATACGAGACTAACTTGCGGTGTTCCTCGGGGATCCGTCCTTGGCCCTCTGCTGTTCCTCTTGTATATGAATGATCTGCCCAATATATGCAAACGCATGTCACTAACACTGTTCGCTGATGGAACCAATGAAGTTTGCCCTGACGAAGATATTGCTACTTTAAACAAAAACATAAATGAGGAAATGGAAGAAATTACTAACTGGTTTTCTTCAAATAAGCTGTCATTAAATGTGGATGAAACAAACTATATGTTATTTTCAAAATCTAGAGAACAAATAAATAAAGAGATTCCAGGAATTTATATCAACAACAAAATTGAAGAGACTCCGCACTCAAAGTTTCTAGGAGTATATTTAGACAAAAATCTGACCTGGTCCAAATAAATTGAGACAGTTACTGGGACAGTAGCAAGAGGAATAGGTGTCACCCAAAGATTAAAACCATATATGACACATGACATGGTTAAAACACTGTACAGCACCTTAATCCTTCCGCACCTCACGTACTGAAATACTGATTCGACTAACAACTACAAAAACAAAATATCTAAATTCAAAACCTCCAAAAATAGCATTAAATTATTTTCTCGACCAGCAGAGGGCCAAAACACGTTTAAAGAAGAAAAGCTATTCAAACTTACTGACATAGGTAAATCCCAAATGCTAACTATTGTGAAAGACTTCCATCACAACACCATACCCAAATCCATAGCACCCCCCCCCCCTTATTTGTGAACAATATTAACATCCACCAACATAACACTAGAAGCTGACACAAACTACATAAAAAATACAATAGACATGGGAAAACAGAATATCAATTACAGCCACTCAATTATGGAATAACTCTAAATAGGAAACAATAATGGAATAACTCTAAACAGGAAACCCAGGACAAAATACTGACAACATTCAAGAAAACAATAAAGGGATTATTTAATTAACACATATTAGTAGTAGTAGTAGTAGTAGTAGTAGTAGTAGTAGTAGTAGTAGTAGTAGTAGTAGTACTACTACTACTACTACTACTACTACTACTACTACTACTACTACTACTACTACTACTGCTGCTGCTGCTGCTGCTACTACTACTACTACTACTACTACTACTACTACTACTACTACTATTACATGGGTAGAAATAAGATTCACTATCTACATTGTACATGTGCATGCACAAGGGGCATCTAACATTTTACTCTTTCCTGCACAAATTGACATACCATATTAGCTAACAATACGTATGCACTATCTTCACCCATATCCACACATCTAGTCGCAACAATAATTTCTTTATGCACTTGACAAATAAAATGGCCTCTACTACCACTACTACTACTACTACTACTACTACTACTACTACTACTACTACTACTACTACTACTACTACTACTACTACTACTACCACTACTACTGCCAATACCACCTACCCACTCCAATCCACCCACTGTGATGTTTCCAACTGCTATCATCTATTAATTTTTTCAGTCACCATACAGCCAAGCTTTTGGATGAGCAGGAGAATGAGCACCGTGCCCTCCCCATCCCTCCCTCTCTGCCCTTGACCAAGGATGCTCGCCATTAGCCAGCATCCTGTAAACATCTTATCAATAACAAAATTGCAGTACAGCTCGGGATGTCTTGACATGTTTCCAAGCAAAAACAGTAATTTGTTGTTGGAATAATTTTGAAATCGATGTGAGACGTGTTTGCGTGTGCATTTTGAATGTGTAGGTGGATTGGAAGACATTGTTGCCTATGGCAACAGTGGCTTCCAATTCAATTATGTCCAGCACATTCAACAGACCGGTTTTACTTTACCGTGGAGATGTTCTGGTTATTTCTGAGATATACTATATAATCAAAGTCAACCAAAAATATAAGTGTTTATTTGTTGTATTATATCATCACTACTACAACTTAGACATGTATTCATTTTTTATTTAACTTGTCCACATCTTGTGATTGTATGTTATTTAGCTGTCCATTTCGTTTATCGTTAATATATAACATACATAATTGGAATTAATTAAAATAATAAAACATATGCTTAACTTAGAACGTGCAAATCTAATTTCTGAACTGTAGTTTGTTATGTAACTGTCCTGTTTCATTTATTGATATAGATATATGGATATGTGTAAGGTGTCCGCCAATACAATAGGCATTGCCTTCGGTGGACAACCTAGTTGAATCCATGACATATATATTTTGCTACTGAATAAATAATATCGAGTCTTGAATCATGAATTTTGCTATAAACAAATAATAAACAACAAAACCAAGAAGATGAGAGATGTGTTTACAAAACAATGGCAAAAAATATATCAAACTCTGTGAGCTTTCAATTCAATTTCAAGCCATATAGCTAACTAGTGTTCTTTGAGGAAACAATTAATGTTGCTGTATAAGACATTGGAATATGCTACTTATATATCACAGTTCACGACATTATTTTATGGATGACAGTCTTGTCCAGCATTGTGTGTCATTGATGAAGAAAATTGACATCTGTCACTCTTATTTCAAACTGTCGGCAGAGAAATTAGAAATGGTCTCACACAGCAAGGACAGGTAGATGATCTTTTCGCTGAAAACGTGTGTCCATGATGCATGGTCATCTTACCTCATCCGGGTTTTCATGTTGAAGATGAGAAAAAACAATTTATGTTTAAACAAAAAGAAATTAACACAGTAAAACCTGCCTATAACGGTCACCTTATGCAACATAAAAATTATTACCTAATCCATGCTGTCATTTAACACAAGAACATCGAGGTCGTCTCCACAAAATCAGATGGCCATTATTCGGTCTTCAGGCAACATCCGACAATTCATTGCACTTACTAAAGTTTAACGTTAGCTGGAACACTGCTCCTGGTACAGGTTCCAGTTAACATTAAACAGTAGCAATATGCATTGTAGAAAGTTGGCTGTAGACCGCTTAGACGGACTAAATACAGCATATTTGAGTAATTTTGATAACATTGTTACATAATTCTGTTATGCAATCTTTTTCTTTGTCGGAATTTAAATACACTTGTACAATCAGATTTGTTCACAAACAAACATATCTTAGCCATGTAAATTTGTTCCAACATTTCGATTATCTATTTAGGCCTATATAAACCTTGCTCTAGTTATCTACTTTATTCTGGGCAGACATAACTGAGTGGACTGGGCTAGTACACTAGCCATCTCCGCTCACTAGACTGTCCATGCCCACCCACTACCAGTGCCATTATCGCACATTTTACATGGCTTGGTGAAGGGCGGAGATCGTCATAAATCTGCCAAGCTATACTGTTCAGAGAATTCACAACCCAAGGACACTGTCTGAAAATATACAAGACGAGAGCATAGCAGATCCTTGGACTGATCAATTACAGTCTACTAGAAGAAGTTGTGGACACAACTGTCAATGCCTTTGAAGTACGACTTGACAAGTACTGGGTAGGACAGGAAATTATTTATCAGTTTGATACGGCTCTAAACATCTCTGCTCCAAGACAGAACACTTTTGTTAATGTAGCAATAGTTGAAGAGGAAGAAGATCTGGACTCATAGGGTTTAGCCTTTCGTCCAGTATTAACATACGGTTACATTGATTTCTTAATAAGTCTATTAAATAAGAATTGTGTTCCTGCTTACTGTTGGGTGGCATATATTACTTACTTAGTGTTATGTATTGTTGACTTCGAGCTCTTCCTCTTCTCCTGACACTAGATCTTCTGTATCTGTATCTGTACTAATACGAGGCAAAACCTATGGCCTTAGGTGCGGGCCTCGTAAACATGGCTGGGTTTCATAGTCCACAAGATTACAATTGTCCATTGATCCATTTAAAAACTGTATGTACACTATTTAACATCATCTCGGTCGGTCTTAGAATGTCGTCTCACGGATGTATGTCTTAAATATCTCTACATCCATGGCGGTGATTATTTCTTCAGCCAGGTGTTCCATATTGGTACATGTACAGTTCTCGGTAGAAAGGAGCTATGGTACTGGCTAACCCTTGTCTGATATGACTGTAGCTTCAGTGGGTGACTGTGTCTGGTGGTGTTTGCGTTGGCCCAATAGTTGGTATTCTGTTGGTATAGCGACTTGCCTATGCAGGATCTTGTACATGAAGATGACATTGGCCTCCATTCGCCGTTGTGCAAGGCTTTCCCATCCCAGTCGGTTCATCATTGCTGAGACACTCTCCCTCGGAATGGAGGTACACTGGGCGACCTAGTACAAACCTTGCAGCCTTCCTTTGTACGCCTTCAAGTTGGTTTTTCAGGTCACATGTTGGTGGATCCAAGACTGTTGAAGTGTATTAAATTTTTGGTCTGACCAGCGATTGGTAGGCACATTCTTTGATGGATGTTGGGCATGATCTTAAATTTCTTGTTAAGAATCCATGCAAGTACCCAGTTTGCAGATGATGTTGATTTAGATATCTGGCTGTGCCATTTTAAGTTGTGTGTTAGTCGGACGCCGAGGCATGGTGCAGATTTACATTCTTCCAACCTTTCCACACTCATTGTGTAGTGTGTGGTGAGGCATGATCTTCGTTGGGTGAGTTTGATGATATTGTAGCGTGGGCTTTCCAGTCAGGTACGGACCGTCCCAGCTTGTCTGGTTACAGAACGGCCGGACCGGTATGTTCAAAGCACGCCCTCCCCCCACCTGGGTAGGATAGTACGCATGTATAAAGCCATATATATAAAAGAGGTTCCCAAAGTGACAAAGTTTGTGAGATCGCCTAGCGCGCCTGCGCGGGCGTCAGAAATTGCCTACCAATGCGCGTTAGTGTTAGAGAGAATGGCATGTTATAGTGTACCGAGTCGGTACTCGTAATTCCTTTAAAATATATTTCCCACGTCGTTCTTGCTATCAAGCATTACCAAACTGAAGCGAGGACTCCGAATCTTTTTACGATTTTTAGATCGGTCCACAAATGGCCGAGTTAATCATGTTTGATTCCGTTCAAAATATTGTTCTAAAATCCAGAGGCGTGTGCATGTACTTGGTGAATGGGGTGAGGGGAGGGAAGATAGAGTATCACGTGATCGCTTTCCATGCCTCAGAACTCGCGCGCTGATTGGTTGTGGCACTCCAGCTCTGACGTCATGAGTAGTATAAAAGGAGCAGAAAAATCGGATTCACCAGCAGGGAGAAGGTGGAAAGTTGTGTTGGCCAGAGCAGACCGAGTCATGGGGCAACTGCTTACTGTAGATCAGGTTCCTAATAGCCGACTACAGTGCCATTCGGATTTCATCCTCATCTCTGGGACACAGTCTCCGCATCCGCATCTAGTTTCTGGAAGCTCCCGGAAAAGATATCATCCGGGGCAAGAACTAAATTATAGTAAGGCACCCCCACTACCAACACCACAGAAGGACCTTTTGTGGATGGGCCTTTTGTCCCTGATCTAAGATCTCGTCAAGTATGTAGGACGAGTGGTGTTTTTGATGGATAACTCGCCAGATCTGTTAAGCCACGCTAAAGAGTGGTGACTCAAATTCCGCACATGTGTCATGCTCAGTATTGAACATTTTGACCGCAGTTGGGGCATTGTCTGATGCACTGCACGAGCTATTGTAGTTCGGATCGACCGGTCAGATACCGGCCGTACCAGCTAAGCTGGGTATGCGCCACCCATCCTGGATTCATTCCCTGAACACGCCCACCTGGGTAGAGCCATAAACATATATGGGCCTATGGGAGAGATCGCATTGTAAAAACTACTAAGTTTGTTAAAGCGCATAGTGCACATGCGCACGCTTGGATGCAATTTTTGATGGAGCATGTAGTTTATGACCAAGATAGGATGGCGCGAAATGAGTGTACCGAGATGGTACTCTGTATACTTTTTGATTACCTGTTCCCGCTGAATCTGGCATTAAATAAGACTAGAATTCGACGGGCTTTTTAAATCTGTAAACCATTGCAAAATCGGTTAAGAAATGGCTGAGTTATCCACGGAAAACCCTTCTTGATTATCTTCAAAATATTGCCGTGACGTCATAACCACGTGGACGCAGAACTTCTAGAATGCTCTAGAACATTCGACTGCGCTATTATTAGCTACGCGCTGATTGGCTGTTGCTCGAACGATGATTGGTTGGAGCCTGGCCTGTGATTTCACGAGGAGTATAAAAGGAGACGCGATACAGAGATCGAGAGCATCCTCGGCCAGGGGCCAAACAGGTTGGACCTGTACTAGCTACTATTGAGCGACAGATATTACGCATATAACTTCGGTTTCTGACGGGTTCTCTCCAACCCACCACACTAAAAAGACAATTTGGTAACTCCCTACTTGCGGGAGCAATTTGGAACTTTCTAACTATCGTTCACGAATATCAATATCTACTTCGGAACACGAACTTGAGGTGAGGCCTTTACTGCCTGAATATGTGATTCTACAGATGTAGAGGCAGGATGTTCTTTGATGGATGACTCACCGGATCTGCCGGCCACGCCTAAAAGTGGTATTTCAACTGTTACCACACTAATGTTGTGTAGGTTCTTCTAACTTTCGACCGCAGCAAGTAAACTCTGCCCTGTGCGTCTTCAGAGCTGGCTGACGTACCCAGCTCCGTTACGCTTTGTTTTGTATCTTCATTTGCATCTGACAACCACCGCTTGTGATCGGGTTGTTGCCAACTTCCATCCGTGCCATCGGTGTAGGGAAACTTTCTTCACAGCAGTAATGCTATTGTATCTCTTGCTGACTACTCGTTAGACATTCCATTATGCTTACAGTGCTGAGCGATGTACTCCCGCCATGAGTGTTCTTGCGGGAATCCTGTTTGCGGAACCAACCTGTGGGAACTTTCCAGCTTCCAGAGAATGCATCAACTCGCGTCAACTAAGAAATGGCATATCAATTTCAGTAACACGATAGCCTAACTTAAGAATGACTACTGAGTATTCAAGTAACTATACTTCACATTTTAATTATTCCGCTAAATGTACTCTTTTAATGATATTGTATCCGTATAAACGGTCCCGATGACTAAAAGGTACCATACCGGTCTTAGGAGCGCTAGTTATAATTTCTGTATATGTTTATAGTTATTTTCATTTTCCGTAAGTTTTTTCCACTAACTGCACCATAGTAGGTTCGCTAACCTGTACTAAGAGATATATAATTCTGATCATATTACGCTATATTGATTGTTCTGGTTAGTTTATATATATATATATAATATAATATTTATAATATTTATATTTTCTATGAATAAACAAAACATATGAACTGATGGCTACATTTAGCAGAATAATTAAAATGTGAAGTATAGTTACTTGAATACTCGGTAGTCATTCTTAAGTTAGGCTATCGTGTTACTGAAATTGATATGTCATTTCTTAGTTGATGCGAGTTGATGCATTCTCTGGAAGCTGGAAAGTTCCTGCAGGTTGGTTCCGCAAATAGGATTCCCGCAAGAACACTCATGGCGGGAGTACATCGCTCAGCACTGTAAGCCTAATGGAATGTCTACCGAGTAGTCAGCTAGAGATACAATAGGATTACTGCTGTGAAGAAAGTTCCCGTACACCGATGGCACGGATGGAAGTTGACAACAACCCGATCACAAGCGGGAGTTGTCAGATGTAAATGAAGATACAAAACAAAGCGTAACGGTGCTGGGTACGTCAGCCAGCTCTGAAGACGCACCGGGCAGAGTTTACTTGCTGCGGTCGAAAGTTAGAAGAACCTACACGACATTAGTGTGGTGACAGTTGAAATACCACTTTTAGGCGTGGCCGGCAGATCCAGTGAGTCATCCATCAAAGAACATCCTGCCTCTACATCTGTAGAATCACATATTCAGGCCGTAAAGGCCTCACCGCAAGTTCGTGTTCCGAAGCAGATATTGATATTCGTGAACGATAGTTAGAAAGTTCCAAATTGCTCCCGCAAGTAGAGAGTTACCAAATTGTCTTTTTAGTGCGGTGGGTTGGCACTGCTAGCTACGGGAGAGAACCCGTCAGAAACCGAAGTTATATGCGTAATATCTGTCGCTCAATAGTAGCTAGTGCAGGTCCAACCAGTTCGGCCCCTGGCTGAGGATGCTCTCGATCTCTGGATCGCGTCTCCTTTTATACTCCTCGTGACGTCACAGGCCAGGCTCCAACCAATCATTGTTCGAGCAACAGCCAATCAGCGCGTAGCTAATAATAGCGCAGTCGAATGTTCTAGAACATTCTAGAAGTTCTGTGTCAACGTGGTTATGACGTCACGGCAATATTTTGAAGAAGGGTTTTCCGTGGATAACTCAGCCATTTCTTAACCGATTTTGCGATGGTTTACAGATTTAAAAATCCCGTCGAATTCTCGTCTTATTTAATGCCAGATTCAGCGGCAACAGGTAATCAAACAGGTACACAGATTACCATCTCGGTACACTCATCTCGCGCCATCCTATCTTGGTTGTAAACTACATGCTCCATCAAAAATAGCATCCAAGCGTGCGCATGCGCACTATGCGCTTTAACAAACTTAGTCGTTTTTAGAATGCGATCTCTCCCATAGGCCCATAGATGCTTATGGCTCTACCCAGGTGGGCGTGTTCTGGGAACGAATCCAGGACGGGTGGCGCATACCCAGCTTAGCTGGTACGGCCCGTATCTGACCGGTCGATCCGAACTACAATAGCTCATGTGGTGCATCAGACAATGCCCCAACTGCGGTCAAAATGTTCAATACTGAGCACGACACATGTGTGGAATTTGAGTCACCACTCTTTAAAGTGGCGCGACAGATCTGGTGAGTTATCCATCAAAAACACCACTCGTCCTACATACTTGACGAGATCTTACATCGGGGACAATAGGCCCATCCACAAAAAGGTCCTTCTTTGGTGTTGGTAGTGGGGGTGCCTTACTATAATTTAACTCTTGCCCCGGATGATATCTTTTCCGGGAGCTTCCAGAAACTAGATGCGGATGCGGAGACTGTGTCCCAGAGATGAGGATGAAATCCAAATGGCAATGTAGTCGGCTATTAGGAACCTGATCTACAGTAAGCAATTGCCCCATGACTCAGTCTGCTCTGGCCAACACAACTTTCCACCTTCTCCCTGCTGGCGACCTCAGTGAAAAATTTTTGGTGGCGGGAGAGTGCTGCATATATAAATGTTGCTGTATAGTGTTTCCTACATGCATACATTCATAGAAAATATAGGACTGCAGTGCATGTAGGAAACACTATACAGCAACATTTATATATGCAGCACTCTCCCGCCACCAACAATTTTTCACTGAGGTCGCTGCCCGTGCTACAACTCTGTTTAGCCTGGCATGGTACTGATTAAAACCTTTTCTATTCACCTCGAAAGGATAGGTTTAATATGATTAGAGACACTGTCTTCGTTAAGAAATCTGTGGTATATTCTTCTCTTCCGGCAGTGCGATAATCTAGCTCCGCACTCCAGTAAGACTCATAACTCCAAGATTTTGTCTCACATCACGCTCCACTCAGCCTTGTGGCTTCTTAATTGTTTGGATGTCCATATCCACACCATGGGCTGCTCCGACTCTGTGAAACCATTGGGGTTTCTGAGCGGTGATGGCCAGGGTGTGGTATCACATGCATTCCCTCTGTATCTTCGGATACTTAGTAGTTAGCACTTTTGCCAAAGTAGGAAAAGCACTGCGAACACATATTTTAATTATTATTTTATTTGCTGAACCATCCTCCCGCACCGCAGTGCAAAACTGGGCAACTTGTATATAAACCTAACGACAGGTTAAACGGTTAGTTCCATAGGACCCGATGACGGGCGAGATGTGTATCCCCACCGAATTCCATAAGAATGTCTGGGCATGATATTTAGATCTGCCACGCCCTCACGGGAAGGACATTTACTGTGGGTAATCATCTCTCTTACCCCCACCATAACGATAGGACAATTGCATAATAATGCTTTTGTGAAAAAGTAACCTATGTCCTGTAACGTTTTATGTGGTTACGGAGCGAGATGTTCGGATTCTTATCCAGTTCGGAGATCTTACTAAGTAACATGTATGAGTGCTGTCTTCAGTATTGATGTCTTAGGGCATCTGTTCTCAATGACAGCCATGTCTAATAGCTAGGTAGATCCCAGCCATTTGCGGCCTAAAATAGTTCTTGTTTCTCAAAACTAAAAGCTAATTAAGCAAAGCAGAAGGCCCGCATAAGTAAAGTGGCGACTACTAATTCAGCATACTAAGAATCACATAAGACGGTGACGTGGGATTCCTTCGGGAATCGTTCGTCCCGGCTTCACGTAAAACCGCATGCAACCCTATAGTCATAATCTCACTAGGTATGGTATTTTCCTTTTCAAGCATTTTTTGGTTGAAATATTAGAGTGGGCCCATTTTCGCCTACTACTCTTCTCCTGCTTTAAGCAGTGGCGACACCTTCCCAAGACGGAGGCCCGCGCGAGGCCCTTGCCTCTCGCAAGGACTCAGTGATGATGGTCCACGCGAGGATAATACTCCTCACCCAAATTAGCACTAGGAGTACTGCCCGCATGAGACACATGACTTTTCGTCCGAGATAATCTTCTTCCTTTCAGCTTAGAGGTATAATAAATTATATTAAGTTAATTAGTTAAGTCTCGTGTACGGGAGCCTCCCTTGCGGGGATACCTCTGCCGACCTATGAGTCTGTGTGGTACCTCCGGGAGCCCCATGTTTAATAGTTCCTCTGGCTGTCTCTATGTCTCGTATTTTCGTATGCTCTTATTTAGTTTTATCTAGTATACTCATAGTTGCTTAGGTAAAATCATTGTATAGACTTAAATTTTTAGGTCACCAAATCAAATCTTGTAAGTCCATAGATTACGAAATTGCTATGGACAGGCATACTGGTGACACAAATTCTTGGGGTGAGACAGTTGTATTTAATGTTGACGACAATGGTCGCACGGCCCCACCGGAACGATTGAGTTCCACCGGCCTTAGGAGCCGGTTTTTGTTACCTGCAGGGCAGTCTCATACAGGATCCTTCACCCCGAGACTGGATGCTAACCAGCATCATCATTCGTCGTGCACTTGCGGCGTGGTGACTCGACATGATACACCGGAACGGCCCGACACTACCCCGCGAGCTACACTATGCGGTGCATCACGTCTTGAATCGCCAGGCTGAATTTGCATCAATTAACTTTCAACTGTAGCCCTTCATAATTACAGGGCAGGCTACAAAAATCTGCACCGGTACAGCACTTTCCCACCACTGTTTAAATTCCTAAGCTGTGAATAAACGTGGCTATCTACTAGCCATCCGCATCTGCAACAGTTCTTCTTCACCATTCTTGATAGTGAGCCGCATCAGACAGATTGTCTGCATATAAACTCCTAGCAGCTAACATCAGCTTCATGCCATCTCATGCCCGATTATGTGACGCTTCAACCACAGTGACTTTAGAACTTTTTCTGTACCGATGACTAATAGGTACTCCATTATTGTATTATTGTATTAATATATTTATATAAGGTACTGATAACTAACAGGTACTGCACGTCATCTGACACCGCATTTTATAGTTCATATGTTTTTACTGTATATATTTATTCTTATTTTGGGCTGATAACTAACAGGCACCATCAAGGTCGTGTGACCTCGCATTTTAACTGTACTGTGATAGTTAATTATATGGCAGTAGTCATCCTAGTTATATATGTTGCTTATTTTATATCAAATACTAGGGCCATAGTTCGCTAGGCTACACTATACACTGCAACAACAACCACACCACCATGTTCCCCAACAGCATCAATTTTTCACTGAGGTCGCTGCTCATGTTCTCATTACACGAACCTGACATGCGGCCGACTAAACCTGGTTATTTTAGCTCGGTAGGATAGGTTTATAAGTAGTAATGGACGATTACTCTATAGGAGACATTTGTGTAAGTCTCTTTTCGGGGTGTAGCGGATATGTAACACCGCACACCAGCAAGGTTGTATAAATCGGCCATATACCATAGGGCCTCCTAAATTCTTTTGAATAAATGAGTAATTGTCTCTGTCTATGCTCCTCCAGCCTCAGGGTTTAATAATTGTCTGTACTCCCTCTGCCACGTTGGTTAGAAACTATTGGGGTTTCAGAGCAGTTAGAATCAAAGTGTCGATGACCGTAAACATCTGCTCTGTATCTGCAGATACTTGTTAGCTTAGATAACCATGCCAAAGTAGGAAGCACTGCGAAAACATTATATTATATTTACTGGCCTGCAGTGCATCTCTGGGCAATCTCCATAGCCCTAAAGACAGGTAAATGTTAGTCCCAGGGTGCGGAAGTTACATGATACACCCCGACATGCTAGGTGATGGACAGGACACAGATCTCCATCTAACTCTACCGGTAACTGGGTGCGGTTTTAGAACCCACCACGCCCTCACGGGAAGGTCACCATAGTTGGATATCTGTCTCTTACTCCCCACCCTAAACCTAAATGTGGTTTTAAATGCTTATGTAATGTGACTTGTCCCTGTGCTGTTCTGTGTGGTCATGAGGCGGTGGTGATAGGATCATTATATGATTCTGAAGCTGCCACCATGGGACATGTCTGCACGCTGTATCTCTGAGGGTGATGCTCCGTGAGGGTGACCATACGGACACTGGGCATCTTCGGCAGTCAGGCCTATATGTTAAAGATAGGTAGAACACACAGCCACTTGTTGCTTAAATTTGACATGGACCTAAAAACTAAATGTTAGGCTATGATCTAGCAGAAGGACCACATAAATAAAGCGGCAACTACCAATACAGTATCTTTTAACTTACATAAGGTGACAGTGTTGAATTCTGCAAAAATTATCCACCCGACCTTCACGTAATACAGCGTGCATCACCATAACTTATAATTTCACTAGACTGACTCATTTTACACACCATAGCATAGTTTGAATAAGAGAGTGGCCCATTTTACCATATCTCTTCCTACGCTTTGGCGTTGTAAGCATTTGTGATGGAGGCCCGCGCGAGGCACTTTCCTCTTGCAAACAAATAATATTTGAGTTAGGGGTTATTTATGGTTTATATTAAACTTGCTAAGTAGCCGCATAATGACCCTTCCTTGCAGGGATACCTCACTGATTACACCGATCAGAGATCGGTGAGGTACCACTGGTGAGGACCATGTTAAACAAAACACCAACTTAGTCTTATGTACTTAATTTCTCTCTCAAAGCAGCAAACGAGTACCATTATTTGGCTCTATAATATTGAATAGGTATATATTTTATAATGTCTCAACTCTAATTGAGTAAATGGACTGCCACACTGGTGACCCAAACAGCTGGGATGATACGGTGTGGTTCAACTTCCGTGACGATGATCGTACGGCCCCCACTGGAACGTAAATGTTCCACCGACTCACAAAGTGGGTATTTGTATAATCCGGAGAGACGCAACACTAGATCCACAACCCTGAGATCCACAGCTAACCAGCAGCCTCATCCCAATACGCCGTGCACATGCGGTGCCACAGCGTGAGAGAATTAAGCGGACCAGCGTGTACCCCCGGAGGCTACAATATTACACTTGGATACGTTGATTTTCATCTCCCATGTTTCCGTCCAGGACATAAGTTTATCTAGGTCTGATTGAAGAAGGCACTGATCCTCTTCTGTATGTATGGGCAGATGTACAAGGCAGTCATCAGCAAATAGCCGGATCATGAAATTGAGGTTGTTTGCTATGTCGTTGTAGACTAAAAAAAGGATTGGGCCTAAAACTGATCGTTGTGGCACTCCTGAGAGAACTTTTGTTGATTCAGATCAGACATCTTCAATGACAACCTTTTGCTGCCTTTCACTGAGGACTTGTGTTATCCATCCCAGAATGTTGCCTTGTATTCCGTAATGGTGTAATTTCAGGAGTAGGCTTTGGTGCGGTACCTTATCATTTACATTATTTTCTAATTATGACTCCCTGTTATATTAATTTGTGCTTTATGGTTATCATACAAAATATCTTGGTTTTCCCAGTGTTATATAGCCTGTTTTTTTAATGTGTTCATGCTCTTAGTTGGAATTATTGGGTTAGGGAGGCTATAGCTGTTACAGATTGGTGTAGCACTTACGGTACAGTGAACGCATGTTTGCTTATTTTGCTATATTCTCAGTGAGGTCTAAACTTCACACATCTTTACCACGCATTAGGCGTCTTACAGGCTTCAGGTAGTACGCCTTTCAGACACCGTCTGCTCGGCTGACAGCTGTCAATTTGCCGCCGCTGAATCTCCATAATCCGCGTTTCAGTCCTTCTATAATTAAATTGTATTTAGAAAACATGAGTGAGGACGTTTCACGTTTAAGGGCAAGTAATCAAATTGTCACAAGATTCGTTTATTTCAGTGTTCAAATTACAAAATTCTTATGCTGTCTGTAATGGCGTATATAAAGCGAAAATGTATATTTTTTACACTTTCATGTGTTTCCGTGATTTATTCATTACTTCATACTTGAAATTTGAATCACATGCCTTGATATTTTTACCCGAAAATCACCCTTTTATTGCACCCTGACCCATCCTGATTATATATCACCATATATCCCTTAATATGAAATTAGGCATTGCCTAGTGGGCGACCGTAATCAACTACGCAGTCATTTTGTCAAATCTAAACGTTACCTTTTTCTCACCTACTGACCTAGCAGCCAGATCTCATATTTACTCTGTACCTGTAGTGGGCGATTACTGCCAGTATGAGTCAATCCCAGCCATCCTATCTATCCCAATTCTACGTCAATGCTCTTTATTTACTTCAGATTCTAATCTAATACTCCCCATTTTATCAATCCGACGCTCTACTATAAAATATCTAAGTCACGCCTACCAACAACTTCTCACCCCAAATACTACTGTGACTTTGTTGAGCACCCCCCCCCCCCCATCCCACCTCCCCCACCCCCAACTGTACCATATTAAAAAAAAATACATGTATCTACAATCAAAAATCCTAGTTGCAATCTAAAAGACCCTTTATATGTAGAATACACTACATGTAGAACAATCTAGGTTTGTGCGATTATTGTGTTGAGTGATCGTGATTGACTATTAAAAAATAATTGTTATTACTCGATTAATCAGCATGGATATAACTTATCAAGACATAACAACAAAGGAATATCAATGACGAAAATTGCAATGGTGTTTAGAAAAGTCCATTTGCAGGGCAAGAGAAATCGAGCCAGGCATTCCAGTAATACGTTTTCAAAAACAGTCTTGTCTTGCCATGCAAATGAACATACATAAACTAAGTAAAATATCATGTTTTTTATTACGGATCACAAAAAAAAAGTAATTGAAAGTTAGGTTTTGAAATATTTTATGCAATAGTAAAAATTCACGATCATTTAATTTTTAATCATATAAATTCACGATTTAAAACATAATCACGATTTTCGATTTAATTATGTAATCACGCAAGCCTAGAACAATCATGATAATATGGTACAAAAAAATAGATGTGCTGTCCTGTGTTCTGTGTTTACTCACAGATGTCTGTATAATTAACTATCACCTTATATATTGTAATGTTTTGTTTTGTGTGTAGGGGGTCCATCGACTCGTAGGCTCTGCCTTTGATGGACTGCCCAATTGTAATTTGTATATTGTATATTAAGCGTGAAATAAAAAATCTTGAATCTTAAGACAATACATACATAGATATGGTCGAGTTGCTTAAATTCGTGAGTACCGAAATTCGTGAATTTCTTTTTATCGTGCTCGTTCTGTGATGTAACGTTGCATAGAATGCATCTACACAGTAGCCACTTTTTCATTGACAGTTCTGAACCTTTTGACAAAGTTTTGAGCAAAATACGGTCAAAACAAGAAACTTCATACATGTACTGATGATAATGATAAAGATTCCTTAAAGAGGAACACCAGACCCTCTATACTACTTTGCATTACATGAATCTACAGACCGTAACGGTTTCAAAAATATAATTGTAAGCTCTGTGCTCAAATTAGAAATATATATCTTCGCTATTTAACTATGTGATACATTAATTAAATTTCTATTCCCCGATGAGCCGTAGGACGTCATAAGTTGAACGTTTTTCTCGCTGTCATCCAACGCTATCGCAATTTTATATTGCGAATTGCGTTTTATAAAGGGGTTCTCTTCAACGGTGTTAGGAATATATAAACTACATTTGCGGAAATGTTGAAGAATACATAATAACAGTCTTTGTCTGAATTCTCTGATGGTGCCGATTTTGACATCAAGTTTTGGTCTTGAAATAAATGAATGATGCGATGGTATAGGCATATCAATATAATTGCAATTTTTGAATCAACACTCCCACTGGCGCTACGGCAGATAATGTTATTAAAGCTTCATCTATTAATATGAGAGTTTAAATAGTTCTTACATACATCCAGTCCATATTTAGGTGCTTGTGTTTTCATACTAGCCTAAGAAATTCCTGAGATATTGTAATATTCATGTAATTAGCGTGTATCTTCATAGAAAATGTCCATCTTAAGGTTCGGCAACTAATGTATGAAAATAACAAATATATTCCATAGATTTGCGATAATGTAATAAGTGTCTTAATCTCTTCAATCTGTACATATATAAATGATGTCGATAGCATTATCACCAATAGATATATCACCATCCAAATGCATGCGCTCTTGTCTTTAGAGTGCCGTTATCATGGTACTTGTCGGATGGTATTCAACCTATGACGTCATAGGTTTAATTAGCTCGCAGAAATTTATGGTAACATAGCGGGTTTTAACCCATTTTAATCGAATTTATATATAAATGTCGCAAGAAAGTTTTACACAGTAGCTTAAATATGTGCTCTACGATACAACTGCGTGTTTTATGCAAAAAATGGTGACCCTTCTTGTGTTCCCCTTTAATGCACTTTCCTAGATTGCTTACTTACGCTTATTTAGTAGCTTAAATGAACAATTTTCACAATCCAAAGTTACCACCAGCTTTGTGTACATGTCTCAACCGCATCGGATTAAACTGATTAACGGGAGCACGTCTAAATTTTATTGGAGAGGCTCTAGAGGAAGGGGTGGGTGCTTATCAATGATTTACCAAAATGTCAGAATTAACATAACATGTTAACAATAACAAATTAACATGGTTTTTTTAACTATAGAACATTTTTTTAATTCTTCCATTATGCCCGCTGAACAAGTTTTAAAGACCCTAGCATTAGTTCATTTCTTCAGCTCATGAATATTCATGAATTTCACTACCTAGCGAAAGCGGCGTCCATTTTGGTGTTTTTTAATTCTCTTCAAATGTATCAACTGCCTTTATAGTTTATACATTCATCTGCAGGGTTTGAAATAACCGGGGCAACCTAAATTTCAAGCGGGTAACTATACATTTGTTATTGTCGGTACATCGGGCAACCATGAGAAATAGAGAATTAATTGGGCTATTCCAAGTCAAATCAACACACTA
This sequence comes from Chaetoderma sp. LZ-2023a, assembly GCA_034401795.1. Classification (NCBI taxonomy): domain Eukaryota; kingdom Metazoa; phylum Mollusca; class Caudofoveata; order Chaetodermatida; family Chaetodermatidae; genus Chaetoderma; species Chaetoderma sp. LZ-2023a. The sequence continues at coordinate 40,286,326 of CM067365.1, forward strand.
AGATGTACTTTTTTCTTTGACCATCTCTGATTTTGCTCAAATTTCACACACTTGTGAGTACTTAGGAGAAACAGAGCTGTGCAAAGTTTTAAGTCTCTATCTGGCCCAGTGTCCGAGATATGGGTCAGCAAAGTTTGACCAAAATCATGTTTGACTTCCAAAACTTTGATGATATTAAATACTAAACCATCCATAATTTCCTTATTTATTATCATACAGAGCTGTGCAATGGCTTGGTTTAAAGGTATTTGGAAACCCTATCCAATGGTATCATTCCTTTTTTCTATCAGATAATACAAAAAATACTGATTTTATCTGACTTTGGGTGAACTTTGACCATACCTACACTTGGGATGGGTCAGTTCAAATGCTTGGAATTTGTTTAAAAATTTTAAAAAAATTTACATTTTGTACTGAAATTTTTGCATTTGTATGCGGAAGTGTTATTTTACATTGTGTTATATTCTTGCGCAGATCTGTTTAAGAGTTTTCTTTCATGAGTGCATTACCTGCTTAGATTCATGAACTTTGGTACCCATAGTACACATAGAGTTTACTGTCGTGTAATCTCGTTGGCCTGTGACAGGTCTTCACTGTCTTCATAGTCTTCATCTTCCAGTACCTGTTTTATCTGACATATGGGTGAGGGTGGAGTGATCGGATTACAGTGGTCAAATTTCACGTGCATCACATTCACACACACCCCACCCGGTGCATGACGATAAGAGCCGCCATTGAAAACGGCCGCCGGTAGATCAATAACAGCCGCCAGGTTATAGCCCGGCCTATTCTTAGAGACGTATTGTTCCTACTATTGTTACCTGCTAGGTATGTCTCCTTATATTGCTAATCATTTAATACTCAGGTATTAAGTATGCTCAAGTAGTAGATGAAATGTCCATTAGAAGACGAAAGAAAATGTTATTTAAAAAAATTTATCATTGGAAATGACTGGTTTAGTAGTTGATTATCGAGCCACTCAGTCCAGTAATAAAATTCAAAAAATAATCTTATGTCGGTTAAATGGATGTTTTCTATGATAAAATCATAACTTCCTGTGAACAAATTTAGATCAATACTGGTTTCTAACTTAACTTCCTATTTCAAACTTATCATTCCTATTTTTTTCAGATGACTAAGAGAAGGTGGCCTTTGCTAAAGATCGGACCCTGTTTCTGTAATTTAATTTCTGTAATACAGATGTTTGAAATAAAAAAAATACATTTGGAATGTATTAATAAATGAAATAAAATCTGCTTATTGATTTTGTTTACTATCATGATTCAGATTCATTTTTATATGTGGAAATGAGCAAAATTTACTGCCGTATGATTGATTAATAATAATTTTGAATGCAAGTTTCAATATATTTAGTGTCAATTTAAGACATACAAATATTTGAATTGAAATTAAATAGACATATTACGGAAAATGTGAATTTACAATGTTTGGAAAAGATCCATTAAAGAATTGAATCGATTTCGTCAAAAAGGATAGAAGATTTGGAATGTACGCGATTGTACTGTACAGAATTTTAAATGAGGAAAATAAATTTGAAAAACTTGAAAGAGAATTTGAATCTTACAGGTTTGCGTCTGTTTGGCTGGAAAGACTAATACAGACTGATCAGCAATCGAAGGCCAGTGCACATCCAGCAAGTGCACGTGCGTTTCTATTTGATGAAGACATTTCTGATAGCTGATTGGATAGAGAAATGTTCATTGTATTTGTCGGGGATATTCAGCCCATTGTAATGGTTTCCCGCAATTAAATCTCCTAGTTGATACAACGCTGTGGGTGCTAACAATTAAATAATCCCGTTTTGTTTTTTTACGCCAAAAATTTTGAAATCTTTCTCCCAATGAATGCCAACAACATTTAACACACACATTGCAGTGGTTAAAACTGAATAACCATTGTCATGCTTGTTAACAGTGGTTCTAAAAAAACCTGTTCGTATGTATGATAATGATGAGACTGTTGGTTTTTTAATAATAGTGAATAATTAGCCTAATGCATAGCACCACCTATATCTAAGGTGAACCACTTGAGCTTTCCTGATGGTGGTTCTAAAACATGTGAAATAGCATGTGGTGGTTCTAAAAATAACCCGTTGTCTAAGGAGGACCACTTGAGTTATGCGAGGTAACTTTCACTAAGAGTTACGATGAAGTATGATAATGGTGGTGGTTCTTAACCCATTCACCGACGAATTCCACATATCCCATTTTCAATGCCATGATACAGAAAAGTGGTTGCAATTCAGGGTTGCCAATGGACCTTTCCATTTTTAGCTATGCCCCGCCCATCACTAGCTAAGCTCCACCCACACCTCACCGTGTTGGGATTGATCGATCTCCAAATGCTCTAGCTATCAATTTCCTGAAAACTATACAGGGAAGCTGTTGAATATTTTGTAACTAATTTAACTGGGTGCTGTTGCTGCCTATGGCAGAAACAGCGCCCAGTCAAATTAGTTTCAAAATATTCAACAGAATATTTATTAAATAGTAAAAGCAAACAAATCGTACAACAATGCATAGACCGTCTTCAAATATGCATTCGTGACATACTTATCGACGTCATTCATGATGTCATTCATTATGATGTCATTGTACACATCTCGCAGTTCATTATGACGTCATATGATGGGTGGGTACTCTGGAAAGGTGAATTTCCTGGGAAAATACTAGTATTTCCCAGGGCAGTGGGAAATACTCGGATATCAGGTGACAAGTTTATATATTTAACCTCATGGTTGTTTATCATGCTTAAGATAACACTGCCAAGCATCAGTAAATATCATCTAGTGACATATGCATAAGTTGCAAGCCTATGCATAAGGAACAGTCTTCTAACTGCTAAAGAAACACTACATCAGACAAAACTGAACATCCAATGAAATACCATTATAATTTTATGAGGTATGACTGGATATTTGACAGAAAATCACTGTCTATAGATTTGCATGGAGTTCAGTAATTCTATACAATTTCCTATCCAATAATAAAAGGCGTTGACTACTGTCAGAATGTTCATGTAATGTAAACTTACTTCTGAGGTCATTACCTATTGCTGTGTACTTGCTTTAACCCATTAGCACTACCTCAAATCAGCGAAAAATGGCTTCTGAATTGGTATTGATAAATGTCCATTTGCAGACCAAGAGAAAACTATTTTTGAAAATTTACCACTGGAATGAATGTCTTAATAACTGAGCCAGTCATTCCAGTAGTACATTAAAAAAAATAGCCTTCTTGATCTGCAAATATATATTTTCTATCAGATCATTGAATTTTGCTTGAACAAAGCTGAGTGTTAAAGGGTTAAATAACTAATTCACTCTCTGGGATGTAATTATATCTAAGTTAGTGCTATGATGACTGAATACATTTCATTCTGAAGTTGCAGAAATGTTAAATTGTAATTACTATTTAAACATAAAATCTACAGAATTTGTTGAAAATAATGTGAAAGTCTGTGTTTTCAATCAGTCGTATTGGAACATGTAATAGTATAAATAGTAAACAGTACATATTATTAGTAGATAATCGTATATAACAGAATGAAATGTGTCGCCATCTCAATCAGTTAACCCCCAATTAGAGACCTTGCTTTCTTTCCATTGTGAGACCTATTAACTAATCATTCAAAATCGTAATATGAACATATCAACAATAAATTATAAATGCCTACAATCTATCGATATATGACGTCACAATCAAATGCGTCGTGGATGACGTAATTAAGGCCGCGTCATAAACGCTTACATGTAATAGTCAGTCAACTGGTGTCAAATTAGTTTCAAAATAGTCAACAGCTTACCTGCATAATTGGCAAAGTGTGGGTGGAGCTTAAGCTGCTTAGCTAGAGATGGGCGGGGCAAAACAAAAACTGTATTCATCCATTCCTGAAACTTCTCAAACCTATATGTCTATGGTTTAAAAAATGCCCATATTATCCGGACATGTCCAAGAATTGTCTTCGACGATGGGTAAATGTGATGTCCGGACGGATAGCAGTGTATGTATTTTGTTAAATCATTGTGAATAAAAAATATTCTGCCAGCAATTTCCGGCTTATATTTTTGTGCATTTACAAAAAATGTACCCACCTATCAAAGTAAACATGGCATTGACAATAGCCCTACTACTTCGCGGTGAAGTAATGTCCGTGGAGTCTCACCTACCGACGTTTATCACCTTGTTGTTTGTCTGCCTATGCAATGGGCAATTGCAACACAATCCTATTACCCCTCTAAGCCGCAGTGACGTGATATTCCACTATTCTGATTGGACAGCTTACTCTGAACTGACTCGAATGACATACTAATTTATGAATGCTATTCCTACCTGATGATGTGTTATACTACATGTACGCGTTGCGCTACTACGAGCTCTGTAATGTTTGCCCTGGCTGTCTGTTATTGTTTCCGGTGGTCAAATGACCGGCACAGCCAACACTAAGGTATTAATCGCTGTGCAAACATACATAGGCGGTTACAAGCAGAATGGTTAGTAATCAGCCATGACTGTCCACGGATAGTGAGACGATTATTTCCGAGTTCTACCGGGGGTCTGACAGCCATTTTACACACATCTTGCACTTATGTGTGACGTTTGATATGGTGTAAAAGATATCCAATCAATATAAAACATTGTTTGATTTGTATGTACCGGTATCCATGTTTTTTCGTGTAATACTAGCTCGCTAGCACTGACTATAATATTATAACCACTGTCTAGCATATAGTGTTGACGATCTGCTAGTAGAATTCTTTACCGGGAAAACATGTGTACCTATTACCTTACTACTTTTAACACTCTTATCAACCAACAAAAGTCTTAGTGAAACTCCACATACGCCCGCAGGCATACTTGTTTGGGGAATGCTAAATGTGAACAGTTTGTCTTTGATAACTCTGAGAAAGTGGTGGGGGGGGGGTGGTGGGGTTGGGAGGGGAGAGGAGGCGGGACTTCTATTAGGTACACATTTGGAATTCACGGCAAAGACATCACTAAAAATCTTGAAAGTCTTCACAGCTGCATTGATCAATACAATTACAAGACAATTTTAATGAATTTTAATTTTTCAAAGGAGATAACTCTGGCGAATATTGGTGAATTTTCTTGAAACAAAATCATGACACTTCGTCTATCCCTAACACACCTGCTGAAAAAAGAATTGTGAGTGTAGGTTCAAAACTCTTCGAGATATGGTTCGGACAAAAATATTTTTGACAAATTTTAGCTTTTCAAGGGAGCTAATTCTGTAAAATATGGGTAGATTTTGCCAAACAAAATCATGACACATCTATCCCTAACACATCTGCTGAAATAAAAATTGTGAATAGGTTCAAAACTCTTCGAGGTCTGCTCCGGATAAGAAAATTTTGACGAATTTTAGCTTTTCAAGGGAGATAACTCTGGTGAATATAGGTTGATTTTGGCAAAGCGAAATTATAACACTTTGTCTATCCCTAAAACGTCTGCTGAACAAAAAATTGTGAGAAAACAAGACTATGTCTATAATATACAAATAAAATACAGTTGCCAATCCAAGGTACATGTATTACATCATGCATTCCCCCCTCCGGAAGTGGCATGTCGGGCTGGGAAAATTCTGTTTCTGAAGCCCTGGTCTGTGGATTACATATCCATGGTAGTACCAGAGTGCTCAGGCATCAAATTAACCACCGCCTTGGAAAAAAAAGAAACATATTATTGACAGTAATAAATTATCAAATAATATAATTGTCACAGTAAAAACACAATTATAATCTTAGATTATAAAATAACTAGTCTCCTTATAATGACACGGCGTCTGTCAACTTTTCTTTAAAAATATTACTCCTCATTAACCACTTGGCGGATTTCAACCTACAAGTTCATGTAATTTGGCTAGAAGAACACTAAGGAACCTTAGATTTTATGACAAATGTACCGGAAATTGTCAAAACACTACAAGTACTTGGCAGATTTCAGCTTATGTTGGCTGGAACGACCCTATGGGACTAGGCTTCAGAACTTGTATACAGAATTTTTTAGTAAAACCCTAGTTGGCAGGACAGACACTATCGTCATATGCTCCAGAACATGTATTCAGAATTTGAATGGGTTTTGAAGAAAATCATACATTTTATGAAAAATTTACCGGAAATCTTTAAAATACATCTCCATAACCGCTTGGTGGATTTTACCGAATTTGTCTGGAAGTATTTTATAGTGGTAGGCGCTAGGACTTCTATTCAGAATTCAGACTGGTCGATATTTTGGTGGCCATTTTGATTTTTTTTAATTTTCCTGATTTTTCCAGAATCATTTAAAACGCTACTCCTTAACTTTTTCCGATTTCAACAAAACTTGGGTGGCACGATCCTGTGGCGCTAGGCTTCAACATATCCGCAAATTTTAATTGCTCAATTTCTTTGGTGGCCATCTTAGATTTTTTGAAAATTATCCATGTCTATCAATTTTTAAATGCAAATAGTCCAAATGCTAATATTAGGTCCAGGTGAGCATTACAGGCCTCTTGTTGATAAGGGTATTGATAAGCCCTGTATTTTTCATTGCAAAGTCATAAAAGTCAAGCTTCATGGTTCCATGGCAACTACATTTCTGGTTGCTTGTTCTTTGAATCGAGTTGGTTAGCCCTAGCGCACAACTAAACATAGGACACCACATACCATCTTGTGTACACACCAAAAGTACATGTGTTTGTTATAGACTGGTTTGAATGTATACGCGGGTGGATATATGTTAGGACATGGCACAGTAGCAAAAGGTCACAGAAAGGCGATAGTTTTTAATCATTTTAGAGAATAGCTTTCAACCTTTTATTGAAATATACCTAATCGAAGTTGCCCATAAAACCGATATGAAAAGTCATATTAAAACTGAGATATGGCTTTAAGCCAAACTGTGCAGTCCGGCATAGAGGAGTATATACAACAAATCTGGTTATTGATGACCAAGGCATGATTCGGCATGCTTTCCCCCTTCTTTTGATTTTGTTTCTCTTTAACCTATACCACTCTGATGTCAAAAGTTTTAATTTTTAAATTAAACTAAAATATGAACTGGTGTACCTTTTTCAACAATTTTGGTAGACGATGATGCTGTCTACGACAGCACCATCGTCTACCAAAATTATTGAAAAAGGTACACCAGTTTTTTTGCTATTGACACAGTATTAAAAGATAGAATATTAACAGCAGAGTGGTAATGGTTAATGAAAGTTTAACCCTTAACACTCTGATGTTAATATTCTATCTTTTTACAGTGTCGGTAGCAAAGAAACTGGTGTACATTTTTAAACAATTTTGGTGGACGATGTTGCTGTCTATGACGGCACCATCTTCCACCAAATTTGTTGAAAAATGAACACCAGTTTGTGTTTAAATTTACTTTGAAAATTTAAAAATCCGACATCAGTTTGGTAAGGGTTAATGACTTATTTAGCAGTTTAGAGGAGTTATTTTATAGGCTATGTTATGGAGAGATGATTTGACTGTGAGCTTAATGTATTTATTTCTAAATTCTGTTCTCTTCTGTTTTCAGATACTCTGCATTCATGGATACAGGTAAGAGTACAGCCAAACCTGTCTATAAAGGACATCTATTTGGCAGTTCTTTGATCCTTTGCTGCCTGTAATGGCCCAAGCCGCCTGGCTCACTCCAAACTATCATGACCGTCAACAGCACAGACCACCCCATGTTTTATCTAGATGGCAATGACGCCAAAATCTTCTGAAAGAGGGCTCTCCCTTTAGCTAGATGCAGTAATATCGCTAAAACTCGTCACAGGGCATAGGGAGATTTAGTTTATAATCGCATAGCATTGTCAGATACGCCATTGGTAAAGTGTGGTACAGTCTGGGATGTTACAGTTTGGAGTGAGCATAGACATGATTTTATTTATTTCAGCCCAAAAAATTTTTCATGATTTTGAAAATAAAATTCAAATTTACGGAAAATTTTGATCATTGATTTAGTCCACACAAAACATTTCATAAATATAGTCAAGCATGAAAGGGTTACGGTGTGTTCATAAGCCCATCCATCTTGAGGGGAACGACATCACACTCACAGTTCTGTGACTTAGTGAGTGCCCTGATGCAAATGCACTAGAAAATGACTGAGGGCATTTGGATATCAAAAGTCAGATGCCCTCATGAGCATGCTAATTTTTGGTGCTTGGGAAAAATATCAGTGCCTTGAATATTTATAAATCCATAGTTTGTTGATTTTTATCTTAAATCATGGCATAATACAAATGCAATTCCAGAATCATTGTCACTTTGAATGTTGATGAATAGCAGCTTCATTCAAATTCTATTATTTTATAATAATGCAAGAATGTGGAATGATTCATTATATGACATATTAGAATGCAGACAGCCTAACCTCAACGAGGACCCTCTGTTTTAATTTTTACCATGCCCTGATTGCATTCACCTCAAACTGCTACGTTACAGCACGGCATCATCTAATACGTGTGAGGTTATTTACGGTAAAATACAGTTCAGAAATAACTTTAAATGTTTACAAAGCAAAATAAAACATACAATTCAGTATTTTGCACCCAATTTGTTTCCATTTAAATTAAATCCACATTTTTTAACCGTTCTAACATTTATTACATCGTTTTCAGAATTGTACTAACTACATGTAACTTATTTCTGTTTTTGTTTTGGATACATTTTAACTTATTTATGAGCTGTACTGTACGATAACTGAGGAATGGACCTTTCCAGTTTTAGCGATGCCCCGCCCATCTCTAGCTAAGCTCCACCCACAGCGCTCGTGTTGGGATCGATCGATCTCTGAACACCCTGACTATCAATTTCCAAAAAACGACATATGTAAGCTGTTGAATATCTTGAAACTGCCTTAGGCAGCAACAGCACCCAGTCAAATTAGTTTCAAAATATTCAACAGCATGTTTATTAAATAGCAAAGAATTACAAATACATACAATTCATACAACGTGTCGGACTCTTTGAGATTTGATGATGGTCTATATGGAACCCTTTGTGACGTAATGATTGTGACATCCTACGAGGTCAGATAATGGATGGATACTCTGGAAAGGTGAATTGTCTTAATAAATGGATGTGATTTATCACTCATGTATATGCTGAGGTCATAATCAATATATGCCTGGCACCTCTGAGTTGAACTCGACGCTACAATAAAATAATGTTGGCTCGGAATGAAAGGGATGACGGTCTGAAAGTTTTTGTTGTATGTTTTCAGTGAATGTACAAAATTTTCAATGCACATTCTGTTGAATATTTGGAAACTAATTTGAATGGAGGCACCAATCTGGCCTAGGAGTCATAATATGTATCTGTATTTAAATATGCTAATGTTGCATATTTGTATTGGATATTTTACTGGACACTACATATATTTATGTGCGATCAAATTCACAATTACTATGTGTCATACCACGTTCGAATTTAACCATCGGTGAACGCGCCTTCTCGAAAGCAGGACCAACATTTTGGAACAATCTACCATCTGACATTCAAAATTGTAACAAAATTGAGCCATTTAAATCTATGTTAAAAACTCACCTTTTCACAAGAGCATATTATTAAATTTTGTAAAGCGCCTTTGAGCGGTTTAGTCCGGAATCGGCGCTATAGAAATTTACATACATACATACATACATGAATCGTCAGTGTGTCAGTATATCAGACATGTGAAAACTGGTCGGCCAATCCTTGACTTTTTAGTCTTGGTGCGGTGGTCCAGTGGAAAGATGCCTGGTTGCTGATGCTATGCGGAGTTGCAGGATGACGGTTCGATCCCCCGACCGGGAGATGGTGATCAACAAATTAAACTAACGGGTGCAGCACTGTCGGCTAAGTTAGCACATGGAAATTGAAGCCGCACGTTGCCAGTGCGTCAATAAAAATAAAAATACATATACTGCCAGAGCCGTGCTGGAGTCAGAGTACAATAGGCGTAAAAGCCTAGGATTGATTGTGACAGATGCATCCACAGATAGTCCCATATGAATCGTCAGTGTGTCAGTATATCAGACATGTGAAAACTGGTCGGCCAATCCTTGACTTTTTAGTCTTGGTGCGGTGGTCCAGTGGAAAGATGCCTGGTTGCTGATGCTATGCGGAGTTGCAGGATGACGGTTCGATCCCCCGACCGGGAGATGGTGATCAACAAATTAAACTAACGGGTGCAGCACTGTCGGCTAAGTTAGCACATGGAAATTGAAGCCGCACGTTGCCAGTGCGTCAATAAAAATAAAAATACATATACTGCCAGAGCCGTGCTGGAGTCAGAGTACAATAGGCGTAAAAGCCTAGGATTGATTGTGACAGATGCATCCACAGATAGTCCCATATGAATCGTCAGTGTGTCAGTATATCAGACATGTGAAAACTGGTCGGCCAATCCTTGACTTTTTAGTCTTGGTGCGGTGGTCCAGTGGAAAGATGCCTGGTTGCTGATGCTATGCGGAGTTGCAGGATGACGGTTCGATCCCCCGACCGGGAGATGGTGATCAACAAATTAAACTAACGGGTGCAGCACTGTCGGCTAAGTTAGCACATGGAAATTGAAGCCGCACGTTGCCAGTGCGTCAATAAAAATAAAAATACATATACTGCCAGAGCCGTGCTGGAGTCAGAGTACAATAGGCGTAAAAGCCTAGGATTGATTGTGACAGATGCATCCACAGATAGTCCCATATGAATCGTCAGTGTGTCAGTATATCAGACATGTGAAAACTGGTCGGCCAATCCTTGACTTTTTAGTCTTGGTGCGGTGGTCCAGTGGAAAGATGCCTGGTTGCTGATGCTATGCGGAGTTGCAGGATGACGGTTCGATCCCCCGACCGGGAGATGGTGATCAACAAATTAAACTAACGGGTGCAGCACTGTCGGCTAAGTTAGCACATGGAAATTGAAGCCGCACGTTGCCAGTGCGTCAATAAAAATAAAAATACATATACTGCCAGAGCCGTGCTGGAGTCAGAGTACAATAGGCGTAAAAGCCTAGGATTGATTGTGACAGATGCATCCACAGATAGTCCCATATGAATCGTCAGTGTGTCAGTATATCAGACATGTGAAAACTGGTCGGCCAATCCTTGACTTTTTAGTCTTGGTGCGGTGGTCCAGTGGAAAGATGCCTGGTTGCTGATGCTATGCGGAGTTGCAGGATGACGGTTCGATCCCCCGACCGGGAGATGGTGATCAACAAATTAAACTAACGGGTGCAGCACTGTCGGCTAAGTTAGCACATGGAAATTGAAGCCGCACGTTGCCAGTGCGTCAATAAAAATAAAAATACATATACTGCCAGAGCCGTGCTGGAGTCAGAGTACAATAGGCGTAAAAGCCTAGGATTGATTGTGACAGATGCATCCACAGATAGTCCCATATGAATCGTCAGTGTGTCAGTATATCAGACATGTGAAAACTGGTCGGCCAATCCTTGACTTTTTAGTCTTGGTGCGGTGGTCCAGTGGAAAGATGCCTGGTTGCTGATGCTATGCGGAGTTGCAGGATGACGGTTCGATCCCCCGACCGGGAGATGGTGATCAACAAATTAAACTAACGGGTGCAGCACTGTCGGCTAAGTTAGCACATGGAAATTGAAGCCGCACGTTGCCAGTGCGTCAATAAAAATAAAAATACATATACTGCCAGAGCCGTGCTGGAGTCAGAGTACAATAGGCGTAAAAGCCTAGGATTGATTGTGACAGATGCATCCACAGATAGTCCCATATGAATCGTCAGTGTGTCAGTATATCAGACATGTGAAAACTGGTCGGCCAATCCTTGACTTTTTAGTCTTGGTGCGGTGGTCCAGTGGAAAGATGCCTGGTTGCTGATGCTATGCGGAGTTGCAGGATGACGGTTCGATCCCCCGACCGGGAGATGGTGATCAACAAATTAAACTAACGGGTGCAGCACTGTCGGCTAAGTTAGCACATGGAAATTGAAGCCGCACGTTGCCAGTGCGTCAATAAAAATAAAAATACATATACTGCCAGAGCCGTGCTGGAGTCAGAGTACAATAGGCGTAAAAGCCTAGGATTGATTGTGACAGATGCATCCACAGATAGTCCCATATGAATCGTCAGTGTGTCAGTATATCAGACATGTGAAAACTGGTCGGCCAATCCTTGACTTTTTAGTCTTGGTGCGGTGGTCCAGTGGAAAGATGCCTGGTTGCTGATGCTATGCGGAGTTGCAGGATGACGGTTCGATCCCCCGACCGGGAGATGGTGATCAACAAATTAAACTAACGGGTGCAGCACTGTCGGCTAAGTTAGCACATGGAAATTGAAGCCGCACGTTGCCAGTGCGTCAATAAAAATAAAAATACATATATTTACCCTCACCATGTATGGGAAAGATAGTATTGTGATCAGGTCTGTCTGTCATGGATCTCAAAAACTGATGATCTGATTTGGCTCAAGTTTTAACAAATGGAAGGAGCTCATCGCGCAAGAGGATTGCTATACTTTGGCCATGATGCGGAAAAAAGAATCCGGGTCCGATCAAATTCTGGATCTATTGATATCTTGGAAACTACTGGTGCGATTAATTTTTAGCTCAGAAATTACTGGTGCGTTTTTAATTTTTGTGCAAACTTTAACACAAGAAAAGTTGTGAGGATACACTCGGATTCCACGACTAGGTGTGATCTGAAAAAAGTAGAAAATTCGGAAAATTTTTAAACTTATAATTTGAGAAAAACATTTTTTTAGCAAATTAATAAACTGTCATCCCCCTTAGTTAGTCAGGCACAAAAGCTTATTCTGGGTTGTATTTAAAAAACTGGTGATATGATTTGGCTCAAATTTTAACACAACCATGACAACACAGCAAATTGTCATACAAAACAATTTCCAAACATTGCCTTTGTTCCGGATAAAAGAACCCGGATATGGATCAGATTAAATTCTGAATCTGTGAATATCACGGAAACCACAGGTCCAATTTGGATCAAGATCTAACACAGGAAAGGATGTCACCATAGACTAGGATTCCACAGTTTTGGGAAAATTCGGAAATCCCCCAAAAATCTGGCACCCACAGCTACCAAGATTCTATCGTCCTTGTTATTTGTATTTGGTTATATTTGTTTTTGACAGAAAGAGATATTCTGTAGCTTGTATTCATATTTGATCAACCATACTTGACCCCCAGGCCTATCAGCAATAGCTCGCAGTCAAATTACTTTAAAAATATTTAACATGTTTCATGCGCTTGTGAAGTGACAAGATTTTGGGAATTAACGCTTCTAAGTCATGTTTACAGTGCACTATAGCTAGAGATGGATCCCTCTAGTAACCCTTACCTCTCTGGTGTCACAAATTTGAATTCTCAAATTGAATTAAAAGATGAACTGGTGTTCATTTTTCAACAAATTTGGTGGGAGATGGTGCTGCTGTCATAGACAGCAAGATCTTCCACCAAAATTGTTCAAAAATGTACACCAGTTACGTTGATATTGACACAGTAAAAGATAGAATATTATTTACATCAGTGAGGCCGAGGTTAACCCTTTAACCCTTAAATTTCGTTCAGAAAATATACATTTGCAGACCAAGAGAAGATTGTTTTTGAAAATTTACCACTGGAATAACTGGCTCGATAATCGAGCCAATTATTCCAGTGATAAATTTTCAAAAGTACTCTTCTCTTGGTCTGGAAATTGACATTTTTCAAGAGCTCTACAGAATCCTTTTTGGATGTCTGAGCATTAAAGGGTTAAGCCTAGTCTAGGTGACTACCTTTTGATGGCGCACATCGTCTGGAAATTCTAGTACAATTTAGCCATATATTTATTCATGCTCTTTTCTTATTAATATTCATTTATACAGTATGTAATGTACAATTTATCTTTATAATATTTTGATCAACTGGTCAAGAACCCTTCTTTGGAAGCTTTTGTACGCTGGATCTTGTTGGATCGAAATCCGAATGTTAGTGCTCTGTTCTGCACTGTAGGTGAAACGAAACGTAAATTCCACATACAAGTGAAAGAACATGGGATATTAAAAAACACAAATGTACCACTGTTGCGCAACATTTTAATTTGCCCAATCATAATGGACAGAACATGTCCTTCAAAATTATACAACTTCTCCCTCACAACCCTGAGGATTCAGATAAAACTCATATCACCAAAGAACAAGAAAAATACTGGATACACCAACTCCATACGCTGGATCCTATAGGTATCAATCATGCAGACTGATGATTGCAAAATCTGAGTTATTTTTATCTTTATAATGTTATTGGTTATTTATTAATTTCTACGCGCCCACAAAGTATTATGGTGATGACACTTATCATTTGTCAGTTTGATTCTTGCTCGGACCATTATCATATACATATATCAGGTGTATTGGGTGGGATGTGTCTGTTGCTCAAATGTGTACATGTAATCCTTGAATTGTCTGTGAGATACGTTCATCATCAATATTGTTGTTAGCTTGTCTTATTTTGTCAGACAGAATGCAGTTGCTTTCAAAGAACGAATGGGTGCATTTCGAAAGATTACCAAGAAATATGCTGATCTAGGTACTGTAACTACAGTGTATGTTATATTTTTTCTTTCTGTCATGTCTGTGCTCTGTACAATCATGTAACTAAGGGTCACGTGACAGACTGCATTAACCCTTTCAATGACAATTCCCTGAAAAGATATTTTCTTTACAATATAAAATGTATTCTGTTGAATTGTTTGACATTAATTTATCTGCAAGTCATTGATGCGCTGCCTAAGGCAACAACGGCGTCCTGTCAAATTAATTTCAAAATATTACACCGTTTTGCTGTATGGTTGCCTTGAAAATTAGATACAGGAAATATGAATGTGTGTACCTAGCTGTACACAAGCAGATGTATAGGCCATTACTTTATCAACAGACTAGCGCACGCACACACACACATGTATGAACACATTATAAATTCTGGACCAGCAGCAGCTCATTGGTTTTCAAATTTATCTGAATTAAAGTGGGGAACGCCTTTGGTTCTGTGATCAAATATTTATATCCGTCCCCGGGCCATCTAACTTATCGAAGATTTTTAGATTTGTGCTAAAGTGTTTCTTTCTGGTCTTGTTGCGTCAATCTAGCTATTAATACTGGTATCGACAAGCAGCAACTTGAAACTTGTATCATACTGTGAATTTATTCTCTGTAACAATCATAACTATAATCTGACTAAAACTTCTAACTAATATCTAACATTCATGTTTATACTATCAAAAAGTAGACCAAAAAGTGATCACAAAAAGTAGATCTCGTTGCAAATATATTCAGTAGCATGCTCATCAACCCTCGCCTCAGCCAATCCTGGCCTGGCACACCATCATTCCTAACTCTGTGGTAGAAATCACTGATGTCATCTTGTTGACCGATCCGTGCACTCGAGCGCCATTATGACCTTTAACGGCCATAATGATTCAAGACTAATTTGTCCAGTGATGTTTGCAACGATAACATCAATGCTCTCTACCATCAGTAAATGTCCAGCCATTATGTTGACTGACCTTTTTTGTACGCCAACAAAGACAACCGACGTAATGGCTGTGTCCACGGCTTGACCCTATAGCCCTTCTCATGCTGAATTCAAAATCATAATGCAGAGTAATCTTTTATGTCCAAAAATCTGCACTTTGAATAATTCAGATTTTACAACATGTATGTGCAATATTAACCGCTCTTGTGTCAACAACGCATCAAAGCGCTAAAAATACTACTTGATATATCAATTTAAAAACATTTTGATGGTCAATATTTTTCAAGGTATTTTAATTTTAGAAGACTATTTTAATTCGTAAATTTACCACTGATTTTTTTCCATTCTTGACTTGAGTGTACCTAATCCTGCTTTCTTGAGGTCACCTCGCAGCATGCTTAGCAGATTTATGCAATGACATCCTCTCCTGGCTCTGTATTTTCTGGCTACGAGTAGGGCGAATTCC
This sequence comes from Chaetoderma sp. LZ-2023a, assembly GCA_034401795.1. Lineage (NCBI taxonomy): Eukaryota > Metazoa > Mollusca > Caudofoveata > Chaetodermatida > Chaetodermatidae > Chaetoderma > Chaetoderma sp. LZ-2023a. Next base: position 40,302,306 of record CM067365.1, read on the forward strand.
AAGGCTTTGTGCTGGTGTGTCTTCGGGCATCCTTAGCACATGGCCAAACATGGACCATCTTTGCTGGCCGACTTTTACAGACAGCGGTGGCGTATTACACATCTTGTATAGTGCATCGGTGGAAATTATGCTCTCTGGCCATCGGTGTCCAGAGATAGTGCGTAGATGTTTGCGGTGGTAGGCATCAAGTTTGTCTAGAGCTGCCTTTGGAGCTGCCCAGCTGTTACAGTTATACATCATCAAGGATACACAGGCTGCATTGTATAAACGTAGTCTTTTTACCAAGGGCATCTTTGATCTACGAATCCATAGCTTCCAGAAGGACTGGAAAGTCATGTTCCCCATGATGCAGTGTGCAGCAATATCAGCAGTACTGCAAAGCAGTGAGCTCAGGATTTTACTCTTCCTCCATGGTTCGCCGCCACGGAGTGGATCGTCATTTTCTTTAGTTTTATGCTCTGTATATAGATATATGTGGGTGAACTCTGTTTTGGATTCATTCATAAAGAGATTCTCAATTTTTAGTTTGCTTGCAGCTATTGGGAGAAGTTTGTCAACGGGTTTCTTTTCCTCATCTATAAAGTCCACATCATCGGCATATTCCATCTCTAACGGCATGCACAGTATTGACACCAGGTTTTTTGGTCTTGTGGAGTTTTCCCGCACGGATTTCAATGCAGCAGCCAGGTAACAGGTGAAGAGCACAAGGGATCTCCTTGTGGGAAGCCGATTGATGTCTCAAACTCTACAGACTTCACTGACTTGACTCGTACTCTCAGCTTGGTATCTGCAAGCAGTAGTCTTACTAGTCGTAGCTCATCTTCATTGCAACTGGCCTGGCACAGTACATCTAGGATCTTTGAGCATTTAATTGTGTCGAAGGCTTGTGACATGTCAATGCCCATTTTGTGGAAATCCCAGTGTTTGGACATGACTACCGACACAAGCATGTGTTGAGCCCATACAATGTCTGCGCAGCTGCGTCCACATTTGAAGCCACTTTGACATGATCCGGTAAAGTCGTCAATCTTGTCTCGGATGCGGCATAGAGAGAGTAACATTGGATAGGATTTTCCGTATACTGTTAAGGAGCACAATGGGCCGCTGATTGACGGGGGGTGGGGAGGGGGGGGGAGAGGTGGGGCAGGTGGCTTCTTGGGGATTGAGTAACGTGATAAGGATGCCTAAGCCTACAGCATCGATGGGAAGATGGTGCATAAAAGCTGAATTGATTATGTGCGTGATCAGTTTTGAAATAATGTCACTTGCGTATTTGAATAGTTCATTGCTCATGCCATCAGGTCCAGATGCACATCCATTTTTCAGGGATTTAAGTGCTTTCGCAACCTCTGCTGTATTAATTGGTGTTAGTAATGGCCTGGAGTCTCCTGAGAATGGGTGCAAGGGCTCATCATCGTGGTCAGTGAACTTTTCCTTAAACCATTCTCGAATTGCCTCAACTTTGCCCTGGTCAGTCCCGATAAAGTGTCCTTCAGAGTTGTGTACAGTTAGTGGTGGTGTGTAGTTGGCAACTCTCAGGACTCGGGCTGCCCGAAACATTTTGTGGCAGTAATTCGTGGCAGTTATTTCATCAGCTAGGGCATCTGCTTGTTGGATAGCAAGATCTTTTAAGCGTTCGCTAATGTGTCGCAAAATGTTATTGCGTTCCTGGCGTAGTTTGGTGCGATCTTCACTTTGGCCACTTTGATAGATGCGTAGACGTAGCGCTTTCTGTTCTGCTGACAGTTTTACTACGAGAGAGTCGTCGGTATACCTAGTTCTATTGTTTTTTAGAACACCTACAAAATGTATGGTGCTAGTAGCTGATGACTCCATTGATATCAGTATTTTGGTCAGGGCTTCGTTTGGATCAGAGCTGACGTCGATGTTAGCTATCTGCTCCCTGAGGGCCTTTTTGTATGACATTAAAGTGTCAGTGTCGCTGATGAGCTTGGGTAAGTTGTATGTGACCCTACCCTGTTGCCTGGTACATGTATGGCGTTTATACATTAGGTAGAGCTGGTTCATATGACTGAGCGCAATATAGCGAGGCAGGCACGCTAGGTTTTTTCTACTAAATCCTGTATAGCTTTCTATGGCAGCTTAAAATCCCTTACATAGTTTATGAGTGGCCTAATAGCTCATCTGTATAGATATCATGAGATAGTTATCATTTAATACTAGCACAATGTTCAAGATGTACGCAGTCATTCTTCACTCATGTCAATATCAAATTTGTTCAAGAAAATCTCAATTTTCTCATATAAAATGTCCATTTGCAGACCAAGAGAAGACAATTTTTTTTAATTTGCCACTGGAATCACTGGCTCAGTTATCAAGCCAGTCATTGCAGTAGTCAATTTTCAAAAATATTCTTCTCTTGGTCTGCAAATGGAGATTTCTCAAGACGACTTGAGGAGCTGGTTTTGGCTGATATGAGTGTTAAAGGCTTAAGCCTGCATGCGCATGCATACACTAAATTTGATTACTCTATCTACTCTTGAAATGACATCCCAGAATAAGCTGACTGATTGACTAACTAACTAAGGGTCATGGTGGTTCTGTCTAGCGGCCACACACAGCTAAAACTATATGACTTAGTTTAATATATTACATTATTAGCTCACCCGAAAGGCCAAGTGAGCTTATGCCGTGGCAACCGTCCGTCGTGGGTCCGTCCATCATCCATCAACTTTTCCGTTAGACGACTTTCTCAAGATGCACAGGCCGATTTCAGTTATATTTGACAGGAGGCATCCTTAGGGCATAGGGATCCAAGTTTGTTCAATTGAAGCCGATTGGCCAATTTGGCCAGCGGCCATCTTGGATTTTGGCCAATTTTTAGGAAACATCTTTAAAAATCTCCAAAACCGCTTGGGGAATCGATTCAAAACTCATGAAACATTATCTAGGGAAAGAGCTAAGCCAGATGTGTTGAAGAAGACTTGATTGACCAAATGGTTCGGTGGCCATCTTGGATGACCTAGTTTTCCCGAAAACGACTTCTCAAGAACCGCTGAAGGGATCGGGCCGAAATTTGGGAGATATGATTAGTGACTAAGGGCCATTAAAGTTAACTTTGTTCAAGGAACGTTGATTCGTCATAAAACATGGCTGCCATGGACCAATCAAAATTTAGCATGTTTGGCGGCCATATTGGATATTTTTATTTGATGGATTTTGAGGCCAAAATTGGTTCTATATATGTTTTTTGGGTATTCTGAGCTCAAGTTTGCCATTTTGAACCTGTTGGATAAACGGTTTGGCAGCCATGTTGAATTATTTTCCCACCAAAGGTGCCCATACTAAAGCAAATCGGAAATTTAAAATGTCTTCTTCTGGAGAACTACTAGGTCGATTTCAATTATATTTGGCAGGAAACATCCTTAGGGCATAGGGATCAAAGTTTGTTCAAATGAAGCCGATCAGCCAATTTGGTCGGTGGCCATCTTGGATTTCGGCCGATTTTAGGAAACGTCTTTAAAGGTCGTCTCTGAAACTGCTTGGGGAATCGATTAAAAACTCATGAAACCTCATCTACGTAAGTCAAGTTTGTTTGAGAAGACTTGATTGACCGAATGGTTCGGCGGTTATCTTGGATGACCTAGTTTTTTCCAAAAACAATTTTACCCAAAATTTGGCAGATATGATTAGGGACTAAGCACCATTAAACTTTGTTCAAGGGAAGTTGATCCATCAAAAAACATGGCTGCCATGTGCCAATCAAAATGTAGCGTGTTTGGCAGCCATATTGGATTTTTTTATTGGATGGATTTGAGGTCAAAATTGGTTCTATATATCTATTTTGGCGTATTCTAAGCTCAAATTTGCCATTTTAAAAACTGTCGGATAAAGTTTGGTGACCATCTTGGATTATTTTCCGATTTCAATTATATTTGGTACAGTAGGAAGCATCCTTAGGGCATAGTGATCAAAGTTTGTTCAAATGGAGCCGATTGGCCAATTTGACCGGTGGCCATCTTGGATTTTGGTCGATTTTTAGAAATGTCTTTAAAAATCTTGGCCGAAACTGTTTGAGCGATTGATTCAAAGCTCATAAAATATCATTTAGGGCACAAGCTGAACGAAGTTTGTTCAAGGGAATTTGATTTGCCAAATGGTTGTGTGGCCATCTTGGATGCCCTGGTCTTCATGAAAGCAACTTCGTCTCCAGAGCCATTGAACGGATTGGGCCTAAATTTGGGAGATACATGTATGATATTGATGACTAAGGGCCATTAAAGTTTGTTCGAGAGAAGTTGATACAGAAACATGGCTCTGTTTTCTTGTTACAAGCCTGCTCAACTCATTAGAGTTCTACTTATTGTTAATGACCATTCTAGTTCAGATGCCTATGGTCCAGGTGAGCGATTATGACAGGTCCCTTGGGCCTCTTATTTAGTGATTTTGTACACTTTGCTAGCGTGGTTCTTCTTGTTCTGTAAGTATTACATTCTATTTCAGTCTTTATATCTGCTCCTAATCACATACCTGTGGAGAAAGGTGAAGATCAAACGAACACCGCTCTATCAGGTAAAGCTCTATGCTGTCCACCTATGTGTGTACATTATATTTATATATATAACCTTATTGCCACCCACACCTCCCCCAAACTTCTTGTGTGCATACATGTATGATTATTTCCAAAGTCTTTATATCTTGAGAAAGACTACATGCATTCATATCAAATCTTGTGCATCCGTACTATGTGACATATGATCATCTGGGATTGAGTTTCCATGAAATTTGTCCATCATTGAAAGATTAGTCCATTCACAAATCTGATTCTTGGGGAATAACTCGGAAAGCATGCACCGATTCACTTCAGATTTGAGGCACATAAATATGTCTACATTACTTGGCTCTGTAGTGTTTAATGAAAGTGTCTTCCCTAAAATGTATTTCTCAGTAGCATTATTATTAGCGAAGATTAGAATTTTCCTCAATATAGCAATTGGCTTGGTTAATCCATCTGTCTGTCTCTCTGTCTGTTATGCTCCTCGAAGGGTTTCGGGGGAGCATATAGTCGCCGCTTTGTCCGTCTAGTCGCCCTCGACAAGTTTGTCCGGGCCATGGTTTCAAGATACATACATTTCACATAGATTCACTAAACTTGGTATGTGTATGCATCTTAGGGAGAAAGTGTGCTGTGTATGAAAATATATGAAAAGTATGTCAGCATGACCTACTTTTCACAGTTCATTGAACATTACTGGCAATTTTTGTCCAGGCTGTATATTACATTTTGTATATAGTTTCAAGAGTTTTTTATATATGGGAACTAAACTTCATATGTGGATGCATCTTATGGAGAAGGTGTACAGAGTATTAAAAAGAAGGCCTGACCTACTTTTCACAGTTCATTGAACATACAGGAACTAATCTTGATATGTCGATGCAGCATAGGAAGATCGTGTGCAGTGTATGAAAAGTAGGTCAGTGTGACCTACATTTGACCTACTTTCCATGTTTCATTAAACATTACAGAAAATTTTTGTCCAAGCTGTAGTTTCAACAGTTTTTGGTATACATTGTACAGTACCTTATACGGTACCTAAGCTTAAAATCTCGATGCAGAGATAGGGAGTGTGCAGAAGGGGAAAAGTAGGTCAGCATGACCTATCTTTGACATACTTTTTCATGGTTCACTGAACTTTACAGGGAAAGGTTTGTCCGGGCTGTCGTTTCAAGAGTGTCCCTGCGGAGTATGCCTTCGGGAATAATACATCAGTTTATTGATATGCCTTGTTTGTTTAGCTCCACGTATCACCTTATATCTCGGGATGGGTTCCCCCGCTTCAGACTAAACTTGGACACATGCTTACTTACAGAGGTCTAATCCTACATTTGTATGTTAAGGACATATTGGCATATCAAGAGTATGGCAGTGTGACCTTAGTTTCACTGATCATTAGACATCAAGTGAAAGCTTTTTCAGATTGCTTTACTAACCAAATTTCTCACCTGTGGTAAGCAGGCTTTGCATATGAGTGCATCGTTAGGGATAAAAGGTATACTGTATCAAAAGTATCGCTATAAGTCATTGTGACATGTTTTTCATGGATCTCTGAACATCAAGGTGAATCATCTGTGCCCATGGATGAATCCAGTTTTATCTACACACACCCCCCCCCCCCCCCCCAATGCCCATCTCTAGATAATCTCTGGCAATGATTTGTCCGTGTTGCGATCGATCGAACCCTGAACTGCCTGAATCTCAATTTCCAGAAAACTATACTGTACCATAGGTAAGCTGTTTAGTATTTTGAAACTAATTTGACTGGGTCCAGCAGCAGCACCCAGTCAAATTCCTTTCAAAATATTCAACAGAATGGTTAACTGAATTAATAGTAAAATACATATAATTCATACAACTCAACAGACTTGTTAAGCGTTTACATGATAGACTTAGATACATCATTTTTGACATAGTTGATTGTGACATCAACCTACATGTGACATAATTAATCTCATATATTTGGCCAGCAGATTGTATTTCTCTATTGGTTAATAGTTCTATGCCATTGATCAATGGTCCTATCTTGTTTGCTAAGTAGTCATTTGGGTGCAACATCCACAGTTGGCTACTCATGGAACCGGCTGTACTGCCAGGTAGAGCTGTATGTATATGGTTGAATGGTCTTATTATACATGTATAATTCCTATAAATTACTATCTACATGTACATATAACTTGTAGAGTCATCATGCTATGTGTACATTACTACTACTGTATTTATATCTACTACTACTCCTACTACTACTACAACTACTACTACTACTACTACTACTACTACTACTACTACTACTGCTACTACTACTACTACTACAACTACTGCTGCTACCACTGCTGCTACTACTACAGTGACCTACTACTACTACTACTTATTTCAGAATCATGTGGCTGGTGGTTTTCTCGAGAAGATGACTATTTTTCCGCTCAAGATGAGACACATTGCTGTAAAGGCTACAAAGAATCTCTGGCTGTTGTCGAACAAGCCTTTAAAGAACAGGTGAAACACTGGGTCATAGTTAATCTGCAGTACGGCTCAGAAATAAATTAAAATGTCTCTAAAATAAAATAAAATGTACTTTTAAATATTTTGAGTATACACGTAATTGATTTGATTGGAAAACATTGCTCCCTAATATGACTACGGTACTCGCAGGTGCGGGATACGTGAAGTATCCAAGGGGGATAAATCCTCCTGCATTACCGGGAAGCACACAGGTTATGCTAAAAAGCAGATGTGTATAGTACTGTTCAGCATTGGTGGGAATGGTTTGTCTCAACTTCCAGGGATCCAGACTCATGATGTTTTGTGTCCATGTTAGGACTACTCATCAGAGGGCTTAAGTTACAGTTAAAGTTGTGCCAAGATGTGTTATGGACATACAGGAAAACTGTTGAATATTTTGAAATTAATTGGAGTGGAAGCCATATTGCTGCATTAGGCAGCAACGGCTTCCAGTCAAATTAATTTCAAAATATTCAACAGAATAAGTTTTATATTATAAACAATTTACTGTTTCAGGGATTTGTCAGTGAAAGCGATACTGGAATGAGTGGATCAATAAGCAAGCCAGTCATTCCAGTGGTACATTCTCAAATATACTCTTGGCCTGGCTGTAATTATTGGACATTCCTCAAGACCACTGCAAAGAACTGTTTTTACTGTATTGACCATTAGATTATTGCCTTATTTCAGCAAAAGTTGGAATTTAGAGGATTTTGCATAATTTGCAGTTCGTTCTTCTAATTTTCATCTTTTTGATTCTTGCAAATTAAATTGTACTGTGACATCTACTCCACAGGGACCATTTGATGGTGTGTTGGGCTTCAGTCAAGGTGCTGCAATGGTATCATTTCTTTGTGGTATTCAACAACAACAGCAATCAGGTATAAGTTGCTCATTCAGTCGCTCTGTCAAATCTTTGACATTTCAGACAAAGCTGCCTAGATCTCGCAACGATATTGTGTCGCACCTTGTTTTTCATAATGTACATGAATTTATTTTACGATTACTTTTTTTATAAGAAAAAGATCTTTCTGTTCTTAAAATTTTAGTGCACCAAAACACATCACTGTGTCTCCTCTGACAACTTGAATGAGTTTCCAATTTATATTTTTAGGAATTTAAACTGATGGGGTATGGGGAGGGTGGAGTAGGAAGGATGAAGCGAATTTACATTGTAATCATTAAGTTAGTACACTTATGTTCAAGTCTCACGTTCAAACCTAAATTCTCTGAATTGGAATAACATGATTCAAAGCGTATACGTTTTGAGAACATTTTGTTAATTTTTGACAACCTTTGACACACATTTACCTGTGCAACCTTGTCAAAAATTAATCATTAGTCTTAAAAGGTAAATCCATTTGAATCTTTATTATTGCCTGGTTAATAGAATACCACAACTCTCAATTCTGGTATAAGTGAGCATATTCAGGCCATAATTTAGAATTTGATATTTGCATAGCATGTATTGCTATGCAAATTATAAATTGTTTAGTTGTCAGCAAAAAATGTATAGCAATCAACTCTTTCATGGATACATTCTAGGCTAGTGCGATTATTGGGGTGAGTGATCGCGATCGATTATGAAATAATAATTGTGATTACTCGATTAATCAGCTTGGATACAAATTACCAAGAATAACAACAAAAGAATATCAGTAACAAAAACTGCAATGGTGTTTATAAAAGCCCATTTGCCGGGCAAGAGACTATTTTTTAAATATATCACTTGAATGCCTAGCTCGATTCTTGAGCCAGGCATTCTAGTAATACATTAAAAAAATAGTCTTCTCTTGCCCTGCAATAATGGACATACAGTCACTACGCAAAATGTCATTTGTCATGACCGATCGCATTAAAAAGTAATTGAAAGTTAGGTTTTGAAATATTTTATGCAATAGAAAATATTCATGATTATTCGATTATTTAATTTTTAATCATATAAATTCACGATTTAAAACATAATCGCGATTTTCAATTTAATCACGTAATCGCACATTCCCTGTATATCAATCTCAGAGCAAATAATCAGAAAAGCTGTTGAATATTTTGAAATTAATATGACTGGAATCCATTGGTGCCTTAGCAATGGCTTCCAGTCATATTAGTTTCAAAATAATCAACAGAATATGCTATATGCCCTACATAGTAAAGAATTAGCTTTTTCAGGGATTTGTCATTGAAAGGGTTAATAATAGAACTTAAGAAAATCATAATAATAATAATAAATTGCAATCACATACAAATTTTGCATAGCAGATATAGTTATGCTTGTTGCAGAATGTATAGCAAAAGCTTAAATATGTGGAGCAGATTGAGATGCCATACCAGATAAATTATGCCCTGATATAGTCTATTGATTTAACTGATTTTATTTGTGACTTGCATCTCCTATAAGTCAGTGTATCAAATATTTTAGTCACAACTATAGCTCGTTATCCTTTAACCCTTTCACACTCGAATATGTTCAAGAAAATCTAAATCTTCCCATAGAAAATGTCCATTTGCAGACCAAGAGAAGACTATTTTTGAAAATTTACCACTGGAATGCCTGGCTTGGTCATTCCAGTGATAAATTTTCAAAAGTAATTTTCTCTTGGTCTGCAAATGGACATTTCTCAAAACCACTTCAGAAGCCGTTTTAGGTTGATACGAGTGTTAAAGGGTTAACCCTCGAAACTTGTCTCATTTTCAATACAGCGAAATAGTAAAGCTGTTGAATACTCTGACGGTAATCTGACTGGAATCTGTTACTGCCATAGCCCCCAGTCAAATTAGTTTCAACATATTCAAGAATGTTCCCTACATCATAATGATGACAAAGAATTTAGCATTTGTGGTATGGGTTAAATGTGTATTTGTGTGATTTACTTTCAGATAGTATATTGCAGTTTAACTTTGCCATGTTAATTGCTGGTTTTAAAAGTCGGTGTTCCTCTCATGATCAGCTGCTAAGCGTCCCCATAGAGCTGCCTACGTTGCACGTTTATGGAGATACTGACAAAGTTATTTCTAAAGGTGATACTTTAACCATTTAACACTCGAATTTGTTAAATAAATTTAAATTTTGACATAGAGAATGTTCATGTACAGACCAGGATGAGATTGTGTTTGAAAATTTACCAATGGAATGACTGTCTTGGTTTTTGAACCAATCATTCCAGTGGTCTGCAAATGGACATTTCTCAAAATCACTACAGAAGCTTATTTTGGTCAGCTCAAGTGTTAAAGGGTTAATGGTCAATATTAGTAAAGAGAATGAGGAATGTTGCATTCAATTCATTTGCAGGCCACAATCTATCTATTTTAGAAAATTTACTATGGGAATGACTGGCTTAGTTATCGACTAGAAATTTCAAAAATAGTCTTCTCTTGGCCTGCATATGGACATTCCCCAAGACCACTGCAGAAGCCATTTTGGCAGTCTTAACCATTAAATGGTGGATTGACATTTATTCTATTTATAAATATAATTATGTATCTTTAACATGTTTAATGTTGGCTTACAAATCTTTTCATTGACAATATACTTGTAGTGCATCAAAGCCAATGCTCATAGCAATGAGTACATGTATGTCAAATCTGCTCACATAAAACGCAGTGTTGTTGGAGAGATTAAGTTTTTAAAATGCCAACAGAATATAATTAAGATCAGGTGATTTCTGCAATGAAGACTTGTGACAGTAGGAGCTTATATTCCAGCACTTCCAGATGAATTACATTAATGAAAATTACAGAACGGCTTAAGCTATTTATCATGGCCTCCCCATTATCAATATATGAGTGATATATAGCATTTGCTTTGTACGTTCGTTCATCCAGTGGGATAACTCTAGATTTACTGGAGCGACGTTCACCAAACTTGGGTGGGAGGTTGTCATTGGTGTTCCGAAGAACCCTATCGATTTGGGCGTCAATCAAGGGTCATGGTGACCCAATTAATGACATAATGAGTTTCCGGATGATAATTCGAGTCTTATTGAAGGGATCTTTACCAATCGTGGGCGAGCGGTTGTCCTTGGTGTTCCTCGGAATTGGGGACATACTTTAGCAATCTCTGATTATCGTTCTTGTTATCTACAGCTTGAAAATTGGTATGTTAGAAAAGTTTTGCAGGTCATCTGTCAGTGCACTCAAAATGGTTATGCAAATATAAATTTACATGCAAGTTTATGTACTGTACCAGTGTTTATATATAAACAGGAATGTTAAAATCCATATTAATATTTTGAAACTGAAAGCGGTCCTATTAAAAGTACCAGTATAGTAAATTTCATTATCTCATTTTCACACCTATACAGGAACACTGCTGTATATTTTGAAATTAATTTGACTGAAACGTGTTTCTGCCTATAGGCAGTATCAGTTTCCAGCCAAATTGGTTTCAAAATATTCAACAGAATCTTCATTACATTATAAAGAATTTGTCTTTGCTGATATGTAAGTGTTAAAGCGTTAAGCGATTATTAAATAACAATGGCGATAAAAGCTCGGTAAATGTAGCTTTGGGGGTTTTCCCAGTTTTCTGCATTTTTTTTTTATCACACCCGAAGTTGTAGAATTCTAGTGCATGATCACACCCTTTCAAGTGTTAAGATTTTGAGCCAAATGGAACAAGTAGTTTCCGAGATATCCACAGATACAGAATTTTATCCAATCACAGCTAACGGCTGGAAATCCTCTTGTATGGCAAGTTCCTTCATTGTGTTAGAATTCTAGCCAAATCGGATCAGTAGTTTTTTAGATACAGCCAGGAATACGTTTTTTAGACTGACTGACTAACTAAGAGTTGCAGTGGTTTCTTGAGCCTCTGCGCGCAGCTAAAAACCAATTACAACAAATGATGATGTCAGGAAGATGCAATGGAGGAATCCAGTTTTAGCTCTGTCCCACCCATCTTTAGCTAAGCTCCACCCACACCTCGCCTGTTTTGGGATCGAGCGATCCATCAACTCCCTGACTATCAATTTCCAGAAAATTACAATGTAAACAGTCAGGTAAGCTGTTGAATATTTTGAAACTAATTTGGCTGAGAAGTATTGCTGCTTATGGCAGCAACAGCGGCCAGTCAAATTTGTTTCAAAATATTCAACATCATGTTTATTAAATAGTAACTACAGACATACAATTCGTACAACAATGCTTAGTCCATCATCAATTTAGCAACAGCAACAGCGGCCAGTCAAATTACTTTGCAAAATATACAACATTATGTTTATTAAATAGTAAAAACATACATTTCGTACAACAACGCTTAGTCCATCATCAATTTAGCGGTCGTGATGAACTTATTGGTACCATTCATGATGTAATTGATTATGACATCATCCTACACGTCACATACATGTAGTTGATTATGACATCATATGATTGATGGATACACACGAATCCTCCATCATGATGCATTAAAAGCAGAATAATACATTTCTGGGTCCATTGCAGGTGTATGATGGCAGGCTTTGCAATAATATGTACATTTATTCATTTGTTTGCTGATTTATCAATATCAAGTACAATGCTCATTCTATGTTTTGAGCTATGATCTTTGAAACATACTTTCGTAACATGATAATATTTTATGGTGTACTGGTCATAGTAGGCATTTTTAGATGCAGAGCATAACATGTTCCTATAATTCCAATAGAATGTGTGTTGTGCATGCACCGACGCACGCACACACTGGCACATTTATCTTTCTTGTCATATTTTCAGAAATGAGTGAGGAACTTAAAGAATACTTCATTAATCCTGTCCTGTTAAATCACCCTGGAGGTCACTTCATACCTGCTTCATCTGCCCACAAACATGTCTACATAGACTTCTTCAGACAAATGATAGAGCGAAAACAGAGATAACACAATCGCAGCATAAGATACCTTCTCATGCACCTAGAATATTAAAGCTGTATCACTGTTAAAATAATAAATAATTATACATACCTTTCTTATAATGTGATTTAATGATAGTCACTTTTAAGACTAACTTAGTTTATTTTGATGAGCTTTCGCACATCCATGTGCTTCGTAATGTTGAGTGCATAATTACATCAATTTCCAGATGTGCTGATGAAGCACACATATTGTGCAAGCTATAGTCAAAATCACATACATTAGTCTTAAAGGGTACTACCTTTGAATCATGTTTTGACTGTCTATGTAGACTAACATGGCTACCTAACTTTCTTCTGTCATATAATGACTCAACAAAACCTATCTATGTCTTCACCATGTAACAAAAGTTAGCCATTCTGAACAACTTTCTCATTACCCGTCCCAATCAATTTAGTTTCGGAATAGTCGACGGAATATATTTCCTTTCTTGATCATTTGAGTTCCAATGATTAATTCCTAGAGTTCCACTATTCAGGCAATCAATCCAGATTCCGGCAATATACAGATACAAATAGATTTCTGGAATTTGATAGTATATAATATTTTTAATTATCAGAGCAGCTTTAATAAGTGATCGGACTATTTTAACATATCGGTCCAACATTCACAAGTGATCAAAGAATATTGTAACATATCAGTGCGGTTTTAACAAATGACCAGAGAATATTTTAACGTGTCTGTACGACTAACAAGTGATCACTGATGATCAATTCTACCAAACAATTCACTAATCCGTCAGCATGCCCTTCTGCAGTGTACTCTGATTTCAAACCTGGGAGTGTGCCATCCAGATTATCTGATTTAAGTCAGTTTAAATTAACCTGGTTTTTGAAACCGGAGATAAATATTATATTACCAGAGTATTTTAAAAGCAATTTGACCAAAGGTTGTATCTGCTTTCGTCTTGTGCAGGTGCCTCATTTCCTCTCCACGCATTCATAAATTCCTGTCCAATCCAAAAACTGAAAAGTCATGCATTGTTACCCTTTGCCTTGACACTGGTGTTGCTTTCACAAATATGATTAAATTATAAATAGCGCCAATCAGTATAATGCATTTATACCTGCCCAAAATGGCCATTGAGTTGTCTGGCCAGAATGGCCATTGAGCGTATGTCGCAGTGACCATCCGCCTGTGCATCCATCAACTTTTTCGTTAAACGACTAATCAAGAACCACTGGGCCGATTTCAGTTATATCTAGCAGGAAGCATCCTGAGGTCATAGCGATCCAATTTGGCCAGCGGCTATTTGGTTAGTTATCTCTTTTTGAATATCCATTTGCGGACCAAGGGATTATTTTTGAAAATTTACCACTGGAATGACTGGCTCAGTTATCTAGTCAATCATGCGAGTGATATTTCGTTAAAATAGCCTCTTAGTGTGCAAATAGAAATTTATGAAGAGCACTGCAAAACATACATAACAAATTTTACATTTTTTGTCAACTTTGCAACAATAAAAAAACCACAGACATCTAATTTTGGTATTTAGTTGGACCCACAAAAATTGTACACAAAACCTAATAACAGATTTTTCCGAATTTTATACACGTTTGCATCAAAGTAAATGTTGGGTTGAGAGAATTGTATGCAAATAACCTTCGCTTTAATTTACTGGAGTATAATTATAAGTTCCTCATTTTCGGGAACAAATTGTTTGTTATGTCTTTCTTAAACGGTTAATAATTTTATTATTTTAGTAAAATTATGGATTGCATCTGTGTGCACATTGAAAGTGCTTGAATTCTAAATATATTTTTCAGGTTACTTAAAAGTGCTTGGTTTTAGAACATTTATTTGAAAATGTTTACATTTGGCAAAAATCGGTGAATATATATATTTTATTCCCTATAAGTTAGAAGTGACTCACATCATAACTGAACCTTTAACTCTAGAGTAGTCAAGATGTGTCACGATAATTAAAGATTATGCTTGGTAAATGTCCATTTGCGGGCCAAGAGTAGACTATATATGGACTGGAGTGACTGGCTCGGTTACCAAGCTAGTCAATTCAGTGGTAAAATTTCAAGAATATTTTTCTCTTGGCCTGCAAATGGAAATTCCTCGAGACTACTTGAGAGGCTATTTTTGGCTGGTTTGGCCAATTAAAAGTTTGGGAAAAGAGTAACATGTCTGCAAAAAATTATTGAAAATGATTGGACAAAGTCCCTAAACATCCTTGATTTTACGCTTTCCTTCAAATTCTGAATCGTGTGTATGAATGACAGAATACAGTTTCTATAGACATATCGTATATGTATTATCCATGATGATGCAAAGCATACATGTGTATATATATATAGAACTTGCCAATTGGACAAGTTGGAAAGGAAAAAAAACCAATGAAAAATATAGAATATGTAATTATAGAGTATACTTTGATTTTTTTCAATAAATTATTTATGAATATTCCTATCTGTTTGGACATGATTTATTTTATATTTTAATTGACCCTAGCTGATGTCTACATCTCCAGTAATTTAACCATTCTTTGCTCAGACATGTCATAACTTGGACATTAACCCCTCGAGTGTCAACCGCACCTCAAAGCACTCAAAAGGTGACTTATCAATTGTCTAATTTGTCAAGTTTTCAAGCAAATTTAACTTTTTTAGGTTTCGACTGGTCATGAGCTTCTAAAGATTTTCTTATGCTTGATCAGTTGGATCGAAATCCGAATGTCAGTGCAGTGTTTTGCGCCTGCTTTTATACTCTCGAGCCGGTTACAGTTGCTCCTTGGTGTAACCGGGACGAGTAAAAATCTGGTTACATGTAACCGGAAATTCATGCTTGTAACTGGAAATGTTGATTTTGTAACCGGATTGAACATCTTGTAACCAGAATTTACCAATTGTCAGTTTGTTGGTAACCGGAATTTCTTTACCTCTGGGATTGTGTAACCGTTAAAGTCATTTGTTGTGTATCCGGAAAATTTGATAATTGTTTATCTAGGTTAGGTGTAACAATAAAAAACTTGTGATGTAACCGGAAAAATAAAGTTTTATATATGCATATGCATTCTAATTCCTTGCTGCAGATTCTGTGTAATCTAAGGAATTGTCCATATGGGCTGGAGTTTTTAGTGGACTGCGGGTGTGCTGATTGGTAATCTAGGTAGCCATGTGTGTCTGTGGGTTTACAGTATAAGTCGAAGCATAGTGAGCGATCAGTTTCAATGTATACGTATTACGTATGTATACATCAACGACATATTCATGATCTGGCCAAGAAAAACTAAATGAATTCATCCACTATATGAATACATCTCATCATTCCATCAAATTCACAGCAGAGCAGTCCACAACTAAGGTCAGCTTTCTGGACACATACGTATACATTGATACTGATCGCTCACTATGCTTCGATTTATACTGTAAACCCACAGACACACACGGCTACCTACATTACCAATCAGCACACCCGCAGTCCACTAAAAACTCCATCCCGTATGGACAATTCCTTAGATTATGCAGAATCTGCAGAAAGGAATTAGATTTCCACAAACATGCCCATGAATTCATTGGTTACTATCAAAGGAGAGACTACCCTCCCGATCTTCTAAACAGTTATCAGAAAGCATGCGCACGTTCAAGAGTTGATCTACTTATACCCAAAGTTAAAAACACAGAGATAAACACACGTATCCCATGCATAATGGACTTTCACTCAAAGCCATAAAGCTTGCAAAATCATCAAAAAGAACTGGGAACTACTAGATAGTAGTCCCAAATGTAGAAGCACATTCCCAACCCCACCGATGTTTGGCTACAGAAAGAATCCAGCTTTCAAAGACACACATGTCACTGCCAAATTTGAGTTTCCTGCCAAATCAGGCCTCCAAGGAAAAGCTTTCCAAAATCCAATCTATCCATGCACAAGAAAAAATTGTTTCTTCTGCAAGAATATGGACAGTAAACGTGAATTCACTAGCACACACACGGGTCTAAAATACAGATGTAGGTTCAAAACATATTGCGATACACGCAATGTTATTTACCTACTCACATGCACACATTGTCACAAACAGTATGTGGAGGAAACAAAAGGTGAGTTCCACGTACGAGTGAAAGAAGATTTAAAAGGTTGCAAAACATTTTAATTTACCCAATCATACTGGACAAAATGTGTCCTATAAAATTATACAAGTTCTCCGTCACGATCCTGAGGACATTGATAAAACTCATATCAGGAAAGAACAAGAGAAGTACTGGATACACCAAATGCACACGTTGGTCCCTATATGGATTAATCATGCAGATTGGCGATTCCAAAATCTGAGTTGTTCTTTAAATTTAACATTTTTGCTCAGTGAATGGCCATTGGTTGGTCAAGAGAAGTGTTTTTTGTAAGCTTATAACTGGAATTTAGGAGAGTCGTTTTAAGGTCAACACATACACTGGTATAACGAATAAATCTATTATGCATCAAAGCAATGAATTAATTAGAGCCATTAACATGATGTACATTTCAGCACACCACCACAAACTATTGCTTTGCAAACAATATGCTCTCCATCTGGCTGACAATCTCAAATACGGCAATCAATACATCGATCTAAAATGAATTCCTCATCGCATTGATTTTACTAGAAATGACTTGGTTCAATGGAAGAATTCAGTTTTAGGTATGGCCCGCCAATCCCTAGTTAAGCTCTACCCATGCTTCGTCCATTGGGATCGATCAATCCGAGTGCTATCTGAATCTCAATTTTTTTTAAACTGCAGGTAAGCTGTTGAATGCCCAGTCAAATTAGTTTCAAAATATTAAACAGCATGTACAACAACTTAGTCTGTCATCAATAATGCATTCGTGGCGAACTTAGCTACATCATTCATGATGTAATGGATTATGATGTCATTCTACATGCCACTAGTTGATTATGACATTATCATCATCCTATTGCACGGTCTCGCCCTCCCGCTCTTCTCCCGTATAGAGTACCGTGCTTGCAGGCTATGATATCTGCACTAAGTTAACAAAATGTCCTAAATATAAATGAACTGTGGGTCACAGCCAATGAAATTGCTCGATAAGAAATAAATGATGACCTAATTGGCTAGCCTTGAGCTACTTCACATAGCAAGAGATCAAAGGTCTGCAAGTATGGCCACAAATAGCAGAGCGGTGTGAGTGGGCATATGTTAGTACGATGTGACGTCATATGATTAATTGAGAAACTGGGTTCCTCAATTGTTGTTAAAATGAGTGCAGCACAGTATGACTAGATTATGCAGGCATCGTTGCGCAATGAATAACAGCATGTGGGTGGGGGTGAATACTGAATCAGATACACGTTATCTAATCCAAATTAAATCGGTGCATTGTCATGTGACATTTCTGATGGGTAATTACTAATAACAATGCTTGTGTATTTTTATTTCATCAACAAATTACTTTTATTTGGTCACAAGTTTTTGGTGAACAACTCATCATTATTTGATAAATAAATGCATTTTAGTCAGTCAGTTATGAACACAGAAAAAGTCCATGAGTTAACTGATATAGTTTGGTCAAGAGAATCCAAAATTTATTGATTGAATTTCCATTCGCAGTCCATGAGAAGGCTAATTTTGAAAATTTACAACTGGAATGGCTGGTTCTGTTATCGAGTTAGTCATTCCATTTGGAAAGTTAAAAAATATTTGTCTCTTGGCATGCAAATGGACGGTCACCACCGCGGCTGTTTATGGCCAGCTTGATGGTTGAACTGATTGACAATGATTGACAAACAATATTAACTGCCTTAACACTTTAACCATCAAATTTGTTCAAGAAAATTTAAATTTTCTCATAAAATGTGTCCAGTTGCAGACCAAGACTATTTTTGAAAATGTGCCACTGGAATGACAGGCTCGGTTATTGAGCCAGTCATGTCAGTGGTAAATTTTTAAAAAAATAACCTTTTCTTGGTCTGCAAATGGACATTTCTCAAGAGCACTGCAGAAGGCGTTTTTGGCGGGCTTAAGTGTTAAAGGGGCATTTTACATCAGGTGCTAATTTAGAACAGTTAGCGTATAAATTAGCTGGAAACTATAGTGACCGATACATTAATACTTTAATGGCTAAATTTGGTCAAGAATATCAAAATATCTGCTTATTGAATGTCCATGTGTAGGGCAAGGGGGAAGACTATTTTTTAGAGATTTACCACTGGAATGACCGGCTTGGTTATCGAGCCAGTCATTCGAGTGATAAATTTGTACCCGCGTCACTACACGTCATGTTTAATGCGAATATGGAGTGCCAGTTGTTCTTGTTCCTATTGTTGTTGTTGTTCTTAAGACATTTTTTAATAGCTTTGGTTCTACTACTGGAAGGTTCTTCTCCAAATTCGACGGGAGGCATGTCCGTAGGGTCCCGAACACATAAGCCAATTTTGGGATCTAAAACGCAACGCTTTTAGCCACATTTCAAAATAGACATTTTTACCAACTCTAGTGAAAACAGGTGCAATCTTCCCCAAACTTGGGTGGACGCTTAACCATGTGGTCCCGAACACATATGTCAGTTATATGGCCAAAGGCTAAAATGCAACAACTTTCAGCAACATTGTTTGAAGCATTTTGCAGTAACTATAATGGAGCAATCTTCTCCGAACATGGGTTGATGTGTGCCCCGAAGACATATGGCAATTTTGCATTCAAAACTAAATCAACAGCAACAGATTTCAGCAAGATTCTTCCCAAAATAGACACTTGACCTTGCGGCAGCACAACTGAAAAAATATCAACAACGCAGATATTGGACAAATTCATCCTCGTTTTAAATACTCTTCTCTTGGCCTGCAAATGTACATTCCTCGATACTAATATAGAGGTTGGGTTTAGCTGTCTTTGACAGGAAATGGTTAAAACACTGGCGACCGGATTCGAGCGCCAATATTTTGTAGAGAACTCCTACTCCCAATCCTTGGTCGAGAAGATTCCATAAGGTGCTGGCGTCGTGGACTTTGTAATCCTAGAGAAATCGATGGAGGTGTATGTGGGTCGACGACATCCCAGACATATGGGTTGCTGATTTCTATCTTCAGCATTTCTGCAATTTCCACATGACCTGAAATTGTATTGAAATAGCAAAGTGAAAAAGCTGAAGGCTAACATGATATGTTACAGTACTGCTCAGAAATAACTTAAGGTGCGTATTCACAGCAGAATGCTTGAAAATAAGATGGTTAAAATTGTGTACTTTTAGAGACTTAAATTGTGTGCCTAGATGTATTGAAGCGAAATAAATCTTACCATATAAATAATTTTAATAATTTAGATGGAATGAAATGATCACATGGTAAGATTTATTTTGCTTCATTACATCAGGGTAGGCAAATTAAGCCTCTAACAGTATTCTCTCTGTGCCTTTTACGAATTGTACCTCATTTATAAATTAACAATTCAATGACTTCCGAATATTTTGAAACTAATTTGGCTGAAAAAATTCTCTAGTTACCTTCCCTTTGTGCCATTATTCAAGTGTACGATTTGAGTCACAATCTAATAGCTGTCAAATATTTCTCCTTGTGCTACTTTCGAGTGTATGAATCGCATTTTGTCGATAAATCTATAATGAGTATCAACCGTAATACCTCATATGCCTATACAAGGCCTGAGTGTAATAAAGTGAACTTGAACTTATACAATTTATGAAAAATTATTTTCATTCATTCTACTGTGAATATGCACCTTTAAGAGGTTTAATAAAATAAAACATACTGTTGAATATTTTGAGTATTCCAGTTTATCCATCAATCATATGACGTCATAATCAAGTACGTAATGTGTAGGGTCACCTCATAATCAAGTACGGAATGAATGACGTAGCTAAGTTTGTCACTGATGACGGACTAAGCGTTGTTATACGAATTGTGTGTCTACTATTTACGTGTAATAAACGTACTTGTTGAATATTTTGAAACTAATTTGACTGGACACTGTTGCTGCCATAGGCAGAAACATCACCTATTCAAATTAGTTTCAAAATATTCAACAGCTTACCTGTAGTTTTTTGGAAATTGATAGTGATCGATTGATCCCAACACAGGCAGTGTGGGTGGAGCTTGGCTAGAGATGGGCGGGCCCTAGTTAAAACTGGACTCCTCCATTGAGTGGAAGACATTGCTGACTAAGGCAGCAGAGCCTTCCAGTCTAATTACATTCAAAATATTCAACAGAGCATTTCTTACTAACTTTCCGTCTTTTATTTGGAAACACTAACATATTTATGACCTGTACTGGATGCTATGATCAGGGTTTGTACATGTTATGGAAATCCTGCAAACATGGTATCGCAGGACCTGTGTTTTATCATAGGTCATAGAAGTCATGGAATGTTATGCGTTTGAACAATGAGGTTTGAGCATATTTATTCCAATACAATTATACAGATAACATGTTGGATATTTTGAAACCAATTTGACTGGAAATTGTTGCAGCAACAGTTTAATACTGGTTACAAAATATTCGACAATATTTATTAATTTTTCATGTCGTTTTAGTACTTTCCATATTTGATCTTTTGGTTTCAAAAATAGGATTTTTTAATGTCCAAACTCTTACTTATTGCACAATTATACCTTATCAGAGAGAAAGCATTATATGACTGCAATTGATATTGTGTTATTTTGTTCATGAGCTCATTGAATTTCAGAATGTGAGATGATATAAACCTTGTATGATGTCTATTATCATAGCTGTAATCATTTGAGAATCTACCGTTTAACTCATATTTTAAATGAAAATTTCAATTTCCTCACAGAAAGTGTAAATTTGCAGACCAAAAGGTTATTATTCTTGAAACTTTATCAAGCCAGTCATTCTGGTAGTAAATTTTCAAAAACGGTTCTCTTGATCTGCGCATGGACATTTCTCAAGACCACTGCAGAATCCCTTTTTGGCCAACTTGAATGGTAACCCTTAACGCTCTCTGATGGCAATATTCTATCTTTTACTGCGTCAATTAGCCAAGAAACTGGTGTACATTTTTCAACAATTTTAGTGGACAGTGTTGCTGTCTATCTTGCACCAAATTTGTTGAAAAATTAACACGAGTTTAAAAATTTTGATATCAGAGTGGCAAGGGTTAAAGGGTTGAATGTGTGTCGCGCCCTACAATGCTTTTGTCAATACCTGCATTAATGGCACTGTCAATGGGATAGATCCCAACTTTATTTGCATTGTATGGATCAGCACCTATAAATAAAGTAGAATTATAATTTATCAGATTGATGAATGTCTTAATATTACAGTAAGCAGCCGTATGCATAACACACCCAGGTACAATTAAACTCACACATACATGTAGTCATACATAGACTCACAAACATGGGCACACACGAGCCCAGTGTATTATACATTTATTGTGAACTCAACAAGATATTGAGATTTTGATAGAACCTCACACATCCAAGCCTACAGAGATTTGTTTGTAAGTGAATTCAGGTCTAACACCGTGTGTGCCCACAGTATTGTGTAACGGTATGTTTAATCCGTTACCACTGAAAGACAGCTCAAAACGGCTTCAGCAGTGGTTTTGATAAATGTCTATTTGCAGATCAAGCAGACTATTTTTGACAATTTATCACTGGAGATAGGTCTGGGCTCAACTGAGTCAGTCATTCCAGTTAGCTGTATAATTATGTAACCTACCATGTTCGAGTAGGAAGCCAATAATCTCCTTGTTGCCTTTGCTAGCTGCTCTGTGTAGTGACGTGTATCCCTTCACATTGTGCTTGTTGACATCACATCCTGCAAACAGAAGTAGAACATGCAGACCTTTGATGTGGACGAAGCAGGAAGTTAAACCTTTATTGCTTTAACACTCAAACTCGCCAACACGGCTTCTGCAATGGTCTTGAGGTGTGCAGACTAAGAGAACTTTTTTAAAAACACTAATGACAGGCTCGCGATAGCCGAGCCAGTCATTCCCGCAATAAATTTTCAAAAAAACCTCTTGGTCTGGAAATGGACATTTTCTATGAGAAAATTTAAATTCGCTTGAACAAATTTGAGGATTAAAGGGTTATGTATCCTATCCTAGGGACAGGGTATTACGAGTGTCAGAATATGAAATTAGGAACAGTCGTTTAGCAAGCCAGAGACTATAATTACTGTATTCTGCGGCTGTCCTTCTTCGCTTTTGCCCACTGTGTCTTGTCCACAGCCAAAATCCTTAGCTTCCTTAGGTCCATTCTTGACTTGAGTGGTTCCGAGTCCTGCTTTCTTGAGGTCAACTTGTAGGACACTTAGCAAATTTATGCAATGACGTTCTCTCGTGGCTTTGTATTTGCTGGCTCCTAGTAGGGTGAATTCCAAGGCTCTCTGTACTGGTGTCTTCTGACATCCTTAGCACATGGCCAAACATGGACCATCTTTGCTGGGCAACTTACAGACAGCATCTTGTATAGTGTGCATCGTTGGAAATTATGCTGTCTGGCCATCGGTATCCAGTGATGGTGCGTAGGTGTTTGCGGTGGCAGCCATCAAGTTTGTCTAGAGCTGCCCATATGTTACAGTTATTCAGCAGCAAGGATACGCAGGTTTGCATTGTATAAACGTAGCCTTTGTATCAAGGGCATCTTTGATTTACGAATCCATAGCTTCCAGGACTGGAAACCTATGTTCCCCATGATGCAGCCTGCAGCAATGTCAGCAGTACTGCAAAGCAGTGAGCCCAGGATTTTACTTTTTCTCCATGGTTCGCCGCCACGAAGTGGATCATCATTTTCTTTATAGTTTCATGATTTGTAGATAGGTATATGTGGATGAACTCAATTTTGACTTGATTCATAAAACAATTCTCAATTTTTAGTTTGCTTGCAGCTATTGGGAGAAGTTCGTCAAGGGGTTTCTTTCCCTCGTCTATGACGTCCACATCATCGGCATATTCCATCCCTAGTGGCATACCCAGTATTGACACTGTGGAGGGGGAGTTCCGTTTGGTCTTGTGGAATTTTCTTGCATGGATTTCAATGCAGCAGCAAGGTAACGGGTGAAAAGCACCGGAGCTAGACCATCTCCCTGTAGGAAGCCGATTGATGTCTCAAACTCTATAGACTTCACTGACTTGACTCATACTCTCATCTTGGTGTCTGCAAGCAGTACCCTCACTGGTCGTAGCTCATCTTCATTGCAACTGGCCTGACATAGTACATCTAGGATCTTTGAGCGTTTAAATGTGTCGAGGGCTCGTGACATGTCAATGCCCATTTTGTGAAAGTCCCAGTGTTTGGACATGACTACCGACACAAGCATGCGTTGAGCCCATACAATGTCTGTGTAGCTGCGTCCACGTTTGAAGCCACTTTGACATGATCCGGTGAAGTCATCAATCTTGTCTCGGATGCGGCATAGAGTAGCATTGGATAAGATTTTACGTATGCTGTTGAGGAACACAATGGGCCGTAGATTGGCTGGGGCCAGGTGGCTTCTTCAGCTTGGGTAGTGCGATAACATGATAATATAAAAACGTGTATCTCATCAATTTCCTTGGACAAATAGCATCTAGGGGGGGGGTTGGGGTTGGGGTTGGTGGTGGTGGAGATTTTGGTGTTTTCTCATGTGCCCATGCAGAGATTTCTGTTTTCCTTCTACAACTTAGCTTCTATTTAGGGCGTATTGATGAGACATCATTGGTATGTGTTGTTGGCCATATCCCTAGCAAGGCAATGTTTTTGGGTCTTCATCCCTGTATCCGTGCATGTGTAAGTGTGCGTGCATGCAATTTTTGTCTCCCCTGTGAAGCATAAAGCGAGACATGTGTCACTTTCCCGACGGTGACGGTGTCAACAATGCTAAGCTTTTGCGTTTAGTAAAACTTCGCTTACATTTCAGGATCAGTTAATCCTATTGCAAATAAACTTTGCTTGGAGGCATGGAGGTCACCAGGTTAACGGTCAAGGTCATTCTGACCTGGCTATTTTACCTCTGCTTTTTCAACTTAAGTATTTCCGCTTAGTAAATTATATACATGTATATTTCAGAATTACTAGATCCACGGTCAAGGTCATCATAGCCTTTATATTTCACCTCTGTCAAGTCTATTTCCAATATTAAGTTTTTAGCTCACCTTGGCCAAGTAAGTTCATTCCGTGGTGACTGGGTGAAAATATTAGATTTTATGAAAAACGTACCACAAATTGTCAAATTGTTTCTTCTCATTATCATTCTGAGCGGTTTCAACAAAATTTGGCTGAAAGGATCCTGTGATGATGGGCTCCAGAATTTCCACTCATAATTTTAATTCATCAAATTTTTTGGGGTAAAAATCTTACATTTTATTACCAATTTACTGCAAATTGTCAAATTGCTTTTTCTCGTTGGATAAAATGATCCTATGGTCATAAGCGCCAGAATTTCCATTCCGAATTTTGCTTGAAATTTTTTCCCATCTTTAATGTAAAGAATCTTGTATATTTAAATGCAAATGTTTCAAATGCAAATGGTTCCGGTGAACGTAAGGGCCTCTGTTTGTTTGCCTATATTTTAGGATTGCTTAATCATACTGGATACATGATTTCACATACCATACCGAGGCATGATGATGATAGTGAGCTCATTAGGTCAAAGGTCAAGGCCAGTCTAATATTGCTATTTGACCTCTGCTTTTTCAACCGTAAGTTTTTCCATTCAGCAAATCATTTATATTTCAGGATTGGTTAATCCTATTGGAACTAAACTTGAATACATGGTTACCTATAATGTTAGGAAGCAGCATGCTAACAGAGGTCACAAGGTCAAAGGTCAATGTCACTGATTCCGCAGAATTCGTGTTTTACTTTCACGCAATGAATTAGTTTCTACTTGGATATCATTGATGAAACCTGATCAGCTTGTTGGCCATGTGGCTGGTCAGAAGCCGATTTTTTGTCAGTGTCTATGCATGCCTCTTGTTAACTATATGCCCAGGCGTTTGCCCTTTTGATCTGATGATTGGTAATGTATGGTTGACAAATCACACAAGCATATCTGGTCAAGCGCCTAGATCCATTTTTAATTCATAAGTTAACCAAAAAATTACATTCCTAGTATAATGTACATTATGTATATTTATAACAGCACCTGGTGCTATGATACTTTCATAGCACCATATGCTGTTATAAATATACACATGTTCAATCAGTTTTATCTGTTAGGCCAATCATCTCAAACTACATGTACTAGTGTAGATAGGCAGATTAATATTACCAACCAGCTTGACAAAGATCGTTCAGTAGTTCCAGATCTGGATGTGCCGAGTTAAGAATTCCATACGTGGCTAAGTACATAGCACCTTCACCAGTTTTTGTCGAGCTGTGAACATTCGCACCTGATAAAGCATAGAATAGATACGATTTGTAACTCAAGTATCTGACATCATAATCAAATACTTCACATGTTACCTGACGTCAATCATATTGTAATGACGTAGAGCTATCTGTTTCGAAAATTGAGTCTGTCAAAATTGTAGGATTTGTATGCCTGATGAATTTACAATTTAATATTCAACCTTCTGTTGAAAATTTTGAAACTAATTTTACTGGATAGGCAACAGACCCAGTCAAGTTGAGTTTCAAAATAGTCAACTGCTTACGTGTATAGTTTCCTTTAAAATGAGAATCTGTATATTGACGTTTCAATGATATACACTGATACTGTGAGATTAAAATCTGCCATCTTGAAAATTGGTTTCTGGATGATAACTCTGTCTGCGTTTATCGGATTGCTTTAAAACTTCATATGGTGGTTATACTAAGCCTGGGGAAGAAATCTATGGAAGTTTTAAATGATCCGAAATCCAAGATGGCCACCAGCCACAGACGGCCATCTTGAAAATTAATTTCTGGATGATAGCTCCGTTACCGTTTATTGGATTGCTTTGAAACTTCATATGGTAGTTGGACTACATCTGTAGAAAAATGATCGAAATTGACGACAATGCAAAATCCAACATGGCCGCCAGCCAAGGGCGGCCATCTAAAAAATTGATTTCCGACTATAACTCCAATAATGTTTATCGGATTGCTTTGAAACTTCATAGGGTACTCGGAATAGATCTGGAGAAGAAACCTATCAAAATCGACGATAATCCTAAATCCAAGATGGTCGCCAATCACTGGCGGCCATTCTTGAATATTGGTTTCAGTGCCATTTCTGTTTAACGGATCGCTTTGAACCTTCTGATGACCGGTTTATATATAAGGAAGAAATCGCTATTTTCTGATAGCTCTCATTCATTGCTTTGTCATCATGGATTATGCACCGTTTGCGGAGCTCTTGTTCCAGTTGTATCGGATATATTTTTCTTATTGATAAACCTAAATTGCATGAGTAATTATTTTGCGGGAGTGGGTCGTATATTGCTTTCATGGTAAAGATTGATCAGGAAAGTTGTCGTTATCGAGCAAGTCATTCCAGTTGTAAATTTAGAAAGAATAGAATCTCGGTAGGTGCAGGTGAAGCTACATACCATAAACCTACAATGTTAGCATACACTATGTTTGATTAGTGTATATGAAAAACTCTTGAAACTACTGCCCGAAATAAGGTTTCGTGACTGAGTCACTGGCTGACTGTCTGCATGGATTGCTGGCTGATGAACGAACTAGCTAACTAACGAACTGCGGTATAACTAACTGTACTAAATAACTAACTAAGGGACATGGTAGTTTATTCAGCTGCTACTCGCATCTGAAAAAAATTGTGGTGTGCAAATGGACAATAACATTGCAGAATCAGTTCCTGCCAACTTATGAGCAGAATGGCATTGCGCTGGGTCATGTATGAGGATCAAGATGAGGAGCATAGCCTATTTTTATTTTTTTTAGGGGGGTCCCCAATGACCTATTTTTATACCCCGCCCAACAATTTTGCAGGGTATTATGTAATGGCGCCGTCCGTCTAGGTGGGCGGGTGGGCATGCGGGCGGCACAGTGGTTTCCGGATGATAACTCCGTTACCGTTTGTCTGATCACATTAAGACTGGGTGGTTGGACTAGGTCTTGGGAAAAAACCTATCGAAATTGACGATGATCCGAAATCCAGGATGGCCGCCATCTTGAAAATTGGTTTCCGGATGATAACTCTGTTACTGTTTATTGGATCGCTTTGAAACTTCATGAGTGGTTGGACTATGTCTGGAGAAGAAACCTATCGAAAATGAAAATGATCCAAAATCCAAGATGGCCGCCAGCCACCGGTAGCCATCTTGAAAATTTGTTTCTGGATGATAACTCCATTACCATTTATCAGATCGCTATGAAACTTCATAGGATGGTTGGACTACCTCTGGGGAAGAAACCTATCGAGATTGACAATGATCCAAAATCCAAGATGGCCGCCAGTCACTGGTGGCCATCTTGAAAATTGGTTTCCAGATGATAACTCTGTTACTGTTTATCGGATCGCTTTGAACCTTCATGGTGGTTGGACTAGGTCTAAGAAAGAAACCTATTGAAATCGGCAATGATCCAAAATCCAAGATGGCCACCAGCCAATGGAGACCATCTTGAAAATTGGTTTCCAGATGATAACTCCGTTATCGTTTTGCGGATCGCTATGAAATTTCATAGGGTGATTCGACTACCTCTGGGGAAGAAACCTATCAAGATTGACATGATACGAACTCCAAGATGGCTGCCAGCCACCTGTGGCCATCTTGAAAATTGGTTTCCAAATGATAACTCAGTTACCGTTTATCGGATCCCTTTGAAACTTCATAGGGTGGTTGGCCTAGGTGTGGAGAAGAAACTTATCAAAATTTACGATAATCCGAAATCTAATATGGCCGCCAGTCAGCGGCAGCCATCTTGAAAATTGGTTTCGGGACGATACCTCCTTGACCGTTTAACGGATCGCTTTGACACTTCATAAGGATGACTGGTCTGATGAGGCTGAGGAAGAAATATTTTCTGAAAACTCTCATTCATTGGTTTGTCATCATGGCGGGGTATTATGCGCCGTTTGCGGAGCTCTTGTTTATATTTATTCCCTATATATGAGGTTTCCCAAGGACTTATTTTTTCAGTGCCCAATATAGGACATAAGGAGAAAAAGGTGGGTATTCCTATTGTCTTTATTTTTCTATTTATATAATTAATGCTGCCGCCCATTCCCCGTTAAGCGGGATTTCCCAATGACCTAATTTTGGGTGTCACTAAATATGATGCCAGAAGGAAAAAAGGGAGGGTGTTCCAATCAGCAATCTCTCTCTCTCTCTCTCTCTCTCTCTCTCTCTCTCCCCACCCCACCCCATATAATGGATGGAGCCCCGGTATAAGAAAATGCAAGAGTACCTAATTTTGAAACTGAATTGTTAAACCCACTCCCGAAAATACAATATATAGTGTATACCAAATTACAGATTGAACATCCAGCAGCTGGTCGCGTGTTCAGGCTTAAAGAGGGAAGGGGAAGATCACCATTACCATAAGAAGATTATGGCACAGCCATTATAACAAATTTTTACAGTACTCAAGCTATTCTCTGTGGGGCGGCTTTAATTCTGATTGGTTGATAGATCTGATTGTCATGTCTGCTGCCATGGTAACATCAAACAAACGGTAAAGATAGAGGCTGCACATTAAAGAAAAATTCAATATGCTAGGATTTACTTTTTTCATATCTTTTCATCTAAACCAATGTATACGCTCTTAAAATAACTGTCTGGCTGCTGCGAGCCACCAGACAATAATTTCAATGGGAAATAGCTCTAGACCTGCTGAATATTTTGAAAACAATTTCAATGAACGTTGTCGGAGGCTTAGCCACCAAAATCTTTCAGTCAACTTGTTTTCAGAATATTATGCATATCTAGAGTTAAACCACATGGAAAATCTAGTCTGCCGAAATTCAGCAAGAAAAACAGTTAAATAAAGTTAATAAACAAACCTCATCTGCGCATTGCAGACAACTTGCACGTTAATGGCATGATATCCCTTCCTGCAGACATAGATATATTCATCTGCAGAAGGAGCTTTTACTGGAATCAACATGCAATTAATCGCGCCTAAAACATTCGGAAAATTGACAATGTTGCTGAAGTCTTCAACTGTCCTTTGTTGATCACGATTTGTGTCAGGAAAATTAATAGTCGCATCATGTCTGAGCTTGTAGATGATATAACTCTCAACATAGATTGCTGACGTATTCGATGGATGTTGCCGGCCACTCTCTGAAAACTCTGTCACCAACAACCGCAAGGTGTCCAGAACTTGCAATTAGACTGGGAGTGACACCGATCTCTGGGTTCCCCTGGCTAAGTCTATCTCTGTATGATCTGCAGCAACAGATGTGTTGGTAATCTGTACCTTGAAATTAGCTCAAGGTCACTAAACCTCTAGTGGATTGAACTTATCCCGAAGGATCCGCTCGTGCCTCAGAGCCTGCCGTCCTTCCATCAAATATAGCAAGGCTGTCATAATTAATTGATGTGGTTCTGAAATGGATCAGTAGACGAAATTCGAGTTACACTGTTAACTGAGCCAAAGCTTCATTTTTCAGATTTAAACATAATCATTTAATGGTTCCGCTAGCCTAAAATGACTTCTACAGTGATCTTGATAGTTGAAAAATATCTATTTGCAGATCAATGAGGACTATTTCATACGGATTCGTTCATTCTTTTGATCAATTAAAATAGTCTTCTTTTGATCTGCGAATGGACCATTTCCGTGATAAAATTCAAATGTTCTTGTCCTAATTTGATCATCACAGAGACTGAGAGTTCAGATGTGACAATTGCAGCACTAGAAAAGTCAGCCTGTGATCTGTAGGCCTTTTTTGCATATGTATCAGTGCTTCATAATGATAGGTCTGATATTTTAGCGGTAGCATATCTAAGCGCAAAACTTAACACCTATGAAACCTTGCAATGGAGGGATCCAGCTGGTCACTCAAGTACATGGATCTGACGTCATAATCAATTACGTTGTGCGTGTAGGCTTGTCACAATCCTAATGACGTATAATAACTCGAAAAGTTTGTCATGTGTACAAATTTTTTGTCTTTGATAAATTTACAATTTAAAAATATTCAACAGCTTACCTGTATAGTTATTGAGATTCTGGGAATTCATGGTTAATCGATTGTAACACGCACAAAACATGGGCGGAGCCTAGTCACTGCCACGATTTCAACGAAACTTGGGTGGAGCGATCCTAGAGTGATTATACATCTAGTGAGAATTTGGATTGGTCAATTTATTTGGCAGCCAATATATATATATATATATGATTTCAAATATGTTCAGGAAATTGGATAAAATATTACTTGTACTTTTAAATTGCTATTTCAGGTCTCGAAATAGTATGTATCATTACTGTATTCTGCGCCTATAATAGTAAACACCATACAGTTGAAATCAGTCCTCTTCACCTTTGACCACTATCTCTTGTCCTCAGCCAAACTCTTTAGCTTCCTCAGGTCCATTTTTTATGTGAGTGCACCGAGCCCTGCTTTCTTGAGGTCACCTCGTAGCACGCGTAACAGATTTATGCAACGACGTCCTCTGCTGGCTCCCACTAGGGCAAATTCCAAGGCTCTCTGCGAAGGTGTGTGCACATGGCTAAACATGAACCATCTTTGCTAGGCAAATTTTACGGACAACAGCGATATCGAAATAGTAGATAAAAAAATATTTCCATCTCGATTTTGTTGGGGCATCATTAAGACAGCTGTTAAGATGTAACACGCATAGCAAGATTTGATGCATAGATGTCCCAACTCTACACTGTGTAATGGTCTATATTGGTCAAGAAAAATGTTGGATAATCAAAGCCTTCGAGTAGACCTGGGTCAAATGCAAATATGCACCGGAAGGATCGCTGCAGGGGTCGAAATGTTTGCCTGCCATTGACAGCCATGACATGTATTTTGGAGGTGATAGGCACAGAAAATCTACATGTAACATGTAAATGGTTGACTAATTAAATATGTACTAAATCTAAATTTTTCAACTAGATATCAATTGTTAGGCCCTAAATCAGTAATGTTACAATGAATTATAAAATTTATTAACACTCACTGATGAAACCTTGTTATCTCAGTTCTAAGAGACAAACACACATACAATAAGATATACTGATTATTTTTTAATTATTTGCCTGGAAACCATTGCTGCCTAATGCAGCAATGCTTTAGTCAAATTATTTTCAAAATATTCAACAGCTCCCCCACGGGCTATGCTATTGCCTTGAAATTGAGATAAAGGTCGCTCTGTAGCGTGTACAACATTTTGCTGAAAAGGTACTCCCCTCTGAACATGACAGGTAAAACAAAATTCTAACTCACTCACTAAGACATTTCAACCCCTGTTATGCAATAGTCATGGCGGTGACAGCCAACCCTATAATTTCATCAAACTATATTACCCTCACAAGCAGGGCCATATTTAGATATGTGGGGGGGCGGCCTAAGGCAAAGAATGAGTGGGTGGGTCTGGGGGTCCTACCCCAGAAATTTTTTTACATGTAGGTGTTCTGAGACGGCCAGAGAGTCTACTTTTAGGGTGAATTATGGCGCTTTCTTTCGTTGTAAAATTATTTTATTTTGCAAATTTTCGTAGTTAACATTGTTGCCGAACACCAAACAAGAATTAGCGCCCCCACAAATATTAGAATAGAATTATAATACATGACTAAGAGTTCTAAACTAATAAAGTTTGGTTTAAATGTCCTATAACTTCCAAGTGATTTAATTTTTAAATTGTTGGCCCCCCCCTCCTTAAATATGGCCCTGCTCACAGGGCTTGAAGAGGTCAGTAAAAAGTGCAAGGCAATGTTGCCTTAATGGCTTTCATAATCTTAGGGGCACTAAGGCAGTCTGAGGACATCAAGTCAGACTGTGCCTCATGGGGAAGGGCGTGAAGGCAACATTTGTACTTTCTCATGCAATCAGGACCAAGAAGCCCTAACCCCCTTCTACAAAACCAATATTGCATTCTGAGGTTCTTCAGTGTTGCTGGATTTACTGTTTAATAAACATTCTGTTGTATATTTTGAAACTGATTTGACAGGCCCATCTCGTCACTGATACTGTCAAGTTAGCATGGTTAGTTTCAAAATATTCAACAGCTTGCGATTATAGTTACTTGCTATTGGGACTGGGAATTCAATCAATCAATCGATCCCAACACAGACAAAGCGTCAAAGTACATAAGCAGCAATCTAGACGCGGTCGTTGATGATGACGATGATGATTCAATTTCCAATGTTGCACTATACCAGATGTGTAATACATCGCCGCTGTCTGTAAAAATCGCCAAGCAAAGATGGGCCCATGTTTGGACATGTGCTAAGGATGCCAGAAGAGACAGCACCACGGAGAGCCTTTGAATTCGCCCTACTCGGAGCCAGCAAATACAAAGCCAGGAGAGGACGGCATTGCATAAATCTGCTAAGCGTGCTATGAGGTGACCTCAAGAAAGCAGGACTCAGTACACTCAAGTCAAGAATGAACTTGAGGAAGTTAAACATTTCGGCTGAGGACAAGACACAGTGGGAAAAAGCGAAGAAGGACTGATAGCAGCTGTAGGATATGTCTACTACTATAGCTGCAGAATACAGTACTCATACATGTACATACATGATGATTCAGGTGGTGAAGATAATGATTCTGGTACTGAAAGTATTGATATTACTGTTGCATAAGGTATCAGTCTACTCATCGACTCATTGATCTCCATGGCATTGACTATTTGTTTATGCTAGTAACATAGCCTATATGTTTACCCTATGTAATATTTTCTTCAATATAAAAAATGTGGATATAAATAAAATATTGTTTCTTTGTTTGCCTGTTGTTCATACGCCCATAATACTGTTTCTTTGTTTGCCTGTTGTTCATATGCCCCTTCATTAGATGGAAATAAAACCAGCCTAGAATGGCGTGAATGTAATCAGAAACCCGATAGATGCCAACCAAACCAATAACTTCTGTGTGCCATAAGGAGGCAGTAGCTCAGGTGGTAACCAGCAGAGCTGTGAAACCTGCGACCCCGGGATCGTGTCAACTGACGATCACTGGAAACATAGGCAATCTCCACTCCTCGTTGCCTCTCTCCACCCAGGAGTAGAAATGGGTACCAGCTGCGGAACTTACCAACAATAGATTGAAATAAAACCAGCATAGAATGGCATGAATGAGACCTGGACTCCTGGAATCAGGGACTCGATAAACGCCAACCAAATCAATAACTTGTGTGCCATAAAAGCTCTGCATCCGGGTGTACTGAGTGTGCCATTTCTTTGTGATGGTCCATACACCGAAAAGCTGCATGGTTAGTTTAGTACAAGTAGGCCCCATCGTACTAACATACGACCACATTCGTATCTCACCAGATCTTCGATTCGAGATCGTGTAGAAGCCACACCTCTATTTTTAGATTGATACGACCACTCACATAGCTATGCCGTTCGAGGTACAGGAACGGAGTAGGAGGGTGAGGATCGTGCAATAGAACGATGATATATACCTGGATATTCGGGAATAATGGTGATCTCACCACACCCAGTTTCCTTTCTCCATTTTACATGGAGCAGTCAACCCCGATCCCTCCTCTTTTCTGACTCTTGGTCTCACGAAAAACAAAACTGCATACAATCAACATCTCAACAACAACAATTTAGCCCAACAAAGAAATTAATACCGTTTTAACCTGACGTGAATGGGACCTCTTTAACAGGGACCCGAACTATACACAAACCAAACCAATCAATCAATCAAGTGTACCATAATTTTCTTATGGTAATGGTGATCTTCCCCTTCCCTCTTTAAGTCAGAACATGCATGAGCATTGTTCCACGGGGCCAGCTGCTGGATTTTCAATCTGTAATTTGGCGTACTCTATATACTGTATTTTCGTGGGCGGTTTTAACCATTCAGTGTCATAATTAGGTACTTGCATTGTCTTTGCTGGGCACCCGTTATACGTTATTATAGGTGGGAGGCAGATGGAGAGAGCAGGATTTGTCCCCTAATTGAACACACACACCCCACCACGTTATTACCCAGTCATCTTTTGCCGTCTTTGGGAAAGCCCATTGTTCGGAAAGAAAAGGACCATTCAATATCTGACCTAAATTCCCCAAAATTGTGAGTTACGTATTGTCTATGGTAATAACCGCTATTGGGCATGAAAGTAAGCCCTTGGGAAACTCCTCCTGACGTCATATATAGGGTATATAAATACCAAAAATAGGTCATTGGGAAACCTCCCAAAATTAGGTCATGGTCCTCATCTTGATCCTCAAATATGACCCAAGACCTTCTACACTGGATATTAAAATTGCTACTCCACAGTTGGGAATAACGATATGTTTACATGTATGTTTGTGTTGCATTTGTTTCATAATCCGTGGAATTCTTTACAATGTAAACAAGTAAGATTATTATGTAAAAATGTAATAAAACAGAAATAATGATATACATCACATGTATAATTATTCTATAAGTTATTAACTTTTTCAGACGTGAATTCCCCAAATTTCAAATTCAAGGAAAATTTTAATTTTCCTGAACAAATTACAGGTAAGCTGTTGAATATTACAAAACTAACTTGACGAGAACCTGTAAAATTAGTTTCCAATATTCCATATAATATTTCTTAAAACGTAATTGATACTGATGTTTGAGTATCAAATAATAAATAGGTGTAGTGTAAACATAGTTAACCAACCTTTGCTAAGCATATAGCGCACCAAACTTCTTTGACCGCTCAGACATGAACACTAAGAAAATAAATTGTAAAATAAAATTAAATGTTCCACAAGCCATAATGCTCATCTCAGGCATCTGGTTGATGATGATGAACGCCAAATACGTTCAACTTCTCATTAAAGTTGTTCAAAATGATGAAGAGACAATAAACACTGTAACAA
Organism: Chaetoderma sp. LZ-2023a; assembly: GCA_034401795.1. NCBI lineage: Eukaryota > Metazoa > Mollusca > Caudofoveata > Chaetodermatida > Chaetodermatidae > Chaetoderma > Chaetoderma sp. LZ-2023a. The sequence goes on from CM067365.1 coordinate 40,338,058, forward strand.
AAAAAATTAATAATTATCGAAACAAGCTAAAAGGAGTGATTTCATCGAAGCTAATTTTCAAGATGGTCACCTAATGGGAATATTGGATTTTGCATTTGAACCACTCATTATATGGATCCTACCAATAGCCAATGGCTTTTCATATTTTTTAGGAAGCCCCATAGTAATCACCGCATATGTCCATCTGTCTGTCTGTCCATCCATCCGTATGCCTGTATGTCCACAATATCTTGTAAACAGCATATCATACAGAACCGTTTCATATATTTTAATGAAACTTGGTGTATGCCTCAGTTATGATACGCAGGTATGCCTTTAGAAGAATTTATCTTCATAGGGCCAATATTTTGGTTGAAATTGAGTTTTTAATGCAAAAATTCACGATTTTTGTCAATTTCCTAGAAAACACCATATCACACAGAATTGCTTAAAATAATTTAATACGAATTGGCAGGTGGCTTCTTTATGATGGGTAGATGTGCCTTTTGAAGGATTCGCCTTTATAGGCCCACGATTTTGGGTGAAAATTGGCTTTTTATTGCAAAAACTCACAAGCTCTGAGTCAAACACCATTTTCTAGTTTTAAATTAGAGCAAGTTGTGAAAGGGACCCGCACACTAGAGCTAATTGATTTTAATCATTCTGTTAAAGTTATGGAGTTATCCAATCGAACCAAATTTTTCAAGATGGATGGTTGCCTGGTGAATATATTGGATTTTCACATGGAACAATTTTCAAAGGGATTCTCCCCTTATATATATGCCTTGGAATACGATAAATTTGCCAATCATATTTCAGTTTACTTTGCTCTTTGTATGTGAGACTTCCTTTATCTCGATTTCAAAGGTACTATACTGATCCCAGTTCATGCATACGTATTAGGTTGTGTGCACATCATTAAAAGGCTGAAAATATCCCTGATAACGCAGGTTACTGGGACAGTACTGGTCCAGTATCAGCCCAGTAACCTGTGCTATCATGAGACGGATGAGTCTCGGAACTTCATTGAGATGACTGGTGTCAGTGCGAGATGGCGGTGGTCAAAATGGTGTTTGCAACTCCTGAACTTGGGAAATGTTCATTTGCTTGACTAAGTGTAATATATTCTTGAAAGATTTTCATTGGAAAGACGAGTTTAATATCCTCACCTGGAACATGGGCATTCCAACTCTACTATCAACTATAAGTAGAACACTAAGTTAACCAGAATTGTAACAAGATCACAGCGGCCATGAATCTTAGTATATATCAACTTCCCTTCAAGAAATCTTAATGGCCCATACTCCCTAATCATAGCTCGCAAATTTCAGCCTGATCCATTCTGAGGTTCTGGAGAAGTCGTTTTCATGAAAACTAGATCATCCAAGACGGCCACTAAAGCATTAGGCCAATGCAATTCTCTTGAATAAACTGGTTTCAGCTGTTGCCCTAGATGGCCTTTCATGAGTTTTTGAATCGATACCCCAAGTGGATTCGGAAAAGAAAACTTAAAGACAGGGCCTTCACTAATTTCTAAACACAGGAAGTCTGAGACTTCATGGATAATGCTATTGGGAGTGCAAGCAAGAAACATGGAAGTCTAAAATGGTTCAAATGCACGCAATTTGGTTAAAATAATTGATTTTAACAGATGTCAGGGTAAAAAAATAGGGCGTCCAGGACTTCCTTGGTATGTATTTGGGGAGTCCAAACATAAACTTTGGGAGTATAAGACTCCCGGACTTCCACTAGTGGAAGCCCTGCTTAAAGACGTTTCAAAAGGTCGGCCAAAATCCAAGATGGCTGCCCGGCAAATTGGCCAATCATCTTGGTTTGAACAAACCTGTATCTCTATGGCCTAAGGACGCGTCTTGCTACATATACTTGAAATCGGCACAGTGGTTCTCGAAAAGACATTAAAAATGTCCTAAAATTTTTGCTTTAATATGGGAGTGTTTGGTGGGAAAAGATCCAAGATGGCCGCCAAACCATGTATCCGACAGTTTCGAAAAAGCCAAATTTGAAATCAGAATACCGAAAAACATATATATTAAACCAATTTTGGCTTCAAAATCCATCAAAGGAAAAATCCCATATGGCACCAAGCAAACCACAGTTTGATTGGCCCACAGTGGCCATCTTTTTTACGTATCAACTTCCCTTGAACAAACTTTAAAGTCCCTAATCATATCTCCTATATTTCGGTCTGATCCTTTTAGCGGTTCAGGACAAGTGATTTTCACGAAAAGTAGATCAGACAAGATGGCCGCCAAACCATTTGGCCAATTAAGTTCCCTTGAAGAAATATGGTACAGCTCTTGCCCTACATGTACAAATGTAGATCATATTTCATGAGTTTTGAATCCATCCAAAGTTGTTTCAGAGATTTTGTCGTTTAAAAAAAATTACAAACTCCAAGATGGCCACTCGTCAAATTGTTCAATCGGCTTCCTTTGAGCAAACTTGTTTCTCTATTCCATAAGTATGTGTCCTGCCAAATATAATTAAAAGTGGACCAGTGGTTCTCGAGAAGACATTTTAAATTTCCAGTTGCCTTATTATGGGAGTTTTTGATGGGAAAATGATCCACGATGGCCGCCAAACCGTTTATCCAGCAGTTTCGAAAGTCGAAAATTTGAAATCAGCATACCCAAAAAATAATTTAAAACCAATTTTGGCTTCAAAATTCATCAAATGAAAAAAATACAATATGGCTGGCAAACATTTTACATTCTGATTGGTGCACGGCGGCTGTGGGGTTTTCTTTTTACGAATCAACTTCCCTTAAACAAACGTTAATGGGCCTTAGTCCCTAATGATATCTTCCAAATTTCAGCCCAATCCGTTCAGTGGTTCTGGGGAAGTTGTTTTCACGAAAAATAGGTCATCCAAGATAGACGCCAAACTAGTTGGGCAATCAAGTTCCCTTGAACAAACTTGGTTCAGCCCTTATCCTAGATGATAATTCATGAGTTTTGAACCAATCCCCTAAGTGTTTTCGGAGAGGATTTTAAGACTTCTAAAATTCCGCAAAAATCCAAGATGCTCACCAACCAAATTGGCAGATCGGCATCATTTGAACAAACTTTGATCTCTATGACCTAACGATGCTTCTTGCCAAATATAATTGAAATCGGTCCAGTGGTTCTTAAGAAGTTGTTTAAAGAAAAAGTTGGCAGATGCCAGATAGACGGACAGACAGATTGGCGATTGACAGTCTCCATGGCATAAGCTCACTTGGCCATTCCGGCCAGGTGAGATAAAAATGTATACAAAAATCACATGGTCGACATCATCACAATTTCGCAGAACAGCCAGAGTATTTGGTACTTAGTGGTCGCTTGCGATTCATTACTGGTCTTGTATTTATCACAAAATATCATTATGCAACTTATTTGTTTGATGTTGTGATATCATTTTTTACGATTTCTGTCCTCCCGGCGTGTATCGCTTGGATCTTTTCAATCACTGTGGCGCTAGTATTTAGTCTCTCGCCGGTGAACTGTCTAGACATATTTCAGATTTTCTGAGTCCTTTCCAATTGGATTGATTCATACGTTTTATAAAATGTTTCGGTAAATTGAGAAACTCTTCTGCTCACACTAGTTTCCAGAAAAGCAACAAATAATAGCAAATATATGCCACGGGGTCGGAATTTGTGTATAAAAATTAGTAAGTAGTAATAATATACTTATTACAAATTTCCAAACGTATTTATATCTCGGAAGGTAAGGCCACTTTAAAGGGATGCTAATCTCATCTCAAATGTTGTATTACACTGATAGATTATGGTTTATAGATTCCATACCATTCATATCCTATCACATTCCCTTATCTGTATCACAATTATCTGTATCACAATTATTTGTCTCCTCTATCGCTAGTGTGTAATGTCATGTAAGTGGCAATGCATTACATTCTTTTTTATGTAACAAGAGGCCCAAGGGGTCTGTATTGCTCACCTGGTCCATAGGCATCTCAACTAGAATGGTCATTAACAATAAGTAGAACTTTAATGAGCTGAGGAGACTTGTAAAAAGAAAACAGAGGCCATGTTTCTTTATGTATCAACGTCTCTTGAACACACTTTAATGGCCCTTAGTCATCAATATCATATCTCCAAAATTCTGTGCCAATCCGTTCAGTTGCTTTCATGAAAACCAGGCCACCATCATGGCTGCCCAACCATTTATATAGAAGTATACATCGAAGTATAGCATTGCGTTCTTGGCATAGTTTTGTGTGATCTTTGCTTTGCTCACTTTAAATAGACCAAGAGCCATCACTTGCCTTCTGTTGTTCGGACACCTTTACAACTAGGGACTGTACAGAGAGGGGGGGGTTAACATCTGTTGTTATTCTTAACAACTCCTAACCATATTCGTGACTCACCTGACTGATCATGATGCTTCAATGATTAGAGTTGATGTTAAGTGTTGCTATCTGCTCCTCGAGTATCAGTGGTGTTGTCACTGCCAAGCCAGTCTATGTCATAGTTTATGTTTTTGCTACTTTATTTGAATTTGTGTTTATACACCAGTCAAATGTGTTCAGTTTCAAGCCAGTTGGCCACTGTCCCGAATTAGTGGCGTTACGTTGACTTTGCACATCGTATAATCAATTTGGTTAAAGACTTGTGTTGTAGTTATTGAACCTGTCTGCTGAACGAGCTGTGATGTGCCCTGTCCATGTTGTTCAATGACGATGGTGCTGTAACGTAAAGTATGCCGTCAGGCAAATGCATGTGAAAATTGCCAAGCCCATGGCCATACTATTTTTCCTGTGTGTGCTAAACAAATAGCTGCCATCCGGCTGGAATTATGATGGTTGAACTCAGTTCAGCACAAAACGACGTAGTCCGGGATCTGTTTTGTTTGATGTTTTCAACAATTGGGTCAAATGCTTATATCAATACAACTCTTCGTGGTGGTAGCATCTCACAATGATATGGCCATTGTATATGACTGAAACATGATCGCTGATGTATCCAAACCGTAGGACATGTTCCAAAAGCAACGATCCGATTATCAAGCAAATTAATGTCAGGGGATGTTGCCTGTTTCTTCTATATGAGAATCTGATATCAATTCTCTGATTCAGTGGATACTTTTGTCTCATACATTCAATGTCAATGTAATAGTGTTCACAGTTGGTTGCTAATGGCCGCCCCCTGGATGGCGTTAGCTTCCCAAGTAAGTTGGTATGTACGCGAATGTGGTGAAGACTTATTGACTCGCTAAAAGAAATTAATTATCATAATTTCATATATAGTCATACTTGTCTATAGCAGATATTTTATCATTTAAAAGTCGTGACACCAAATCTATGGCCACTTAAAACAAGTCGGTTGACATGTGAAAATTTGTGGCTGTTTAAGACGTGCTCCTAGAACCAGTCATTTTACAGAACCACCATCTTGTACACAAACATATACGTGTCCGCTATAGACAGCTTTGACTGTATTAAATTTGAAAATGTATCACTGCAGCTAATATCTATTTAATAATATTTACAGATCTGGGCGTGGGTATTTACTTTACCAAGAAGAGAGTCAGACCATTTGATGGTAACGGTGAGTTGACATCAAAGTTCATCCTCTCTATTAGCTGTATCACAGACTCCATGTGACCAGGCATATAAGCGGTCTGAGGATCGAATAATACAATAACTTAGAACAATAAGTTAGAACAATATTTTTAAAACAGTCTAACAAAAATATTTTTATTCATAGTGTCAAGCGTACCCATCATAAATGAATTGCCACTAAAGAGATTTGTTTTCTTCAAAATATAATTCGTGTGACATGACTCACACGAGGGCCAACTACACTGTGCTTAAACAGTCAAATTAGTTTTAAAACATTCAGTGTTTAGCTTTCCTATATACCGTTGTCTTGACATTGGGTTAAAGGGTTACTGGACCTTGGCCAAACTTAGGTGGTATGTTGCCATTTTGCTACCTGAAGAACACTCATGATTTAGTGGCAAAGGTTACGGTAACCTAAAAATGCGTCCTACTTCCTATAAATGGTAACAGCTCTGGCAATTATTGATGGAAACTAACTAAACAGGAACTTGACCACCGTCTTAATACTATTAATCAAATTTCTGAATTTGGTTCAAATCCGTTTAGTCTAGCATGCATTCCTATATCCCCTGAACTTGGTTTTCGAGGGGGGTAATAAGGCAGCAATGTCTGCCAATCCAATTATCTTCAAAATATTCAATAGACGATTTCTTACATCGTGCTCAAAATCGTATTAAACCTCATGTTTCAGGGGTATGTTGTATCAGGTAACATACTGACTAGGCTATTTCTGAGCTGTAATCTATTCTCATGTTCTATTGTAGAGATATTGACCAAACTTGAGTGCATGTTATTACTGTTAGGGTCCAATAGGATGGTCAAAGGTCATCTAAAATGTAACTGAATTCTCAGACAAATCATCAGTCCCTGACAATGCAGGTTACTGGGTCAATATCGGGCAATATTGAACAGATATTGGTCGAACCCGTCTAGTAAACCGCGTTATCAGGGAGTAATATTGTTAGCATATATATATATATATATATATATATATATATATATATATATATTATCTTGCCTGTTGACATTAAAAGGGAAGAAGACGACTATTAAAACAATAGAATCCTTATCAATATATAGTATTTAATTATGTATAGTCAATTTATTAATTATAGATATTTCGACCAGGAGATATATACTAGTTTGTTTACCTTTGCCAAGTCGAACGCTGTCATATGCTGTACTGCTGCAAGCTGTGGTGTGTGTTCTTTTAATAAGACAGGACCTACGGAAATGTGAACAACAACAAGAACAACAACAACAACAACAACAACAACAACTACTACTACTACTACTACTACTACTACTACTACTACTACTACTACTACTACTACTACTACTACTAATAGTACTAGAGATGAAAGTGGGAAAACATGCAAATACCTGAACTGATTTTATACATGACATAGTGACAAATATTCTATGTGAACACACTTTTAAGGAGATATGATTATCCTGAAATGTTTTTCTAAAAACCTGAATTTAGGCACAACCCTGAAAACGCTGCTGCTGATGCTGCTGCTGTTGCTGGCGGCAATCAATGGCTTCCACTCAAATTAGGTCCAATATATTCAACAGAACATGTCTTACATCGTGTTCAAAATTGTACTAGCTAACATGTTTCAGTTTTTGTGTTTTGAAAACATTCAAACTTATCTATGAGCTGTACTGTATGTAGGGTTACCACAGATTTTTGAAAATTTAATGTAGGCTTTTTCAAGATCAACAAAATCAATTTTCAAGGATTTTTGTAAACGTTACGCATTATTTTACCTCCCTATCTAGCCGTTTTCATCCCTTCATAAGACACCAGACACCCACCACCCACCCCACCCCAACTACCACCACCCCATCCTTCATGACTGTTTCGCGGAGAACAATGCCAAATTCAAGGGATTTTCAAAGACATTTTCAATTCTGGCTAAATTCAAGGACTTTCAAGGCCTTGAAAATTGTGTTCAATGATTTTCAAGATTGTGGGGACCCTGTGTATATACATGGCACATTTGTAAACGGCGCATGACCATTTGTAAACGGCGACTGCCCATATACCAATTTGTTATTGGCGCATCCGTTTGTAAATGGTGCAGGCCCATATGTCAATTGGTTATCGCCGCGCCCGTTTGTAAATGGCATAGGTCCATTTGACAATTGGTTATCTGAACAACTGAAGGAATCGCTGTAATGATCAGCAAGACAGAATTAATGAATGGATGGATGTATTGCTTATTGGCGCAAGTTAGATATTGGCATATGGGAAATGACCCGTTTACAAACGGGTGCGCCGATAACAAATTGGAAATGTATTTCTGATTTTCATGTATAAAATCAGTTCAGGTATTTGCATGTTTTCCCACTTTCATTTTAAGTCTGCTTGTATTTATGCGTGTGCCCATTGGTCAACAGAGCAGGCCCATTTGACAATTTGTTATCGGCGCACCCGTTTGTAAACGGGTCATTTCCCATATGCCAATATCTAACTTGCGCCAATAAGCAATACATCCATCCATTCATTAATTCCGTCTTGCTGATCATTACACGGATTCCTTCAGTTGTTCAGATATGTCTGCTTGTATTTATGCGTGTGCCCATTCGTACATGTGTTTGTTGCTAATTTATCTGTCTGTATATATGCTTGCGTATACATCAGTACTGCTGGACTACATTTATAATCACTTTAAACAATGCTCACATTTATGAAAGAAAATGTAAATCGTCTCTTGGGAAGTTCCGTGGTGGCGGACGTACACTTTGGACACTAATTCGATATTTGGAAAATATACTAAGGCTATGGAAAGATCTCTGATACCAAATTTGTGGAGGCTTGTCCTGAGTAATAATTCATATAAATATATATGGATCATGTGTTTGCTCTAAGATTTTATGCGGTTCATAAGCACTGTGACGGACGTACGCAGAGAAATTGGTATAACCTCACATAAGTCAGTTCACCAGTAATTCTCTGTGATTCGGGAATATTTTAAGTGGTATAATTCATATTAAACCCTTCATCCGACACCTGAGGGCACCACAAGTAACCATACAATGTGAAAGTTTAATCTGGTTTATTGAAGTAATAACGTTTACAGCATGACGGATGTACACAATTTGCGTGAAGGACGTACAGGTCCACACTTTTTTTGGGGTGGGGGCGGGGAGTGGGAGGGAATTAATTTAATAACAGTATTCAGCTATATTTCCATATTTAATTAAGGAATGCTTGCTCCTGAAAACCAAGCACAATGTACATGTAGATCTAGGAACTATTTGTCCAAACTATGTTAAGAATGTTCTGAACCTGTAATATTGTGAAAATTCCTATTATGGACAATATACCTCTCGTATTTCCAGTTCCTTATGTACTAGAGACATAATGATGTTATTACCACTCTAGAAGCAAACCAAGAATCCATAACTGGCCACTTGAACCCACAACCTTTGGAAGATTGGATTTCCTCATTATGACAGTGTCTTGTAAAAATGCTATTCACTGTAACCTTTCACTTCAGTTAGCGGTTCCTGTATATCATATTAACTTCATCATGGAAACACTCTGCAATCTAACCTGGCTGGTCAGCATACATATGTACATGTATGTGGTAATATACCATTGGTCAAGAGAGAATTCCAATTTTGTAGTCACTGATTCCTCCTCCAGCTTTTACCTCGTTTGATTAGCACTAAAGAGTGAAATCTATTTAATCAGATGTTTCTTCGATCATCACATGTTTGGTCTGTGCCTTTTGGAACTTTACACAATGCATAAGTGGTATTTTATGCACCTTCCCATTCTGCATCTGACTTTTGAATTCATATGAGCATAGATTTGGGAATGAACTTGCAGTTTCACCAGCCTTGCCTGACGCAAAGAAAACATGAATAGTTGAATGTAACCTTTCTCGAGTAGCCCTCAGCGATTCTCGGTATGAATCGATCCATGAAAGAAATGGCAATTGTACTCATAAATAAGGATGGCTTTCTTGAATAACTCGGGCGGAGTCGTCCACCATTGTCATACAATGATGCCTATGTCCTGCCAGCTCCCCACACCTATGCCGCCCATCTAACATCCCTTTAACATGTGCTTGTAGTAATTCCTTGTAACACCTGAATTTTTATATAGTGATCTTGTTCCCACAACAGCCACTCGTACAAGCTTGAGAACAAGCTCTGCTTGAATTGTGAGGTTGAGCATTCACTACAGATGCTGAGTATTCTCATGAAGGTAAGCTTCGCTTTTACCTGTTTCAAGAAGAATTCCATAAAATCTGGTGTGGACACTGTGTTTCCTGTTTCAAAAAGGCAGATCCTACAACAAAACTGTTCGGTTTGAACATTCTTTAATCCAAATTTCTGCTGTGAAATAATGACTTGCACATCTCTTTAGTGGACTGTATCTTATTGATTTGATACGCTGCATTTTCTGAATACATTATAGATATGATGAGTTAGTAGGTTATAACATTGAATAGTTGAGTGCCGGTAATCCATACGTTCATGATAATCATTCTTTAAATGACATTTTCTTTTTAAGTAATTGCCTTTGACTACCGTACACTGGTCAATCCTAAATGTCTCTAGATTTCTAAGTTAATTGCAGCAATGGTAAATTATAGATTTAGTTTTAAAGCTGATAATATCTCTACCATGATGTTAATTCTATGCATTGTACATGTAGCTGTCTCTTGGGTTTCGACGTCTCAGTTGTAATTCCCGCTAGACAATATTTGATGACAACTTTATAAATTTAGTAGTTCAAATAAGATGTTTCAACACTATTATTTACACAAAATAGTCATTTTGCCACATTATAATGTATGGACTATATATAATTTCTCCCCTGAGAACTGAAAATACTTTTCTGAATACTACTATGTAAACATATATAAACTCATCGGCTGGAATTCAATGAGGTTTAAACCCCCGTTTAGCCTAAACCTGGTAACAAATCACAACGTAATTGCAAGGTTAGCTGTATGGATATGGCGATAGCCCCCCAATTTCCATCGGTTCAGAGCTAGGTCAAGCCCCCAACAAGGGGTGTGGCATAAATCCCAAAATATAGCCATTCCTTCTATGTGGACAGGGCATCAAAGAACCACTCCCACTTCTGAAAGGTACCCATACTTCGGTATTTAGACCACCCGTCCTGAAGGGTGTGTGGTCTGGGTCTCAACTCAAAAAATTTTGGTGTTATCGCCCTACCTATATCTTTGCAGTTACTTTGTGATTTGTTACCAGGTTTAGGTTAAACCGGGTTTTAAACCTCCTTATTGAATTCCGGCCATCGTGTGTTATGTCTGGAACAGTTCAGGTGTACTGTGCTAATACTCGTGTTGGAGCTGGGTGACACACCACAGTGTAATTAAACTAATAGATCTTGAACTTGTAGACTGCAATATGGCAATGTAATGGATAGAAACTGAGTCTGATTTGGTGACGGACGGACTGACACAGAAAAATGTGTACGTCCGTCACAGGGCTTCCTCTAGTGGATATCCGGAAGTCATATACCCCCAAAGTTCAGGTTTGGACTCCCCAAAAATATACCACGGAAGTCCTAGACTTTTTTTAGCTCTGACATCTCTAAAAACAATGATTTTAACCAAATTACATGTTTTTCAACCATTTCAGACTTCCACGTTTCGTGCATGGACTCCCAATAGCATTACGCAGGACGTCCTTCCTATGTTTTGAAATTAGTGAACGCTGTGGTCCGTCACATGCTTTGTGGCTTTAGTATTAATAGTACGTTGCTAATATTTTCGAGGATCATTGAAGAGCTTATTTATAACAAAGATTTAGGTTAAAATATTTTCAGATTTTATTTCAATTTTGAAAAAATGTGTGTGTATTTTTGTGGCAAGTTAATGAAATCTTGAAAGCGTGTTATATAAATATTTGAAATCAAACTGTAGATGTTTTTATAAGCCATTACATCAAGACATAGGCTCCAATGAAACAATTAGTTCGTGAAAGAAAACTTCCTTAAAGAACATAAAATTTTATTTTCAGACATTATTGATCCAAAAAGGAAATTAAAAAATGTAATGAGGGTACCCTTAAAGAAATTAATGTAACTTCATAAGTATTAAATATAACATTAAGCCGAATACATTTTCCGAAACTAGAGAGTGCACTCTTTCAAATGACACTGACAGTGTTGAAAACGAACAATTTTCAGTTTTTATATCTCTAGTTTCACTTCTCACGGAATTGCCCTCATGAGAAAATATCCATTTGCAGAGTGAGAGATTATTTTTGAAAACTTAAAGCACTTATTTATACACACAATAAAACAATACTTTGATTAAAATCACAATTCGTTTACAACTACATTGTATGTACATTTCTCATTGGCGTAAGTTTTATATTGACATATGGTCCGTGTGCCATTTACAAACGGGTGCGTCAATAACCAATTGGCATATGGTCCGGCGCCATTTACAAACGGGCGCGCCGATAACAAATTGTTATATGGGCATCCGCCGTTTACAAACGGACGCGACGATAACAAACTGGCAATGCTGCATATGTACCTGCGGCGTTTATAAACGGGCTAAATTGGTTATTTATTGGCGCATTACATACAGACATCGTGTTAGATATCTAATGAAGTATAATTATACGTAGATGACGTGTCTTGTAAATTTGAAAATTCTATAGAAAACAACATTTGTTGAATCTCATCTACAATCTACATTAGGCCTACCTCTCGCGCATACAGTACGTAGAGTTTTGGACGCGACGATAAAAAGGATGAAGGCGACCATAAATAGGAACAGGTTTGTATTGGCTGAAAATAAAAGGAATATAATATCTTATAGACATTTTTTACCATATTTTGCAATCAGTAAATGATTATAAGAGGGGTAGACAGATCATTGCCAGTCCACCCAAAATACACAGTGGCGGATCCAGGCACGTGCACAACACCCCCCACCCCCGGGCCCTGTCAATTTTGTTTTACTTACTAGCTGCTGGTGGCGGAGTGAGTCAAGAGTTAACGCGTTTTGAAATTTTGGGTGCCCCCCTCCCACCCCTCCCCCCCCCCCCCCCCGCAAATGACCTGGCTCCGCCCCTGCCAGTCCTATTGCACGGACCTCACCCTCCCACTCAGCTCCTGTATCGAGTCGCGAATACCGAAGCTATGTGAGTGGGCGTGTGTTAGTACGAGTGTAACGAGGCCCAAAATAGCAATAGTAATAATGGAGCGTTCCAATTTAGCCATCAATCATATAACCTCATAATCAACTACGTGACGTGTATGATGACATCATTATCAATGACATCATTGACGTACATATTATGTACGTCACGAACGCATAATTGGTGACGGGCTACGCGTTGCTGTACGTAATACGAATTTTTATTTAATAAACATGCTTGCATATTTTGAAACTAATTTAACTGGACGCTATTGCTCAGAGTACTGCCATGCCCATAGGCAGCAACAGCACCCAGTCAAATTAGTTTCAAATTATTCAACAGCTTACCAGTATAGTTTTCTCGAAATTGATAGGGAGTTCAGGGATCGATCACTCCCAACACGGGCGAAATCTGGGTATAGGCAGTCAGTTGGTTAAAGTTCAAGTTCAGATTCATTTATTTTGATATAAAATGTACAATTTGTAAATACACAACAGTTGTCAGGCCCGAACAGGTGGTCCACCAAAGGTAGAGCCTATATAGACGGTGGACCACTACATAGAACAATAAAAAAGTTGGCAGTTAAATCATTCTACTTTATTAATTTTTTTCACTCAGTTTTTAGCCAGTTAGGATTTGACTGTACAAAAATGGAGGAATCCAGTTTTAGCTAAATGCCCCGCCTATCTCCAGCTAAGCTCCACCTACGCTTTTCCAGCGTTGAATTGCAATCATTCTACCTGCCTTAATTAGTCATACCTACCTATTTCTACAAATCCAGTTTGAAACAAGGGCACACAGCATTCGATTAATGAAATTCCATATTCATAAATTCTAGAAATCGCGCTTATCATTCCGTTGCAAAAGGCAAACACAAAATCGATGGCCGGCGGTGGTGTCAGCGTCATATTCGACCAAAATGCACGCCCTTCTTCGCCTATAAAGGCCTTGAAATACTAAATATATTTTAACTAACTTTGATTGTCGTTGATAACGTTTTGGAACACGTGCGTTTGTTTATTTTTCGCTAGCAGACGATGACGTTATTGATCACGTGACAGCGAGCGTTCACAAATGACATCGCGCATATTCAATTTCGTCCGAAATCGTTAAAAACCGTGGTAGATATTGTGTATATATTGGTTCGCATGAAGCCTATTACTATTGTAACTGTACGGATTTTATTTATGTTGAAATCTCAAACAACAAAGCCGTGTTTTGGGCTTTTGATCGGTGTTCAAATAGGCCTACCATATCCGAACGCATCTAAATGTGCGTATTCTTCGACAGATTCCGTTATATAGAACGGAGCACCAGCTTTGCTTATAGTATTGTAGCGAATTAACTAAGACTGAGTTATAGTCCATTTACGGGATAACTGGCCATACCTCTAAATTCATATAGGACCTAATTAAGTTAGTCGCTGCACGTTTGTGTGAACAGCCGGACAGATTGGAAGGGCGCCTGTTACTATTACGTTAGTCCGAGTTCTCTGACACCGCTCTATGCCGTTTCTGATATGCCGGTGTACTACCCTACCCCACCCCGTGGTAGAACGACTCCCATATGGCGCGCTCAAACGCCGCGCATGCGCATTCGCGGGCCACACAATTGAGGAAAAAGTAATTATATAGTCTTCTGAAGACAATATCGTGCGATGTCAATTTGCAAGGAGAATTGTGTCCAACTTAAGATCCGTAGGCTAATCACAGTAAAGATAAGCCGGGAGATACCCGCTAATTAACATAGATTACTATAAATTTCAGGGAATAGCATTGTTAACACGTGCCTATCCACCCGCTGGTATGATCGATGACCCCCACCCCAGCCCAATCCGTATATACACTATCAATCTGGCTTCATCAAGCGTAGTGGGGGTAGGGGTGGAGATAACACTTTTCAGCACGGCCATGGGCGTCATTTGATGGGGAACATGTCCTCTCCACTTTTTGGGGGTGGGGGATAACATATGTAATGTCCCAACCCCCCCCCCCCCAAACCCCCACTTTTAGGAAGTTAAGAAACTGCAAACAAGGACACAGACTATATAGTCATTATTATTGTTTCTGTGGATTGGGATCCTGAGGTATGCACATCACAGTGCAGCAACGCTGGAAGAACATAGAGTTATATTCCAGATCATGTCACATTCAGTCAGGAATATGTTTCCACAAGTGGAGAGGCTGCCTCGCCTGTTGCTAATCTCATCTGCCAGTTCTTGAGAAGCAGGATGCCCATTTAGTGATCTCAGGCGGTTATAGAAACATATGCTACGCTCAACATGTGGGCACTCTGGAACACTTCTGAGCAAAAATTAGCTAGAGACGATCTAGGAACTAAATGATCAAATTCAATGTGTAATAGATTTGCAGAGTATTTCCAACTATCATGCACGTAGATGAATAGTCAAACGTGTCTATATTGGACAGTAGGATAGAAAGGTGGTCACCAAAGACATATGGTCACTTAATCAAAGTCATTATTCGCCTTAGTAAAGTGATTTTGGGGGTCACAAGATGGCAGTTCTTTAACCTTAAGCGTGTTATTAGTATTATTGCAGCGGTTGTATGTGTGCGTGCGGGTATGGGTATTATTTACTGGTGCCTGGAAACTAGTTTTATTACAGACGTCATCCATGCAGTCACTGCCAACCCTCTCTTGCACAGGTTGTAGCACTTTGCCAATGGTGGTGTGTGGTTGTAATTACCCCTGCTGTCTTAGATGGCAACAACCTCCAGCGCACCCCCTCATGAACATACACCAGAATGTTTTGTCCATGGCAAGGGTTAATAATAGTAAATGATTGAAAACAATAGTGGTCCTGAGATTGGTTTCTGTGGAACACCACAAACCACGCTAGGCTCATCTAGGTGTTCACCTTTATATTGAAAATATTGTTTTTCTCATTTTTCTGCTGGCAATGTGGGGATTTAAACCATTCACATTCTACACGTTTACGCCCATAATAACACAGCTTCTGACAATGAAACAAATAATGCAACTTAGTAATCGACTAGTCATTATAATGAGCCCCAGAGTAGTAAGAATCCATCTATTATTTATCTAGTTACTGTATTTACATTGTATAAGAAATAGAAAAGACTCGCCATGTATTGTAGTTTGAATTAAAACTTCGTTTCTTTATCGAAATATCTTCAATATAGAGGGTTTTTTTCAATGATTTGGAGTTATTGTGTGAGTATTATTATGAGTGGCTCAAGAGCTTAAATGTTCAGAGCTCATGGTAAATATATTTTCTAGCGATTTATAGTACTGTAATATCAACATTATTCTTATTACAGCTAAATCAAGGTCCTTATTTACCTGCAGAAATGCCATCTGAGAGTATCCAGATTTCAAAATCTGGGGACTTCAACCACCCATAAATAAATTGGACATACCGCCCCCACCCCACCCCGTTCTTGGTTGGGGGGGGGGGCTCACATTTTCGAACAAAATGATGCCCATGAGCACGGCTATGTTTCAACTTTGAAAATTTGGTAGTTCGGAGTTTCTTATGTGCTTCATAGAATTAATTAGTCCACAAGATCGAATGACTACTAGGAATCTCTATATATGGTCTATCAGACTAGTAGATTAGAGGAGGTCCATGTAGAGATTATAGGCTTCTTACCAATAGAGGGATCCATTTCTAGCAATGTCCGGCCCATTTTAGCTAAGCTTCACCCACATTCTTCCCGTGTTTGGGATCAATCGAAGTTCATCGAACCCTGAATTCCAAGAATCCAAAAATCATGGTAAATTTACGGGTAAGCTGTTAAATATTTTGAAACTAATTTGACTGTGTGCCGTTGCTGCCTATGGTACACCTGGCGGACTAATTTCTATGGGATTTTCACGATCATGTATTGTCCGTCAATTACGATTGTGACCTAAACCTATTTGCGACGTAATTGATTATGGCATTAGACATATTGTATTTATCCATTCTTAACCACAGTCTCGTATGGACAAGAATTTATATAGTACTGACATAAGCATAAAATACCGACTTATATGCCCGTAAGAGGTAAGGCCTGTATATATAAATTTTAGAAACGACCTAAGAAATAGTCTACCAATTTATCAATTAGCTAGTTAACACTTATATCAGCCAAAAACCACTTCTGCAGTCGTCTTGAGAAATGTCGATTTGCAGACAAAGAGAAGACTAGTTTTGAAAATTTATCACTGGAATGACTGGCTCGATAACAGAGCCAGTCATTCCAGTGATAACTTTTCAAAAATAGCCTTCTCTTGGTCTGCACATGGACATATTTTATGAGAAAATCGAATTCTTTAAAACAAATTCGAGGGTTAAAGGGTTAAAACGTTGATTATTAACCCCTGTGCTTGTGAATCTTTTCATCACGTAGTCCTAACGAAGTCCCATGCGAGCCGAGGAATAATAAATTGGTCATAATATATTGTATCTGATCGAGTATGCCTTTAGGCAATACCTCTGTGTATAAATCCCTTGAATGGCAGAGAAAAAATTATAAGATAAAAGTTAGGAGCATAATAAAACAGTTATTCAGTTACATTATTCGATTTTCGTAATTAATATCGTGAACATTTGAAGGAGTAGCTTCCACCAGTCCGTAGAATGGCACTCGGAAGGATAAGAATATTACCGGTCCTATAATCACCACCACCACGATCCCATAATCAGCGCCACCCACGACTGGTTATCAGAAGCATTTCTCAGGTGTCCTATGAGGTAGAATCACAAAATTTGGCATATATACAGTCATATTACGAGTGGCTAGGAAATATTTTTGTTTGAGGTCACAATGTCAGACATTGAGGTCACAGGGTAACTTAGTGCATATCGGAATACGCATTTTCGTCGATAACTCTGCAATACAAAAAGGTAGAATAACAAGTCATAAGTAATGGTGTGTGAGACACGTTTTTTGATTGGCTTTCACAAGTCACGTGATTTCGAGTGTGCGAGGCTTAATTACCCATATATGGTGTGCCAAAAAGGGGCGTGTTCTGATGGGCGTTCTTGTACAAACGCGCCCACAATTCTCGCAATTAGTTCTCGCCCACTCAAAATCACATGACTTGCGAAAGCCGATCAAAAAGTTTGTTTATTGCATCCCTGCTGTTAGTGGAAGATAGATCAAAGTAAGTAAAGATGTCTTGATTTTAAAAATGGGCATCATGATCTTATACTTTTTTTCTACTATATTAAGATATACTCTAAAAACCTATTTCTATTATTTCCTCTTCCTTTTCCGAATCCTGTAAATCCTGTAAATCCGTTGATCTACCCATAAAGTAGGTTTTGCCAGACTTATAGAGTACCTTGAAAGATCTCATCCGTAAATACCAACATTGTTGGGAAACTAAGTCATCAATGATTGCGGGCTGACATCCGTATACAGAGGCAACTCTGATTATGTCTAACCTTCTTCAAACAAGAAACTGTGCTCGACATCCTCAGATGATGTGATCTTCCCAGGAGCTTGCCATAGCTATATGGAATGTACGTGGTCTGAGTGCAACAACAAAGAGGCAAACCTTAGGTGCAGACTGTGAACACTACAACATCGGTATTACATGCATTCAAGAGACTAAAGTAGCTAAACACTCAGAGCAGCAACTACAGACAGGCCATAAGCTATTGCTCATAGAGCAAAAACAGGCCACATGTACCAGGGTTTAGACTTCGATAATCGGACCAATGGTCTTGGACCATGCCATTAGTTTTGGATACGTCAGTGATCGTGTTGCGTTCATCGACCTGGCTATACATACGCAAAAACATACCACCACTAAATGTCGCATTGTCAACGCATATGGCCCAACTACCGAAAAAGTCAAAGAGAATCCAGCAATATTAGATTCCTTCTATGCAGAACTGAGCTCCGCCAATACAATCCCAGCTAGATGGTAACTGTTCGTGTGTGCGAATTTCAACTCCAACCTGTGTAAACTCGGAATTGCGGACAAAAGTTCAAGACTCGGCTTTTGCATGGGATCGTATGTAGATGCACTGGTGGTATTCCTTAGTTCCAGTGGCCTATTTGCCATAAATACGGCTTTCAAACATCCATGCCATCACCGGAGAACATGAACTGGACACATTGCTGATCGCAAAGCCTCAAAAGGTTCTAAGGCTACAACAGCCGTCTTCAACTAAATAGACTTCATACTATGCAAGACAGAAGCAAAAACCCTGCTTCGGAATGCTCGTTCCTATATCGGCACAGACCTCAATTCTGACCATAAGCTAGCCATTACATCTCTACATAATATATAAACGACATAACAGGCCAGAGGGTAGAGTCACCTATACCCTACCCAAGCTCATCAGCGACACTGACACTCAAATGTCATACAAAAAGGCCCTCGGGGAGCAGATATATAACATCGACATCAGCTCCGATCAAAACGAAGCTCTAACCAAAATACTGAAATCTATGGAATCATCAGCTACCAGCACCATAGGTGCTCTTAAAAACAACCGAACTAGGTATACTGATGACGCTCTAGGCAATCTGCTGCTCATTGTGCTCCTCAGCAGCATACGGAAAATGCTATCCAATGTTACTCTATGCTGCATTCGAGGCAAGATCGAGGACTTCACCAGATCATGGCAACGTGGCTTCAAACGTGGACGCAGCTGTGCAGAAATTGTATGTGCACAACGCATGCTTGTGTCGGTAGTCATGTCCAAACACTTGGATTTCCACAAAATGGGCATTGACACGTCACGAGCCTTCAACACAATTAAACGCTCGAACATTCTAGATATACTACGCCATGCCAGTTGCAATGAAGATGATCTATGACTAGTGAGACTACTCCTATTTTACAACTGACAAGCTTTTATTTACTATCACACTGATATTTTGCTCAAGTCACAAAGATAGCAATTTTACAGCGGTAACAAAACACCTTAAGCGTCATGATTTAAACATTGAAAGTCGCAATCTTCCCACTGGATACACTAGTAGGCATATGTTGCGTAAGGATCATATTAGTAGACACATTTACGAATAAAATCTTTAAAATGTGAATTTTGACCTAACAGGAACTTGCTAAATTTGCACTATGTCCGCAAAATACAGAAGATCCGGTGTTTAGGGCACTGCTCAAATTGGTAAATCTTCCCACTGACGTCGCTGGGTCAGTGGTTTACGTAAATTTCTGAAAATAAATTTGTCTTAAAATATTGAATATTAATGCATTGGCATGTGTGTATGAGGCGGGCGCCGCTCTAGCGAGGCCACCGTCATATGGCGAGCTGCACTGGTGCGGGAGACGCGCCTATTTTCTGACTTGCCTGTAAATGGTCTATCAAATCGTGTTACTAGTTTATGACGTCTTTCTAATACCAACACATTTATTACTATAGTTTTTATTAGGGACAATGAGCGTACGGCTATGATATCAGACTGGCGCTGTTAGTAGCCATTGGAAAGGTATTACAATCTGAAACATTTATACAGGTTTGTCAGGAAATAGATAATGATATTACTAATTAATCAACATGAACATATCTCTATCACCTGGCCTGTTCCAATAATCAATATTTGAGAGGCAAAATGACAAAAAGTGAACTTCCACTTTGTGCCAATCTTCAATAATTGATTGCGTGGAGTATTGGTTCAATCTTTCAATTTGTGTGCATGTCACCACAGATGGCAAACAGTACAACTATTGCTTGTGACAATAATCAATGTTGAGAACAGCTGCCTATAATTTATGGGCGTCTATCGCTACCGGCCTAATTGATAAATTGTGCATCTATCGCTCAGCCTATTACATTGCACGTCCATCGCTACAACGGTATTTGATCAGATTTTTTGATTGACAGGTGAGGCTGATATAAAGAGTGGACTCTCTGTTGCTTATTCTGCGACAGAATGAACATTTCATTATACTTATAGTATTGTTAGAACCAGTAGTATTGGATATTAGTAGTGGTACTGTTTATGATTACTGTATTCTGTGGCTGTAGTAGTAGAACCATCCCACAGCTGCAATCAGTCCTTCGCTCTTGCCCACTGTGTCTTGTCCTCAGCCGAAATCCTTAGCTTCCTCAGGCCCATTCTTGACTTGAGTGTACAGAGTCCTGCTTTCTTGAGGTCACCTCGTAGCACGTTTAGCAGATTTATGCAATGACGTCCTCTCCTGACTTTGTATTCGCTGGCTCCGAGTAGGGAGAATTCCAAGGCTCTCTGTGCTGGTGTCTCTTCGCGCATCCTTAGCACATGGCCAAACATGCACCATCGTTGCTGGGCGATTTTTACAGACAGCGGCGACGTATTACTACACATCTTGTATAGTGCATCGTTGGAAATTATGCTGTCGGGCCATCAGTGTCCAGTGATGGTGCGTAGGTGTTTGCGATGGCAGGAATTAAGTTTGTCTAGAGCTGCCTTTGGAGCTGCCCAGCTGTTACAGTTATACAGCATCAAGGATACGCAGGTTGCATTGTATAAACGTAGCCTCTTTATCAAGGGCATCTTTGATTTACGAATCCATAGCTTCCAGGACTGGAAAGCTATGTTTCCCATGCCGCAGCGTGCAGAAATGTCAGCAGTGCTGCAAACCAGTGAGCCCAGGATTTTACTTTTCCTCCATGGTTCGCCGCCACGAAATGAGTCGTGATTTTCTATAGTTCCATGCTTTGTCGATAGGTTTATGTGAGTGAACTCTGATTTGGATTTATTCATAGAGATTCTCGATTTTTAGTTTGCTTGCAGCTTTTGGGAGAAGTTCGTCAAGGGGTTTCTTTTCCTCGTCTATGAAGTCCACATCGTCAGCATTTTCCATCTCTAGCGGCATGATCAGTATTGACACTGGGGGGTTTGGTCTTGTGGAACTTTCCCGCACAGATTTCAATGCGGCAGCAAGGTAGCAGGTGAAAAGCACCAGAGATAGACCATCTCCATGTGGGGAGCAGATTGATGTCTCAAACTCTACAGACTTCACTGACTTGACTCGTACTCTTAGCTTGGTGTCTGCAAGCAGTAGTCTCACTAGTCGTAGCTCATCTACATTGCAACTGGCCTGGCATAGTACATCTAAGATCTTTGAGCGTGTAATTGTGTCGAAGGCTCGTGACATGTCAATGCACATTTTGTGAAGTCCCAGTGTTTGGACATGACCACCGACACAAGCATGCGTTGAGCCCATACAATGTCTGACCACTGCGTCCACGTTTGAAGACACTTTGACATGATCCGGTGAAGTAATTGATCTTTTCTCGGATATCAAGCAGTTATGGTGAAGACTTTTGACAATTTCCAGTAAATTGTTCATAATATCGTAACTTTTCACCCAGAAAATCCACCAATGAATATTCTGAATAGAAGTTATGGAGCCCACCCCAACTAGGGCTGAAATCTGGCAAGCGGTTAATCAAGAGTAGCATTCTGACAATTTCCGGTAAATTTTTCATAAAATATAAGATTTTCACCAGCAAAATTTGATAATCCACATTGTGTATACAAGTTCTAGCTTCCAGCCGAATTAAATTGAAATCTGGCAAGAGGTTTAAATGAGGAGTAGCGTTTTGAGAACTTCCGGTAAATTTTTCATAAAATTTTCACCAAAAACATTGACCCATCAAGATTCTGTATAGAAGATATGATGCCTTCACCATCTAAATTAGGTTTAAATCTGCTAAGCGGTTAATGAGCAGTAGCATTTTGACAATTTCCAGTAAATTTTTAATAAAATCTAACATTTCCACCCAAAAAACTGACAAATCAAAATTCTGTATATAACTTTTGAATGTACGCTCCATTGGGTCCTTCCAGCCAAATTAAGTTGAAATCTGCTAAGATTTTCACCCAAACAAAATTCTGTATACAGAATGTGCTCCGAATCTGTCCTCGGATATCTATAATGTTGAATGTTTCAGAATTTATTTGACTTTGCTTTCTAAGGCAAATCTGACAATGACTTTGTCAAATTATCTTTTTAACAAGAGGCCCAAAGAGCCTGTATCGCTCACCTGGAACATAGGCATATCAACTAGAAAGGTCGTCGGCTATATGTAGACCCTTAAGGAGTTGACAAGAATTGTAAATGGAATACAGCGGCCATGTTTCTTTATGTATCAACTTCCCATGATCAAATTTCAATGGCCCTTAGTCCCTAATCCTATTTCGCAAATTTCAGCCTGACCTGTTCAGCTGTTCCAGAAGTAATTTTTGCAAGAACTAAGCCATCCAAGATGGCCACCAAACCATTTGGCCAATCAATGTTTCCTTGAACAAACCTGGTTCAGCTCTTGCCTTAGATGATATGGCATGAGTTTTCTATCAACCCCCTCCAAGTGGTTTAAGAAAACATTTTTAGATGTTTCAAAAATTTGACTAAAATCCAAGCGATCGGCCTGCATTGATCAAATTCGGATCCATATGCTATAAGAATACATCCTGCCAAATATACGTGAAATCGGCCCAGTGTTTCTCGAGAAGACATTAAAAAATTTCCACTGCTTTAGCATAGGAGTTTTGAAAGCGCCAAATTTGAAATCAGCATACACAAAGACCTATATAAAACCAATTTCGTCTTCAAAATTCATCAAATTAAAAAATCCCAAATGGCTGCCAAACGTTCTGCATTTTGATTGGTTCATGGCGGCCACGGTTTTAGATGGACAAACTTCTCTTGAACAAACTTTAATGGCACTAAGTGCCTAATGATATCTCCCAAATTTCGTTTTCGAGAAACTAGGTCATCCAAGATGACCGCTGAACTATTTGGCCAATCAATTTCCCTTGAACAATCTTGGTCCAGCTCTTGCACTAGATATCATTTCATGGGTTTTGAATCTATCCCCCAAGCTGTTTCGGAGATTTTTAAAGACATTTCTAAAAATCAGCCAAATGCCAAGATGGACGCCGGCCAAATTGGCCGATCGGATTCCTTTGAACAAACTTGAATCTCTATACCCTAAGGATGCTTCCTGCCAAATATAATTTAAATCGCCCAAGCAGTTCTTGAGAAGAACTTGTTCAAAGGAAAATTTGACGGACTACAGACGGACGGATGGACAGATGACGGATGGTCGCCATGTCATAATCTCACTTGGCCTTTCAGGCCAGGTGAGCTAATACAATTAAACTCACACTACCCAACACCAAGGAACTGAGCTAACTGATAGCTGAGCTTCGCTACCCAGTCAAATGATGCAAAGGACTGTGGAATGCAGGCCAACATGCTAGAAAGACCACCTGTATTAGATGGTAATTTTACTGCATGCCTCCTAACCATTTATCTGATAGTTTCAGAAATGTCAAGGTTGAAATCAGCATACCCAAATACCTAAACAAAACCAATTTCGGCTTCAAAATTAATCAAATAAAAAACCTGATATGGCCGCCAAATGCACTAAATTTGAATTGATTCATGACAGGCCATATTTTTTTTACCTTTGACAAACTTTAATGGCCCTCAGTCGCTATTCATATCTCCCAAATTTCGGCTCAATCCATTCAGCGGATCTGGAGATGTTGTTTTCCTGAAAACTAGATCAGCCCAGATTCCCGCCGAACCATTTGGCCAATCAATTTCCCTTGAACAAACTTGGTTCAGCTCTTGCCCGAGATGATATTTCATGAGTTTTGAATCAATCCCCCAAGTGGTTCCTGAGATTTTTAGAGACGTTTCTAAAAATCAGCCCAAATCCAAGATGGCCACTGGTGAAAATGGCGGACTGGCTGCGTTTGAATAAACTTAGATCTGCATGCCCGTTGGAAAGTTATGGCTTGGCTGTGTCCATACGCATTTCCAATGGGGTTTTACATACATAGTATAGCTGGGGCACTACAGCTAGCACTGCGCCCTCACTGTGGCTGCTATAAGTATATGTATTCTCACAGTGAGTCGCCTGGGAAATTGCAGCCACAGTGCACCTGCACTGCGACTGCATGCACGGATATATGACCAGAAACCACGGCCCTAACATAACTTGCAATAGCATTTTGCATACATAGTATAGGCTGGCGGGCGCACGCACAGATGCATTGCCAAAACTTCAAGCTATAGCATCATTTCTAATGGTGTTTAACATAGTCTAGCATGCATGATTTAAAATGGAATGGACCTTTCCAAGTTTATCCATCGATCACATGACATCATACCCAGCTAAGAAAGGGAGAGAAGAAAACATAACCTTATACTCTTCAATGTAATAGAAAGTGTGGCGGAAGACCCAGACACAAGAAAGAATGATGTCATAAAAGCAGTAAAAGATCTCCGTACAAGCTTACAGTTAGAGCATAACATCGTGGTAACGAAGCCGGTACGCTTAGGTAAAAAACTAACTGATGCGAAGCCTAGGTCGCTGTGCGTGTCTACTGATGACCTGGCGTCAAAAAACGAGTTACTAAAGCATGCCAAGAACCTATCAAAAAGCGATAACAACAGCATCAGGAAGATATTCATCAGGAGAGACATGACCAGATTAGAACAAGAAGAGTTCCAGAAGCTGAAGGCAGAAAGAGACCGCATAGTACAGGAATCGGAGCAGAAAAAGGAGAACGTCAGGTGGATCATCACACAGGATGGACGGATAGTCCGCTCACGCAGATCCAC
This sequence comes from Chaetoderma sp. LZ-2023a, assembly GCA_034401795.1. Taxonomy (NCBI): domain Eukaryota; kingdom Metazoa; phylum Mollusca; class Caudofoveata; order Chaetodermatida; family Chaetodermatidae; genus Chaetoderma; species Chaetoderma sp. LZ-2023a. The sequence goes on from CM067365.1 coordinate 40,363,342, forward strand.
AGAGTCCAAGTAGAAGAGAATAAGAGTACAGATGTAAATAAGTTCAATAATTTTGTAAATACGTTCAACAGCATTAACTACACAGGCCTGATATGTATTTCAATTAACCCAGACTCTCTAATGAACAAGCGTAATGAACTTCATGTTCTTATACAAGAACAGAATCCTGACATAATTACAATTACTGAGTTGCTACCAAAAATACGAAAGATCAAGTTTCAATATCAGAATTAAACTTAGACGGCTATGATATCTTTAGCAACATAAATTTAGCTTCCAGAGGCGTTTGTATTTATACGAAACAAGCTTTCAACTTCAGAGAGTTCACTTTCGAGTCCTTATCAGCACAGGAATCCTTATGGATAGAAGCACAACTCAGGAATAATGACAGCATATTAATCGGTTGTATATACAGATCGCCCAACAGCACAACTACGAATGACAGTAATATTAGAGATATGATGAAACTAGCATATGAATCGCATCAGTGTCACATTTTAGTGGCTGGGGACTTCAACAACCCAGAAATAAATTGTAATGACTGCACATCGCCATCAGATATTACACATCCTGCAAGCCGTTTCCTCGACTCAGCGAGAGACTGTTTTCTCCACAAGCATGTGCTCTGCCCAACGCACTATAGAGGCAACCAACACCCGAACACGTTTGATCTAGTACGGACTAATGAAGAAGATATGATAGGTGAACTGCAATAACTACCCCCCTAGGCAAGAGCCACCATATTGCCCTGCTGTTCACATTGAATTGCTATATGTCAGTAAGCCCAAGTAAAACACAGAAATTATCATACAACAGAGGCAATTATGACAAGATGAGAAGTGCATTGAAAGGAATAGACTGGGATGCCAAGCCAAATGGAAAGAACATTGAAGATTCATGGACACTAATTAAGACGAAAATTCTCGACTCGGTCAATGACTGCATTCCCAGTAAGAAAATCAACAACTCTCCTAGACGCAAACAGAGAAGTGCTTGGATGAGCACCAGTATCCAAGAGAAAGTAAAAAGTAAGCGCCAAGCATTCGACCGGTTTAGAAAGACACGTGATGAAACTCACTATAATGAATATGCAAAGTACAGAAACCAGCTAAAATGGGAAGTAAGCGGAATTTTGAAAGCAGAATTTTGAAAGAGACATCGCTAGGGAGTCCAAAATTAATCCTAAAGCATTCTTCAGCTACGTAAATTCCAAGTTAAAAACATCATCAGGTATCGCAGATTTGAAACGTGAAGATGGTACAATCACCAGAACGGATGCAGAAAAGGCAGAAGAACTCAACATCTACTTTGCCAGTGTATTTACATGTGAAGACCTAACCACAATACCCCAGCTCAACAGTAGAGATCCCAGCAGTACATTAAGCAATTTCACCATCAAGGGAGAGGATATCAAGAAAAGGTTGGATAGCCTGCTAGTGTGAAAGTCACAAGGACCCGATGGGCTTCATCCAAGTGTCTTGAAGGAAATGAGCCATTGTATTGCCCGGCCACTAGCGATACTGTTCAACAGATCTTTACGCGATAGAACTCTCCAACAGGAATGGAAAAATGGTCAAGTAACCCCTATTTTCAAGAAAGGCAGTATATCATCAGCCAGCAATAAGCGTGATCATGTCGATAGTCACTTACAGGACTGGCTGTATGATCAGCGAACGAAAAGAAGAAGATCAGCCAGCAATTACAGACCTGTAAGCCTGGCTTCAGTTGTATGTAAAGTCATGGAGCGGTTCATTAGAGATAAGCTCATGAATCATATGTCAAACTCTATTTCCGACTGTCAGCATGGCTTCCTAAATGGAAGATCCTGTATCACACAATTGTTAGACACCTTAGATTATTGTACTGGCATCGTAGATCAAGGAGGAGCAGTCGACGTAATATACCTTGACTTTGCCAAAGCGTTTGATACCGTCCCACACCAGAGAATGCTTAGCAAATTAAAGAGCTACGGCGCCAGTGGAGATGCCTTGGGCTGGATTACTTTTTGAGTAACAGAAGGCAGAAGGTTGTCGTTAACGGCTCTAGCTCAAATTGGGCTCCGGTCCTCAGTGGAATCCCACAAGGCAGTGTGCTGGGACCGGCATTATTCATCTGCTACATTAATGACATGCCCGAAGTAGTAAGCAGTATGATAAAGCTCTTTGCAGATGTTATTAAGCTCTACTCAAAGATAGCTTCAGAAGAGGACCATCAGCAGCTCAGACAGATCTCAACAATCTAAAAGACTGGTCAAATACTTGGCAACTACGCTTTAATGCATCCAAGTGCAAAACCATGCACTTGGGTAGATGCAATAAGAAACAGCCTTACAGCATGAATGAAAATGGTCAAAGCATAACACTTGGCGAAACAATCTGTGAAAAAGATCTGGGCATTTTTGTTGACAATGGACTGAAGCTTAACAGCCATGCAGAGACAGAAGTAAACAAAGCCAACAAAATCGTTGGGATGATTAGAAGATCGTTCGATTTCCTAGATCCAGTCACATTTGTACTGCGTCAAAGGCCTTGTACGACCCCACCTAGAATACGGAAACGTGGTATGGTCTCCACTGTGCAAAAGACGTGCTGTTACTTGAAAACAACCAGCGATGAGCGACAAAGATGATCCCAGGGCTAAGTGATTTGCCATATGAAGACTCAGAACACTCAAACTACCAAGTCTAGTATATAGGCGGCTTCGCGGAGACCTTATCGAGGCTTTCAAATACATGCACAATGTGTACGACGTCAATCGGGAGCATCTACTGCCATCAGATGTAGGTGATCGCACAAGAGGTAACAGTTACAAGCTCACCAAACTACGTTCTGCAGTGATACCAGAAAGGGTTCTTTAGCATACGAGTGAACAAGCATTGGAATAGCCTACCTGATCACATAGTGACAGCTCCAACACTCAACGTCTTTAAAGGGAGGATTGATAAGCACTACCGAGCGAACCTCTACACAATTCAGTTCCCGATCTCACCCATCCGCACCCAATCAGTTAAACAGGTTAATGAAACCCAGGTTCAAGAAGAAAGTGAAAATCTGTTACAGGCTTACGAGCCTAACCAGCAGAAGAGGATATGTATGATATGTATATGTATGTAACTGACATGTAGGATGATGTCATAATCATGACATCGCGAATGACTCCATATAGCCTGTCTTAAAAAATTAATAGTCTGACATGTTGCACGAATTGTGTTTTTGCTATTTAATAAACATGCTGTTGAATATTTCAAAACTAATATGACTGGGCGCTATTGCTGCCATAGGTAGCAACAGCGCCCAGTCAAATTAGTTTCAAAATATTCAACAGCTTACCTGTAGTTTTCTGGAAACTGATAGTTAGGGAGTTCAGGGATACACTGCTGGGCCCAAAAAACTAGGAAAACATGATTTATCATATTTTTTATGATTACTCTTTCATGTTAATAAATACAGGTGAAATAACTGACAATTTTACATAATATTGTATGCATTGTCTGTGTGCAGGGTACCTTATAGTATGGGATAGCTTTTCCCTTGTTCTTCTTCAGAAATCTCAGCCGTTTGAGCAAGCTGTCTGAAAGCCTTTTACAGTGTGCTGCATCAATGCTGTTCCATTCATGTCTGACTGCTTCCCACAACTGATCAGTGCTCCCAAATTTTCTGCCAACCAGTTTGGCCTTGATATTCACTCATATATTCTCTATCGGGTTAAGATCTGGTGACTGTCCAGGCCAAAACATCACCGACAGAGAATGCCACTCAAACCATGACTTTGTTGTTTTTGCTGTGTGTGCCGGGGCATTATCTTGTTGAAAAATAGCTTTTTGTCTTTTATTTCCACTACACAACTTGTTCAGGCTTGGAAGCAAACCCTTTTCTAATATGTTTTGATACTCCCTTTGCATAAATGGACTTTTCACATTGCACAAGCTCGCCAACACCAGATGCAGAAAACACACCCCATACCATAATTCCACCTCCTCCATGTTTCACAGTGGTGGAGAGGCATTCTGGGTTATATTTTTCACCTGACCTATGAAGACAGCGCTCTGGAGCATCTGTACACAGCTCAAAACGTGACTCATCACTCCAGAGAACACGCTCAAACCACTGAGAATCATGGTCACAATAAAGTGCCAAAAATCTGAGTCTGTCTGCAACGTTCTTTGTGGACAGCAATGGTTTCTTAGCACACCGCTTTGATGAAAAACCAGCTTCCTTGAGCCTCCTTGCAATTGTTCTTCTTGAAACAGCCTTATTTTGTGAATTTCTGAATTCTTCTGCTAATTTGGTGAGAGTCTTCTTACGATCCTTCAGAACAGTCATTTTCAGCCTTCTTTCATCTCGACATGTTGTCACTTTAGTTCGTACAGAACCTGCTTTCCGGGCAACAGAACCTGTCACTTGAAATGTGTGGCCAATTCTCTGTATTGTAGACAGTGGAATCTGAATATCCTCAGACTTTAGAATTTTCTTAATCTCAGGATATGACTTTCCAGCTTGACGAAGACCTGCGATCGAGCTTTTGACTTCAACAGGTACATGGAATTTAGCCTTTTTTGAAGACATTTTGAATCAAAAATAACAACTTCACTCTTCAGGCACAGTGTGGTAACACAGAGATTACAGAAATGGCTAATGTCTTGTCACCTCGGTCAGCGCAACTCAACTAGCTTGCTAGTTTGGTTAGTTAATTCACTTTAAATCCTAAACACAGATGCACTATTTGTCTTTTGTGTATGCATGTAGGTCTAATATAGAACAAGAATCCATTCAGTATATGGCTTTTGATATGCAAATTAGCTCACTCAGCAGTGGAAAGCAGTCAGACATGCATGGAACAGCATTGACTCAGAACAATGCAAAAAGCTTTCAGACAGCTTGCTCAAATGGGTGAGTCTTGAGACAAAAAAATTAAGGGAAAGGCTATCCCATATTAAAAGGTACCCTGCACACAGACAATGCACACAATATTATGTAAAATTGTCACTTATTTCACCTGTATTTATTAACATGAAAGAGTAATCATAAAAAATATGATAAATCATGTTTGCCTCATTTTTTTTGCCCAGCAGTGTTGATCAATGTACGTGAAGCTTAGCTAGAGATGGGCGGGGCCTAGCTAAAATTGGAAAGGTCCATTATTGGACCTTAATGGACCTTTCCAGATTTAGCTATCCCCGCCCATCTCTAGCTAAGCTTCACCCACACCTCGCTCGTGTTAGGATCGATCGATCTTTGAACACCATGACTATCAATTTCCAAAAAACTACACAGTTAAGCTGTTGAATATTTTGAAACTAATTTGACCGGGTGCTGTTGCTGCCTAAGGCAAAAACAGTGCCCAGTCAAATTAGTTTCAAAATATTCAACATGTTTCTTAAATAGCAAAGAATTACAAAGACATACAATTCATATGTGTCCGGAGTATTTGAGATTTGATGACAGTCTATATGGAACCCTTTGTGATGTAATGATTGTGATGTCATGATTGTCATCATACACACGCTGAGTTGATTATGACATCATATGAGGTCAGATGATGGATGGATACTCTGGAAAGGTTCATTAATAGTTCAAGCATTGAGGTGACTTCGCAAAACGATAACGCTCAGGACATAAACTGTGAAAATCATAAATCTTTCCACTGGACTCGTTAGTTCTTGGGCAAGACTGGCATTGCTTGTTGTGATGCGTCAGTGATTATAGATGACATTTTGCCAAGATGTAGCTCAAGTCCATGTTCGGTGATGTCATTTGCATGTATCAACGGTAGGTTCTCTTGCAGTTTGTTTGTATATCACTCCTTTTCCGCTTTATGCCAAATTATCCTTCTGGGTAGTGCTGCTTCTGTCTGTTTTACTTTTAAACTGATGTATATGCAGCTGATCTGAACTTGCACTGGAATAGGATCTGAGCTATTTCCAACTAGAATGCAGAAATGGAGCAGTTTGTCAGTTGCTCAGCTCCACTAGTTGCGAAAATTAAGTCTGTATGTGTTGCATCATACCCATTAGGATGCATAAATGTGGACTCAGATGGGTAATCATGCGACAAACAAAGTCAAAGGCCATGATTGGTTGGTGGGTTGTAACTCATCAACCAATCACAGCCACTGACACAGCAGGACGATACTGTGAATCTACAGAACAGTCAGACTATGGATGTACATTTCATAGATATCTAAATCATTTAGTACATGATATAAAAATTCTGCTGAACTATTTTAACAACAATTTGTCTAAAAGTCATTGCTCAATGCTGCTTTCAGTCTACTCATATTCAGAATACACATCAGGTCACAGATTAACATCAACGGGAAAAAATATTCTTGGGAATTCAAAATAAAAATTGATCACCATCTAATGGTCAAGAAAATTCACATTTTTGCTTGATAAGTATCTATTTACAGGGCAAGAGAAAACGATTTTTGAGAATTTACCAATGGAATGAGTGTCTTGGATATTGTCTTTTCTTGGCCTATAACTTGACATTCTTCAAGCCCACTCCATAGGCCGGTTTTAAATAGTTAGAAAGTCTTAAACAGATGAGTCACATTTTATAGTATTGTTATCACATACAAGAAAACAAGTTGATTGTTTAATTGATACATTTTTAATTAAATGTTCTTTGGAAATATAGTCGCACTAGATAAGCCTGAAACATTGCACATGATCACAGCACTGGATATAATATATACAGTTACAAATGTCTATAGAGGATACCATATGGGGTATCATGTGGTTACTATATGTCAAAGCCTACCACCATAGCATGGTTTCAACCAAGTTTTGTTGAAATCAGACCAATGATTAAGGAGTAGAATATTAAATGGTTTCAAATTTTTCAGAAAATTCAAGACAGCTGTCAAAAAAACCCGACCACATCAAAATTAGAAGTTCAAGAGCCTACCAGTTTAAGATCTTTCTACCCAAATTTACAAGGAGTTATGGAGATGCATTTTGACAATTTCCTGTAAATTTTAGAAAAAATCTAAGATTTTTAACGAAAAATTTGAGGAATCAAAATTCTGAAAAGATGCCCTGGAGCCTGACACAATATTGTCCTTCTAACCAGATTTGGTTGAAATCTGTTATGCAGCTAATGAACAGATGCGTTTAGAGAATTTCCGGTATATTTTTCATAAAATCTAAGATTTTCACTCCAAATATTGACAGAAAAAATTATGTATATAAGTTCTGAAGGTAACGTACATAGGGTCCTTCCAGCCAAATTAGGTTGAAATCTACCCAGTGGTTAATGAGTAGTAGCAGTTTTTTCAGTTGAACAATCCAAATTCTGTATACACGTTCTGAAGCCTACAACAGTAGGGTCCTTCGAGAGAAGTTAGGTTGAAATCCGCCCAGTGGTAAATGACGAGTAGCGTTTTGACAATTTCCTGTAACCGTTTCATAAAATCTGAGATTTTGACCAAAAAAATTAGCCAATCAGAATTCTATACACAGGTTCTGAAGCCTACACCAATATGGTCCTTCCAGCCAAATTCGGTTGAAATCTGCCAAGCGGTTAATCTGGAGTAGCGCTTTAATGAAAAAGTTGACGGACAGATGACAAATCACAGACAGACGACGGACACTCGCCATGACATAAGCTCACTTGGACTTTCAGGCCAGGTGAGCTAAAAAATACTCTTCTATTCGCCAGCAAATGGGAATTCCTCAAAACTACCGCAGAGGCCGGTTTTGGAGAGCTTGGCAGTTAAAGGGTTAATACTTAAAATGATGATACCTACGCCATGTTTTTGACAAACCAACAATAAATTGACAATGGGCGATGGACTAAAGCGGTCATAAGATCGGCCAGGCAGAGGATCCAGCAAATCACAAACAGACCCAACTTATTGTCAATAATAATCACAATTAAATATAACACAAACATGTGGAAATGTATCTATCTATGCCAGTCTTGTGAAATGTATACAGAATGAGGCCACTTTGGCCCAGGATGACCGCATCAATTTATTAAAATGACCCTATGGCCATATACTTTCAAACTTTTATAGAGAAATTTAATTGGTCAATTTTTTTGGCAGCCCTACAGATGTATGAACAAGATTGCTGCAGGAAAAATTGGCCTGTATACACGTTTTGGAAATGTACCACTATATGGTCATCCAGCTACATTTGGATGAAATCGGCCAAGTGGTTAATGAGTAGTCTTCTTATCAATTTCCCAGTTTTTCCCCTGGAAATCCAAAATGGTTTCAGAAAAATTGACCAATCAAATTTTGAGAATTGTTCATGCCTACACGATAGGATTCCTAAAACTGGTAAAACGTGATAAGCCACATCACTGAAGTATACCTGATGCTTGCCTTTGGTTGGAGGACGCAAGTCAGATCTGACTTTCGTCCTCCAACCGAAGACAAGCGTCAAGTATACTTCAGTGACGTGGCTTATCACGTTTTACCAATTTAAATTAATCAGCAAAATATGGTAGGAGCCAATACAGACAATCTCCAACCAGAGATATTCCCGCACTCCACTTCAAAGCTAATTCTTCTTAAAGAAGTAGCATGAGAAGGATGGTGATAGGTACCTCCCCTCCCCTCCCCCTTATGCATGGGAATCAACTCATCAAACTGAGAATTCAAGAGCAATACAGCACTACCTAACCATAGGACGGAGCATGCTTCTTACTGCATTGCCCAGGTTCTAAGAGGGGACCCATGTGCAAACATAAACACTCCAATCAGGAGATGAAAAAGGAAGCATGGAGTTTCTAGGCACCAGCCATATGGTTAAAGAGCCCTTAGCCAGTAGGCTGTCCCCCTACCCTGTGTTCCCCCATCCGACATTATAGATTCCACGATAGGATTCTTGCATCCAAGTTTCGTTGGAACTGGGCAATTGGTTAAGGAGTAGCGTCTTAACCCTCTAATGGTCATGCCGGCCAAAACTAGCCTCTGTTATGGTCTTGTGGAATGCCCATTTACAGGCCAAAAGAATGTAATTTTTTGAAAATTTACCACAGGAATGACTGGATCGATAACTGAGCCAGTCATCCCAGTGATAAATTTTCAAAAATTCTATTTTCTTGTCCTGTAAATGGACATTCTATAGGCAGATATTTAAATTTTCTTGACCAAATTTGACCATTAAAGGGTTCAACGACTTAGGGATGATTTTGGAAAATCCGAGATGGCTGCCAGAAAAAATGACAAATTAAATTTCCGTATAAATGTTTGGAAGTCTATAGCCACAGGGTCATCCCAGTCAAGTTTGATTGTCAGAGGTTAATTATTAGTCTTTTACAGGAAATATTGATGGAGACAGATAATGGATGGATGGATGGTCGTCATGGCCTAAGCTTATTTGGCCTTACAGTCCATGCAAACTAATAAATTTAAAAACAGATAAACACAAGAAAGCAATTTACTCTATGACAGCTACACCTTAGACCTTTATACACATGAGCATATGTGAGTGTACAATGCACGACGTATTGCTTACATGTATGCGCAGAGTATTGTATATAATGCACCATGTCACGAAAGCCAACCGTAAAACATTTCAAAATCCTATACTGGCTACTGTGATGAAGATATATATCACATACAGGGATATTTTAAGTTGAAGTTTTGCTGCACAAACCATACATTCTTAAGCAGACTATCATTTCAACCCTTAACCTGATCCTCATCCATATTATCATATTAATCCATGAATCAGTAGTGATTAGCCAATATCAAAGTTAATAAATATGTTTCATTTTCTCCAAATATTTACCCTCTTACTGATAACACAATATGCTGTCATAGGCACTTCAATATATATATATATATATATATATATATATATATATATATATATATATATATATATATATATATATATATAAATAAATATATATATATATATATATATATATATATATATATATATATATGTTGCAATGGCCAAGCCAGGCATAACGGCCTCTGCAGTGGTCTTGAGGAAACTTACTACTGAAATCACTGGTTCGGTAACTGAGTTAGTCAATCCATTGGTAAACTTTCAAAAATACTCTTCTCTCAGACTGCAAATGAATACTGATACTGCCAAAACAGCCCCTGCAGTGGTCTTGAGAAATATCAATTTGCAGGACAAGAGGAAGCTATTTTTATAAAAATCCAAATCCACTCATAAATTTTCACAAATAGACATTTCTTGGACTGGGAATGGACATCCAATGGCCAAAAATTTCACTTTTTTTTTTTTATCTTGACCAACAATGGATTAATTACTATACATAGCATTTTGAGCATCTTGAGTAGCTACATGTGCATTGCTACAAGAAGGGTTAACACGTTTTAGACAAACAATATCAGTCAATGGGCCTTTCCAGTTTATCCATCCATCACATGATGTCATAATCAACTACGTGACGTGTAGAACAATGTCATAATCAATGACATGATGAATGATGTAGATATGTTTGTCACGAACACTTAATTGATGACGAACTAAGCATTATTGTACGAATTGTATGTCTACTATTTAATAAACATGCTATTGAATATTTTGAAATTAACTTGACTGGGCGCTGTTGCTGCCATCAGCACCCAGTCAAATTAGTTTCAAAATATTCAACAGCTTACCTGCATCGTTTGCTTGAAATTGAGATTCAGAGAGAACATGGATCAAACAATCCCAACACAGGAACAGCATGGGTGGAGCTGAGCTAAAGATGGGCGAGGCATAGATAAAACCGGATTCCTCCATTAGTAACAGCCAGACAGCAACAGTTTTTAAGCAAACCAGTTACTTTCAAAGCTCTGAGTAAATCATGATTGCCAGATGCAGTCAGAAATAGGTAAAAAGCAACGTGGACGTGGCAGAGAGCAGACAGCCGACTATAAATTTTCAAAAATTAGTTAATAATAAGTTTCATAATTTAAGTAGTGGATTAGGGAAAGAGTCGAATCTGACTTAGTTTGACTCATGACTCAATCCCATTGTAAATAATTGACAATATGTTATGTATGTATATATAATTTAAGCAGTACACATAATAAGTGCCATGAAAATTTAAATATTCAATAATGTAAATTAAATTCAAACAAAATCCTTCTAATACATATTATCAGAAGTCCATTACAATACTAGAAGTCTGTAATGACCACATTTGCAAATAGAGGGACCTTATCTGTCACTCATGTATCTGACGTCCTAATCAAATCCAGCGCATGTTTATCTGGCATCACCATCATAACGGCGTAGCTCTGTCACGAAAAATTTAAAAGTATGTCGCAAAACTGTCCGAATTATATGCTGTTGATGAATTTACAATTTAATAAGCATTCTGTTGAATATTTTGAAACTAATTTGACTGGGAACTGCCTATGACAGCAACAGCTGCAAGCCAAATTAGCTTCAATTTATTCAACCGCTTTCCTGTATGTTACCGTGAAATTTAGATTCTGGGAATTCGGGTTTCAGTTTCATATCGATTCCAACATGCGTAAAAAAGTCGGAGGAGCCTGGCTAAAAATGAGTGTGACATAGCAACGAATCCCTCTAACAGCTTATGTAGACGCACTGGTTCATGCTTTTGTATGTGCCACCAGAGCTCAGTCTGTCTAGCGTGCCTTTCTCTCAAGCGAACATAGATTGAATCATTACAGTTGCTGTAGACCAGTGCTCCATTTAGGGATCAGTAGGCAGTAAAAAAACTGACTTTTCTTTGGATACTGGTCTAAGGCTCGTACATTCCAGTGTAATGTGTGTTCATTTAGATATTGTTGTTGTAAAATCATTGTTTATTGGTTGAAACTGATCTACTGTTACTACCACCACTATACTAAGTATACTACATACTAGTTATCTGTCTGGCTCGATACTGATCTGAGTGAGCCGGTACTGACTAAAGAAAAATTCTATCAGACTGAGTACAGTACTGGCTGATTGAAGAATTCACCTTTCCAGTTTTAGCTATCACTATACCTAAGCTCACCAACAACTCTCGTGTTGGGATCGCTCGATCTCTGAACTCCCTAACTATTAATTTCCAGAAAACTATACAGGTAACTGTTGAATGTTTTGAAACTAATTTGCCCAGTTAAATTAGTTTCAAAATATTCAACAGCATGTTTCTTAAATAGCAAACCATGCAATTCAAACAATGTGTCAGACTATTAAGCATTAAAGACACCACGGGCTTAATCGAATCATTGATGACATCATGATTATGACATCAGTATACACGTCGCGTAGTTGATTATGATATCATATGATTGAGTGAGGAAATAGATTCATGAATTAACTAGAGAACTGTTGTAGACACCCAGCTTTGTCATAGTAGACATGGTAGATGTACAGCAGTTGGAGACTGAAAGACAGATTTAATGTCTTTATTGGAGGGAATATGTTGGAACATCAAACTCATATCAGAATGGGGAATAATTTTCAAAACCATAAATCTAGAAAATAATAATAAGATCAGGGGCCACAACACTACATTATCATTTTATATGTCAAGCAAAAACTGGCGCTATATTTGAGTTAGACAAAGCTATATTGCATATAAGTCCTCTCACATTATTCATCAGCCAATGGAAGGATCCATTTCTAGCTATACCCCGCCCATTTCTAACTATTCCCTACTTCTAGCTATGCCCTTCCCATTTCTAGCTATGCCCCGCCCATTTCTAACCATGCTCCAACCACTTTTTACATGTGTTTGAATAGATTTTAAACTTTGAAACCTAACCATACACCTAACCTGTTGAATATTTTGAAACTGATTTGACTGGGGGCTTTTGTTGCAACATATTCCTGTTAAATTAGTTTCAAAATATTAAAGAGAATGTTTATGACATTGTAAACTCATCAAAGACAATATAATTTGTATACTAGTACAGAGCTTTACGTCATTATCATTGTGACGTCAGCTAACTAGGGACGTACAATTTAATTGATAAGGAAGTCAGACACTTGAGTGACAAATCGGATCCCATTTCTGTGTGACATTCACAAATTAGGTTTTTTACCAACGGTCTGTCACATCATATGTTATAAAGCCATTGCCATCTACATTAGAATAGCTAATGAGTTGTTACAGACATCTAGTATTATCGTTGCCTTATGCATACACAACAGATCAAGAACAATCAGAGATTGACAACCCTCACCCCTTTCGTAGCAATAGCCTCACTATACCCCTCTTGAGATCAGGGTAATAAATGAAGTACAAATGTTATTCATACATAATATATACATAATATTTACTAGAGACTATCTAACATCCTACATGTAGATTGATTATCATACATTCAATGGACAAATCCAGTTTCTCAGTCAATCATATGAAATCATAATCAACTACCTCACATGTCAGGCACGTAGGCTGATGTCATAATCAATTACATCATGAATGACGTGATATAGTTCATCTTAAATTCTTAATAGTCTGTCAAGTTGTATGAATTGTTTGTCTAGCATTACCATTTAATAAACATTCTATTTAATACTTTGAAAGTAATTTGACAGTGCACAGTCAAATTAGTTTCAAAATGCTCAACAGAATGTTTATTAAATGGTAAAGACATACAATTCATACAGAGAGCATAATTTCCAACGATGCACTATACAAGATGTGTAATACATCGCCGCTGTCTGTAAAAGTCACCCAGCAAAGACGGTCCATGTTTGGCCATGTCGCTAAGGATGCAGGAAGACACACCAGCACAAAGGCTTGGAATTTGCCCTACTCGGAGCCAGCAAATACAAAGCCAGGAGAGGACGTCATTGCATAAATCTGCTAAGCGTGCTACGAGGTGACCTCAAGAAAGCAGAATTAGGTACACTCAAGTCAAGAATGGACCTGAGGAAGCTAAGGATTTTGGCTAAGGACAAGAGAGAGTGTGCAAAAGCGAAGGACTGATTGCAGCTGTAGGATGTTTCTACTACTACAGCCGCAGAATACAGTAATCATGACTATTATGTGTTTATAATGGACTAAATTGTGTCATTCATGTGACATAGTTGATTATGATGTCATATGATAGATCAATAAACTGGATTCCTCTATTTCACTGAATGTCCACTTCCAGTCAACATATTCAGCTTGATTTATATTTAGTTCCTGTAAACAGGCTTCATACCGCTCATGGAAATCCTGGAAAATCATTGAATCTGAAATTTTAAAACCAAGGCCTGGAAACAATTGAAAATAAATTCTCATATCATGAAAATGTTATAGAGAACTAAACCCTGGAATGTTGAAGCCTCAAGTATCTCAATTTCAACACAATCACACACAAGCATGACGAGTAAGCTGTTGAAGATTTTGAAATTAATTTGACTGGAAACTGCTGCCGCCTTAGGCAGAATATTTATTAAATTGTAAACGTTTCATAAAATTTAGTAGTTCATATTCAAACAGGGTTGACAGCAATTTCATTTGGGAGGGAAATACTGGGCAGGATATACCGGTAAATGCTGGCAAATACTCCAAAACGCTGGAAATACTGGGAAATACTCCCATACTCATCAGAGGTGGAAACCTTTAAACTAAATATCTTAGATATATTAATCAGAGGGGCTAATATAGAAGCTCATATCTAATATAGGTTGACATATGAGATGGCACATCATGGCATATAGAACTATAACCATTTCAACTCTCCATAGCAGATACAACACCTAGTATTTCTGGAGTTGGTGGAATTTTTATAAACCATTTTCAGTAGAAGCTGCAACAACAACTATTAAAATAGTTTCAAAATATTAAGAAACTCATGTCATGAATGGTTTACTTAAACTGATATACAATGCATTAGCATGCTGTAGATATTGTGACATACAATACAAATCCCTTATACTGCCTTGAATTCTCAGCGTATCGGAATATTGATTCAAAATTGAGATCTAAGCTTAGATTACCAAACTGCTGGTACATATCTACAAGTATTGTTTATTTAGGTAGCCTTAGATTTCTACGTAAATCAATTCTCTGAGCTAGGCTGTCTCCCACACTCATCTAATACAGGTATGATAAATTGCTCTCACAATGGAACGACAGCAAGGTGTCTAATTGGGGATTAAATGATTGAGATGACAACACATTCCATTCTGATATATACAATTACATACCAATATTATGTACTATTTAGTATTTACGCTATTACATGCTACCTGGAAAACCATGTTCCGTATGCGTAGGTTTGCAACTTATGCAGGTGTCACCAGACAACATTTGCTAATGCTTGTCAGTGTTTTCTTAAGCATGATAAACTACCATGAGGTAAATATATAAACGTGTCACCTGCATATCTGAGTAGTTTCCAGTATTTCCCACTGCCATGGGAAATATATTTCTCGGGAAATTGTCAACCCTGCGTTCAAATGGTCAAAAACATTGTCAGGAATTGAAATGCATGTATTTGTCCTCCTCCAGGTCATAAAATTTTGTAATTTGGGCTATGGAGTAATGGAAAAAAGCCATTGAATTTAGCATTTTTAAGCGAATACAAACACTGTAAAGAAATGGTTTAATGATTTCAAGATAAAGAACGTTGAGTAACCTCTAAGTACAATGTCTAGCATAAGAATCGACCGTCACAACAACCTTCCTGATCCTATGGTTGCTATTTTAATGATCTTATTTTCTTGGCTCCAAAGTCACCCAGATTTCCTCTTCAGGGCTCGTAATCAAGTGATGCACAGGTGTGACAACCTGTCCTTCGACCATTTTAATCTTAAATTTTCGTATCAGTGTAATTAGCACCACAGACACTTCAAGGTAGGCAAATATAACACCGGGACATTTGCGCTTGCCAGCGAAACCGAATGGTTGAAAAGCCATACTTGGTTGGTTCTTCATATTCTCCATGCTGAAGCGATCGGGATCAAATCTGCAGAGGAATTGATTAATAAATTAATTGAGCAATTAGTTTTTAAATAAGCATTAATTTACTAATAAACTAATTAATTAATTTATTTATTATTAATAACTAAAGGTACAAGGTAAATAGTAAACAAGAATTCTGCAGAATTAAATGTCTCGCTTGTCCCCTTTCCCACAGTGAGATTGACCTTTGACCTTGTGACCGCAATGTTATCATGCCATTTCCTAACTTTATAGGTAAGCATCTGTTCAAGTCTAGTTCCAATAGGATTAACCAATGCTGAAATATAAATGTAAATGATTAGTTGAATGGGAATAACTTAGAGTTGAAAAAGAAGAGGCCAAATAGCAATGAACTTGACCTTTGACCTAGTGACCTCAATCTCATCATCCTGCCTCCTTATGGTATAGGCAACCATGTGTCCAAGTTGGCTTCTAGTAGGATTAAGCAATCGTAAAATATAGGTCAATATGATTTGCTAAACTCAAAAAGTTAATGTTGGAAATTGGAAAATCTGTTTAACCTAACAGGTTACGGGCATCTGTTTCACGTAACCATTAGTTTGGCTATACACCAGCATGATGATTTGCGTAAACATATTGATTGCTACCTAATATTTAATTTCAGAGATTAATCTGTTCAGCATCATAGCTTTTCACATGTATTATGCCTGGTGTACAATCATATAACGGCTAGTTGTTCAACTAGTCACCAACCAGTTGCAGACAAGTCACCAGCCACTTGGCACATAGTTGTGTATAAGCGTACATATATGTATCGCCTGTCTGTCCAACTCGTCACACCAACCAGTTGTAGATGAAAGTACATACAAACACTTTTAAGCTGCGATTTGGGTAATTGCCTAATTTAACCAGTGCAGGCTAAACTGTCCAGGCCTGCAATTACAACACAACAATAGCTGTAAGATAATGAATATTTTGAAACTCAAGTGACTTTAACGTGGAACTGCCACAGGAATCAACAGCTACCAGTCAAATTGCCTGTAGTTTTAAAATATTGAGCAAAATATTCCTTACAGACAAAAGAATTTACTTTGAAACCCGAATTCCAAGATGTTAAATTAAGACAACAAAATTTCATGGTAACTATAGAGGTATGTTGTTGAATATTTTGAAACAAATTTGACTGCTGCCTATGGCTTTGGGACATGGCAGCAACAGATGCCGGTTAAATTAGTTTCAAAATATTCAACAGAATGCTTATTAAATTGTAAATTCATATAAGGGCTATCAATCGTACACTTTTGCGACAGACTTCGATATCCTTGATGGAGCTACGTCAATGATGTCAGTTAACATGTGACATATTTGATTATGGTGTCAGATATTTGACTGACGCGTCGGATCCCTATTTTAGTGCGCTACTCACCTTTTTGGATTAGGCCAATATTCTTCGTCTTGTAACATTACACCCAAAGCATGGATCACAGGCGTCTGAAATAAACATAGGACATTAATCAAGTAATATGTCTGTTGAATAGTTTCAAACTAATTTGACTGCGAGCTGTTGCTGCTTTAGGGGCAGTGGTTTCCTATGATCACGTAACTGAGACGGAAACATGATAATCAAATGGAAATTAATGGAAAATAGCGTTTACCTTCAAAACATTTACTGGCTGAAACGGAAACGTAATATTCAAAGGCAATCATCGGAAACAGAAATTTCCAGCATAAAATTCACACATTAAATTTTTAATTCTGATATATATATATATATATATATATATACATGTTTGTTAAATTCTGTAATGTAGCACATGCGCAATACAGCCAAGATCGACTTCCTTTTCCCGTAAACGGTACCAGACCAGGAATTTGTCTAGCTTACCTTACTTGTTAGTACACGAGACTAGCTGTAGCGATGAATGACATGTATATCACAATATACGCACTAAATATCAATTTTAGTCAGGCATATAGCTGATGATTTAGTCCATTTATCGCACAAACAACGCCAGGTTTCGTACACCTTTCTGTGTTTGAAATTCCACAAATTTTCATGACCAGACATAACAAATTCCATGACATCCACGAATTAATATCTGCATGTAGGAGAGTTATGTTTATAACGGAGCTCCAAAAATAAGATCCAAGTTATTTTACAAAATGTCTGAATATTGCTTTTTGCAACAACCAAGCCACAGCCTTGATTTGATGCGGTTACCATAATTTTTATTGCATAGAGGTGATTTATTCCAACAGATTTCTTCTTAGTTTACTTGATTACCTTTTCCATGACATTTCCATGACATACAGTACAGATCATAGTTAGCTTTACTGTTTGACGAAGCAAAAACGAAACAAAAATGCGTCTTTTTCGCGTCAAAACCTCGTAGCATTTCCAGGCGTGGCCAAACACCAAACGCATTTTATTTATTTTATAGGCGCGTCTAACGGAAAGTCTACCCCGTCCTACAATATGTTAAAAGTATCATGAAATATTTTAAACCCGTCCCGGAAAAAGTCAAACGCGCAATCAAATGTATTCAGTAACGCTACAAAGATTCTTACTACACGTCATTAAACATGGTCTGTCAAGGACCTGTACATGTAAATTAAAATTGCAATTGGAGCCGTATATGTGTTAAGTACATGCATTGCCTTTAGCTTTTTTTGTGGCTGTAAATGATAATTGTCGAAATGTCATCATCGTAATCAATCGTAATTTTGTATAAAATGGACGTGTGTGAACTCCGCACCTGGGTATTCTTTACTGAGTATGAAGCTAGTGTGATGACTGTGCGTATATTTTAATAAATTTACAATCCACAATTTCTTTTGAAATCTGGATGAATAAACCAAGATATTCTCTGAAATGGGTATATTACAATAAAGTCTAATTTGAGCCGACGTAATAGGCATAACTTTTTAGAACAATATATGCAGCAGTTGCAGCTAGTGTTATGCCAAATTTGTTTTATAACGGAAAGGGAAGCGATTTTACAAAATCTGCAAAACTGACATTCGGTTGTTTTCGATTTCGCTATTTCATACGTAATATGTAACCGAAAATCTTCGCTTTTACATAGACATGCACATGCGTACATAGTTGTTTTACCCGTGCCTGGGGTGCGTTCAGGACCGCGAAAAACGTTTTCCAGTATTAACTGAACACTGTACCAACGTTCACCGAACATTCGCCTTCCTGAACTCACTCACGTCTGATTGGTCGAGAATACACGCATATTTAATGAGATTTAGCAAAGATGGCGTCAACTGTTTAGAAAATAACATATTTTTATGTGTGCAATTAATTCATCAATCTACACACATTTCGTGTATGCCACAGACTAAAAAGTAGACAGATAACATAGAATAACGAAACTGCCAATCAGAAAGTGTGATGCCTATATATTTGACCGCTTCGGCATCTTAACTCAGGCTTACTGCTGACAGTGCTTAAAGTTAGTTATCTCGAAAATTGTAAACAAAGACACGCATCGATGAATCTCGAAAATTGTAAACAAAGACACGCATCGATGATTGAGTTTATCGGATTGTTTATCTTCAACATTGTTTTTTCGCGACCAGGGTTAAACGAAATGGATATTATATATATATATATATATATATATATATATATATATATATATATATATATATATATATACATATATATATATATATATATATATATATATATATATATATATATATTGTGTCTGCAGCTCTCTTGCGACAATCAATAACTTTCTCATTATCGGTGACATCACATTTACTAAAACAAGAAAGATAATGCAGGTTACTGGGCCAATATTGGCCTAGTAACCTGCATTATCAGGGAAGTCGGCCCCAAATCTAAACCAATGAATTATCACATTTTACCCATTTGAACCTGAAATCCCAGAATTTCACTTTTACAGTCATTATATAAGTATGATGTTGAATATTTTGAAAGCAATTTGACTGGAAGCTGGCTTTCAGACAAATTAGTTTCAAAATATTCACGAGAATTTTGACACATTCGTAACAAAATTATTATTTTCTCTTGTCGGTTGAAATTGTTAATGCAATACTAGAAGTACTCCCTTGTTGGAGGCGATATTCCCACCCTGTATTATATTCATAGAATCACGATGATGTCATCACAATCAAATTTCCCATAATACCCTGGGAGATATGCCATTTTCAGAGGGACTAATTTAACATTACGAGCAATGGGCCGTTAAGCCTTAATTACATTTTCTTTAATATATTGCGAAATTCACTCATGATTTCATGTTTTCTGATACCTGACGGGGTTATTACAGATGCTCAGACACAGGATTTAATGGTTTGAACATCAAGGAAAATGTAAACAATGAGTTTGTATGGGCAGTCCCCTCTTTAGCATGTAGTAAGTTTTCCCCAACTTTAATGGTGGCCGATCTCAAGATGCCTGGATGTGCGAAACTATGAATAATGTGTTTGATTTCTGTGCTGAAGTCTGAGGGCGGTGTATGACCATAACAGCCGCTGTCAGGTCATAGGGCCTAACAGTACATGTATATAGTATATTACTGGCTACATATTGTGCTATATATTTTAATCCAAATATCACTCATCGTGGCATTGTAAATGTTGAATCAGACACTGATAGTAATGGTGAGACGGCTAATGTGTGGGACAGTGAATCTTCTGATGATGACATGTTTGACGATGAGGAAGCCACCAGTACAGGAAAGACTTGAAGCTGAACTTGAAGCTGGTACACTACAGATTGAGTGAACTTCTCCAATCAGTGACAAAGAGTTTGCCCTGAAGTTTGGGCTATTTTGGTGCATTCACCATGATCATTTGTGCCGTTTGAATTTAATTAACTGTTAAAGTTTGTTATATTGAATTAGCTCTAACTAACATGATTAGATATTATGATCATGTCGATAGTCACTGGCGGTATGATCAGCGAACGAAAAGAAGAAATGTACATTTTAGCAATTGATCCTTTAACACTCTAGCTGGTGAAAACATGTTCTGTGGTGGCCTTGAGAAATGTCCATATACAGAACAAGAATTATTTTTTTACCGTGACTCAGTGAGTGGTCAAAACTGGCCTCTGAAATCAAATTGGCTTGAGAAATGACCATTTGCAGGCCAAAAGAAGACTATTTTAAGATTTTACCACTGGAATAACTGGCTTGATAACCAAGCTAGTCATTACAGTTCTAAATGTAAAAAAATTGTCTTGGTTTGCAAATGCGTATTTATTAACCCTTTAATGGTCAAATCAGCCATAACCGGCCTCTGCAGTGTTCCTGAGAAATGCCCTTTTGCTGACTAAGAGAATAGTATTTTGGAAAATTTATCACTGGAATGACTGGCTCCCAGAATACTCTTGATCAGCAAATTGACACAGAGAGACAATTGGAATTTTCTTGACCAAATTTACCCATTAAAGGGTTCAGCAGAAATTTTCATTTTCTTGACAAATAGTGGACAGTAAAGGGTTGTAAAGGTGGAGCTTTACTTACCTTTAACTACCTTGTTCCGCTGTTCACAGCGGGGAAAAATTCTCAATCCTTGTTCCACTGAAGATCAAAGAAATGATGAAAACACAATACAACCTTTACCTACATACAGTAAATAAGTCAAACCAGGTCATTTTGGATTTGATTAAATTGTTTATTCATTCACTTACAAAAGTTTAATGTCATTGTTATTGAATGCTGCCATATTGATATAACGCAGAGTTTGCTCAAACAATCACCAACACAGACAGTAGCGCAAACCACCACTGATTACCAGCATGAGCAATATTATTATCCAAGATTAAGTTTACTTTACTGTTGATTTTGAGATTTGTATTGTTATCGATGATCAATAACAATACAAGTCCAGTCTCTAGAACAAAAGTAAACTATCTTGGTCCTATATAATATTGCCCATGCTGGTGATCAGCGGTGTTTTATGGTTATGCTACTGTCTGTGTTGATGAATGATGTTGCTGGTCACAGGTCATATATTACTAATAGTGGTCTTTCAAATTTTTGTCCTACTGTTCCAGATTTTGTACGTTTATTTGCAACATTTGTTTGTGGTCTGGCTATGTTTCAACAGTAGCTGAAATAGAAAGTGAAACAAATATGATTACACAGGGAGTTATAAGCATTACCTAATGGACCTTTCCATTTTATCCATCAATCATGATGTCATAATCAACTACATGATGCATAACGATGACAACATAATCAACGACATAATGAATGACGTAGATAAGTTCGTCAATCGTCACAGACACTTAATTGATGACGGACTATATGTATTCTATTTTAACCGTTTAATGGACAAATTTGGTGAAGAAAATTTTAATATCCACTTATTGAATGTCCAATTAGAGGCCAAGAGAATGCAATTTTTGAAAATTTATGACAAATTACTGGCTCGGTCATTGAGCCAGTCATTTGTGGTGAATTTTCAAAAATTCTTTTCTCTTGGCCTGTAAATGGACATTTCACAAGGCCATAACAGAGGCCAGTTTTGGTCGGCATGACCATTAAAGGGTTAATAAAGATGATGTCGAATATTTTAAAACTAATTTGACTGGGAGTTGTTGCTGTCATATCAACAGCTTACATGTATAGTTTTCAGGAATTTGAGATTCAGAGAGTAAGGAGACCGATCCCAATGCAGGTAAAGCTTGGGTGGAGCTTAGCTAGAGATGGGCGGGGCATAGCTAAAACTGGATTCCTCCATTGGGCAAAACTATAAGTAAGACTGAGCGGTGGTAGTGAACACCTGACCTAGCACTGCAACAGTAGCATGACAAAACAGCATTCTATCTGTGTTGGTACAAGTACATTATGTAATAAATTATTAAAAAGTTTACCAACACAAATACTGATAGAATGCTACATGTATTTTGAGATCATGATACTGGTGCACTGCCCGGTCAAGTGTTTACTACCACCACTCAGTCTCAGGCCACAATAATAAATTAGCTACTATAATCTCACTCTGTCTGAGTTAAGCTTGCACGATTTTTGATTTGAAACATCGTGATCGATTTTATGAAAAAAATCGCGATTTTCGATTAAATCGTAGGTCCAAATTCCCAAAAGTATAAACCGGGTTAATGTGACTCGCTTCTAGAAAGTTTAAATAAATCATACAAAAATAGCACGAAATTAGAACACATGATGTTCATGCGACGAATTCTTACCATCTTACGTCTATGCTTAATGTATATCTTATATCCATCATCGCGGGCATGAAATTATTAATTGGGACCGCCTAAATATTGCGTATAGTTTAATAAACATTATTTAATTCATCAAAATTTTAGATAAAATGTCGCCGAGAAAAAAATATAAATTACGTGATGCTTCCGCTTATAGCCTCCCTTTGTAGGACGAGTTTAGGTAATAACCGGAGTAACGCGAAGATGCTAATATTAGTAGCGCGGGAGATACTGCGCAATTCACATACATAGGACGGTAGCTTTGAGTAGGTACTAGTGTAACGGCGTAAACTCGTCCTATAGGGCGGTTTATAGTTGCTTTCAGAATGTACGATTTACATTTAAGAGTAATCAACAGAACGCACAGTTCAAAATCAAACAATCTGCAATGCTGTTGCTTTATTTTCTTTAATTTGACATGACAACCGAATCAAAAAGGAAAAATTATTAGACCGTCTGAAATTGCTAACTCTAGAATTAAACAGAATTATGTTCACTGATTGCCTAACACTCTGAAACTGTATATATACTTGACATTTCACAACAGACTCAGGGTCCGCAGCGAAAGAAAGAAAATTATATGGCGATTCGCCGGAGTAACTAGCTGGTTTTCTCAATGACAAAGGTGTTACCTCGCTATTGTTAGCTTGTTTATTGTAGCGCTTTGTGTTGTGATTCGTAATTATTCGACACGTGCATGGCACGGTGGGATATACACACAATGAACACAGGTGTGAATCGATTATAAGTGTACTCATGTACTGATATAATGCGACGGAAAAGTACACACTTCAGATTTTGTAAAAACATGACATTTTTGACGATTTTCCGATATTTCCTCAATTACACCGTAAAAATCGCGATTTTAAAAATAAATCGAACTTCACGATTAAATCAAAAAATCGTGCAAGCCTAGTCTGAGTACAGCATACATTGCTCATAGTGATATTCACTATACCACCACGTACCTCACCGATAATATTTGTTAGAATAAACCAGCACGATTATAATCATGCCAGTTTATTCATTCATTTTGTTGGGTGACATGCATGGTGGTACAGTGGTACCTGATAAGCATGCTGGATTATTCATTAATTTTTCTGGGTGGCATGCATGGTGGTTACGAAAAAATTCTAAGGAAACTATTAAAAAAATATTTAAATTTCATAGACAACAAAACAGCCCTTAGATGTAAGCCTATTTATACCTGGAAACGCCTCAGCTGCTCTCGGAGAGCATCTAGACTTCAAGGTTTTCCGGTAGAGAGTTGGTGTTTCCAGGTGAGTGACCGCTGATGACAGTGAATCGTGCATGTCAGGAGAGTGAAAGACTGATTCAAGTCAGACCACCAATGACCGACAGGAAAATATCGATTTGCAGAACAAGAGAAGACTATTTTTGAAAATTTACGACTTGAATGACTGGCTCGGTTATCGAGACAGTCATTCCAGTGATAAATTTTCAAAAATAGCCTTTTCTTGGTCTGCAAATAAATATTTCCCAACACCACTGCAGAAACCGGTTTTGGATGATATGAGCCGGGTTCTGCCGATCCGGTTGCTTAGTGGGGTGAACTGCCCCACTTCCTCAAGAAATCATGGGCCATTTTGACAAATGTTGGATCAAGTACATACATGGAAGATATGTATGTCCTAAAATCCATTATGCCAATGAACCATGTGTGAAGGTAATGATTGGATGGTGTGAATTTTAGAGCACTAAATGGTGCAAGGGCCCTGCCTCCGCAAAACCCTCCATGAGTGTTAGTGTTAAGTATATGATGTCATAATGAATTACATCATATGTAGGCTGACGTAGCTAAATCTGTTGAACTTTTAAGAGTCAGTTGTACGAATTGTATGTCTACTATTTAGTAAACATTCTGTTGAATATTTAACAACAGACCCCAGTCAAATTACTTGAAATTAGTTTCAAAATATTCAACAGGTTAGCTGCATCTATAGTTACCATGAAATTTGGAATTCAAGATTCAAAGTACATACTGATCCCAACACACGGTCGCACGGGGCATAGCTAAGTGGATCCATCCATTGGAAAATCTAAATTTCTGTTTTATCCTCATGCGAATTCCAGCTTTTGCTATATTTAACCCTTTCACCGACAGGTCCTGAAAACAATGTGGCATGTTAAATGATGGTGGTAGCCTAATTTCTCAATCCGAAAGAAAATTTAATTTTAGTATGATGATGTTGAATTAATTACCTACCTACCTTTAAAATCTCCTCGAGTCCTTTCTTTATCTCTATGTTTTGAAAAAATTAGGATACATTTGTTTCCATCCATTTATCATGCTATCTCCTCCCAAACAATTGGGTGCAATTCAACCAAATTTGGTATGTGGGTTATCCATATGATTGTGGATTGGCTGACAACATTTATTTTATGTAGTCAGAGATTGGGGTTTCCAGATTTATCTAGATTTCCCATAATCCTGCCCACACTCTCGCACATCATTTGACACCCTCTCAATAGATTTAAATTAAGCCAGATGAGCCACTACATTTAGATAGGACTAGTGATTACTAGATTCTACTATAGCCCTTCAGATCTTTGCAGACCAAGGGAAGACGAATTTTTATATTTTACCACTGAAATGACTGGCTCAATTATCGAGCCAGTTATTCTACTGGTAAATTTCCAAAAATAGTCGTCTTGCTCTGCTCACAATAGAGGAATTTTTTTACCACCTTGACCATTAAAGGGTTGACATGTCAAATTGTTACCATTGGGTTGGCCAGTTACAAGTTGTACTAGCCCTGGTCAATTTCTGCTAACCTCGTGCTCATGTTAATTTTAACCCCTGCTCTCACAGATCATTTCCCCTTATGACCTCCAGACTTTTCACAGCGATCCACGCCAGTCTCTGTATAATGCAACTCCTCCGAAAGCGGTGGATGGAATTCAAACAAATGTTGTATGTTACTATAGAGTGCAAGAGGCCATTTTTATCTCAACTACGAAGTAAAATGAGCTATTGTGATACCATGCACGTCGCCCGGCGCCGTCTAATTTGCGTTTAGCTCAACTTTTCTGTTTATATCTCGTTTGGTTGATCATACTGGTCTTAAACTTGGACACATGCCTCCTTATAATGACACGGCATCACACAATGATGTTCTGGCCAAAAGGTCAAAATCACTGATATGCATGGCAACCATTTGCTGTCCGCCATCCATCCGTCAGCTTATGTTTAAAAACATAAGTTGACGGATGGACGGCGGACAGCAGATGGTTGCCATGCGTATCAGTGATTGTGACCTTTTGGCCAGAACATCATTGTGTGATGCCGAGTCTCATACATACATTAACAGCTTGGCGGATTTTAAACTAATTTGGCTAGAAGGACCCTAATGCTTTCAGCTTCCGAACATGCATACAGAATTTTGACTGGTCAATTTTTGTGTGAAAATCTTTGACTTTATGAAATATTTAGCAGAAATTGTCAAAACACTACTCCTCATTAACCGCTTGACAGATTGAAACCCTAGTTGGCTTGACATAAATTGCCAAAATGCATATTCTCCATGACCGCTTGGTGGATTATATCCAAATTTGGCGGAAGGATTCTGTAGTAGTTGGCTCTAGAACTTCTATTCAGAATTTTTTTACCTAATTCTGTGCTTAGCAACAACCGTCATCAGATGAGATATTTTGACAATTCGCCTCTATGTCCGCCTCATCTCAAAAGAAAAATAGGAAGCGGAAATTAGATAAGGGTATACAGGCAACCTGCTGAATATTTTGAAAAGTTTTGATAGATAGATAGATAGATAGGTATGTACATACTCAGTATATTTTATAGGCAGCCTTTTTTTACATAGTAGCGGTCTTCTCTGCTGGCAGCCCTTATTGCCATACACCGTCCAGGATAACCTTACAGGCCCTTGGCCCCCTTTTTGATAATCCTTCTAAATTTATTTTATGTTTGAAGTCAATCACCAGAGTTCATTGCTGTCATGAAGTCGAGATTCATGGTTGAATTGCAGCCACATTTCTGGTATTACATTTGGCTCCTCCCCTGGGGTGGGGTAGGCTAGAGGTCAAAGTAGTGAACGTGGTCGATTGCTATGACACGCCATCGACCAAACAATCTAGTTATCACTTACTTTCCATCGTTAGATAGATCCAAGTTTTCAGAGATTGTAACCCACAGCCTATAATTTTTCTTTTGATCACTTCCAGGGTTTTTAAATCTTATGTATGATCACACAACCTCCTTTATTAAAATTTGAGCAAAATCTTACCAGTTTGTTTCCGATATATCCATAGATTAAAATTTGTACCCAATCTGGATCCAACTTGTTTTTTGTCCAGATCACAGCCAAAGTCTGGAAATCCTTGTTTAGGTTATGTTGCTTTTTTACTGTCGTCTAATAGTACACAACTGTGAGATTGGTTCAACCAATCAGATTTGCCATTGATGGCTTTTCCAACAATATCTCTGCCTATCAAATGTAACGAGGTTAAATACATACGCGATGACATCATCATAATGGAATGGTGTTCCAGTTCAAGATGATTGTCCATTCGGCATTAGATATATCGAGATTTTCACTATAGAAATGCAGAAATTAGACGAATCCCTAAATTAAATACATCTTCTGATAAATCCAGCCACAAATTGACGTAAATAAGTTAAAATCTGCTGTACGAATCGCTCAAAGTTTGCAAAGCATGCGAGATACATGCACAGAGGAAACCTGTACTGATAAGCGGGTCTGCCTAGACTAGGAACCGAGTACCCATTTGCTTCTAGCCATAGGACTCGTCGAAAGAACTGGAGAAACGCGGTTTGAATTGATGGCGCATTTAATTTATCGTAAAATTTTCAAACGCTACCAAACACGTAGGGCAAAAAGTTAAACCCGTCATTCAAAATGTCAAACCCATAGTGTCAAAATTTCAACCCGTCAAGATAAAATTCAAGATGTCTTGAGATTTTACCAAACGCGCTATGTCTAAGTCAATTCACTACGAGAAAATGACGAGAAAATTATGCCACATAGACACGTTTTAAACAAGCTTCAGGATGCGTTTAAGTAAAGCTAACTAAGATCTGTACTGTATGATAAAAACACTGATTTTTCATGACTTTCCAGGCCTGGAATTTAAACTTTAAAATGCCATGACATTCCAGGATTTCCATGACCAGTATGAACACTGCAGTAAACAGATTACATCCCTCCATTAGCATTAAACTCACATTTTTTGGTATCTTGTGTCCACCAAGTTCAGAATCAAACTCCTGGAAGCGGGCTGCCCAGGGTGCCAGTACACTACATCTCAGCGTCTCGTTGATCACTTGTCGCAAATATCTGAATTATAACAGCAATTCACCTTTCCAGAGTACCCACCCATCATATGACGTCATAATGAACTGCGTGGTGTGTACAATGACATCATAATGAATGACGTCGATAAGTATGTCACGAACGCATATTTGATGACAGTCTATGGGCTGTTGTACAAATTGTTTGCTTTTACCATTTAATAAATATTCTGTTGAATATTTTGAAACTAATTTGACTGGGCGCTGTTGCTGCCTATGGCAGCAACAGCGCCCAGTCTAATTAGTTAGAAAATATTCAACAGCTTTCCTGTATAGTTTTCAGGAAATTGATAGCTAGGGCATTCAGGGATCGATCAATCCAAACACGGCGAGGTGTGGGTGGAGCCTAGCTAGTGATGGGCGGGGCATAGCTAAAAATGGAAAGGTCCATTACTAACAAGGTAATGGTAAAATGGTCAGGAAAATACAAGTATTTGCTTATTAAATGTCCACTTGTAGGCGAAGTAAAGAATGTTTTAAATTTTATAACCGGAATAACAGGATGAGTTATCAAACCAGACATTTCAGTGGTAAGTTTTCAACAATAATCTCTTCGCTCATAAATGGGAATTGCTCACAAGCACTGCAGAGGTTGCTTTCAGCTGGCTGACCATTAAGTCAGTCTTTGAAACACTGAAAACAAAGAGTACTCGGGCAAAAAAAGATTAATTCCTCATAGTAACATTGTGACCGACTAATAGTTAAGTTTGGCCAAGAATCTCAAAAATATTTGCTTATTGAAAGTCTATTTTCAGGCCAAGAAGACTGTTTTTGAAATATTACCACTGGAATGACTGGCTTGGTTATCAAGCCAGTCATTCCAATGGTAAATTTTCAAAAATAGTCTTCTCTTCACATGTAAATGGACATTCTTATAAACCACTGCATGGGCCGGTTTTGTCTGTCTTGGTCATGAAACCACGTCAATACCGGTCATTGATAGTCACAGATAAATAAAAAAAGTACACAAGCGTACTGAGACATGCATATTTAGGTCAGAATTATAAAACATATTGGATCCAAATAGCACAATTTTGGGCATGAAACAAAAGAATTTGTAATGAAATAGTATCAGTCCACATGCACATGACAAACACTGCTGCACTCCATGTGACAATTATCTCTTAACTTTTTAACACCCATATCAGCGAAAAAAAGCCATCTGCAGTGGTCTTGAGAAATGTGCGATAACTGAGTCAGTCATTCCAATCGTAAGTTTACAAAGATAATCTTCTCTTGGTCTGCAAATGGACATTTTCTATGAGAAAATTTAATTTTTTGAACAAATTTAGTTAAGGAGAATGGCTTACATGTACTGGTAACAGTGGCTGTTACAGGTAACGAGAGTTTTAGTGAAACTCAACGTACGCCCGCAGGCATACATAGCGTGTTTGAGGAATGCTAAACGTAGAGCTTGTCTTTGATAAATGACATATCGTCTCTCCCTAAAACAACTGCTGAACAAAAAATTGTGAGTGTAGGTTCAAAACACTTTGAGATTTGGACCGGAAAGCAAAATTTTGAAGAATTTTAGATTTTCAAGGGAGATAACTCTGGCGAATATGGGTGGATTTTGTCGAAACGAAATCATAACACTTAGTCTATGCCTAACACATCTGATGAAAAAAAAATGGTGTGTGTATGTTCAAAACACTTCGAGATATGGCTTGGACAAGAAAATTTTGACGCATTTTAGCTTTTCAGTGGAGATAACTCGGGAAAATATGGGCAAATTTTGCCAAAACGAAATCACTGCACTTTGTCTATCCCTGACACATCTGCAGGGAAAAAAATTT
The DNA here is from genome assembly GCA_034401795.1 of Chaetoderma sp. LZ-2023a. NCBI lineage: Eukaryota > Metazoa > Mollusca > Caudofoveata > Chaetodermatida > Chaetodermatidae > Chaetoderma > Chaetoderma sp. LZ-2023a. The sequence goes on from CM067365.1 coordinate 40,393,510, forward strand.
TGAGTGTAGGTTTAAAACTCTTCGAGATCTGCTCTGGACAAGAAAATTTTGACAAATTTGAGCTTTTCAGGGGAGATAAATCGGGCAAATATGGCTGGATTTTGCCGAAACAAAATCATTACACTTCATCTAGCCAAAACACATCGGTTGCTCGAGATAGGAAATCAGACGGCTGGACGCACGCACAGACGATGAGCGCCATCACATAATACGACCCCGCTTACGCAGGCGTATAAAAATTGCTCTATAAGCAATTTTTCACCTAGAATCAGTTGAATTCATTTTATAAGACACAGGCAATAAGAAAGCGTATTCTATTTTGGCTCTAATTGTTAAATTTCATAAAGAAAATTTCAGTTTTCACATAGAAAATAACTAGAAAATGTTGTTCGACTCAAAGGACCCCACAATCACTGAAAATACCCCCCTGTTTAAGACTATATGCTTGGCCTCAACGTGGCACAGGGGTGTAACCCACTGGGTGTCAATCCAGACATTTGGAGGGGCTAACCAGAGCATTATGCACAACGCAAATGAATGACACTTGGAGATCGAATCAACCGAAATGGTGCCCGCCCTGTGAGGATCCGCCAGGCAGGTGCAGCGCCGGGCTCCACGCCTCGAAGGAGGCCACCCTCAGCTACTGGAGGTCCCATCAACTTGTCTTATGGAGCCAGGGGACGAGGATGGAGAGCTACTAGCCAACCGAAAGAGAAGACCAAACCCAAAGAGAACCCCAGTATCAACATCATGCACTTGACACAATCCAGGTCCCGGACTGCCACTTCCTCATTGCGGGAGACTTTAATAGCCAGTCCCAGAGCTGGGGATACAGAACACTTGATAAACGAGAAGACATTGAAGCATGGCAAGATGAAAAGCACCTTTTACTTGTCAACGATCCCATGGATCAGCCTACCTTCTACTCGCGCCGGTGGCACTCGACAACAACGCCGGACTTGGCATTCTGTACAGAAGACATTCACAGAAACCTCAGTAGAGTGGTCAGATCGCAGTTAGGAGGAAGTGACCACCGCCCAGTTCTCCTCTCTCTTTCTGGAAGTATTTCGACAAGTTCACCTCAACATCCAAGGTGGAACTACAAAAAGGCAAATTGGAGTCTGTTCGGCATTCGTTCCAATGAGCTTACCCAAAATATAGCAGTAGAAGGGAGAAACATCAACAATGTGGTCAAGGAATTTAATTCAAGTATCCTCTAGGCTGCCAACGAAGCGATTCCTCGAGGGTTCAGGAAAAACTACCGCCCCTACTGGACAACAGAACTGCAAGCAGCACATGATAAACTAAACAAAGCCAGAGAAGATGCAGAGCGTAATCCCTGTCATGAAAACCACTTCACGCTACAACAAACTAAAGCCAGGTATCTAAAGACCAAGCTGGAGGCCAAAAGAAGAAACTGGAGGGAAAAGACGGCAGGGTTTAATTTAGAGAGAGACACCACAAAGCTATGGAGACTGACTAAAGCACTGAATGATGAGGGTGTCAGGGGAGAGAAGATTACTCTTGAAGAAGATGGACAAACACTGACAGGAAAGATGGCTACAGATGCCCTTGCGAAGGCATATGCAAAAGAAAGCAACATTTCTATACCACGAATGCATCAAAAAGAGGTTAGAAAAGAGCAAAAGGAAAGAACAGACACCAACACTCACGATGCAAAGAAAGTTGACATTAGTTTAGCAGAACTGAAGAAGGCTATCCGCCAATTGAAGAAGAAGAAATCTCCCGGGCCAGATGGCATTACGAATGAAATGATCCAACACCTTGGTAATGCATCTCTTCGCAAGTTGCTAGACATCTTTAATCTCAGTTGGACCAATGGAGAGGTTCCTCAGTGCTGGAAGGAAGCCAGAATGACTCCTAATCTGAAAAAAGGGAAGAACAAGACGAAAGTGCTGAGCTACCGTCCTATCAGTCTTACAAGCTGCATATGCAAGGCCATGGAGCGCATCATCAACCAGCGGTTGCAATGGTACCTGGAGTCAGAGAACATTATAGTTTCAGAGCAGGCCGGCTTCAGAAGATACAGGAGCACAGAAGATCAAACAACACATCTTGAACAGGTCATAGAGGACACTTTTCAAGCCAAGAAGGTGATGCTAGCTGCCTTCATCGATCTGCAGAAGGCATTTGACAAGGTGTGGAAGGATGGCCTCCTCGTGAAGCTCCGGTGCACAGGCATCGGTGGCAACATGTTCCGATGGACCAAGTCATACCTACACAATTGCAGGGCTAGGGTGCTGGTGGATGGACAATCTGGACACAATGTATTGCTGAGACAAGGGGTGCCACAAGGCGGAGTATTATCACCAACTCTGTTCATACTCTTCATTAATGACATTGTAGCAGAGCTGCCCAATGGGATCCAAGCAGCCCTCTATGCAGATTACCTCGTACTCTGGTGCACCGAGGAGTACACAACGACTGCCACGTACAGAATGCAGCTCGCCTTGGACAGAATTACAGCTTGGGCCAATCGCTGGTGCATTACCATCAACAAAGAAAAATCATCAGCCATGCTTCTTCTTCTTCTTTTCGTTCGCTGATCATACCGCCAGTCCTGTAAGTGACTATCGACATGATCATAAGCGTTAAGTGCATGGATCCATGGTTTATTAGAGTGCGCCGTGCGGCCTGGAACCTCCGTCTTCAGCACTCGAGGTTTCCGTCAGGGTTACCTCACCCTTACCTCCTTTAGTCGCCTCTTACGACACGCAGAGGATACGGAAGGTGTATTCCAAGCCCCACCTACAGGGCAAATCAGCCATGCTATTCTCACTGTCCACCAAAAACAAGGTTGGCAATCTGACACTGGGCGGTACTCCACTCAAGTACGAGGACCAGTAGACATACCTGGGAGTCACCTATGACAGAAGATTAACATGGAAGGAGCAAATCCATAACGCAGAGGCAAAGGCCAGAAGAAAGCTAAACATCATGAGGAAGCTGGCAGGAACAAAGTGGGGTGCCAATGAAAGGATCCTCAAGACCATCTACCCAGGTGCCGTACGACCACACCTTGAGTATGAATCCAGCTCATGGATGACAGCAGCTAAATCTCATCAACAGAACCTCGACAGAGTACAAAACCAGGCACTGCGCATCATCACTAGTGGAATGAGATCAACACCAATAGAAAAAACGGAGCAGACAGCAGGCATCCCCCCACTTAGCAAAGGAAGGGAATGCAAAGCACTGATCCAAGCTGCAAAGTTCAAATCGTTCAACAACCACCCAATGAAGATCAGGCAAGCACAGCTGTCATCAGGAAAACGTAAAAGATCAAGTTTTGTGAAAGAGACAAAAGCACTTCAAAGGAAACACCAAGAAATGTTGCGAGCACAAATAGAAGACCCAAACCACACCCTTGATCCTCCACCCTGGGAAAACAAATTAGAGCTATTCGCACCACAGTACCTCATCTCACAACCAAAGATGAACACAGTGATGTGAGCAAGAAGGCCCTGACCCTAGCCATGCTGGAAGAAATGTACCCTCAGGAGACATGGATAAGGATCTACACAGATGCATCAGCCAAAGATGCAATTAGGAGCGGAAGTGCCGGACTGCACATACAGTATCCAAACGGACAACATGAGTCAGCTGCAATACCGACAGGCAAACACTGCACAAACTACAGAGCTGAAGTCGAAGCACTGGTTCATGCAGCTAATACCATCAGCAGAACAGCAGACCCTATTGCACAGATTGTCTTTTATCTGATGCCCGCTCCGTCCTTGAGGCTATCACCAAAGGTAAGCTGCCACAACTTGAAGAAGCACTACAAACCATCAAATGCTTTCGGATAGCACTGCAGTGGATCCCTTCACACTGTGGAGTCCAAGGAAATGAGGAAGCAGACAAGATGGCAAAGGTGGGTGCAGAAGAGAATCAGACAGAAACCATGGTTACCCATACAGAGATGAAGACTATCATCAAGTCACTCTATAGAACACCTCAATCAGAAGATGCCTACCATCATCTCTCGACGCCAGAGCAAGTGACCATTTTTCGTCTCAGAACTGGACACAACAGACTAAACCAACACATGTACAGGCAGTTCCACCTTACGACATCACCCGCTTGTCCTTGTGGAGAAGCAGAACAGACCACAGAGCACATACTTCAATGTTGCAGTACGTATCAGCTGCTGAGAGAAGAGATCTGGCTTTTGTCAACCTCTTTTCTTGAAAAGCTGTATGGGCCTGTGGAAGAACTGCAGAAAACAACAGATTTCATCTTGAGAATGGCTCTCCAAGTGTGATACCAGCGATCGAAAAGAAGAAGACTGAAAATACCTTTCTCCGTTTAGTAGGTTGCAATTTTGCTAAAAACCGTAATATTATTTTTTTTTTTTAAATAGAAAACAAAACCCAAGGCAATTGACAAACATTGTGAGTTTTTGCTATAAAGAGCCCATTTTCACCCAAATTGTTGGACCCATAAAAGTCAATCCTTCAAAAGGCACAACATAAACAAGCGACCTGCCAGGTTTCATTAAATTATTTTAAGCGATTCTGTATGATATGGTGTTTACGAGAAAATTGGCAAATACAAAATGTATCATGATTTTTTAGCATTAAAAAGCCCATTTTCACCCCAAATCTTGAACCTATAATGGTGAATCCTTCAAAAGGCACATCTGTGTCTCATAACTGAGGCATAAACCAAGTTTAATTTAAATTATTTTAAGCGATTCTGTATGATATGGTGTTTATGAGAAAATTGACAAAAAACTGGCACGTCTGCGTATCAGAACTAAGGTATATACCAAATTTCATTAAAACATCTGAAGTGGGCCTGTATGATATGCTGTTTACAAGATATTGTGGATGGACAGACGTGGTGATTGCTATAGCGCTTCTGCACTTTCTGGTGTGTGGCCCTAATAATAACTTTCCGTCAAATTGTTCTTAAATACATTCAGCATATTCTGTATTTTGTCTCATTGGTATCAAGATTGCAGAAAGTTAGAATAAACAGCATGAGCGAAACTATAACACATACATAAGCTCTGAGAGAGTGTGTTCACTAGCATTCTCCTCTCCCAGGACATCAGCTATTTCCTCTGCCAGTCTGTCTTGACAGTCCTGATGAGAGGCGAGGAAGTAGAAAGCCCAAGTCAGTACTGCAAAAAACAAAATGAAAAACAACTAGAGTTTTAATAATGCAGTGGGAAACCCCCATCGTCCTATTGCACGATCCTCGCCCTCCCACTACGTTCTTGTATCGAGTACCGTGCTTGCACGCCTTTGATGTTTGCGCTAAGTTCACGAAGCTTCATACATATTAATGAACTGGGGTCAGTCAACTTGCGCCAATGAGATTGCTCGATAAGAAATCAGGAAGCAGACAAATTTACGCATGTGCATAATGCATAAACCAAAATAGCGTTTTTGTTACCGAAAACCAATCTACACATTTTCTGTTCCTCAGATAACTTGTTTAGAGCAAAACTATTGCAAACTTTTGCAAATGTCTCTTTCCAGATCAACAGCATCGCGATCGCCGTTGTTTTTGTGATTGTAAATTAGGTCACCAGACGAACTCTCGCCTGTCACGTGAAGTAGGCAGAAATCTGATTGGCTACCTCCAACCCACTAGCGTAATGTTACTTTACATAGCGAGAAATCACAGGTCTGCAAGTACGGCCTCGAACAGCGTAGCTATGCGAATGGGCGTATGTTAGTACGATGGGAAATCCAATGCCTTCCACTGAACCATGCCTTCCCCTGAACACATGCATTTCACCTTTCTAGTTTAGTCATCGATCATCTGACGTCATATGACGTCATAATTAACTAAGTGATGTGTATGCTGATGTCATAATCCTGACATCATGAATGATTCGAAATAGTCTGTCTAATGCTTAATAGTCTGACATGTTGTACGAATTGTACATTTGTATGTCTTTGCTATTTAATAAAGATGCTGTTGAATATTTTGAAACTAATTTGACTGCTGCTGCCACAGGTTTCAAAATATTTAATAGCTTACCCGAGTGTATAGTTTTATGGAAAATTGATAGTCAGAGAATTCAGAGGTCGATCGATCCCAACACGGATGAGGTGTGGGTGGAGCTTAGAGAGAGATGGGCGGGGCATAGCTAAAAGGTCCAGTGTGATAACTATTACAAGACCATCCAACATGGATCATCGAAAGGAACATGGATTTTACTGCATCCATCAATTACCGACAATGGAGCCAATAGTCAACCATGCTGCTGATGACTTGTAATGCTGCTGACTTTGCATCAGAGCGAGTAACCATTCTCAGTATTTAACTTTCTCATGAATTGCTGCATACTATGTTTTCCATGGGGTTTACCTCTGAATATGATGAATATTTTGTAAATAATTTGACTGAAAGGTTTTGGTGACAAAGCCACTGACAACTTTCAGTCAAACTGTTTTCAAAATATTCCGCAGATCGAGAATTATTGTCCATTGAAATTACTTTTATGGTGGCTTGCTTGAGAAATGTCCATTAGAAGGACAAGATATTTTGAAATATTATCACTGGATTAGCTGGCTCGATAGCTTGGAACATATACTAGATCTGCCACAATTTAAGAAAATGTACCAAATTTCTTTTTCACGAGTGAGATGACATACCTCCCTAACACTCTTGATATACTAGTGTATCGGCTCTAAATTCACTAATATTCAGAATTATAAAGAGTTAGGTGCCAGTAATGGGCAGGGGGATGTATACAGTCATGCACATGACAGACCCCACTTACTGCGCATGCGCATACTGGTACTTCCGTCACTAAATATTGGCTGACATACATGTAGAAGCAACTATTCAAATAGCCAAAGGACCAGGCCTCTGTTGGGTGGAGGCCGGGATCCTGTTAGGGAGGTAAGTATGTCATATCACTCGTGATAAAGAAATTTGTTAAATTTTCTTGTTTCACATCATGAGAACATACTTACCTCCCATGCCTAACATGCCTGATAAAAGCCAGAATTTGAAAGTAAATTTGGCGGGAGAGGCAAGGTCCTGAAAACCAGCGCACCCTCGAAGAGACTAGCTCTTTGAATTTTCAAGAGATTTAAAACATCTGAAATTGTGTCTGAAACACAACCAGGAATAGAATTTTGCATCGGATAAACGACCGATGAAGAGCGATTGATCAAAAGGCAAATGCGCTCCCCCCTGCCCCCCCCCACCTCCCCTCTTTCTGAGGAAGGTTAGGAAAAAATGCTGCTCTATACGACTAGCACGTTCTCTAATACTTGATGAAAAGTATTACTAGAAATCATCTCTTCCCCACCGGATGAAGAGAATGATATCAGAAATAGTAGGGATACCCTACCAACAAATGTGATAATTTTGTAAATAGCAGAGGAGGAAAACTAATTATAAACATATACCTCTACATTATTTTCTGAGGACTGAGACAGTGTGCGGGTTAGAAGTGTCACGGAGATAACGGTTGGTAAATCTTGATTCACAGTGCCACTGGGCTACTGACATAATGTCTTCAATAGAAATACCATTAAATAATGCCATGGAAGTTATCACACCATGGACACTATGAGCCTTGGCTCTATCTACTTGAATTCCAGTGGCTGTCGTATGACAGAATTGAATGCATTCTAGTATCTATCTGGAAATAGTGTCTCTTGACACCCTACCATGTGGTTCAATACATGTATATGACAACCATAGGAAGCATGGGTCCGTCCGCCAAACCTGAGTTCTTCTGTTGTACTTACTCAAAGCACAGACAGGACACCATGCTTTAGCACCAGGATCATATCTGGTTAAGGCAGGTAAAATAATAGGTTGACCCAGATATTTTAAAGCTTGATTCTTAGCCAAGAAATTCAAACTCGGTAGAAGCTTAAGGCCGTCACCTGTAACTAAATAACGGTCAGGCTCAGCAGATAAGGCATGAATTTCACTTCTGCGTCTGGCTGATGCTGCCACAACTAAAAATACAGCTTTAAGTGTCAATAATTTTATAGAAATAGCACTAAGTGGTTCAAAAGGTTGATCACTCAAAACTTGAAGAACCAGAGAAAGACCCCCATGACGGTGTCAGTGGAGGAATTCTCGGTCTGAGATTGCCCATACCTTTGATAAGAGTATTCAAAACACATACTTCATCACTTCCCCTCTTTGCCAAGCAAGGGATAACAGTCACTAATGCTGATTTATATACAGCAATAGAATTAGGCTTAAGACTATAGCCATCACACAGGTGACAGAGAAAATCAGCTACTACCTGAATAGATGCATCCATTGGATTGATACATCTTTTTGAGAACCATTCTGCAAATCTGTTGATTTTATAATTATGCTCTGGAGGTTGACACCCTTCTGGCCCTGGCCATGAAATTGGCTGCTTGCTCAGAAAAGCCCTCCTTAATCGCAGATTTTTTGACACCATCCATGCAGTCAATTGAAACACTGACGGATTGTTGTGATGGGTCTTGCCCTGGAAGATAATATTGTCCATCAGAGGCAGAGGAACCGGATTGCAGACCAGAAGGTCCAGCAGATCCATAAACCATGATCGGCTTGGCCAATTCGGGGCGATCAGAAGTACTTGGCATTCCTCCTGCTTGATCTTCTGACGAATCCTTGGAATCAGGATTGTTGGAGGGTATGTGTATGCATACATTTCCTTCCAACTGATAGCTAGTGCATCTATTGCGATAGCGCTTGGATCTGGAATCGTAGAAACGTATGTCGTCATCTTCGCATTCTTCTTCATTGCGAATAAATCTATGCTGGGTTTTCCCCCAATGATTGAACAGATGATCCGCCACACATTGATTTAGTTGCCATTCCATAGGCAGAATGCTCATCCTTAGGCTCAATGAGTCTCCTAACATATTCAGCCTTCCCGGAATATGAACTGCTTTCAAGGTGATCAAATGATCCATACACCAGCAAAGCAGTTTCCATGTCATCATACAGAGACTTGGCGACTTCGTTCTGCCCTGGCGGTTTATGTAACTCACTACTTAGAGTTGTCTGAACGTATCAACACAAACTTTCCCTCCACTTCTTTTAAGAAGTGTTTCAGGCCTAGAAATACAGCCCATAATTCTAGCATGTTGATATGCTCCTTTGACTGATCCAGATTCCAAAGCCCTGATGTTGTGGATTCTTCCAAGCAAGCTCCCCATCCCTCAATCGATGTATCCATAAACATTGTTACTTGAGGGTGGGGAGGGGTCAGCATGACCCCCGCTAGGAGATTCCCTCTCTCCATCCACCAATAAAGGTGATGAATGAGAGGATCCAACACTTTAATGCGCGAGTCCAGTGATCCTGAACTCTGCATCCACTGAGTCATGAGAAACAGCTGAATCGGCCGCCTGCGCATGGCCGCCTGAGAAATGACTGGTTCCATTGAAACCATCAGATCTAGCATTCTCAGATAGACTCGTGCTAGAATATAATGACTGCTGTAAACGAAATGAATGCATGAGAGGAGATTCTCTACTTTCTCCTGGGATGGATAGAGTAAATCCTACATGTATCTACAGATCGAAGAACATACCCAGGTAAACAAATTTCTGGGATGAAGTCAGCTCTGATTTCTGAAAGTTGATTATCCAGCCTAAATCTCTGAGTTTTCAAAATTATCTCCAGATTTGCTGTCAAACTTTCTGGGTTGTGTGCTTTTAGCAACCAGTCGTCTATCTAAATGTGGATTGTCATTAGAGCTGGGCGGTATTGATATTTACATGACGGCATCGGTACCATGAAAGAATACCGCGGTACAACGGTATACCGTCATCTGAGCTTGAGGCATGCCACGAAATTAGAACAATTTTTTCCATTTCCTTTTCACTTCCATCTCCAATCAACGGTAAATATAGGTAAAATAAATAAATCGGCTTCCTGATTTCGAGAAGAAAAACATGGCTATTGCGACTGTTTAGTTTCACGATTTTATTAGGTCACTATTTTCATTGACGTAATATCATTCACCGGAATATCGGTTAAAGGGTGTGGTCGACTCGCTAACTATAACCTGCTGTTTTGAGACATTGGGGGTGCACTATTTTCAATCTGGATTGTTCTTGCTATTAATGCGTGCGACCAGCAAACGGTAAATTTTATTTTGGCAGTTGAGCGCTTTGATAAACAGAGTCCAGACAAAATCCGCGAGTATTTAAACGGGGCGCGTATTGTACTCTTTTATTTCTGTTGGAGTCGTATAATCTGTTACCCGCGAAAACAGGCCTATACACATACATATAACACGACATTGAATATAGCCGATTCCAAAGCCTCTGATAATTACCGAGTACCCGATGTGCAGACTCGTTACTCGCCATGCTTCACGTGAACAATGCGTGTAAAAAGCTATTTCCGCGAACTTCCGACGTGTAGCCAGTAGAAAAATGAATTACAAAAACTAAAACACTAATTTTTAGGTGTCGTTACTCAAACTGGATTTAATCCTTAAAGAAATTTCTTAAAACAAACCAGAAAAATAAAAAATAACAACTTCAACGCTGCTCGTTGTTAATAAATTAGCACGTGATCAAAACGGCGCGAGCAAATACTACGTTTTAGTAAATTTTCATTGATAAATTCAGCATAGTAATGTATTTTCCCACGGTCTAGTTCATGAACAACCAATCAGATACCTCTTTACGAGATTGCTGTTGTGTTTGAATAGCACGCAGTTTGTATGTTATTTTGTTATTCTACCGTGTTTGTTTGGTGACAAAATGCTTGGAGTAATAAATTACAAATAATAGAAACGGGAATAGGGAATATATTATAGTGTAATTACTACCGGCGGACGGCCAGAGAATGAGTTTAGTTGTTTTAAATAAAGCAATTTTACCGTGAGACTTTCAAGACGTACGTTTGACATACAATTCTGCCTGTCATTATTTTGTAATTGACGTCTTGATGTGTGTTTTTATAACGACCCTTTCACCTCAACTCGGCTAATAGTTAGGGATGCCTGTATTTTTGGCACTATTAGCACTTATTTACCCTTGGTCAAGTCAGATTTTATGAATATATTTCTCAAATATTGCTCAAACATTATGGATGGTATTCACGGTATTTGGAAATGTCAACGGTCAAGGTATCGGTTCACGGTATACCGCGGTCCTCACGGTACTACCGTCAGACAGTCCAGCTCTAATGCCTATACACATACATATAACACGACATTGAATATAGCCGATTCCAAAGCTTCTGATAATTACCGAGTACCCGATGTGCACTCGTTACTCGCCATGCTTCACGTGAACAATGCGTGTAAAAAGCTATTTCCGCGAACTTCCGTGTAGCCAGTTGAAAAATGAATGACAAAAACTAAAACACTATCATTTTTAGGTGTCGTTACTTAAACTGGATTTAATCCTTAAAGAAATTTGTTAAAACAAGCCAGAAAAATAAAAAATGATGACTTCAACGCTGCTCGTTGTTAATAAATTAGCATGTGGTCAAAATGGCGAGAGCAAATACTACGTTTTAGTAAATTTTCATTGATAAATTCAGCATAGTAATGCATTTTCCCACGGTCTAGTTCAATCAGATACGTCTTTGCAAGATTGCTGTTGTGTTTGAATAGCACGCAGTTTGTATGTTATTTTGTTATTCTACCGTGTTTGTTCGGTGACAAAATGCTTGGAGTAATAAATTACGAATAATAGAAACGGGAATAGGGAATATATTATAGTATAATTACTACCGGCGTACAGCCGAGAATGAGCTTAGATGTTTTAAATAAAGCAATTTTACCGTGAGACTTTCAAGACGTACGTTTGATATACAATTCTGCCTGTCAGTATTTTGTAATTGACGTCTTGATGTTTGTTTTTACAACAACCCTTTCACCTCAACTCGGCTAATAGTTAGGGATGCCTATAGTTTAGGCACTATTAGCACCTATTTACCCTTGGTCAAGTCAGATTTTATGAATATATTTCTCAAATATTGCTCAAACATTATGGACGGTATTCACGGTATTTGGAAATGTCAATGGTCACGGTATCGGTTAACGGTATACCGCAGTCCTCACGGTACTACCGTCAGACCGCCCAGCTCTAATTGCCATACTTCTCCTGCAGAGGTATGCCGTGATAGCAAGGACCACTCGAGTGAAGCCCCTCGGAGCCGTCGAGATGCTGAATGGGAGAACTTTGGATTCACATTGGCATCCCTCAAAAGCAAATCTCAGGAACCGACGAAAACTCCTTGCAATGGGACTGTGGAAATAAGCGTCCTTTAGATCTATCGACGCTATCCACATCCCCTTCTCTAACCCCAACAACACCGATTTTATTGTTTCCATTTTGAAACTCTGTGTGTCTTTAAATTTGTTTAGATGTTTGAGGTTGAGAATTGGTCTCCATGCCCTGGTGTTCTTTGTCACAAGAAAAACCATTGAATAGAAGCCCGGGCAATCTGGCGCCGGTTGAATTGCTTCTTTTAGAATTAGAGATTCTATCTCCTCTTCTATGCACAACCGCTTGTCTGGATCTCTTGGAATTTGAGTCCAGACCAGTACCAGAGACAGATGCAATGGCGGACCTATTATCCACTCTGGACTGTATCTGTGCGAAAGCCATTGCAAGACTAAGCGGTCCTGAATTAACCGCTCCCTCTCCTGACTATGGAAAGTCAAACAACCTCCAACTGGTGCACCTAGGGTTAACGGGGTGCACATAAATTTTAGAAGTGGGTGTGCCTTTGGTATGTGTGACAACACCTGAGTGGTACCTGTTGTAACCGAAAAGATTTTTAGGCCATCAGGCCCGGTTACCACTAGGGTTGCACAATTTTTCGATTAATCGGGATTATATAATTCAAAATGATCGTGGACGATTATAAAATGAAATAATCGTATAATCGCCATGTTGAAATTTTTGTCAAAACACTTTTACGCTTGTGAAACTCTGCTCGCGTTACCAATCATGGAAACAAACATCCGGCTATCAGCCGAATGTGTGAATGATTAAATAAACTAAATAAATAACTGATTTGTTTGTATTGACTCAGTCTCATGATTAGTTTTAGATGAATAAAGATTGTTCACTTGGTCGCTATTTGTCATTGTTGTTGTAATCACACATGCTTATCCCGCGTTCCCTATTCTCTGAATAGCTATGCGCTAACGTACGGTTTTCCCAAAAAAGTTCTAAAACTTATACCACGGAAATTCAACGCATTTTCTCCCGTAAAAATTCTCACCGCCTACGCCTATGTTTAATGTATACCTCAAAACATCACCGGGGAAGTGAAATTACTTGATTTGAGTGCCTAAATATTGCGTATCCTTTAATAAAGGTCATTTATTACATCAAAGTTAATCCACAATTTGATATAAAATGGTGTCGTGAAAAAAATACAAATCATGTGATTCGCCTCCAATTGAAGTTTATTTTAGAGTGAGTACTCGGATATAAATATTCTGGAATCGGGGACTCGGAACTCGGGAATTTCTATATATTATTATTGCACGATAGGAACTGAGTATGAGACTGATCTGAATAACGGGTACCCGTTTGATAAACTCCCGTTAGCGTATAATATCTTGCGAGAACATGCCGCCTCCCATCGCAAAAGAGCCGCTGGCTCGCCAACTTAAGAAGCCGGCTATATTGTCGTTCGTAATAATTCAATTTGGATCATTTAATGTTGATCGGCGTTACAAAATTGATGCGCATTTTCTCCCGTACTTGTTTGGTACATAAATTTGGTCTTAAAATATATTTATAAGGAAGCTATTTAATCACGCCAAGACTGTTTTAAGCGCATTTTGACTACAAAAGTGTGAAATAAACTTTATTATATCTTGAACATACATGGCCTACTATTAGTATTAATCTAATAGGTGGTCGAGATTTACAAATCCGAGGCCTGTATTGACTTCCAGAGGGGCCGGAAATGTATCAGGGATTCAGGGCAGAGATCGGTCTGAAGTACACACCCTGTGACACGATTGTTATTATTAAACACGCTATTCTTACAAATTTGCTCTTAAAAAACTTTTCCTATACAATCTGCTGAGTTAGGGGGTTTGCCGTTTTGAAACTGCTAAGAAATCATTGGAGCTCATATGTCAAAGTTAGGGGGTGGACTTCTATTAGAGCATAGGCTACAATTAAGCGAAATACAGTACCTTCCGTTTTCCGTCTAGAAAAATCTTGATACATTCCTTTGTTTGCAATCAGCAACTGACGTATTCTGTCCATGTATATATACCCAAGTGCCTAACCTATAAGCTTACAATCTGCAGTAGCATAATAACGTCCTCTAAGCAGCATTGACATAGTTAATATAGTTCATGATTAATCGTATGATCGCGATTACTTTTTTTAAATGATCGCGATTATGAAAAGTGAATAATCGTGCAACCCTACCATCCTCCTGTGCAGAACACGTCCATCCATACGCCGCGTCTGTAGAGTCTGATGAAGGGGATGGGACAAAAGGAAGCAGATATTTATTCATCCTATATCTCCGACCCTTAGACATATCATAATGATAAGTCAGAAAGAGACGTGATCAACCTCTGAGTGACGAACAGGAGCTCTTATCATTCATAGATGATCCTGTGGACACAAAGACACAAGGGATTATAAGACCTAGGCGCTGGGAGAATTTAACAAGGATTCCCAGCGCTTAAAAAAGCGGTAACACCAAGTCGGCTGCGAACGAAAACCGGTAACATATAAAAGTTACAAGTCTTAATTAATATATGGAACAATATCACCTTAACGGATGATGAGGAGGACTCCTCTGATGATTTTGCATCAGCTATTATGGAAAATGACGATATAAATATTTGAAAATTCTCAAAAGTGAGCTAGTAAAGTTTTCCAAATGTTGTATTATAGCCAATATATTAGAAAACGGAAGTACCAGTATGCGCATGCGCAGTAAGTGGGGTCTGTCATGTGCATGACTGCGTACATCACCCTGCCCATTAGGGGCACATAACATTTTATAATTCTGAATATTATTGAATTTAGAGCCGATATACTAGTATATCAAGAGTGTTAGGGAGGTATGTTCTCATGATGTGAAATAGTTGTTGTCACTGACTTGGAACACACCACGTTAGGGAATATATACAGTATTATAGTCGGTGTCTAAATCGGGTGTTCAGACAAATAGAGGATCTTAACCTCTGCAATCGCATTAGATTTATCACAGGCGCTTAGCAAGATCTCGGCTGCAATAAGCTTTAGCATGTTTAGTGAGTTCCAAATGTGAGCTTAATAAATGAGTGAGATAAATTTGATACATAATGTTAGTAAGAAAATCAAGGGAGATAAATTTCTCAGAATTTCTTTCATTCTGCAGGCTTGTTTCTTTAACCCTTGAATTTTTTCCAGAAAATCTCAATTTTCTCATAGAAAATGTTCATTTGCAGACCAAGAGAAGGCTATCTTTGAAAATTTACCACTGGAATGACTGGCTCGGTTATCGAGCCAGTCATTCCAGTTGTAAATTTTCAAAAATATTCTTCTCTTTGTTTGCAAAATGGACACTTTTCAAGACCACTGCAGAAGCTGTACATCAAATACAACATATATCTTACAATTTCCCGATGTGTGAAATCCGCCAACTATAAAGGTTGTGGCGTCATTTAATATGCGTTGCTCCGATTTTGTTGACTCGCAAAGGACATCAATAAACAAGTTGTCTTCTTCTGAATGATTCTTGTCCTCTCTTGTATTTACAATTGCACGCACCATGTTGTGGACGGCATCACGTGCTGAAATTGAGTATAAATAAATAAACACACGATTAATTTCATCTCAGTATCTTATCACTTTAACACTGTAACCGATGAATTTGTTTTAAAAAATTTTAATTTTCTCATAGATGTCCATTTGCAGACCGATAGAAAACTATTTCTGAAAATTTACCACCGAAATTGCTGGCTCGGTTATCGAGCCAGTCATTTCAGTGTTAAATTTTCAAAAATAGTCTTCTCTTGGTCTGCAAATGGACATTTCTCAAGACCTCTGCAGAAGCCGTTTTTGGCTGATATGAGTGTTAAAAGCGTAATAGGCGAGATTGGTCAAGAAAATCTAAATTTTTGCTGATCAGTGAATGTTCATATTCAGGCAATGAAGAGTATTTTTTGAAAATTTATGACTGGAATGACTGGCTTGATCGAGCCAGTCACTCTACCATTGTCTAGTGAACAATATTATCTAGCAGTACAAATGAACATTTCGAAAGACCACTGCAAAAGTGTTTTGACCAACATGACCATTAAACCCTTCATGCCTTAATATATTTATGAAATGTTGTGTGGACTAAATTATTTTTCAAAATTTATCTTAAATTAAACATTTTTCTCAAAATCATGAAATTTTTTGTTGTTGAAATAAATGAAATGACATCTATGTCCATTCCTCCCCATACTTTATCAATGGCATATCTGACAATGCTATGTGAATATAACTAAAATCTCCATATGCAAGTCGATCATGGTCAGAATATGGTTTGACCGTGATCAGTAAAGCAGGGGAACTCCCTTAATACAATTCATTCGGTAAATATAATGTCACATTAAACCTTTCAGAGACATTATAGCAAAAGTTATAATTCAGAAACTGATTTTCAAGATGGCGACCAGTGGCTGTTGGCCATTTTCGATTTCGATGAATTTCTTCCAGAGGCCAAGTCCAATCAACCTACAGAGATCCAAAACGGTATCGGATTTGGCCAGGGGTCAAAATATTCACTTCCACTCGGTTTTAAGACCTCATATTGCTATGGATGACCTCAATTTTAGGTGAGGTCATCCGTGGATGAATTCAAACCCTGGAAATTTGCATTGCTTATTATGAAAGGATGACCTCAGTTCAGCTTGGATGACCTCATTAAATGTGAGATCATTGCCATCAGGGTTAGAAATAAATAAATGACTTAAAACAAAAAGAGTTAGTCAGTAGGTATCAAACACACAGTATAGTACTAGTAGTCTGAATAGTTCTCATGGTTGCCCTGTATACCATTAACAGCCAAAGTCTAGTTGCCCTTTTGAAATTCAGGTTGCCCCGGGCAACAGGGAAAATGGGCATTTCGTTCCCTGGCCATGGATGACTTCAAATTGTCAAACATCGTGACCCCTGCTGGTGCCCATCTTGGATTTTGAATCGTCATCGATTTCAAAAGGTTTCTTTAATAGACATACATGTAGTCAAATCAGCATGCAATGTATGAAGTTACAACGCGATCCGATAAATAGTAGCAAAGTTATTATCAGGAAACCAGTTTTCAAGATAGACATGGGTGGCTGTTGATCTGATCTTAGGTTTCGGATAGTCATCGGTTTTGAAAGGGTTCTCCCCTAAATCTAGTCCAATCAACACATCAAATTTCAAAGCGATCCTATAAATACTAGCGGAATTATCATCCAGAAAGCAATTTTCAAGTTGGTCACCGATGGTTGGACCGATGGTTGGTGGCCATTTTTGATTTTGTATCATAGATTTCTCTCTTAGGGGTCTTCTCTTCTCCAGACCTTCATGTAGTCCAAATAACCAATGATATTTAGCCCTTACCACTCTGGTGTTAAAATTTTTAATTTCAAAATTAACGTAACAGATGAACTGGTGTTCATTTAATAAAAATAAATTTGGTGGGAGATGGTGCCGTTTGTTATTGAACAAGAGCTCCGCGAACGGCGCATTATACCCCACCATGATGACAAACCAATGAATGAGAGCTATTGGAAAATATTTATTTCTTCCTCAGCCCCATCAGACCAGTCATCCTTATGAAGTGTCAAAGCGATCCGTTAAACGGTCAAGAAGGTATCGTCCGGAAACCAATTTTCAAGATGGCTGCCACTGACTGGCAGCCATATTAGATTTCGGATTATCGTAAATTTCGATAGGTTTCTTCACCAGACATATTCCAACAACCGTAGGAAGTGATCCAATAAATGAAATTCAGAAACCAACTTTCAAGATGGCAGCCCATGGCTGGTGGCCATCTTGGAGTTCGGATCATCGTCAATTTCAATAGCTTTCTTCTCCACCATATGGAGTTTCAAAGGGATCCGATAAACGGTAACAGAGTTATCATTTGGAAACCAATTTTCAAGATGGCCACCGGTGACTGGCAGCCATCTTGGAGTTTATATCAATGTCGATCTTGATAGGTTTCTTCTCCAGAGGTAGTCGAACCACTCTATGAAGTTTTAAAGCGATCCGATAAACGGTAACAGAGTTATCATCCAGAAACCTATTTTCAAGATGGCTACCGGTGGCTGGCAGCCATCCTGAATTTCAGATCATTGTCAATTTCAATAGCTTTCTTCCGCAGCCCTAGTCCAACCACTCTTTGAAGTTTCAAAGCGATCTGATAAACGGTAACAGAGTTATCATCCGGAAACCAATTTTCAAGATGGCTTCCGGTGGCTGGCAGCCATCTTGAATTTTGGATCATTATCAATTTCGATAGCGTTCTTTCCCAGCCCTAGTCCAAACACTCTATGAATTTTCAAAGCGATCGATAAACAGTAACGGAGTTATCATCCGGAAACCCATTTTCAAGGTGGCCACCAGTGGCTGGCGGCCATCTTGGATTTCGGATCATCGTCGATTTCGAGAGGTTTCTTCCCCAGACCTAGTTCCACCATGCTATGAAGTTTCAATGCAATCCGACAAACGGTAACAGAGTTATCATTCGGAAACCAATGTTCAAGATGGCCACCAGTGGCTGGCGGCCATCTTGGATTTCAGATCATCGTCGATTTCGATAGGTTTCTTCCCAAGACCTAGTCCAACCACCCTATGAAATTTCAATGCAATGCAACAAATAGTAACAGAGTTATCATCCAGAAACCACTCTGCCGCCCGCACGGGCACGCCATTACATAATAGCCCGCCAAATTTTTGGGCTGGGTATAGTTTCTTTGATAGTGACACAGTAAAAGATATAATATTGACATCAGCGTGGTAAGGGTTAATGAAAGGTCAGGACAACATAAGGGCATAAGCTCTCTATATATTCATGGAATTCATGTAGAGTGGCTAAACATAGACACATTACCTGATTACCTTTAATGAATCTTTTATATCTTTCTGAACCTTGCTCTGCTATACCCACCATCAAGGTCTCCTCCATTTCCCCCCAGCACTGCAACATTAAGCACAATCATTATTAAGCATACCTCCTTAATGACAGTTTTATGATCAAACCTGCTAAAAGAGCTCCTGTAATCATGAACTGAATTGTCCATTGTAAGATAAGAGGCTATTTTTGAAAATTTACAACTGGAATTACTGGCTCAATAACCGAACCAGTCATTCTAGTCATAAATTTAAAAAAAAAGCTTTCCCTTAGCATGCAAATGGACAGTCACTAAGCATTTACATTTTGACCTTATTTACCATTAAAGCATTAAGTGAACTCTGACTATAACGGGCCTTTGAAGTTTTAGCTATACCTCGCCCATCTCTAGATAAGCTCCACACACACAACTCGCTCGTGTTGGGATCAATCAATCCCTGAACTCCCGACCATCAATTTCCAGAAAACTACACAGGTATAAAATGTAAGCTGTTGAATATTTTAAACTAATTTGACTGGATAGCCAGCAACAGCACCCAGTCAAATTAGTTTTAAAATATTCAACAGCATGTTTATTAAATAGGAAAGACGTACAATTCGTACAACAATATCCAATTCATACAACAACGCATAGTCTGTCACCAATTAAGCGTTCGTGACGTACTTATGTATGTCATTCATGACGTCAATCATTATTATGTAATCCTACACATCACGTAGCATTCTAAACAGAGCCGTAGCTTCGTGCTATGCCGAGAATACACCTCTAAGATTATGACCGGCCATTTTGTTGCGTCATTGCAATGATGGAACTATTTTCCCCAAAATGGCCGCGCTCATACATGGCAAAACGTGTATGCCTAGACACTATGAGATGCATTTTAGGCAGTTCTTGCCCCTATTTGTTGGACATAGCGCATACACGCGAATGGAGAATAATTTGTTAAATAAGAAACCGAAGAGATTATTAATTTATAATACACGGGTGCTCTGAAATAGTGTTTTATGCCACATGAATACTGGTGCCTACTGGTACTCCTTATGTATGGGAATGGGAACCCTTGTGCTGCTCCTTCCATATTTCGTGCTACAGGTATAAAGCAATGCTGTAGCCATACTCGCGAATATATTGGTGCAAATCCATTGCTGGGTAGGTTGGTCCTGGATTTAATGAATTATGGTAGCTGGAGTTGCGAGCAAGACTGAAATAGAGGGGGGGGGGGGGGGGAGGCTACGTGGCACCTGGCTAAGTGTCTGGGCTACATTGAGCGCAGGCGGCATGTATTATTTTCCATGTTAAGCGCCCTTGGATAACTGAAAACTATTCTCAAAATGTCCATCACACCCACCACCATACACCACCCCTACATACATAGGGTGGTGGCTGTAATGAATATGGGGTGGGGTCGTGGTGCTGTAATAAACACAACTCTAGCAATCCATTGTATGCTTGATATTTAACGATTCTTAAATGTAGCAGAATGAATTATTTACACTTGATACAATGCATATATAATCAATACATTCCACAATATTAGTGCCGGAGTCCAACTTAACACTATTCACACCTGGAATCCACATAATTATTTCCATTTTTCTATAATCTTTTGATTGTATGTTAAAGCTGCAACATCAGCCAATCAAAATCATTTCAAAATTAAAACATTTCGAAACATTATAGTATTTGATCTGCATTTTGAATGGGTTAATTAAAATCATATTCTACATTAAGGTGAACCCTTTCATCCTTAAAGATCATACAATACAAATTATTTTTGCTTTAACGAATATTTTGTTGAATATATCGAAACTAATTTGTCTTGGAGTTACAACAACTCACAGTCAAATTATTTTCAAAATATTCAACAGCTTAGATCTATAGTTGTCATGTAATTGAGACATTGGAAACGCAGGATGACCAAATTGGTTAGCATAATCTTCATAATCATTTTCAGATGTTAGTTTTCACCCGTGAACAGTACTCAACAAACAGCCTTTGAATTGTGTACCTACAATGTATGATCAAGAAGTTTTGATTGTGTCAGAGGGCGATGAAATTCTGTTAAATGGCATTTTAATTGTGCCGCACAAGTCAGTTTGTTAGTCTGTTTGTCAATTTTTTGACATTTAGGACAAAGCTGCCAATGTTGCAATCATAGTGTGGCGCACTTCTTTATATTGTCAACTGAAATCCTGGTCTGTGCTAAAGCTGCACAGGCTCCCAGCCAGCAGGGCTATAGTAACAGGTAAATTCTGCCACCCTGACAATTATGAACTAGCCATTAGTTTGCAGATTCAATAAGTGTTTTTAGCAATTACATCAGAGAGATGTTACCATTCAATTTCCTTTTGACTGATAATTTGTGTAATTAATTGAAATTGTGCTACTGCACACTGTTAATGACTTAGACAAAGCCAACTCTCAGAGACAGCAAGACTGTATGAACAAGAGGCCAAAGAAGGGCATGTGACGCTCACCTGAACCATTAACTTTAGAACCATTTGCATGACATGGTGCATAATTTAACCACAGTAGGATCCTTCCAGTCAAATTCGGATAAAATCCATCAATTGGTTAATTACGGATGAGATGCATTACGACAATATCCAGTAAATTTTTCATAAAAGCTAGAATTTTCACCCATACAATTTACCAAGCACAATTCTGAATATGGTAATTCTAATTAAATTTGGTTGAAATCCGTCAAGCAGATAATGAGATGTGTTTTGACAATTTCTGGTATATCTTTCATAAAATCTAAGATTTTCACCCCAAAAAATGATGAAGCAAAATTCTTAATAAAAATCTTGAAACTTGTCACACTATGGTGATTCTAACCAAACTTAGTTGAAATCTGTCAAGCGGCTAGGGAGGAGATGCATTTTGACACTTTCCCGTAAATCTTTCATAAAATCTTAAGATTTTCATCCAAACAATTGACCAATCAAAACTCTGAATAAAGGTTCTAGAGCCTACGACAATAGGATGCTTTCAGTCAAGTTTGGTTAAAATCTTCTAAGTGATTTAGGTTTTAAAGCAAAAGTTGACGGATGGACGACGGATAACAGATGGACGGTCGCCATCGCATAACCTCACTTGGCCATTCTGGCCAGGTGAGCGAAAAACTGCACACATTGTCCATGGCATGTCAATCATATTTGAGCTCCCCCAATTGCAAAACAAATAATAATTTAAGGGTTGTATCAGTGAGATGTCAAGATTGCATGCCTCAGTGAGATATCTGATTGCACCAGTCTTCCACATGCCAGGCTATAACTTACTGACTATGGACAGAGCCTGAGAAATGATAATGGAATTACATGAACTTTGCTCCTTTTCTGAAAAATATTTCTAATTAAGAATAAAACATTCACTATTACTGTGTTCAGAAATCTGCTTAAATCAGAAAATTGGTTTGTCTGGAAGTTGTTGCTAGAAAGACTTTAATCGTAAAATTAGCAAGAGCTCCGCAAACTGCGCATAATACCCCATAAGTTTCAAAGCAATCCGATAAACGGTAACGGAGTTATCATCTTGAAACCAGTTGGCTGGTGGCCATCTTGGATTTCGGATCATAATCGATTTTGACAGGTTTCTTCCCCAGACCTAGTCCAACCACTCTATGAAGTTTCAAAGCGATCCGATAAAGGGTAACGGAGTTACAGTACAGATCTTAGTTAGCTTTACTTAAACGCATCCTAAAGCTCGTTTAAAACGCGTCTGTATGGCGTCATTTTCTCGTAGTGATTTGCTTAGACATAGCGCGTTTGCTAAAATCTCAATACGCATCTTGAATTTTATCTTGATGGGTTTAAATTTTGACACTACGGGTTTGACATTTTGAATGACGGGTGTAACTTCTTTCCCTACGCGTTTGGTAGCGTTTGAAAAATTAAACGCGCCATCAATTCCAACCGCTGTTCTCCAGTTCTTTCGACGAGTCCTATGAATAGAAGCAAACGGGTACTCGGTTCCTAGTCTAGGCAGACATGCTTATCAGTACATGTTTTCTTCATACATGTATCTCGTGTGCTTAGCAAACTTTGAGCGATTCATACAGCAGATTTTAACTTATTTACGTCAATTTGTGGCTGGATTTATCAGAAGATGTATTTAATTTAGTGTTTCTTCGCGGGATTCGTCTAATTTCTGCGTTTTATAGTGAAAATCTCGATATATCTAATGCCGAATGGACAATCGCCTTGAACTGGAACGCCATTCCATTCTGATGACGTCATCGCGTATATATTTAACCTCGTTATCTTTGATTGGCAGAGATATTGTTGGAAAATCCATCAATGGCAAATCTGGTTGGTTGAACTAATCACATGACGCTTTGACAGTTGTGCACTATTAGACGACAGTAAAAAAGCAACATAACCTAAACAAGGATTTCCAGACTTTGGCTGTGATCTGGACAAAAACCAAGTTGGATCCACATTGGATACAAATTTTAATCCATGGATATATCGGAAACAAACTGGTCAGATTTTGCTCAAATTTTAATAAAGGAGGTTGTGTGATCATACATTAGGATTTAACAACCCTGGAAGTGATCAAAAGAAAAAGTATAGGCTGTGGGTTACAATCTCTGATAACTTGGATCTATCTGACGATGGAAAGTAAGTGATAACTAGATTGCTTGGTCAATGGCGTGTCATAGCAATCGACCACGTTCACTACCCCAGGGGAGGAGCCAAATGTAATATCAGAAATGTGGCTGCAATGCAACCATGAATCTCGACTTCATGACAGCAATGAACTCTGATGATTGACTTCAAACATAAAATAAATTTAGAAGGCTTATCAACAAGGGGGTCAAGGGCCTGTAACGGTATCCTAGACGGTGTATGGCAATAAGGGCTGCCAGCAGAGAAGGCCGCTACTATGTCAAAAAAGGCTGCCTATATAATATACTGAGTATGTACATACCTATCTATCTATTTATCAAAACTTTTCAAAATATTCAGCAGGTTGCCTGTACACCCGTATCTAATTTCCACTTCCTCTTTTTCTTTTGAGATGAGGCGGACATAGAGGCGAAATGTCAAAATATCTCATCTGATGACGGTTGTTGCTAAGCACAGAATTATAAAAAAAAATTCTGAATAGAAGTTCTAGAGCCAACTACTACAGAAGCCTTCTGCCAAATTTGGATATAATCCATCAAGCGGTCATGGAGAATATGCATTTGGCTATTTATGTCCAGCCAACTAGGGTTGCAATCTGTCAAGCGGTTAATGAGGAGTAGCGTTGACAATTTCTGCTAAATTTTTCATAAAGTCAAAGATTTTCACACAAAAATTGACCAATCAAAATTCTGTATGCATGTTCGGAAGCCGAAAGCATTAGGATCCTTCCAGCCAAATTAGTTTGAAATCCGCCCAGCTGTTAATGTATGTATGAGACACGGCATCACACAATGATGTTCTGGCCAAAAGGTCAAAATCACTGATACGCATGGCAGCCATCTACTGTCCGCCGTCCATCCGTCAACTTATGTTTTTAAACATAAGTTGACGGATGGATGGCAGACAGCAAATGGTTGCCATGCGTATCAGTGATTTTGACCTTTTGGCCAGAACATCATTGTGTGATGACGTGTCATTATAAGGAGGCATGTGTCCAAGTTTAGGACCAGTATGATCAACCAAACATGAGATATAAACAGAAAAGTTGAGCTAAACGCTAATTAGACGCCCCTGGGCGACGTGCATGGTATCACAACAGCTCATTTTACTTCGTAGTTGAGATAAAAATGGCCTCTTGCACTCTATTGTAACCTACAACATTTGTTTGAATTCCATCCACCGCTTTCGGAGGAGTTGCATTACACAGAGGCTGGCGTGGATCGCTGTGAAAAATCTGGAGGTCATAAGGGGAAATGATCTGTGAGAGCTGGGGTTAAAATTAACATGAGCACGAGGTTAGCAGAAATTGACCAGGGCTAGTACAACTTGTAATTGACAAACCCAATGGTAACAATTTGACATGTCAACCCTTTAATGGTCAAGGTGGTCAAAAAATTCCTCTATTATGAGCAGAGTAAGGACTATCTTTGGAAATTTACCAGTAGAATGACTGGCTCAATAATTGAGCCAGTCATTTCAGTGGTAAAATTTAAAAAATAGTCTTCCCTTGGTCTGCAAAGATTTGAAGGTCTATAGTAGAATCTAGTAATCACTAGTCCTATCTAAATGTAGTGGCTCATCTGGCTTAATTTTAAACTATTGAGAGGGTGTCAAATGATGTGCGAGAGTGTAGGCAGGACTATAGGAAATCTAGATAAATCTGGAAGACACCAATCTCTGACTACATAAAATAAATGTTGTCAGCCAATCCACAATCATATGGATAACCCACATACCAAATTTGGTTGAATTCCACCCAACTGTTTGGGAGGAGAAGCATGTTGAATGGATGGAGACAAATGTATCCTAATTTTTTCGAAACATGGAGATAGACTCGAGGAGATTTTAAAGGTAGGTAGGTAATTAATTCAACGTCATCATACTAAAATTAAATTTTCTTTCGGATTGAGAAATTAGGCTACCACCATCATTTAACATGCCACATTGTTTTCAGGACCTGTCGGTGAAAGGGTTAAATATAGCAAAAGCTGGAATTGGCATGAGGATAAAACAGATATTTAGATTTCCTAATGGATGGATCCACTTTTAGCTATGCCCAGTGCGACCGTGTGTTGGGATCAGTATGTACTTTGAATCCTGAATTCCAAATTTCATGGTAACTATAGATACAGCTAACCTGTTGAATATTTTGAAACTAATTTCAAGTAATTTGACTGGGGTCTGTTGTTAAATATTCAACAGAATGTTTACCAAATAGTAAAGACATACAATTCGTACAACTGACTCTTAAAAGTTCAACAGATTTAGCTACGTCAGCCTACATATGATGTAATTCATTATGACATCATATACTTATCACTTCAACACTCATGCAGGGTTTTGCGGAGGCAGGGCCCTAGCACCATTTAGTGCTCTAAAATTCACACCATCCAATCATTTCCTTCACACATGGTTCATTGGCCTAATGGATTTTAGGACATACATGTAGATATCTTCCATGTATGTACTTGATCCAACATTTGTCAAAATGACCCATGATTTCTTGAGGAAGTGGGACAGTTCACCCCACTAAGCAACCGGATCGGCAGAACCCGGCTCATATCATCCAAAACCGGTTTCTGCAGTGGTGTTGAGAAATATTTATTTGCAGACCAAGAAAAGGCTATTTTTGAAAATTTATGACTGTAATGACTGTCTCGATAACCGAGCCAGTCATTCCAGTCATAAATTTTCAAAAATAGTCTCCTCTTGTTCTGCAAATAGATATTTTCCTATCGGTCATTGGTGGTCTGACTTGAATCAGTCTTTCACTCTCCTGACATGCACGAGTCACTGTCCTCAGCGGTCACTCACCTGGAAACACCAACTCTCCACCGTAAAACATTGAAGTCTAGATGCTCTCCGAGAGCAGCTGAGGCGTTTCCAGGTATAAATAGGCTTAAGGGCTGTTTTGTTGTCTATGAAATTTAAATAGTTTTTTACTAGTTTCCATAGAATTTTTTCTTTCAAACTTCACATCACCAGAGTTGTAACCAACATGCATGCCACCCAGAAAAATTAATGAATAATCCAGCATGCTTATCAGGTACCACTGTACCACAATGCATGTCACCCAACAAAATGAATGAATAAACAAGCATGATTTTAATCGTGCTGGTTTATTCTAACAAATATTATCGGTGAGGTACGTGGTGGTATAGTGAATATCACTATATGCAATGTGCGCTGTACTCAGACAGAGTGAGATTATAGTAGCTAATTTATTATTGTGGCGTGAGACTGAGTGGTGGTAGTAAACACTTGACCGGGCAGTGCACCAGTATCATGATGTCAAAATATATGTAGCATTCTATCAGTATTTGTGTTGGTACACCTTTTAATAATTTATTACATAATGTACTCGTACCCACACAGATAGAACGCTATTTTGTCATGCTACTATTACAGTGTTAGGTCAGGTGTTCACTACCACTACTCAGTCTTACTTATAGTTTTGCCCAATGGAGGAATCCAGTTTTAGCTATTCCCCGCCCATCTCTAGCTAAGGTCCACCCAAGCTTTACCTGCATTGGGATCGATCTCTGTACTCTCTAAATCTCAAATTCCTGAAAACTATACATGTAAGCTGTTGATATACATGTAACAGCAACAACTCCCAGTCAAATTAGTTTTAAAATATTCAACATCATTTTTATTAACCCTTTAATGGTCATGCCAACCAAAACTGGCCTCTGTTATGGCCTTGTGGAATGTCCATTTACAGGCCAAGAGAAACAGAATTTTTGAAAATTCACCACAAATGACTGGCTCAATGACCGAGCCAGTAATTTGTCATAAATTTTCAAAAATTGCATTCTCTTGGCCTCTAATTGGACATTCAATAAGTGGATATTAAAATTTTCTTCACCAGATTTGTTCATTAAAGGGTTAAATAGAATACATATAGTCCGTCATCAATTAAGTGTCTGTGAAGATTGACGAACTTATCTACATGTACGTCATTAATTATGTCATTGATTATGTTGTCATCCTTATGCATCATGTAGTTGATTATGACATCCTGATTGATGGATAAAATGGAAAGGTCCATTATGTAATGCTTATAACTCCCTGTGTAATCATATTTGTTTCACTTTCTATTTTAGCTACTGTTGAAACATAGCCAGACCACAAACAAACGTTGCAAAAATAAACGTACAAAATCTGGAACAGTAGGACACCATTCATCAACACAGACAGTACTTAGCATAACCATAAAACACCACTGATCACCAGCATGGGCAATATTATATAGGACCAAGATAGTTTACTGTTGTTCTAGAGACTGGACTTGTATTGTTATTGATCATCGATAACAATACAAATCTCAAAATCAACAGTAAAGTAAACTTAATCTTTGCCCTATATAATATTGCTCATGCTGGTAATCAGTGGTGGTTTGCTCTACTGTCTGTGTTGGTGATTGTTTGAGCAAACTCTACATTATATCAATATGGCAGCATTCAATAACAATGACATTAAACTTTTTTAAGTAATAAACAATTTAATCAAATCCAAAATGACCTGGTTTGACTTATTTACTGTATGTAGGTAAAGGTTGTATTGTGTTTTCATCATTTCTTTGATCTTCAGTGGAACAAGGATTGACAATTTTTCCCCGCTGTGAACAGCAGAACAAGGTAGTTAAAGATAAGTAAAGCTCCACCTTTACAACCCTTTACTGTCCAATATTTGTCAAGAAAATGTAAATTTCTGCTGAACCCTTTAATGGGTAAATTTGGTCAAGAAAATTCCAATTGTCTCATAAAATGTCAATTTGCTGATCAAGAGTATTCTGGGAGCCAGTCATTCCAGTGATAAATTTTCAAAAATAGTATTCTCTTAGTCAGCAAAAGGGCATTTCTCATGAACACTGCAGAGGCTGGTTATGGCTGATTTGACCATTAAAGGGTTAATAAATGCCCATTTGCAAGCCAAGGCAATTGTTTAACATTTAGTTTATTCATCCAGATTTCAAAAGAAATTGTGGATTGAAAATTTATTAAAATATGCGCACAGTCATCACACTAGCTTCATACTCAGTAAAGAATACCCAGGTGCGGAGTTCACTCACGTCCATTTCATACAAAACGGTTGATTACGATGATGACATTTCGACAATTATCATTTACCGCCACAAAAAAAAAAGGCGATGCATGTACTTAACACATATACGGCTCCAATTGCAATTTAAATTCACATGTACGGGTCCTTGACAGACTATAGACCGATTCCACTTTATGTTTAATGACGCGTAGTAAGAATCTTTGTAGCGTTACTGAATACATTTGATTGCGCGTTTGACTTTTTCCATGACGGGTTGAAAATATTTCATGATACGTTTAACATATTGTAGGACGGGGTAGACTTTCCGTTAGATGCGCCTATAAAATAAATAAAATGTGTTTGGTGTTTGGCCACGCCTGGAAATGTTACGAGGTTTTGACGCTAAAAAGACGCATTTTTGTTTCGTTTTTGCTTCGTCAAACAGTAAAGCTAACTAAAGATCTGTACTGTATATCGAGATTTTCACTATAAAAACGCAGAAATTAGACAAATCCCGCGAAGAAACACTAAATTAAATACATCTTCTGATAAATCCAGCCACAAATTGACGTAAATAAGTTAAAATCTGCTGTACAAATCACTCAAAGTTTGCAAAGCACGCGAGATACATGTACGGAGGAAACATGTACTGATAAGCGGGTCTACCTAGACTAGGAACCCAGTACCCGTTTGCTTCTAGCCATAGGACTCGTCGAAAGAACTGGAGAACCGCGGTTGGAATTGATGGCGCGTTTAACTTATCGTAAAATTTTCAAACGCTACCAAACGCATAGGGCAAAATGTTAAACCCGTCATTCAAAATGTCAAACACGTAGTGTCAAAATTTCAACCCGTCAAGATAAAATTCAAGATGCGTCTTGAGATTTTACACAACGCGCTATGTCTAAGTAAATCACTACGAGAAAATGACGCCATATAGACGCGTTTTAAACGAGCTTTAGGATGCATTTAAGTAAAGCTAACTAAGATCTGTACTGTAAGCTATTGAATAATTTGGTACTAATTTATGGCAGCAACAGCGTCCAGTCAAATTAGTTTCAAAATACTCAACATGTTTATTAAATAGTAGAGACATAAAATTTGTACGTGTCAGACTTAAGAGTTACGAACGGGCCAAATAGAATCATTGTGAGTGCACTAACGACTTAGTCTAAGACATGACTATCTCTGTTAGTACCTGATGCTTGTTCTCATTGTGAGAGCAAAAGCGTAATGATTTTGACGTCATCCTACATGTACATGCCACTTAGCTGATTATGACATCATATGATGTCAGATTGATAGATGGATACTGTGGAAAGGTGAATTGCTGATTAATCAATTACTACAGACATGACAGACAAAAATTATTTTGAACAGTACATTTAGGAGAAATCAGCTGCATTTAACGATGTTTCAAAGAAATTATCTATCTCAAGGTGTGATATATGTGCAGTAGACTCACTATGTCATAGTTTCTTCTTAGTTCCAACACATTTGCATCATCATCAAAATACTCGCCAAAGGAAATCTGAGCAATCACTTTAATCGCTAAAGCGATCATGTGTTGATGCAGTGGAATATGCTGATCATCTAGCAACGTCTTCCATTTTTCAGCCAAGTTGTCAGTTACCTGCAAGAAAGCATTATAAACATGCGTGCGTCTGTGTCTGTGCATGCGTGTCTGGCTGATGATGAACTGAAAACATGTTTACAATAAATGATGCACAACAAGCACTATTATTAATCAATGGCCCACGCATAACTCTTGCTCAACGCTGATGTGCCAGACTAATGGAACCAAGGTTTTTGATCTTATTGACTATTGAGGCAAGTATCACCGACACAAGTGACCAACATGGCAATGACGACATTGAACAACAGAGTATGAGTTCCTGTCATTATTGACCAATGAGCAGGGTTTGAATTTAACCTGGATATGTCACTAGCTGGCAGGACTAGTGATCACTAAATTCTACTAGCTCTACTGATTATGCTCAAGCCCTTACTTTGCGGATAAGGGGAATACTCTTGGCCGTTATACTGCAGAATGGTAGTTTTATGTCATTAAGTCCATTTTTGTAAGAAAACTGACATAATAATTAATATAACCTTTTAATGATCAGATCAGGTCAAGAAAATTTTTATTTTCTCACAGAAAATATTGTTTTGCTGACCAATAGAAAGATATTTTAAAAATTAACCACTAGAATAACTGGCTCGATTATCAAGCCAGTCATTCCAGTGGTATATTTTCAAGACTACTCTTCTATTGGTCTGCAAATGGACATTGTTCAAGACCACTGCAGAGGCTGCTTTGGCATGCCCTATAATTAATGTTTTGATATATCATGTTGTTACTATCCAACCGGGCTGGTCAGTCACAAATTATACTAGCCATGGTAAATTTCTACTAGCCTAGGGCTAGCGGGCTAGCATGAATTTCAAGCCCTGTAATGCGGCATACATTCATATCATGACAATAATTAATGATCAATGAAAAAAAATAATTTTCCTTAAGGATTTCTCATCTGGAATAATCTTAGATCATGATGATCTACATATGAC
Source organism: Chaetoderma sp. LZ-2023a (assembly GCA_034401795.1). NCBI lineage: Eukaryota > Metazoa > Mollusca > Caudofoveata > Chaetodermatida > Chaetodermatidae > Chaetoderma > Chaetoderma sp. LZ-2023a. The sequence goes on from CM067365.1 coordinate 40,424,818, forward strand.
ATCCAACAGACCTTTCCATTTTTAGCTATGCCCCGCCCATCACTAGCTAAGCTCCACCCACACCTCGCCGTGTTGAGATTGATCGATCCCCGAATGCCCTGGCTATCAATTTCCTGAAAACTATACAGGGAACTCATTAAATATTTTGTAACTAATTCGACTGGGTGCTGTTGCTGCCTAATATTTATTAAATAGTAAAAGCAAACAATTTGTACAACAACGCATAGACCGTCTTCAAATATGCATTCGTGACGCACTTATCGACGTCATTCATGATGTCATGCATTATGACGTCATTGTATACATCACGAAGTTCATTATGACGTCATATGATGGGTGGGTACTCTGGAAAGGTGAATTGATTGCCTAAGTTTGTATAAATGGGTAGCCACTGTATGCAGGTCAAAGGTACATGGACACAAATGTATTGCCTACAAAAACTATATTTATTACTGACTATTTTGTATGCATAAGAGGAAATTGGCTATTAACTGAGAAAATTCCAATGGACCGTTCCAGTTCATCCATCCATCATATGACGTCATAATCAACTACGTGACACGTAGGATGACGTAGTCATGAATGATATAGAAAAGTACGGCATGAACGCTTAATTAGTGACAGACTATGCGTTGTTGTAAGAATTTGGAGTGTTTATTATTATGATAAACATGCTGTTGAATATTTTGAAACTAATTTGTCTGGGCGCTGTTGCCACTCAGTCATATTAGTTTCAAAATATTCAACAGGGTGTACCTGTATAGTTTTCTGGAAATTGATAGTCAGGGAGTACATGGATCGATCGATCCCAACACGAGCGAGGTGTGAGTGGCGCTTAGCTAGAGATGGGCGGAGCATAGCTAAAACAGAGAAAACTCCAATTGGTTAATAGATTAGGGACAAAAAAATTGTAATCACATAGGCCAGCGTTCAAAGGATTTAAGAACCCACCTCTCTATAAGAACAAGACTCACAAGGCGCAGAATGAGTTGGTGCTTTGTTGAGGTAAGGGTGTATCAACAGATTTGAATGAGTAGTGTTTGACTATTTCCATTATATTTTTTATATCTAAGGTTTTCGCCCAAAAAATCGACCACGTAAAATTCTGAATATATGTTCTGGAGCCTACTCAGATATGGTTCGTCCATCCGTCAAGCAGTTAGTGACGAGTAGTGTCTTGACAATTTCCGGTAATTTTTCATAAAATCTAAGATTTTCGCCAAAAAACTTGATCAATCAAAATTCTGTATACAAACAGTTGACAAGTTCTGAAGGTTACAGCCATCGGGTTCTTCTACCAAAATTAATCTGAAATCTGCCAAGCAGTGAATGAAGAGTATCATTTTGACGATTTCCGATAAATTTCTTTTACCCCAAAAAATTAACCAATCAATATTCTGAATACAATTTTTAGACCGAACTTCCATAGCATCCTTCTAGCCAAATTTGGTTGAAATCTGTTAAGGAGCTAAGGACATGAAGGAGGAGATGTTTTTTTACACTTTCCGGAATTTTTTTTTAAAGATTTTCCCCAAAAGATTTACCAATCAGGATTCTGAATAGAAATTCCAGGCAAATTTAGTTGAAATCTGTCAAGAAGCGAAGGAGTAGCATTTTGATAATTTCCGGTAAGAATTGACCAATCAAAATTCTGAATAGAATGTTATGGAGGGCTCCTAGATAAGATCCTTCCAGGTAAATTTGGTTGAAATCGGTCAGACCATTAAGATGAAGAAGCGATTTGATGGCCAGATGCTGGGCATCATGGCATAAGCTCTGTTGGCCCTTTGGGTCCTTCCAGCCAAATTAAGCTGAATTTTGCCAAGGGGTTAATGAGGAGTAGCGCTCTGACAATTTCCTGTAAAATATTCCTAAAATCTAAAAATTTCACCGAAAAAATTAACCAATCAAAATTCTCTATACAGGTTCTAGACCGTACTGCCATAGGATCATTCTAGGCAAATTTGGTTGAATTCTGCAAAGAAGCTAAGGGGCGATATGTTTTGACACTTTCCATTATATAATTTTTTTTAAATCTATCATTTTCACCCAAAAAATTTACCAATCACAGTTCTGAAAAGAAGTTCTAGAGCCTACCACCATGACCATGACAGGATCATTCCGGGCAAATTTAGTTGAAATCTGTCAAGAAGCTAAGGAGTAGCATTTTGGCAATTTCACGGTAAATTTCTCAAAATCTAATTTTTTCAAACCCAAAAATTGGGCAATCACAATTCTGAATAGAAGCTCTAGAACGTAACCACCATAGGAACATCCCGGCCAGGTGAGCTAAAAATAATCTAGTAAATGGACTTTCTCAAGACTACCGCAAGGTTTGGTTTTGGTCAGCTTGACCACTAAATTATTAATACCTGTTGAAACACTCCATAAAATCTCACTGATGCTTCATGACTAAAGCACTTATCATACAATTTCCGTCGTGAGCGACCATCAACTTTATTCGCATACTGAATTGAATCCGGCCCGATCAGTGGCTCAAACAGACTAAACAACGATGCTGAAAGAAAGCAGTCAAAGTACAGTATCTGGATAAATTATTTTAACAAACGTCCCTCTAAAGTTCTTTAATCCTAGAATAGGCAAGATTGGTATTCAAGCATTTGCTTAGTAAATGTGCATAGTTTGCGTTTTGCAGGCCAAGAGAAGACTATAGATCTTGAAAAGCTTTATAGATCTTGAAAAGCTTTATAGCACTGACATGACTGGAATGGCTGGTTTGGTTAACAAGCCAGGCAGTTCAGTGATAAATTTCCAAATGCAGTCCTATCTTGGTCTCTAAATAAATGTACAGTTCAGCTCAGAAATAAATTAACTCATTTCCAAAACAAAATATAATGTACTGTTGAATATTTTTGAACATAATTGGACTGGAAGACATTTCTGCAAAAGACAGCAATGTCTTCCAATCCAATTATGTTCAAAACAGGAGGCGCAAGGGCCTGTGACATTGACATGGACCGTTAGCATTTCAGAATCCAAGATGGCAATCAGAAAAATCGATCAATCGAAATTCTGAATAGCATATCACGATGGGGTACTTCTGGCCAAATTTGGTTTAAATACATGTAGTACCATTGATTGCGGATGAGTAGAGCTGCACAGAAATTCTGGAAAATTTTCAAAAAAAATCAGACTCACCCAAACTAGAGCCTACTACTACATGTGCCATACAATCCTTCTAGACAAATTTGAAAATGCTCACGCTTTTAAGGAAAAACGCGATTTGACATTTTCTAGAAAGTTTTTCATAAAGTTTAAGATTTTCAACCAAACATTTGACGAAAAAAGATCTAGAGCCTATGATCATAGGATCCTTTCAGCACAATTTGGTTGAAATTGTTCATGTTGGTAAGAAGCGATTTGACATTTTCAGAAAATCTAAGATCTTCACCCAAAAATTTGACGAAATCAAATTTCTGAATGGATGTTCTAAAGCCTATCATGATAGGATTCTCTCAGCCCAATTAGTTTGAGATCAGTCAATATGGTAAGGAGAAGCAATTTGACAATTTTCAGTACATTTTTAATAGTCTGAAATTTTCACCAAAAAATTGGTGAATCAAAATTCTGAATGGAAGTTCTGGAGCCGAGTACGGTACGATATTTTGACCCAAATTTGGTTCAGACTGGGCTATTGGATAAGGAGCCTGAGTAACGTTTTAGAGCAAAGGTTGATGGACGACGGACAGACAGCGGATGGTCGCTTCTGGCCAGGTGAGCCAATAATCAATAGAATATTGTGTTAAATATTGTACTAACAGGTTGCTGTTTTTATTTTGGAAGCACGTTACGAGTAACTTATTTTTTAACTGTACTGTAGTAATTTCTTAAGACCATGGCAGAAGCCTCCTCGACTGTGTTGACATAAACCGTTTAGCCATCGCAGAAAATGTCCATTTGTAGACCAAGAGAATAGAATTTTGGAAAATTTACCACTAGAATGCCTGGCTCGGTAACCGAGCCAGGCATTCTAGTGGTAAATTTTCCAAAATTCTATTCTCTTGGTCTACAAATGGACATTTCCCAAGACCACTGCAGAGGCCATTTTTGGCTGTTATGTGTGTTAAAGAGCTAATGATCAATTAACCCCGATATAAACATATAAATCGATTGAAAAATGTCCAATGATGAAACATGCGATCGTATTTAGAAAAGTCCATTTGCAGGCCATGAGAAGACAATTTTTGAAAATGTATCACTGGAAGAATCGAGTCAGTCATTCTAGTGATACATTTTCAAAACTAGTCTGTAGTGTTTAACAATCAATTTATATGTTGTGTAATATTTACTGTATAACACATGGTGGAAATAACTATCAGAAAATTTGCTTTCAAATTAATCAACAGGTTTTATACAGACATGACACATACCGTAGTTCACATGAAACAAGCTTGGCATGGGTTGTTCAAATTAGTTTAGATGAACCGCTAATTTGATACCAATGTGTGTGTGTGTGTGTGTGTGTGTGTGCCCCCGCGTATGTGCGTGCACACACATACATGTCTGTGAAAAAGGATTTTAACATAAGGCACATCTTTGGGTTATGTACTATCATCCTGTCAATTTTGAAACAATTCTCTCTCAAACTGTAGGATTTGTAGCATTAAGATTTTCTGGACATATGGACAAACGTACATACAGGGCACAAACATAATACCTCCGCTATGTGTAGTGGGGTGTATAACAAATATTCCTGAGCCACATATATATAAGATGGTGCCATATGTAACAGACAAACCCAGTTACCGGTACATGCAGTTCATATAGTCCATAAATTTACAATCTGGAGTAATGTGACAGAATTCATACATCCCTATTCATTACCGGTAGACATAAATTTGAGGTAGACACTTTTAAAATTAAATTAATTAGGCTTACGCGATTTATTGATTAAATCGAAAATCACGATTATTTTTTAAAACGTGAATTTTTATCATTAAAAATTTTATAATCGAATAATCGTGAATAATTTCTACTGCATTTAATAGCTGAATTTCAAACTTTTAATTACTTTTAATGAGATCGGTTAAAAAAATTGGAATTTTGTTCAGTGAATGTACGTCCATTTGCAGGCCAAGAGACGACTACTTTTGAAATTGTATCACTGGAATGACTGGCTCAAGAATCAAGCCAGGCATTCCAGTAACACATTTTCAAAAATAGTCTTCTCATGGCCTGCAAGTGAACTTTTCTAAACACCAGTGCAGGATTCGTCATTGGATGCTTTTGTTGTTGTGTCTGGGTAATTTGTACCCAAGCAGATTAATCGAGTAATCATGATTATTCTTAAATATAAATAATTGATCATGATCACTTAAGGCAATAATCACACAAGCCTAAAGTTAAGATCTACATTGTAAAGACATACGTGGTCTGTCAAAGACAGTTTTATGCTCATTGAACAGGTCCGGTGACGCAATGCTAATGACCAGCTCTTGTCCTAACCAGAATGAAGATATCGGCCCATGATCCGCGTGAAGCTCGATAAGGAATTCATGCAAACTTCCGGCACGCTCAATGTCAGCCCGGTTTCCATCTCTTAAACACAGAATATCAGAAACAATGGAGGAATACACTTAGCTACATGTATGCCCTGCCAATCTCTAGCTAAACTCCACCTACACTTCGTCTGTGTTGAGAATGATCAATCCGGGCACTTTGCGAATCTCAATTTCCAAAAAACTGTACAGGTAAACCGTTAAATATATTTTGAAACTAATTTGACTGGGTGCTGTTGCTGCCTATGGCATCAACTACGTCCAGTTAAACTAGTTTAAAACAGCACTATTTTTTAAAATTACAACTGGAAGACTGGCTCGATAACCGAGCCAGTCATTCCAGTAGTAAATTTTAAAAAATAGTCTTGTCTTGGACTCTTGGTCGGCAAATCGACATTTTCTATGAGAAAATTGAAATTTTCTTGAACAAATTCGAGGCCTAAATGGTTAATCCTTTAACTCTTGAAATTTGAGTGTCTCAATTTCAGGGATACATGTAACTATATAGGAAAGCTTTTGAATATGCTGCCTATAGCAGCAACAGGTTCCAGTCAAATTAGTTTCAAAATATTCAACAGGATTTTCATCGGAGCATAAAGAACTTGGTGTTCTGGTGTGTAAGGATCAAAGTGTTAAAGCCTATGACACTGCAGTACAGCTCAGAAATAACTTAACATGTTTCCAAAACAAAATGTACTGCGCACTGAACATACATGTACATTGTAATTAAACTTTCCAAAGTATCCATCTATCATCTGACATTATATAACGTCATAATCAGCTAAGCGGCATGTACAAGTACATGTAACAAAAGACCATTTCTTACATCCTCTTCAACTAACTAAACCAAACCTGACAGATACTAGTTGCAAGCGAGTCACACTGAAAACCTGCATTCAAACTATATATTAAAAATTTAAGCCATCCAAAGTTTTTTCTACATTCTGAAAAATCGAGAATCTGCACTATCTGAAATTATACTTACCCCTTACCACTCTGGTGTCAAAATTTTATATTTTCAAATTAAATTTAAAGATGAATTGGTGTTCATTTTTCAACAAATTTGGTGGCAGATGGTGCTGTTGTAGACAGCAACATCTGGCAACAAAATTGTTGAAAAATGTACACCAGTTTCTTTGATATTGACACAGCAGAGCTGCTAACCCCCCCCCCCCCCCCCCCCCTTCAAGCAATCAGTAGTTTCAGGTGAAAAAACATGATTTTCAGTAGATTCAAACACTCTTTCAGTAGTGGATTTTCAGTAGTTTGAGGTAGGGCTGCACGATTATTCACTTTTCATAATCGCGATCATTTAAGAAAAATAATCGCGATCATACGATTAATCATAAACTATATTAACTACGTCAATGCTGCTTAGAGGACGTTATTATGCTACTGCAGATTGTAAGACTATGGGTTAGGCACATGGGTATGCATACATGGACAGAATACGCCAGTTGCAACATGGCGATTATACGATTATTTGATTTTATAATCGTCCACGATCATTTTGAATTATATAATTGCGATTAATCGAATAATCGAAAAATCGTGCAACCCTAGTTTGAGGAACCTTTCAGTAGTTCAGTAGTGATTAAAAAAGCAGCAAAACACATGATTTTAAACAAGGCAGAGAAGAATATCTATGAAATTTTACCACTGGAATGATTGAGTCTTATCGAGCGAGTCATTCCGGTGGTAAAATGTACATTGTAAATATAGTCATCTAGTATTGTGTTAGTTAATTCACCATTACATTTTTGGACAGAAATTTTGTATTGATTTGCATGCAGAAATGTGCATATATATGATGTAGGCCCATATATCATGTTCTTTAAGACTGGTCATCTTTCTGTTTATTCTCGCTTATACACATATCTTTTGAACTGTTTTTTTATTGATATTGCAGCATTATCAGGTTGCGTTGAGCGCTTCCACGAAGTTTGATGATTATTTTCCATATTTAGACACCAAAATCAGAAAAAATGTAAATCATGAAATGGAAAATGTAATCTGCTGGTTTAAAGTAAATAAGTTGTCACTAAATGTAAGCAAAACCAATTATTTATTATTCACAAAAACACTGAAATCCAAAAATCTCCCAAAACTCTTTATCGATAATCAGGAAAGACATGAAGCTCAATTTGCAAAAATTTTAGGCGTATCTTTAGACAAGAATCTTACCTGGGAGAAGCATATATAAATTTTTACAGCTAAAGTAACAAAGAATGTGGGTATCATGCGACGACTAAAACTATACTTGCCAAATAATTTATTAAAAACACTGTACAACACATTAATATTACCGCACATCACCTACTGCAACATGATCTGGATTAACACATACTAAAATAAACTAACAAAACTTAGCACTACAAAAGAAAAGCATTAAGCTATTTGCACAAATAGCAGAGGGCCAAAGGATTTTCAAAACAGAAAATCTACTTAAGCTAGAAGACATTGGGAAAATCCAATTATATTCAATCCTTAAAGACTACCACAATGGCAACCTACCGACACCACTATCAAATCTCTTTAAAAACAACACCGAAATACATTCATATAACACTAGGGTTGGGCGATATTGCTCAAGGCATGACGATATCGGTATCTCATTAAAATACCGCGGTATCACGATATATCGTCATTTGGGTGAAATGTGGAGTTAGGGTGTAAACATAGAATAACGTTTCAAATTGGTGGTATCTACAAGTTATTTTCATTAAATTTGTTACATTGAAACCGTAAATTGAGATCGCCATGATTGCCATTTCTGCATATTTAATACACGAAATTCCACACCCTTCAATATACAGTTTAATGCAAGGAATGTAATGCAACTAACCGTATTCATCACAAATAAGAAAAATAAAGGATTTTCTTCTGTTCTTGTGTTGTATTTTGTGTTATCTTTACCTCACGACAACTGTCAAAAGATTGAGAAAGGAATACGCATCAACTTCATTGCGCAGACAGGAATTCAGCAGAGCGAAATCTGATTGGCCGCCGTATCATACTTGAGCCAATCAGAATTCACACTGCAGAATTCCGACAGCTGTTATCACGCCCACCGCTAGCGTAGACCATGCAAATTAATAAAATAACACTGTATGATTTTGAACGAGAACCAGCGTGAATACTGGAAACAATTATATCAGATTTTATTTGGTCTGTAATATTAAATACTAATTTGCCCCATTGTAGACCTATTCAAATTCGCTCACTACTTAGCGGTCCTATCCATTGATCTCAAGGCGTAGCCGGGATGTGTGAAATTAACCCAGTTAACACAGCAACCAAAACTGCCACAACAGATCGAAGACTGGAAATAATTAGGCCTAAATTATTTATTTTAAGGCTGTTTCACACTTAGAATAAATCTGTAATGTTATATGTGGAATGAATTTTGATCTGATTCGTTTTAAAAATGCTAAATATATTGTATAAAGTTACATAAAAACGTATAATGGTAAAGCAAGAGATTAATTTCCCCCTCACCCACCGTTCCAAGCTGTGGTATTGATAAGGGATTAAGTGTGTGTGGTTTCCTATCGACCTAAAAAGTTTTAAAGTTTAAATCTTTCACGGTCAGAAGAATGTTTAACCATGCAGATCAATGACTAATGGATAAATAGCTTGACCTGTAGTAATGACGTCATCAGATTGGAATGTGGGTAGTGCAAATGGTATTCCCCACTGACTAACACTCAGAATGAGGCAAGAAAAAACATGGCGTCATCTATTTATGTAATAATGAAAAGTGAACAACAAAGGATTATTTTGTACTTTAAATCATTTTATTAGCGCAAACAAACCATGAATTAAATGAACACAGATTATTTTGGAGTTTATTAAGTTTTTATTACCTTAGACAAAGACTGGATTATTACTTAGACTATTATGGACCGAATAGAGGTAAGAGTATGACATTTCTAACTTAGTTATTTATATTATGCTCACAGTTAAAAGTGCAATATCATCCTGTCGGTATTGACGATATTTACGATTTTTTCGAAATTATGACGATTTCGGTATCGGTATTCGGCATATCGCGATAATATCGAAAAATCACCCAACCCTATACAACACCCGAACAAAACAGAACCCTTACATGAACCACTGCCATACATGAACATCCATGCAAAAACCCTCCACACAGGCAATAAAATTATGGAATAATACAGATGCAAACATTGAAAGACCGGACCAGCCTCTCTCCAACCCAGATTATCAGCCTCTTGAAGATCGTGTTAGACACCACCTATTTCGTTCAGAATGGCTACTTCTACCACCAAATTCATGGAGTAGCTATGGGCTCCTCAGTGTCGCCAACCTTTATATGGAATCCTTCGAGCAACAAGCACTTAGCACAGCCACAGACCCCTAAAATTTCTGGTACCGATATGTGGATGACACCTTCACATGCCTGCACCTCTACAACATCCAACCTTTCACTGATCACCTCGACAGCATTGACCAATGCATCCAATTCACCAGCGAAGTCGAAGAAGATGGCCAGATTGCCTTCCTGGACATCTTGGTACATGTCAGTGATTCCGGAACCACCAAACTTACCGTGTACAGAAAACCCACACACACACAGACCAATATCTAAATTTTCACTCTAATCACCATTTGGAACACAAGCCCATCAACACCTTAAGATCACAACTAGTAAGACCCAACGATAAACTGACCACAGATGAACACTCTGGAGTCATCTACAAGATCGAATGTGACCAATGTGAGGGGCTATACATAGGCAAAACCAAACAGCCTCTCAACACCAGAGTCAAAGGAAATCTTAAAATCAATTCCAACTCAGCTGTGGCAGAGCATACAGAATCTACTGGCCACGTCATCCCCGCCAACAGTGCCTCGGTCATCAACATTGAGACCAACTTATTCAAACGGAAGGTTAGAGGCCATAGAAATCTACAAGCATCAACCAACCATGAACAGAGACAGAGGCTACCGTATACAAGCAGTCTACCAGTCCATGCTGTCATGTGACTCCACAAGAACTGACCAGAGTGACGTTGCCAGCGACCGTCAGTTAGTGCTGCAGGGTCACGAAAGCTACACTCAAACAATTTCTACATCCCGGAGAGGTAACTAATTTTTCCTTATTATACATACCAACTTGTTGTGATAAAATTGGTCGGGCCTAAGCATTAATGATGATACATAAATATGGTATGATATGTATTGTAATCAACCATGGTGAGCACATCCACCCCAACCCCAACCCCAAACATGTTTTACAACAAACAGTACATGTTAATTTCTTCATATGTATTTTTATGTATTGTAAGTTATGTGAACGCTTTTTATTGTTGTCCTCTTTGTGTGTCTCTTGTTTGTAATGTAGTGTGACGTATATTTGTAAGGGGTCTATCATTTTATAGGCATTGCCTTGGATGGACTGCCTGTAGTATCTGTTCAAATGTACATAAACTGTGAAATAAATAATATTGAACTTGAACTTGAAAATAAAGACTGAAATCCACTGTGCACAAAATCTCATACCGCGATCACAGAAATATATCTTACCACGAAAGTCATATTACAATATTTCGGTAAAGACTTATTATATTAAAATATAAAGATTACTTTGATTTTCTCACGTTTTGAACGGATGATTTCCGATTTACATCAGTATATTTATATAGTTAAATTGCATATCTGTAGCCATCATAAACAAACAAACTTCCGAGATTCTCGCATAATGATAACTTTCGCATTCTATTAATCCAACACTGTAATAAGGTGAAAAATGCTGATTAACAAGATTAGATAATCTTGGCAGGCTGTTTCATAGATATATAATAGACGTAGAGCGTGTATACTAATCCTATTACGTAGTTGATTAAAGTGTTGGATTAATATCGCCAATACAATTTCATTTCTCATAAAAATATATATATGTGCCTCTATTCAATTGGAGGCTACATGTATATAATATGCCGAAATAAAGGTATAAGCATAAGTACTCTACTGCCATTTTAACTCTATGGGCTGTTCTCAAATGTCGGCTAGATTGAGCAATTATCACTTCTTGACATAACGGAAGCCGACGTGTTTTGATAAGAGGTCACCGTTTTCATAGACCCATAAACAGAAAGTCGTAATTTTACCACCTTGTCCGCATTACCGTAATTGCATAAGTTTTTATGCCCATACATGCGTAGTTTGGATGCTATTTCCGTACAAACAACGGACAATCCATAGGGATTGGCAGGTCTGACACAGTAAAAGATAGAATATTGACATCAGAGTGCTAAGGGATAATAATACTCATGAATGATAGTGTGAATACTGGTCAACAAGAGACATGTACGCTATTATTACTCACTGTTTTGAAGTGGGATTCAAACCAGGAACCGTTGTCACTTTCTTGCTACTCTGAAATTGGAATAGAGATGATATTAACCTTTTAACCATCGAATTTGTTCAAGAAAATTAAAATTTTCTCATAGAAAATCTCCATTTGCAGACTATTTTTGAAAATTACCAAAAATACCATTCCAGTGGTAAATTTTCAAAAACACCCTTTTCAGTCTGCAAATGGACATTTCTCAAGATCACTGCAGAAGCAGTTTTTGGCTGATATGAGTGTTAAAGGGTTAAACTGTGAATGAGTCAACATGAAGCAACATATTCTTTATGATTAAAGGAATAGTCTGCTGAATATTTTGAAACTAATTTGACGAGGAGCTGTTGCTGCCGAAGTTAGATATCATTGCAGAATATAATATCAGTCATGTCAGTTTGAGTCTGGATAGAATTTTCACTCTAACTCCCTCATGTTTATATGATCACCTGTCATGTCCGTGTGATGACATACAGTACAGTTTGATACCTCAAGTGATTTGAATACTCAAACTGTAAGTTTCGCTAGATCGACGCACTGTCATGACTGTAAGATTCTCTTGATCCGAGAACTGTAAGCTTCGCTAGAATTCCCAGAAATATAGAGTGTCAGTATGAATGATTAGTTGATTACAGTATTGTGTGACTGTTGTACTAGTAGAAACATCCTACAGACTTTGCAATCAGTCCTTCTTTCGCTTTTGACCAAGTGCTGTATCTTTTCCTCAGCCATGTCAGCCAAAACGTTAGTTTCCTCAGGTCCATTCTTGATCTGACAAATGTCGGAGTGTACAGAGCCCAGCTTTCTTGGGGACATCTCGCAGCAGCATAACATATATGTGCAATGACATCCTCTTCTGCCTTTATGGCTCCCAGTAGGGCGAATTACAAGGCTCTATGTGCTGGTGCATCCTCATCTTGTACAGTGCATCATTGGAAATTATGATGTCTGGTCATCAGTGTTCAGTGATGGTGCAGAGGTGTTTCCGGTGGCAGGCTTCTAGTTGGTTTACAGCTGTCTGGATATGCAGGTTGCATAAACGTAACCTTTTTGTCAAATTCATCGCTTCCAGAAGGACTGGAAAGCTAGATGTATCTTCCACATGATGCAGCATGCAGCAATGTCAGAAGTACTGCAGAGCAGTTAGCCCATAATTTTACTTTTCCTCCATGGTTCGCCGCTGCGAAGTGAATAGTCATTTTCTTTAGTTTCACGTGGGTGTCGTGGCCTCGTGCTGCCATCAGATGACCAGCGAGATTATCATCTCGCTGGCCTGCAATAACTACCGTCATTTCTCGACTAAAGGAGGCATGCCCAAATTTGACCAAAATGCGTCCAAAAACCCTTCTATTCAAGTATAAGCCGCTCTGAAATTTAGAAATAAAGTACCTTTAAAAAAATTGAAAATTGGTTTCAAAGATTACTATCACTCAGCCAGCAGCCGAGCTAAATCCTTGCATATTTTTGCTTAGGTATGGCCATATATATTCAAGATAATTTATTCCATACTTTTGGGGTAAAATATACTTTAAAACAGTTTTGGAGTGATAAATACCCTCCTTTATAATTCTATCCCGTAAAACTTTACTTTGTTTAGCCTGTGTTTAGGTGGCTTCTTCTATTCTCTGCTGTACAAAGAGCAATCCAATCCAATCAAAATCTGGAGCACTACGCAGAAAAAAAGGATATATTCTCTTCATACAGGAATTAATTACGGAACAATCAACAGTTCTGTTTACTAGATTTCTTCGAATATCTGCCATTCTCTATTTTCAATGGCTTGTATGAGAGAATTTATCCAATCAGAACAGAGAAATAATATTTCTCTTCAAAACAAGAGCTCCGCAAACAGCGCATAATACCCCGCAATGATGACATACAAATAAATGAGAGCTATCAGAAAATATTTATTTCTTCCTCAGACCCATCAGACCAGTCATAATTATGAACTTGTTTGTGTCAAAGCGATCCGTTAAACAGTCAAGGAGGTATTGTCCGGAAACCAAACCGGATGGCTGCCGCTGACTAGAGGCCATATTGGATTTCTGATTATTGTAAATTTCGATAAGTTTCTTCACCAGACATATTCCAACAACCCTAGGAAGTGATCTGATAAATGGTAACGGAGATATCATCAAGAAACAAACTTTCAAGTCTGTGGCTGGTGGCCATCTTGAATTTCGGATTATTATCGATTTCAAAAGGTTTCTTCCTCAGACCTAGTCCAACCACTCGATGAAGTTTCAAAGCGATCCGACAAACGGTAACGGGAGTTATTATCTGGAAAGCAATTTTCAAGATGCCCAGCGGTGACTGGTGGCCATCTTGGATTTTGGAGCGTTGTCAATCTTGATAGGTTTCTTCCCCAAAAGGTAGTCGAACCACCCTATGAAGGTTCATAGCGATCCGATAAACGATAACAGAGTTATCATCTGGAAACTAATTTTCAAGATGGCCACCTGTGGCTGGCGACCATCTTGGATTTTGGATCATTGTCAATTTCGATAGGTTTCTTCCCCAGACCTACTCCAACCACTCCACAAAGTTTCAAAGCGATCCGATAAATGGTAACGGAGTTATCATCCGGAAACCAATTTTCAAGATGACCACCTGTTTCTTTCCCAGACCTAGTCCAACCACTCTATGAAGTTTCAATGCGATCCGACAAATGGTAACGGCGTTATCATCCGGAAACCACTCCATTACATAATAACCTGCCAAATTTTTTGGCAGGGTATAAAAAATTAATAATGGACCACTGTTATCTTCTCTCATATTGCGCATTAATTATCTACAAATGATCTAAAATGGAATCAACATGTATGAGAAAAATTGCTTGAAAGTCTGAGAATTAAAATGAAATAGACCGCTTCTTATGTTGGCGAGTCGCTGGGTCTTTTGAGATTGGAGGCACGGTTACGTTAACTGGAGTTTCTTATCAAACAGGTAGCAACTACAGATCAGACCTAAAGTCCAATACTTAGAGTTAGTTCGTATCGTACAATGATAATATATAGCAATTTCGAATATTTAAATCCGAGCACTTGCTTAAAGTTATTTTGCGATAGGAGGCGAGTCACGTAATTTATATCTTTTCTTGATGACATTTTATGTAAAATTCAGGATTAATTTTGATGTAATAAATGATCTTTATTAATGAATACGCAATATTTAATAATTTCACTTCCGCGATTCTGTTTTTGAGGTATACATTAGTCTTAATTTTTTTGTACCAATATTGAGTTCAATTTTCGTGGTATCGTTTATACTTTTTTAGAAAACTTTAGAGCAAAAAAAAAATTTGCTCAAAAAATGTCCTTAATTATAGGCTAGAACATTAATTAAAACTGAGTCTTTTAGTCGCGATTTAATGGTTTTAAATTTACCCTCAGTTTGACCCAAGATCAAAATAATTCCTTGTACTGTAGTCTACTCATTATTGGCTTGAACTGATATGCGACATGACAACCTTTGGAAAAATTTAATTTTTACGCCTCTTTTCCCACCCCCTGCCCTGGGGTCTTTCTACAATTCCAAAAGTGTCATGCACATCCCTGGCCATACATGTATGTGCAATCATCCCCAAAGTTTCAAGTTTCAATCTGAAATACAGACAGACTTATATAGATCGCCGGTAAAACAATTTTAATAACATTCATAACATTACAATATTTTACAACAATATAACGATGTTAACCTGCTGCCGAAAATGCATTAATGTGAGAGGCTGCCGAAAATGTATGTTTTTATGGACCATATTTGCGTCTCGGTAGGCTGCCGAAAACGAATTAATATTAGCCGCTGCCGAAATTACATGGCTGCCGAAACTGCCTGAGACCGACTGGAGAATCACGGAATTAGAAAACCCATGGGGATTAGAAGTTATTTTGGATTTTTAGACAAAACTGACAATTACTAATTACTTACTGGATACAAATAAATCACTGCAATTATTAGAACTGTGACAAATGTCACTGCAAAGATAGCAAAGCCTAACATGATTTAGTACACTGGTAAACACGAATGTAGACATGTGAAAGGAACCGAATGGCAGAGATTCTAAGAATGCGCCTAAAACGCGGAACGGCGGAATCGCGTAACGGTCTTCTTGATCTTGATCTTGATTAGTTATGGAGAAACATCCAAAGGACATTATTTTCGCCGCGCATTCGTCAAGTAGCTGCCGTAGACATGTTTTTTGCCTCTGATTAATTCGGTAAATTTATTTGTAGCGATTGCAGTTTTCTGAAAATCTCTAATCGTAGCTGAATTTAAAGACCTCAGTTCTTGCGTAAATTTGGTTGAAGTGGCTGTTGTGTATGTTTTTTGGTTTTCCGGATTGGAGTCTGTAGAGTGTAGACTGTGTAGTGATATCTTTGCTTGTTGCTGTAGACTTTATATGTAGAACAAGATAATGTGGTTTTGTTTCCATTATATTTGTCATACTGCCTGGTTCGTAGCAATAGTTTAAGGTGATAAATCTAGCTGCAAGTTTTTGCACATTTTCAAGTTTGTCCTGAAGAGTTACCTGATGAGGGTCTCAAACTGTACTTGCATACGCCAGAACTGGTCTAATCAGTCCCATGTATGCCTGAAGTCTGATTTCTTGGGAACAGGATGATACATTTCTCCGCAATAGTCCTAAGGTTCTGTACGTATGATTTGCTGCAGATCTTAGTGATGTGTTTGTTCCAGCTTAGGTCATTTGTGATATTGATACTAAGTACTTTACTGATGAAACAAAACTTAGACTCGTTCTTTTAGCGTGTAGTCGAATTTTATGGGGGGGGGGGGTTGTTTGGGGGGTTTTCTGGTTAGGCTCATTATGTTGCATTTTACTGGTTGGAAGCGCATTCCCCATGTGGTAGCCCAGTTACCTAACATATTTATGTCTTGTTGGAGTGCCTCACAGTCCTTGGGGTAATCAATTTCCCGGTAGCATACACAATCATCAGCGAATAGCCTGATCTCTGAGGAAATGTCCTGGACTATATCATTTATGTGGACTGAAAACAGTAATTGGCCTATAACGGTTTCTTGACGTACTCCAGAAACAATGTCAACAACATTTGATTTGGCACCATTGACTACTATGCACTGTTTGTGACCTGTTAAGAATGAGTCAATCCAATTTAGTATGTTTTTCACACACCATATTTGTGCAATTTAGATTTCAAAAGTTCATGTGGAACAGTATCAAAAGCCTTTTCAAAGTCGAGAATAAAAAAGTCCACTTGTTTCCGTTTATCGATGGATGAAGCCCAATCATTCGTGACATTAATTAGTTGAGTTTCACAACTGTGAAATTTTCAGAACGTGTGTTGTCTGTGAGTTAGGATGTTATTTTGTTCGAAATGTCTCATTAAATTAGAACAGATGATGTGTTTCAGCATCTTACAGCAAATGCATGTGAGGGAAACTGATCTATAGTTACTTGGTAAGGACTAGTCACTTTTTTATATAAAGGACAAATGTTTCCTGATTTTCATTCAGTTGCATAACTCCTTTGTCTAAGGACTGTTGGAAAAAATGTGATAGTATGTCTGACAGTTCTGGTGGCAGTTCTTTGAGTATTCGTGGATGTATTTCATCTGACCCCATTGTTTTTTATGTTTTCAAACCATTTAATAATTGTTTAATTCCATTTGGGCTGATGTTGATGTTTTCTATTTTGCTTGTTTTAAGAATTGAGTATAGTATTTCGCTAAAGGTTGTTTTGATGAACACGCTAGTAAATTTGCTGTTAAGTGCTTCGGCTTTGCTTAGGTCAGTATCTGCGAGAATTCCATTTGTTTTGAGTGGCGGGATTCCTTGTCAGATTTTTAGTTGTTAATATACTTCCAAAAGGGTTTCGAGTCAGCTTTGATGTCACCGAGCAAATTGTTG
Source organism: Chaetoderma sp. LZ-2023a (assembly GCA_034401795.1). NCBI lineage: Eukaryota > Metazoa > Mollusca > Caudofoveata > Chaetodermatida > Chaetodermatidae > Chaetoderma > Chaetoderma sp. LZ-2023a. The sequence goes on from CM067365.1 coordinate 40,442,596, forward strand.
ACAAAGTTGTTGTGGGAATCCAGTACTCCTTTCTTAATTTGCTTTCGCAGAGCTTTCCAGCTTTTTTAGGCATAGGCTGCCATGCCGTCTTTTCAAACTGACTGTGTGTTTTGTTCATGTGCCTAACCAATTCCCTTCTCTTGTTGTTTATCCAGGGTAATGATTGTTGGGAACGAGATAGCTTACTAGGGACCTTTTTCGGGTGGTTTCATTTAGAAAATTCTTAATTAGTTACCAATTAGTTTCAATATCCCGGCCATTCTCATGACCATTGAAGTACTTCGTTCTTGCAAACTTCAATGTATCTTTATGCATAGTGGCATAGTCTCCTTTAGAATCTTGAAAGAACTATCTATGTGGTTTCTTTTTGCCAGCGATGTTGCAGACGAGGGTGGCCATAACAGCATTGTAGACACTGAATTTGTCTGGTGAGTGAACATTACTTAATTGATCAGGTAATGTTGTTGCGATTAAATCTAGAGTGTTTCCTTCACGGGTTGGGAAAGATACTAGATGTTCCATGCTAAACTCATCAAAGATGTCAATTAAGGCTTGGCTGTCTGAATCTGATAAAGTGTCACCAAGTTCTGTGCTGAGGTTTGTTTTCCAATCAACTTTCCTGTAGTTAAAGTCACCGAGAATGTGGATATTTGGAAGGTGGTTCGCTTTATGTTTTGACTTGATCATGAGTAGCTGATTTCTTAGAAGGATAATGTGATCTGATGGTGCATCTGGTTCCCTATACCAACTGCTGATGTAGTGGTCTTTTCCATTTATTGACAATTTTGCCCATACTGATTCTGAACCGTTTTCTAAGTCGTAGACCTGTGATGATTCTAAATTTTGCTTCACTAACAAAATAGTCCCTCCCCCACCCAAGTCTTGAATTGAAATGAATTGAATTGAATCTTCATTTATTTGGCTGACTGATATTTGAATTATATATTGTGCATACAGGGAGTCCACTAGAAGCATAGCCTATGTACCGTGGACTCCCTGACATAAACATACATAAAACAATAGTATATATATAAATATATATATATATAAATTCGAGCGATAGGGAAAACTTTGAATCATCATGTTCGACATTATTCAAAGCCCTCAAACCGAGAGGGTACTCTTCTCGGTTCCTATGTAAAATAAAGTCTGAAACTTTGCGTAATTTGGAACTCATTCCAGATAATGCAAGAATCCTAAAAGATGAATATCACAAATTACAGGACAATCTCAGACAACCTTTCAACAAGCATCCAGTAATTGCATTTAAGAAAAACCCGAATCTACGTGACATCTTAATAAAAGCCAAACTCAAATAAGTTTTCAAAATACCACTCAGTGATTTATCATTGTGGGACAATTAGGCCATATGGCATCTCTTAAACAAAATAGCAATCTCAATGAATAAAGTAATCAACAATTTTTTTCAGTTTTGACAATTCTGAGCTAGTGCATTTGACAATATCAAATACATATTAACTCCAGACATACCAAATATCCCGAAGGCAATCTGACGGAAAGCTCTTGGTGGCTTTGTGGCATACAAACATCACACAGGCAAATTGACCCCAAAACATTCAGCAGGTCCGGAATCGCTGCATATTGTTGTTTTCTTTGGTAGCTAACAGCAGTCCGACGAGAGTTACACATTAATCAGTGGGTGGATAAGGTTGTCCCTGCTTGGATATTTACATAGATATATGACACTGGTGATTTTGCACATGTGCACAAACATAATATTTATGGCATCCATACCTATACACATACATAGTTACCGAGATAAATAAACAAATATTATACATGTACTCCATAGTTCTATCACTATCTTATTTTATTTCAATTTAGTTTGAAGTGGTCTGTTATTGTATGGGACCCTTTGCTACTGTGGGTGGGGCGAGGGTGGGGTGGGGAGGTGAAAGGAAGAGCTCATCACTATAGTATAAAGTTGAGATAGTTGGAGTTGTTAAAGAATTGTCAGATGTGGTATCGTGTGTGGGCTATTTAAAGGGAACACCAGACCCTCTATACTACTTTGTATAAAATGAATCCACAGACCGTAACATTTTCAAAAACATAATTGTAAGCTCTGTGCTCAAAATAGAAATATATATATATATATCTTCGTTATTTAAATATGTGATACATTAGTTAAATTTCTATTCCCGGATGATGCATATGACGTCATAAGTTGAACGTTTTTCTCGCTGTCATCAACGCTTCAGTATTGCACAGACCAGAGGTCATAGCTTCAAGTTCAACATAACACGCAGCAATAAAGATATTCGCAAGCATTTTTTCACCAATAGAGTGGTACCACAGTGGAATTCACTGCCAGCTACAATAGCCGAAGCAACAACAGTCGAATCATTCAAGAACAAACTAGATATCTACTTCAAAGAAAGAACATTCAAATTTGACTGAACAGGCCATAGGCCTACATATACCAGCCCATCACAAAGTCATACTGCAATTCCGCAAATAAAGTTTTGTGAGCTAGGAGTAGCCTGTGTATAGACATGAACATGCTCGGTAGTGATTCAAATTACTAGTAGATACATCTATGCTTCCACATCCACACGTTGTGGTTTCATGCAGAGACACAAGGCAAGTGTAGAGGAGGAGACCCAGATAGCGATGAATGCAGAAAATGAAAGCAACAGCAATAATACAAACCACTGCCTCCACAAGTCAGCATGCAAACAAATGATAGACGCAGCAGAGTGGAACCATGAGTGTAGGCGGCATACGGCAGCTAATGCCGGGAACATCCATCTGCGCCACAGCATTTCCACAAAGCAGTGTTAACTCTTGTCAATCTGAGTTCAGAATTTTATATTTCAAATTAAATTAAAAGATGACCTGTGTTCATTTTCCGGCAAATTTGCTGGAGGATGTTGTTGTCATAGACAGCAACATCATCAACAAAATTGTTGCAAAATGTACACCAGTTTCTTTGTTATTGACACAGCAAAAGATGGAATATTGACAGCAGAGTGGTAATGGCCAAAGTTTTAAACCAACTGGTTTTGAGGAGACTTAATTAAGCAACAACAGTCTGATCGTTCAGGAACAAACTGGAAGTCGACTTCAAGGAAGGAACTTATGAATTGGATTGAACAAGCCATACAACAACAAAAACACTGAGGCAATAACAAGCCAATGCTGTATGCCTCGTAAAACGGATGATGATGATGATGATGATGATGATGATCTTCTTCTTTTCGATCGCTGGTATCACACTTGGATAGCCGTTCTCAAGATGAAATCTGTGGTTTTCTGCAGTTCTTCCACAGGCCCATACAGCTTTTCAAGAAAAGAGGTTGACAAAGGCCAGATCTCTTCTCTCAGCAGCTGATACGTACTGCAACATTGAAGCATGTGCTCTGTGGTCTGTTCTGCTTCTCCACAAGGAGAAGCGGATGATGTCGCAAGGTGGAACCGCCTGTACATGTGTTGGTTTAGTCTGTTGTGTGCAGTTCTGAGACGAAAAATGGTCACTTGCTCTGGCCTCGAGAGATGATGGTAGGCATCTTCTGATGGAGGTGATCTGTAGAGTGACTTGATGATAGTCTTCATCTCTGTATGGGTAACCATGTTTTCTGACTGATTCTCTTCTGCACCCACCTTTGCCATCTTGTCTGCTTCCTCATTTCCGTGGACTTCACAGTGTGAGGGGATCCACTGCAATGCTATCCGAAAGCATTTGATGGTTTGTAGTGCTTCTTCAAGTTGTGGCAGCTTACCTTTGGTGATAGCCTCAAGAACGGAGCAGGCATCAGATAAAACGACAATCTGTGCAATAGGGTCTGCTGTTCTGCCGATGGTATTAGCTGCATGAACCAGTGCTTCGACTTCAGCTCTGTAGTTTGTGCAGTGTTTGCCTGTCGGTATTGCAGCTGACTCATGTTGTCCGTTTGGATACTGTATGTGCAGTCCAACACCTCCGCTCCTAATTGCATCTTTGGCTGATCCACCTGTGTAGATCCTTATCCATGTCTCCTGGGGTACATTTCTTCCAGCACGGCTAGGGTCAGGGCCTTCTTGCTCACTTCACTGTGTTCATCTTTGGTTGTGAGATGAGGTACTGTGGTGCGAATAGCTATGCTCTCTAGTTTGTTTTCCCAGGGTGGAGGATCGAGTGTGTGGTTTGGGTCTTCTATTTGTGCTGGCAACATTTCTTGGTGTTTCCTTTGAAGTGCTTTTGTCTCTTTCACAAAACTTGATCTTTTAAGTCTTATGACAGCTGGGCTTGCCTGATCTTCATCGGGTGGTTGTTGAACGATTTGAACTTTGCAGCTTGGATTAGTGCTTTGCATTCCCTTCCGTTGCTAAGAGGGGCGGGGGGTGGGGGGTGCCTGCTGTGTGCTCCATTTTTTCTATTGGTGTTGATCTCATTCCACCAGTGATGATGCGCAGTGCCTGGTTTTGTACTCTGTCGAGGTTCTGTTGATGAGATTTAGCTGCTGTCATCCATGAGCTGGATCCATACTCAAGGTGCGGTCGTACGGCACCTAGGTAGATGGTCTTGAGGATCCTTTCATTGGCACCCCCACTTTGTTCCTGCCAGCTTCCTCATGATGTTTAGCTTTCTTCTGGCATTAGCCGTTGCGTTCTGGATGTGCTTATTCCATGTTAATCTTCTGTCATAAGTGACTCCCAGGTATGTCTGCTGGTCCTCATACTCGAGTGGAGTACCGCCCAGTGTCAAATTGCCAACCTTGGTTTTGGTGGACAGTGAGAATAGTATGGCTGATGATTGTTCTTTGTTGATGGTAATACACCAGTGATTGGCCCAAGCTGTAATTCTGTCCAAGGCGAGCTGCATTCTGTACGTGGCAGTCGTTGTGTACTCCTCGGTGCACCAAAGTACGAGGTCATCTGCATAGAGGGCTGCTTGGATCCCATTGGCCGCTCTGCTACAATGGCATTAATGAAGAGTATGAACAGAGTTGGTGATAATACTCCGCCTTGTGGCACCCCTTGTCTCAGCAATACATTCTGTCCAGACTGTCCATCCACCAGCACCCTAGCTCGGCGATTGTGTATTTATGACTTGGTCCATCGGAACATGTTGCCACCGATGCTTGTGCGCCGGAGCTTCACGAGGAGGCCATCCTTCCACACCTTGTCAAATGCCTTCAGCAGATCGATAAAGGCAGCTAGCATAACATTCTTGCCTTGAAAAGTGTCCTCTATGACCTGTGCAAGATGTGTTGTTTGATCTTCTGTGCTCCTGTATCTTCTGAAGCCGGCCTGCTCTGAAACTATAATGTTCTCTGACTCCAGGTACCACTGCAACCGCTGGTTGACGATGCGCTCCATGGTCTTGCATATGCAGCTTGTAAGACTGATAGGACGGTAGCTCAGCACTTTCGTCTTGTTCTTCCCTTTTTTCAGAATAGGGGTCATTCTGGCTTCCTTCATTGGTCCAACTGAGATTAAAGATGTCTAGCAACTTGCGGAGAGATGCATTACCAAGGTGTTGGATCATTTCATTTGTAATGCCATCTGGCCCAGGAAATTTCTTCTTCTTCAATTGGCGGATCGCCTTCTTCAGTTCCGCTAAACTAATGTCAACTTTCATTGCGTCATGAGTGTTGGTGTCTGTTCTTTCCTTATGCTCTTTTCTAACCTCTTTTGACGCATGCAGCTTGTAAGACTGATAGGATGGTAGCTCAGCACTTTTGTCTTGTTCTTCCCTTTTTTCAGAATAGGGGTCATTCTGGCTTCCTTCATTGGTCCAACTGAGATTAAAGATGTCTAGCAACTTGCGGAGAGATGCGTTACCAAGGTGTTGGATCATTTCATTCGTAATGCCATCTGGCCCGGGAGATTTCTTCTTCTTCAATTGGCGGATAGACTTCTTCAGTTCTGCTAAACTAATGTCAACTTTCATTGCATCATGAGTGTTGGTGTCTGTTCTTTCCTTTTGCTCTTTTCTAACCTCTTTTTGACGCATTCGTGGTATAGAAATGTTGCTTTCTTTTGCATATGCCTTTGCAAAGGCATCTGCAGCCATCTTTCCTGTCAGTGTTTGCCCATCTTCTTCAAGAGTAATCTTCTCTCCCCCGATACCCTCATCATTCAATGCTTTAGTCAGTCTCCATAGCTTTGTGGTGTCTCTCTCTAAATTAAACCCTGTCGTCTTTTCCCTCCAGTTTCTTCTTTTGGCCTCCAGCTTGGTCTTTAGATACCTGGCTTTAGTTTGTTGTAGCGTGAAGTGGTTTTCATGACAGGGATTACGCTCTGCATCTTCTCTGGCCTTGTCTAGTTTATCATGTGCTGCTTGCAGTTCTGTTGTCCAGTAGGGGCGGTAGTTTTTCCTGAACCCTCGAGGAATCGCTTCGTTGGCAGCCTTGAGGATACTTGAATTAAATTCCTTGACCACATTGTTGATGTTTCTCCCTTCTACTGATGATAATGATTAACACTATCGCAATAAAATTGCAAATTCTGTTTTATAAGGGGGTTCTCTTCAGCAGTGTTAGGAATATATAAACTGTATTTGTGGAAATGTTGAAGAATATATATAATAACAGCCCTTTGTCTGATTTCTCTGATGGTGCCGATTTTGACATCAAGTTTTATCATGTTATTACAGTTACATCTATTAATATGAGAGTTTAAATAGGTCTTACACACATCCCAATACATATTTAAGTATGGTACTTATGTTTTGATACTAGTCTCAAAACTTCATGACATATTGGAATGTTAATGCAATTGGCAGGCAGCTTCATAGAAAATGGATATCTTAAGGTTCGGCAACTAATGTATAAAAATACCAAATATATTCCATAAATCTGCATGATAAACGTTTTAATCCATACAATCTGTACATATATAAATGATGCCAATAGCATTATCACTGATAGAGATATAATCATCCAAATGCATGCACTCCTGTCTTCAGAGTGCGGTTATCATGGTTCTTATCGGATTAGATTCGACCTATGAAGTCACAGGTGTAATCAACTCGCAGAAAGTAGTAGTAGTAGTAGTAGTAGTAGTAGTAGTAGTAGTAGTAGTAGTAGTAGTACTAGCAGCAGCAGCAGCAGCAGCAGCAGCAGCAGCAGCAACAGCAGCAGTAGCAGTAACAGTAGTAGTAGTAGTAGTAGTAGTAGTAGTAGTAGTAGTAGTAGTAGTAGTAGTAGTAGTAGTAGTGAAAGTAAACTGTAAACTCTGTATTAACCATTGCAGGGACCGGCCTACCAATTTTGTCATGCGCTAGTTTTGTTGATATTTGTCTCAGGTATGGCATTTAATCAGATCATTGGTTAATTGTTTTCATCCCTTCTTTTGATATGGCGTATTTGCATGATATTTATAGCCTTTACCCAATTTTAAGACTAGCTATCCAGAAGATAGTACATGTAAGTTGCATCACTTCCAGAGAGCCACGTACTCTAATAACTCTCTATGAAAATGTCTACGACGTATTTGATATCGCTGCACTCAGAACTTTATATGGCGATATACACATAGATACATTGATTAATTAGTAGCATATTTATAGTCTGTTATCCACTTACATAGACGGGCGTGGATTGAAAACTACTTCGCCTGAAAATACTCTATCTACAAGGCAAGTACCTCTCAATCTAACATTAAAGCTGGTGGTGGTGGTGGTTTTGGTGGTGGCGGTGCTTTAGGTTTAACTTGGGCCGACTCCACTCATAATGCGCCATTCATGTCCTCGTGAGATCCCTTATGCTAAGGGGAGCGAGAAGCTATGCTTCTTTTTTAGATTGGCTAACTTACAAGTTACAATCTCCCTCGGAGGGGTTAGCAACTCCAACAGATATAATATTTCAAAATAAATAATAGTATCATTTTTCTTTTTTATTAGTTGATTAGTTTTATCACATACATAACATAACATAATGGCTTACCTCTACATTGTGTAAGGTCCTAGAGTCATTTGTAAGGGACACTTGGACAGCATTGTACATTTTGTGGAAACAGACAATATATTTACAAAGTGCCAGCATGGTTTCAGACACAACAGATCCTGTAAAAATCAATTGCTAGAGTACCTCGAAGATATAACAGTCAAACCTGATTCAAATGAACCTGTCGATGCAGTATATTTAGATTCCTCAAAAGCATTTGATATTGTACCACACCAACGACTCCAAACACAACTGAGAAGCTATGGTATTGGCGACAATTTAGTAAGATGGATAGGAAACTACCTATGTAATAGAAGACAGAGAGTAAGAATCAATGATATGACATCAGACTGTATAGAGGTGGCAAGTGGTGTGCCACAAGGAAATGTCATGGGTCCTATACGTTGTCTGATATACATAAATGACCTACCAGACAGTCTGACTTGCAACTGCAAAATATTTGTAGATGACACAAAGATATATGGCAACTCAGCTACCAGTAAGATTCAGGACAACATAGACAAGGTATGTAAATGGTCGCAGACATGGCAACTATCCTTCAACACAGATAACATGCATGTCCTAAATTTCAGTCGGTTTAACCCTTAAACTATATACTATATGACTGATACGCCAGATATGCATGCTATATCAACATCAGATGTAGAAAAAGACCTGGGAGTGCATATTGACAGAAACCTCTCTTTTGACATACATATAGGTAACATCCTCTCCAAGGCTAACAGCACAATAGGACTAATCAAGAGACCCCTTACCAACATTGACCCATCTATTTTCACGCTCTTGTACATGTCTCTAGTGAAACCTATTCTCAAATACTGCAACTCAGCATGGTCGCCAAAATTGAGTTATTAAAAAGAGTTCAACACCGAGCAACAAATCTTGTCCCAAAAATGAGAGACTATAGCTACACGGAAAGACTTGAAGCATTAAATCTAATGTCACTGAAAAATAGACTGTTTGGAGGAGATCCAATTGAAACATTCAAGCTCATTAGCGAGCTATATTACATTTATAAAGACTACTTTTTTAGCCATCCAGTGTTACACAGACCAAAGACGACACGCTCAAGCTCAACATAATACACAGCAACAAAGATATTCGCAAGCACCTTTCCACCAATAGACTGGCACCATAGTGGAATTCACTGCCAGCTACAATAGCAGAGGCAACAACAGTCAAATCATTAACGAACAAACCAGATATCTACTTCAAAGAAAGAACATTTGAATTTGACTAAACATGCCATACGTATACCAGCCCATCAACATGTCATACTACAATTCTTCCAATACAGTTGACTGATGTTGGAGTAGCCTATCTATAGACAAGAACATGCTCAGTAGCGATTCCAATGACAGGTAGATACATCTCTGCCCACGTCCACACTTTGTGGTTGCATGAAGAGACACTATTGTCGAGGAGGTGACGTGAATAGCGATGAACACAGAAAAGGAAAACAACAGCAATAAGACCAAACACAGCCTCCACAATTCAGCATGCAAACAAATGCTAGGCATAGCAGGGTGTGACCATGAGTGTAGGCGACACACTGCAGCTAATGCGGGGAACACCCATGTGCACTCCAGCATTTCCACAAAACAGTCTTAAATCTAATGTCACTGACATACTGAAGGTTTCGAGCAGACTTAATTAAGTGACAACAGTCAAATCATTCAGGAACAAACTAGACATAATCTACTTCAAAGAAAGATCTTTTGAATTGGTCTGAGCAAGCCATACTATAACAAATAGCACTGAGGCAATCAATCATCAATCAATCATAATCTATATCCTGTAAGAAGGCCTATCAGCCTGTTATGACAGGTTGTTTGGTTTTTTGAAATTTTTTCTGAGGGTATTAGTTAGTGAACGATTTTAATAGTTAGTCTGACACCAATCGGGATTTATATCAGCTGCGAGGTAATCATGTATAACGGTTGAGTCTTCCATAACTTATCCAGCCTAGATTCAAAAGATATTGTTTGGGCTTCAACTACGTGCTGTGGTAGATTAGTCTTTAAGTCTATAACTCGATGTTTGAAAGAGTATTTTTGTAAGTCTTGTACGTTTGCTCTCGGTTTTTATAACTGTAGACTATGACCCCTAGTTATATGATTTCTGGGTCATATTTCTTAGTTAGGATTTTGTAGGTCTCTATCATATCCCCTTTTTTCTTCGATATGCCAAAGTTGGTAAGTTGAGTATTTTAAGTCTGGATTCATAGCTTAGGTATGATAGGCCTATAGGTACTATTTTAGTTGCCCATCGCTGTAGATTTTCCAGACGGTATAAATGTATTCTAGAATGAGAACTCAATGCCTGGTTTGCATATTCAACACGAGGTCTTGCCAATGAAGTGTAAAGTGTTTTGAACAATTTTATGTCTAAATGTACAAATGTGCGCCGGATAATTCCCATGATTACATTGGCCTTGATAACCGTATCAACAATGTGGTTTTCAAAGGTTAACTTATCATCAATGATAACACCAATATCTATATTTCAGTGTTAGTAAATTCTATAGGTGAACTGTACTCGTCCAAGGATGATTTACCAATTCGCATGCCAATAACAAGCCAATGGCTTATGCTTCATAAAATTTTTAGACATTTTTCAACCTATTCCAATAGAGTTAGAGTATGTGTATCCTACCCGGAAATTGATTACCCCAGGGACTCCAACAAGACATAAACACATTAGGTAACTAGGCTACCACCTGGTGAATGCGCTTCCAACCAATAAAATGCAACATGATGAGCCTAACCAGAAAAAAACAACCTCATCAAATTCGACTACACACTAAAAGGAACCAGTCCATGTTTTGTTTCATCAGTATTTGGGCATTAACATCACCAGCTGGAACAAACACATCATTGAGATCTTCAGCCAATCATACATAACCTTAAGGACTATTGGGGAGAAATTTATCATTCTGTTCTTAAAAAATCTGACTTCAAGCATACATGGGACTAATTGGTATATGCAAGTACAGTTTGGGACAGGCCTCATCAGATTAACTCGTCAGGACAAACGAGAAAATGTGCAAAAACGTGCAGCTAGATTTATCACCTCAAACTATTGCTACGAACCGGGCAGTATGACAAATATAATGGAACCCCTAAAAAAACCCAGAATATGGTGCATTTGCAGCCTCTGAGATGTACAAAACACTGTTCAAGGGGCCTCACTCTGCGTGGTAATATGTTGTTCGTGATACGAGTTGTCTCCCTTGTATTGTCACACAGGGTCAAGTTCGACTCGCTAACTATAGTCAGTTTCATGGTTTACTGATCATGCGCAGTTGCTATGCCCAGTCGAACTTGATTTTAGTCGACTATAGTTCGCTGGTCCCCGGTTCCCTATTCAATTACTATTGCAGAAAATTTGGAGCCGGGTACCAGTTTCCATTAACCCTTTCTGTCGTCTGTTTTAATGAGCTACGAAAATGGGTTATTTTTGTCCGCTAAGGCGTCAAAAAGTGCCCATATGGCATAAAGTGGGAAGAAATATGGGCTTGGGAATATCGACATACAATGGGAAAGCATAATTTCATCAAACCTATTAAGTTATTTAGTGAAATATTTACACTTTTATATGCATTAATTCGTGGTAAGCGATCGGTGTCAGCCATTTTGAAACGTACGCAAATATTGGACTAACCATCTGAACCGAGGTCGGGTGCTCGGTTGACTATAGTTGACTAGCTAGTTAACTATTTGAAGTTCAACTGGTACTCTAGTTAGCTATAGCTAACTATGGTTAGGAGTCGAACTTGACCCAGGCTTGATATTATTTCAACAGACGCTAGTGTAATATCATGAATAGTTGCAGTAACTATTGAGCAAGACTACGTTATTAGCAATGTTGCGGTGATGCTAATATTCTTGCAAAATTCACATCCACACAAATATACTTGTGTGTATATTGACAACAATAATTGGTTAACTTTTGTATGCTGTCAATGGGGTCTCTTGGTGATTTCAAGTCCTAGTGACTCTGTAATTTTGTTGAAACCACCCCAGGATGAACGATAATCCGTTTCGTCTGGTCTAAGCAAAAATATGCATGACCATGTAGTTTTTAGAGAGAAATATTTGTGCTAATCTGTGTGTATGAGCATAGGACTATGTGCGTTATTTAATGTGATCAGCTAACTTTTTGAGTTGTAGATGGTGTGTTTTGTATGCTAGAATTGAATGTTTGTGTGTGTAATGTGTATGTGTGATCATGTCCTACTGTGTACGGTTTCTCTCTTCTACTACTATGATCATGAGTATAATGTTGTCTTGAGGAGCGTGAGCTATTATAGCTAAACCAATGTATAAAACAAACCGAATTTGTGTAGATGATGTTCTATCGTCAAGAATATTAACATGGTGTTTTAACAGCTAAAAGGAAACAACAGCAAACGTTAGTTCGTTGGTATTGTACTATGTAGGATATTGTGGAATCAAGCGCCCTGTAAACAGACACACCATTGCACACTGTTGCTTTGCAAACAGTCTACAATAGTGGTGCGATTCCTACCATATCCACGTCAGTCTTGCGAAAGAACTATACTCTCTTCTCGTGGCTGTATTCACACATCAGGTCATGTACACCGTACCGATGTCCACATGGTCTGCCTGGTGAACACATTCGAGGTAGGCCCATGCGCGAGGAATGCCAGGGTATTGCGGACCAGACCTGAATTGCCACAACTTTGAGTTAGATCAGTGTTAGCTGTTACAGACTCACTACTTGCAGAAGCTTTCGGATGCTTGCCTGTAACATTCCCCTGTGGAGGCTATCACTACGAGTCTTTCAACTCTACGGTCAAGCTACAAACACAGAGAGAATTTGCCAACACCTCACCAGATCTTTCTACATCAATGTCTGTCTGAGCTGCTATGTATCGGCTGAGCTGTTGATTTTAGCAGCAATGTTAGAGCAGAATTTCGTGTTCATCTACAAAAAATTTCGACGTACCGTGCTCCTAAAAATGCATCTAACATCAGTCTAACATTCAGTCTAACTGCACAGACTTGGCAGTATATAGACATGCTTAGGCATAGGTAGAGCGCGCACGAGGAATGCCAGGGTATTGCACTCTGAAAGGTTATTATGCCTGGGTGCCAATCAGCATTGGTTAGTGGTTAGCAGCAGAAAGCTTTTTTGTTTTAGTTGGTTTATTGGCCGCTTACACCGAGATGTATTTGGGCCATGACTCGCTCTTAGAGGTGCTTCCCCGAAGGGTTGCGTTGCTTCCCCGAAGGGTTGCTCTAAATAAGCGTTAAAACTGAAAAATAAAAAAATTATGATGTTGCTAGGGGTGTATGCGGTGCCTGTTGCTGCCTAATGAACTGTTGTTGGCGGGTGTAAGTGTTGGATGCAGTGTAAGAGTGGGTGGAAGGGGGGGGGGGGTACTTTATTTGACTTGGGGGTAGGATGGGGACTCAGGGGCTTCCACAGTGGGTCAGAGATTAAGTTTGCATTCTCATCGAATCAGGAGGAAAATCAATTCCGCCACCACCACCATGCCACAACCCCCCCCACCCCAAGGTCTCCCACAAAAGCCCCACTAAACACGGGTGTTGGAACCAAGAGTCCAGCTACCCCGCCAGTGCCCCACCACACATTATTAAGCCCATCTATTAGAAATATTGTCTGAAATGGCCACTCAGAGTCAAATTATCAGAATTTTCCCGAGGGAGGATCCTAGGACCGCCTAATTATCCAGAGTATTAACCCAGGGACCCACCCCATACACCCTCCCCCACCCCCATTGCAGCCTAAATACTCTCTCCAGGGTTGAAGTTTTTCAAAATTTTCTGATCTCACCTCCAGGGGGGATTTGGATGGGAGAGGAATTGGATGGCATGGCGAGTGTGCATCCATGCGAAATGAGGTGTGGTGGGGTGGACACCCTGGATAGGGGGTGGAGGGCAGTCTGTATAATTAAATCTATAAAACGAACTCAGGTGAGAATTATGAAATAAAAACATACAAGAGATGAAAATCATTGTCAATGTTATCAAATAAAATTAATTAAATTTAGATAATTTCCATGTGATTAAATAAACAAGAAACAGGAAAAATAGAGAACAGAATATCTAGTGTTTGTAAAAGAAATATCCTGGGGAAAAACTTAGAATTAAAACTTGTTGCTATTTGAAATAATAGGTTGATTGCGAATGTTGTTATATAATAGTAATTTTTTTTTGCAATTCAAGCACTGTTGTATGCACACTCTCAGATGTTCATTTACAGTTCGAGAGAAATTTATATTTGAAAATGTTCGATGGAATGACTGGTTCGGTTACCGCGCCAGTCAGTACATTTTCAAAAATAGTCTTGTTTTGATAACTGCTAAACTTAAAGAGAAAATACATTTAGGTTGTCGGAAATATAAAACAAAGCGAAACGCCATGTCCGAGATAGATGCAAGCAAACCGGCAGCAACTTGAGTGATGAATGCTGGAATTTACATTCAGCAGAATCATGAAAACCCTGAAAACATTTTAATGTACACATTTCTATGTGAAATAATAGTGAACAACCAACCCGAGAACCAACATCTTATAACCCTTTCCCAACTAGTACTCCAAATGTCTCCCCAAGCTTGTAGGTTTTTTTTTACAATTTTCTAATCAGTCCCCAGGACTCCATAGGGGTGTTTGGAGGGGGTAGAGTGTGTGCATCCGTGCCATAAGGGGTGGGCCACCCTTAATCGAGGTAGAGGGGAGGGCAGTCTGAATGAATAAATCTGGAACATGAAATTAGATAATTTCCATGTGATTAAAATTAAAATAAAAACCAGGAAAAATTAAAATGGAAGATCTGGTACGTGTAATTACAGAGCAAGAGAAGACTATCCTTGAAAACTTACCACTGGAGTGACTGCCTCGTTTATCGAGCCAGTCATTCCAGTGGTAAATTTTCAAAAATCGTCCTCTCTTGGGCTGCAAACGGACGAGATTAGAAAGGCCTGTGTTATTATTAAATCGTGATAATTGTGATCAATCTGGTCGCTGTGAACTTGCCATTTGAAATTTTGACCCCAAATTGTTCACATTTCTAGATGACCCCTAGGGGTGATCGTCCATGCAGTTTGGTCAAGATATCTCCAGTTATATACTATGTGCCCTGCCTTTTATACTCTCCAGAGAGCATATCTGCTGTTTTACATCAACTTTTGATTGGCCAGAAGCGTATAATGACGTAGTATTATTTGGGAAAACTCTCTAATTTGACATGTCTATAAATCACATGTATAACCTATAATTACTGATTTTATCAATATATGGCTACGATATTTGTTTGGACGACTGTCTGTGTTATAAATTCGTTCTGAATTAAGTTTTCATTGCTGGATAAAGTTGTGAACACCCCAAGAAATATAATAATGCTTGAACAAGATGATAGGCCGTGACCTCTAACCCGGGGCGTGGCTAGTCAAGAGAGCGCAACAAAATTCCCACGGTTGAATTATGTCAAGCGGCGGGTTACAGCAGTTCTCTTGAATTTTTCGTGTATTTACATCAAATAGATACTATATTTTTCTTCATCAAACTATACCATTCTTATTCTCATATGGCCTGAAATTAGCTATGATAAATACAAAAGATGCCGTGTTTCCCTCTAGCATGTCATTCCGACATCTTAAATGGCCGACCCCCCGATAAATGACGTCATGGTTTACTATACGCATTTTCGTGTTTTAAACTCGGCTCCTTCCTTGCTCAAGCATTATTTTAAGGGTTTTTAAGTCAATGGGTGTGTCAAATATACATGCTTCTTTCCATCAATGCATTCCCGCAACAGTGCGAAGCTGAATAAGTTTGTATTTGATTGTGAAAGGTAACATTAAGCAAGTATTTCCTCTTCTTGTTCGGAAAGGTATGTTGGGAGTCCCTCCCCTATGTAGAATAGGTAAACCAACAACTTCGCATAGTACGGTGAAAACCGCTGGTACTTGCATAATACGAGCATCACAACAATTACATTTAATCAGGATTGTTGCTAAATCGTTCCACAATATCAGAATACATGTGAACATCCACCGTAAAGTATGACACTATATTATACATATACTCCCTGGTTACATCGTGCATGCAGTATCTCATTTTATTTAAATTTAGTCTGGAGTGGTTTATTATTATATAGGACTTTTGTATGCTACTGAGGGTGGGGTGGGGTTGCAGGGAAGAGCTCATCACAGTAATATTAAGTTGAGATAGTTGGAGTTGTTAAGAATCGTCATATGCATTGATCGTGTGCGGGCTATTTAAAGGGAAATTCCAGTGAAAATCGGAAATAAGTCAACTAAAAATATACTATAATCCGAAATAGTTGCCGCAAAAAAATATAAAATACACTGTTCCATTGCCGAGAAATAATAAAATGAATATGTCCAAACCGCTCGAAAACGTGACTCCTGGGGCATCCATTTTCTCGCAACGAGAGCGAGAAACCGCGAGATTATGACGTCAACGACACACCAGCAAAATATCGCCAGCGCTTTTAGATTTACCTGTTTACTTCGAATATTTTTAATTAACCCTTTACTGACCAAATTCTGTCAGGAAAATCAGAATATTTCCTTATTGAATGGCCATTTGCAGACTATTTTTTTAAATTTACCACTGGAATGGCTGGTTCGGTTACTGAGACAGTCGTTTTAGTTGTAAATTCTCAAAAAAGCCTTCTTTTGACCTGCGTCCTCAATTTGACGATTGCAGAGACCAGTGCTGGCGTGAAATGGTTAAATCGCATCATGTCCGCATGTCAAGCATGGGCTTGCAGTAATAGAAACGATCATCGAAAGGGTATGGCAATTGACATTTTCAGATACCGGATCCACAGAAGCATCCGCATGAAAAGGGGCTAACTGAAAGATGGCTTCATAACATCGGCGCTGGATGGATATCTTTCACATTTAAATTTGGAAGACACAAGTTTAGAACATATAGTCTTATAATTTTAAAATAATGTGTCATGCAGTTCAAAACAAAAGGCGCGGTACTTAATTTTAATATAACAGAATCAAACTCGACAATTAACGTCGTATTTGCTTGCATCAATTGTAAAACGGGATTTGCAAACCAAAATGAAACGATGTCGCTGATTGCCTGGTCGGTCAATTATAGGCAACCGCTTAGCGGCTTACTTCGTAGACGATAGTAGGTGACAGCTAGTAAATAATGACAAGTGTACGCAAGACATAATTAGTAATTTAGTGCTTTCACACTATTTAAAATCCAGCGTTATTAATCATTTACAACGTTTACTCCCAATTTTAAAATAACTATGCAGAGTGTTGAATATTCTGAATTAAATTTTCCTGGAATTATGTTGCAGTAGCTTCCAAACTAATTAGTTTCACACAATAGGCCTATGCAGGTTAAATTTTAAGCTTTCTGCTTTTCTGTCCTTGAAAGAGTTAACTAATTCATCCCAAATTTTTAAATGTTGACCCATATTTACTGCCTGTTGAATATTTTGAAACTGGAATTTGACTGGAAGCAGAAGTTGCAATAGCAACAGCTTTCAGAGAAATTACATTCAACATTTATTCAACTAACATATTTTTCAAGAATTTGTTGTAGCTGGTTGATTGCAAACACGCTCCTGGCATAACCCTTCAATGTTTAAAAAAAATATAAATTGCCCATAAGAAAACAATTTTTGACAATTTAGCACGACAATGACTGGCGCAATCATCGGGACATTAATTGCACTTTAATTTCCTCCAAACACTGTGGCAAAGTGTCAGTTGATTAGGTAGTTCGCTAATTATCGACGAGATGCAAGATTTACCTCCCCTGGTTACGGCTATCCTCGATCGCGCAAAGAGAGTAGGTGTGTCGGTGACATCAGCTGCTTGTCCAGAATGGCGCCTCTATCTACTGGTTACTTTAGCAATTTAAATTGAGGATATTGTAGAGAACCTGCCTCTATCCTATTTCCTATGATGTTTATTGTATAGATAGTTAGCGTATTCTATGATGTAATATTGTTGCTATCACGAATACTGGTAACTTGTAGTCATTTTATTAATTCTAGCTTGACATACAAATTCACTATTTAGCATCATTAGGAATATCTAAATCTGTACAATACAGCATTTAATTTAATATTTTAGGCATATTATGTCCAGATATAGACATGGTGTATACGGCAGCTGTAAGCGGTTTCAGCTGTGCTCGGTTTTGGTACAGCTCGCTTGCGCAGTTCATACCCATGCGGCTGTGTAGGGGTGAGCGGTTTCAGCGTGTGCAACCACATCAAACGCCAGCTTTTTGAAATGATTTTAATTACTTGACGGAAGTTAGGCCACTTTATCTATTTGAAACTTGATATTAGTCCTTTCTGAGTGTTACTGACCATTTTAAATGCTTTTAATTGTCCATTTTAAAGCTTTTGTAATATTTACACGCACTGTTTTCTACGTCACAATGGTCCAAAGTTAACAAAAAGGGGTGTTTTCTTGCAGTTCGGGGTCCGTACCTGTTCGGACCGAACAGCGTTAACCTCGTAAAACATTAGCAGAAATCAATCTTCCAAACTAAACTAACTTTAACAAAGTAAATGAGATGGGTGTATTGGAATGTATTCATTCATTCATTCATTAAATTCTACTTTCATTCATTTACCCTTTTCATCACTGCACGCATAGTACCCATGCAGTCTCTTCTCAGAACTCATTCATTACATTTACTACTTCTTCTTCTACTGCTGTTATCCCTCTTTACCAGTGGAACCGGACAATTCAGGTACAGACCAACTCAGCTGTAATGAACACAACGAGGCAACTGGGATAGTGATACCAGAATTCGGATTGGATATAACAGGGAACTATAGCTTGGCTTCAAGCTACGGGTGGCTGGATATAACATACTAGACATTGAGGGCACCCTGTCTTGGCTTCAAGCTATGAGTGGTTGGATATAACCAATACTAAACGTTGAGGGCACCATAGCTTGGCTTCAAGCTATAGGTGGCCTGGTTATTGCAGCGCTGCTATCCACTGCGAGTGCTCAGGTTTAAGGCCGTGTCTGTTCGGCTGAACCGGGGTCGCTACAGTATCTTTTTTATTTGTTTGCATAAAATTGTGCTCTTGGTCTCAAATTAATGCGGAAAATTAGTACTTTACGTCAGATGCATAAAATCCCCCAGTGGAATATCCCTTTAAGTGTAGTAGTAGTGAAAGTAAACTGTAACGTCTGTTTATGTTTAGATGTATTACTTCAATTATTAGGTTATGTTAGTTTATCTATAGTGGTGGTGGTCGTGGTGGTGGTGGCGATAATGGAGGTTATGGAGCGTTTCTGTGGCAATACCCTGTGGCCCAGAACCTGCATTATTACGATTGTTATTAAAGTCGCTAAACTCGCGCAAACGAATTCAACCCGACACCAGTGTTGATAACCCGAGGCAATCGAAATGCCCCTTCTACACTTATTAGATGTCTGTGGATGTTATTGATTGACAGCGAAGCCAACAGAAATTTTATGGCCGTCAAAATATGGCGGACCACAAATTACAGTTGTTGTTGATGTTTGTTGTTTTCGCATGTGTGCTTGATTCGGTAAATGCCATTATAGAATGAGTTCTATCACAATGACAACATGTAGTTGTTATATGGTTATTACATTTATGGCAATTATTATCTTATGTTACCAGTTTTCGTATTTTGTTTGTTTTGATTCCAGGAAATGTTTTTTATAGGATGGGACAAACAAACTCCATGACATTTAGCTGAAACTTGTACTTTCATTAGGACAATTACCAGGGCTATATTATTATTATCATAAATTTCTCCTGTACAAAGGTCGAAAGGAGCACCTCCGGATTGGATCATTGGTTGGAGTAAAGTGAGTTCTGTAGTGTAGTCTGAATATGAACGTATATACTATGGGTACCGAAGTTAGTGAATCTAAGCAAGTAATGCACTCGTGAAAGAAAATTCTGCGCAAGAATTTAACACAATGTGAAATAACACTTCCAAAAAAATTATCCTGACCTATGTCACTGGGACCAACTCCAAAGCAGCCCCGAGTGTAGAGCCACCTTCACAGAGAAGCCTCTGTTTGGCTATAGACGTAATTCATCTTTTAAAGTCACACTAGTCAACGCTAAATTTACAGACCCAAAAAGGGCAGGAAAACGGGACACAACCATAGCCAACCCAATCTAAACATGCACTAAACACAATTGCAATTTTTGCCACAACATGGACCAATCTCACACATTCAGAAGCTCACACACAGGGCTCAAATACCATATAAAAACAAAAACATTTTGTCAAACAAGCAATGTCATTTATTTACTAACATGCAACAAGTGTTGTAAACAGTACATGGGAGAAACAAAACATGAATTCCAAGTACGTATTAAGGAACATTTTAGGGACATTAAGAACAAAAAAGACACACCTATCACTATTCACTTTAATCTCACTAATCACTGTTCCTTAAACTATATGATCATAGAAGTACTCCGCCATGACCCTGATAGCACAGGAGCAATGGCTCCCCGCAAGGATCGTGAGAAATTCTGGATCCACCAACCTCACTGTATGGATCACATCAGTATTAATCATACCGATTGGTAACCTTTTAAACTACTAAGGTAGTAAAACTTAATTAGTGATTCTAGTTACCAAGCCTCTCTACCCTTGGTGACGCTTATGACATAATTTAATTATGTCGCACCTGCGATGACGCAACACTGTGTATTAGGTATTATACACCAACGTCAAACTCTATTATAAAACCATTTAACAATCATATGAGTTTGAATCGTGTTTGTTAATGGACCGTTTCCACTGCACTAAGTGCACTAGTAGCTATAAGCTCAGCTCTGTATAGACACGATAGAATAGTCCACAGGCAACAAGGAATTTGGTGGTGTCTGGTCTGCGGCGAGAAGAACAACAGAACAGAACAATTCAGATCACACCTGGGTGTTCGTCACGGGCTGTTCCCGACACAACAACAAATTGTCATCAGTCTATGTAACATTACAAGACGAGTAACAGCCTGTGACATTGCCACCACCAAGGAAAGATGTCCACGGAGATCACCGTACAGACACACCACACCAGCACCCACGGAAAACTCACCAACACAGGCTCTACCAGCAGCACCAACAAAAGCTCTAACAACACCACCAGTGGCACCAGAAACAGTTGAAAACACATCAGATGAACCACCTGCCGAGCAACCCCCAGTCAGTCCGGTTCTCACCAGGGCTATCCCCGCACCGACCTGACGAGCCGTGGCACTCACCAGGGTATTCCGACCCGCTATCTAGCCCGGAACCAGACTGTACAACAAACCTGTGGTACAGAGCGCCCACACTGGACGACTGGTGGGAGAAAGAAACCTTTTCCAGTAGACACCACCCACATCACAGAATCCCCGACACGAGGGAATAATGACTGGAGGGAAGATGAACTGAGACCAGAGTCACTCCTGGCCCTCCTAGAAGAATGGTAAAGCTAAGAAACCACTACTTTTTTATACCCCGCCAAATTTTTTGGCGGGGTATTATGTAATGGCGCCGTCCGGGCGGGCGTGTGGGCGGGCGGCAGAGTGGTTTCCGGATGATAACTCTGTTACCGTTTGTCGGATCGCATTGAAACTTCATAGGGTGGTGGGACTAGGCCTGGGGAAGAAACCTATCGAAATTAATGATGATCCGAAATCCAAGATGGCCGCCAGCCATGGGCTACCATCTTGAAAGTTAGTTTCTGGATTTCATTTATTGGATCACTTCCTACGGTTGTTGCAATATGTCTGGTGAAGAAACTTATTGAAATTTACGATAATCCAAAATCTAATATGGCTGCCAGTCAGCGGCAACCATCTTGAAAATTGGTTTACGGACGATACCTCCAGGACCATTTAACGGATTGCTTTGACACTTCATAAGGATGACTGGTCTGATGGGGCTGAGGAAGAAATAAATATTTTCCAATAGCTCTCATTCATTGGTTTGTCATCATGGTGGGGTATTATGCGCCATTTGCGGAGCTCTTGTTCAATAACAACGGCACCATCTCCCACCAAATTTTTTTTTTAAATGAACACCAGTTCATCTATTACGTTAATTTTGAAATTAAAAATTTTAACACCAGAGTGGTAAGGGCTAAATATCATTGGTTATTTGGACTACATGAAGGTCTGGAGAAGAGAAGAACCCTAAGAGAGAAATCTATGATACAAAATCAAAAATGGCCACCAACCATCGGTCCAACCATCGGTGACCATCTTGAAAATTGGTTTACGGACGATACCTCCATGACCGTTTAACAGATTGCTTTGACACTTCATAAGGATGTCTGGTCTGATGGGGCTGAGGAAGAAATAAATATTTTCTGATAGCTCTCATTCATTGATTTGTCATCATGGCGGGGGTATTATGCACTGTTTGCGGAGCTCTTGTTCACAAACTGTTCTAACTAACTTTTTTTAAATAATTTTCTTTCCAACACAAAACTCAAAACATCTCACTGATATATTCTTAAAATCTGAATATGTCAGTCCTCTGAGGAGTACAGCCATAACACTGGCATGAAACGCTAGCCGTCTGGATCACCAATGGACCATTTTCGCAAACATGCAAAATAATGACCGACATACTCCTTTTTTACCACCAAAAATGAAAACGTTGCAAAACCTGCAGAGCCACAAAAAATCACTCATTCCCCCATTGTTCTTTGCACAAACCACCCGCAAAGTATACACACACACACAAATGTACAAACCAGTACAATCTGTCATGTATACAATCAACCGGGTACATGCAACTAACAATATATACAAATACTCCAACATCTGAGCACACACAAAAACAACCAAATGGTACAACTGGGTATACGGGAAACATGTGTACACAGCCAAGCGGGTATACAATGACAAGAACAATTAAACACTACCCCAACAACCGGGTACAAGTACTCATCTGAATGGGTACAAACACAGGGGTGTAAATTTGTGGCGAATGGCTGAGCGCGTTTGCGTGGAGGTTACGCAAACACAATTTTACGAGACCTATATCCGTTCTCCATAAAATACCTATTTTTGTTCGCTATAAAAAAATTCAGCACCGTAGGCTCTCGGTACTAAGTACACTTAGAATATTAATTGTTTTCATATGATAGACATAGTAGTTACATGAAATAATTCATTTTTGTCATCAAAATATGTTCGACGAATGGCTTTTTGTTGTGGCAGACTGAAATGCGTAACCAGCTCTAAGGAATTTAGTAGATAGCTTGACCCTTTTTAACTTGTACACTTTAAACTGACAATTTACTGGAAATGCGATTTACTGGAAATAAGTTACTACGCACTGGTTTTCCTGACATATAGACCTGTTTACTCGGTCGCTCCAAAGTAATGAACTACTTAAATATCGGGTGGTATTACTCTCGGAACCTTCCACTAATAATATATTGGGTCATATAACCCATCAAGGTGGGCGCTAAGATATTGCTTTACTGCATTTAAAAGTGGCACAGTGACTAGATATTTTGTTCCGCCATTATCCATCAATGTTGATCATGAGAGTCGCACAGAGATTGGTTGAAATAAATCATGTGATTAATTCGTTATGGATGACAGCGAGTCACATGATCAAAGTTTTACTACGATAGTGATTTTTCATTCATGCCTAATGACATCGGATTGCCTGCGAGCCAATCATAAAATACGACTGCGCATTATCGATTATTATTAACTACGACTGCGTGATCGCGTGAGACATTTTTCATTACTGGTGAATTAGCAGACCCCCCCCCCCCCCCCCTCTAGGCTGATTTGTGACATAATTTTTAATGTTGAAATTAGTAACCGGGATCGCGCCTTTCTGTAAGAATGGAATGTTTACGTTACCGGACAACTGTACCAGAGCTGATAATGCAATCTACTGGCAGATAGAAATAGCGCTAGAAAAATATTTCTTCCAAAATTAGCAAGTTGCACTAGAGTGCAACCGATATACTAGACAGCGTATCTATCCCTACCAGCAAGTAATATAGGTACTGGGAAGGGAGACCTACAGTCATGGGACCAACTTTCTCCCTAAAGGGTCTAAATTTAGAAATCAATTTTGGGGTGAGTTTTATTTTCTCGCCTGCGAAGCAGAAGAGAGACAGGGATTACTCATTCCGGCGATGGTGTCGGCGACGGCGGCGTTGTCCGTATAGATTTGTACTTTTGGTTACAGTTTTTTCATTGGCTTATATCTCATGAATGGCTCATCTAATTTCAGTGAAACTTTGCAAAATTCGTCTACACTATACAAGGATGCTATCTCTATGGCAATCAATATCATTTTGGAACATTTTATCCATATTTTTCGTGCTTTTGGACTTAGAATTTTTATGCATTTTCTGTGCATGTACTTTTGGTTAAGGTTTTTTTCATTGACTTAGATTTCATCAATTGCTCATCTAATTTCAATGAAACTTTGCAGAATTGATCTACACTATGCAAGGATGAAATCTCCATGGCAACCATTATTAGAATTTTAGGATATTCATGAATTTTCATTTCATTTGGACTCCCTTGGTATTTTTGGCTAAGGTTTTTGGTTACGGTTTTAAAAGCAGCTATGCCTCTGTAATGCCACATCAAATTTTGATTAAACATCATGACCTTGTTTGCCTTCACATTTGATGTGTTACCAGTTTTCTGTATGTGCATCATATGATGTGGCTATGGTGGTTTTTGTCTCGCCTGCAAAGCAGAAAGCGAGACATAGGGATCACTAATTCTGGCGCCGGCGTTGGCGGCGGCGTCAGCGTCGTCCGTCATTTGTGCAGTTTTGGTTAAGGTTTTTTAATCAACTTGTTTTTCATCACTGGCTCATCCGATCTCAATAAAACTTTACAGAAGTGATCTATACTATACAGGGATGTGATCTACATAACAACACATTTAATTTTGGGGTCATTTTAATTATTTTTTTCACGGTTTTTGACTTTTTGCCAGTGCAGTTTCGGTTAAGGTTTTTTAAAACAACATTTGTACCCACAGGGGTTTATCGGATTTCAGTAAAACTTCACAGATTTGCTCTATACCATGCTTATGACTAGCCCACATCAACAGGAAATTGATTTTCAAATTTTTTCAATATTTATTTTTGGTGTTTGGACTTTGATAATTTTAGGCCTGATTTGCATCCAGGTTATACTCATTATGTTTTGGTTAAGGTTTTTTTCAAATGACAATTTAATCAACAAAGATTTGCTTTTGAAACTTGAAGCATGGGGATGCATATACATATGGGCAAGGATGTGCATGACACTTTGAATTTTGTTCTGACCCTCTCGGGGCTGGGCCCAGGGGTCAAAAGGTCAAAATTGGCCAGTAATTATCGATTGTAATGCAACTCCTCCTAGACCATTTCAGATAGAAACTTGAAACGTTGGATGAGGATTGTACATATGGACAGGGATGTGTATGACACGTGAAATATTGGCATGACCCCAGGGGCAGAGAGCCCTGGGCATGGGAAATGTGGGGTCAAAAATTAAATTTTTCCAAAAGTCATGTCGCATATCATTGTCAAGCCAATGTCTACAGTACAAGGAATTATTTTGATCTTGGGTCAAATTGAGGGTAGGGGGCATGGTCAAAAGTAGGCACCAATCGATTGTACCGGTAATGCAACCCTCTTAGACCATTTCAGATAGAAACTTGAAACTTTGGGGATGGTTGCACATATGGGATGTGCATGACACTTTTGGAATTTTGGTATGACCCCAGGGGTACGGCCCTGGGGTGGGAAATGTTGGGTAAAAAATACAATTTTTCAAAAGCTTATCATGTCGCATATCATTTTTAAGCCAATGATGAGTAGACTACAGTACAGGGAATTATTTGTATCTTGGGTCAAACAGAGCGTGAGGGGAGGGGTCAAAAGGTCAAAAGTAGGCACGAATCGATTATAACGCAACTGCTAGACCATTTCCCATAGAAACTTGAAACTTTCGGTATGAGTACACATATGGCCAGGGATGTACATGGCACTTTTGAAATTCCATTATGACCCACAGGGGGTGGGGGCTATGGGTATTTTCCAAAGGTGTTCATATCACATATCATTTTGAAGCCAATGATGAGTAGACTACAGTACAAGGAATTATTTTGATCTTGGGTCAAACTGAAGGTCGGGGTCGTGGTTGAAAGTGGGCACCAATCAATTGTAACGCAACTACTAGACCATTTTACATTCAAATATGTATTATGCTGATTGTTTTTGAAAATGTGTCTTCTTTTTTCAGACTATGAACTTTGCTTATAGTCCAGTAGAAATTGACATGGACCCGGACATTGTAGTCAACAGTCCAATTTTTTGGTTTAATTATATCAGCATGACCTAAAATAGCTGCCAGAAAAATTCTCAAAAATTTGCAGTTGGCGAAATATGTTTTTAGGGCAAATTAAAAATGGCTGCCAAAATGTGGGTTAAAATTCAGGGAATATGTCATTTAGATAGACCTGACAATTCTCGGCAGGCTTACCAAAGAAAATTACTTTAAACAAATGATAAACTGTGTGATAAATACAAACTAAGCAATTTTTATGTGTAAATCTCTCAAAAACCTCTCAATAAACTTAGGAAATACAATGAAACCATACATAACGGATGATTCATACTTCATCATGGTTTGAGCTGTTTTGGCAGTGACCTTCGCATTTACAGTGAATGCTATAGGCAATGCCTTTCTTGGAGCAGCTACATGATACACATAAACGTGTACTGCTAATACACTGACATCGTATATATCTATAAGTAGCGCCGGTGGGGCTGGCGCCTTGTCGGTGATGATTGAGGACACCGCTCCATCTTCTACCTTATATCCATATTCTTCCTTCTTCAACACAGTTCTTAGGTGGCGCCATGTACTGACTTGGTGATGTACACGAAGGCTATTGAAATATGCTGCTCTACAGGTGGGTGGCATGTGCTCAACCGGTATATGCTTAGAAGAAATGGCATTCAGGTATCTGAGATTGTCTAACCCCTGACTTTTCGACCCTCCACTGTACAAGGCTTTAATGAATTTTTCTCCAATTACATGTACATCTTCCTTTGATGCGGAGATGTCACCAAATATAACTACATTCTCTCGCAACTTCGGTGAAGACTGAAGCTTTTTAAGTTGCTTTACCTTGCCCATGCCATACAAAGCTGATGTAGTATCACAACCAGACATACTGTGGGCAAATGGCAGACACATGCACAGCTTTCTACCTAAAATATCTTTAGCCACTGTAATGCATATCTTTTGTTGCCTAGTTTGTAGGAAGATATTTGAAGCCATGCTTGCATGAAAGAGTAGCAGAATCAAAATATCTGTGTCATCGGCAACAACTATCGTGGGTCGCTCTGGTTGTGACAGTTCTAATGCCTTTCTTACGATCACAGCATCACCTTCATCTCCAGCATGCTCTACCTCAACACCTGCATTTGTTAAATGTTCTGCCAACAAATTTATGGTGCTCTGCTTATTGTGTGTGTTTGACAAAAATCCAGCCTTGTTTCCTGGAACAGATGTTTTGTTTTGAACCGCCACATCAGGGAAATCTGGTTGATTAACTCGCCGCCTCTTCTGTCCTTGGTCCTTTGTTGTTGGTGCATTATAGCTATCAAAGATTACGCATATCGGCACTCCAACCACTCTACAATGTATAACCGCAGACACAAATGAGCTACATACAGTTTCCATCGTCCCGATCTTTGGCCAACCTATCCGATGTAAAAGTGTGCAACCATCAAAAACTCTTGCTGCTGGCTCTGGGATCAGTTGCTGTACAATCGCAGTGTCCATGTCAACTATGTACTTTGCCAGTTGTGACTTTTGGTGTTTCCTCATAGTACCATCATCGTGGAAAAGGGCTGGACATACTGTGGCAAGTTCATATTCAAATATACTTTTATCTAGAGGGCCGGAAACATAGGCGCTAGACATTAAGTGATGGTAGAGTTCTTGAGAAGACAAATGAACGTCTTCGCTTCCGACGTTGACCACTTTTCGCATGACAGCAAAAGTCACAGATTGGTCTGTTCTCTTGAGGATACTATCACCAAACTTTCTTTCATTTAACTTCTCGTGAATTTTCTGGCCAATGTTAATTGCATCATCAACAGTAACACGATGATCTGCAATTAATCCTGTAGCAATGTTTCTCAACTGATGCTCATTAAGCATGAAAGGATTGTGTTCCATAAGAAACAATTTAAGCTTCCTCACGTCTTCTAGATCGTGTTTCATGTTTGCTGGGTGAATTTCCCTATGCTGTTCTGACCATGTTCCCGTGAATGTGTCAGTCAACGATCGCAGAGCATGTGTGTACTGTGCTATGATATGTGCTGTGAGGAGCCATTTTGTTATAGCAGAATCCTTGTGTGTTATGTTGATCAATCCTCCTTGAGTTTTTCCAGCTCTCATAAGGCACTGCTCGATGGTCATATCCGACCATGTACCACTCCAATACACTTTTTCATTTCTACGGACAGTAAAGTATCCTTCGTGCATGGGCCCTTCAAGGCAGGGGCATAGTTCAAGAGAATATTGAAGATAAAGGCGACAACATTTCGTATAATTGTTATGCCCAGTGGCAGCAAAGAATGGCAACATTAGCTGTGTAGCTTTCAGATGGAGTCGGCAGTCACCAGTACGTTCAGCTCTGATGAACAACCTTACAATTGCTACAAAGTCCATGAATAAAGACCATAATTTGCCTGTTCTGGACTTTGCTATATTCTTCCTCAAATCACAAACTTGCTTACATAGATTTTGCAAATATTCATTGTTACAAACATCATCTGGTGAGATATCATGTGACATGAGTTCGTTACATAGATTGTGTAGCTGTGACCACATGTCATCTGTTGCCATATGGTTTTGAGTTTCATGTGTTGTAGAAATTTCGTCTTTGGTTGGCTGTTCATTTGATGAGCTTTAACTATCATCATCAACGTCGCTGTCTTCATCTTGCAACTCAGAGAGTACAGATTCATCATATGTGTTACATGAGATGTTGTCAGCTGTACCGTCATTAAAAACTCCATCTTGTGGTTCAATTAACAGAAGATGCAATGCAGCATCTATCATGAGACGTGCCATCAGTGTCTTTTCCATCCATCATTTTGGGGAGAGAGTTTCTAGCGTAGACAGTTGCCCACAAACCATCTAGCCCACTCCCCTCCATGATCTTACAGCCAGCGCCAAGAAAAGACATTAGTTGGTGGAAACCACCCAGACGTATGTACATATTCGCAAACTGGATGAAGTTGTCTTGCCTAATTTTGTAGCTTTTCAAGTACAACGGTTGGTCAAATGTTATGGTTGCACAGTAGTGGTGATATAAACGACTGCTTCCCAGCTGCTTGCATAATAACATGACATACACACACCAGCATCAGTTTCTTTTTTAGCTTAGCGGATTCGCTGCGAGGTTCAGGATATATACATGAAATTAGTTCTTTTAGGGTATCTGGTACCGCACGCTCAAGCTTTTCCAAGTCTAAGCTCGACGGCTCTGGATACACATCTGTATTTTAATCTATATCCTTGATACTTTGATTAACCAAGGACCCCACCAGTCTGAGTAGTCATATATTCTCATCTTGATCATTACTTGTTGATGCTGCATTATATCAATCATGTATGATAGATGAGGCTGCATACGTTAGTGTGACTACGTTTGTACGGCCTTCAACCTGAGCTATTGTCACGTCTTTCCCAAAATGATCAACAAGATGGCGTTGGATGTGTTATATGCTGTATCCGGGGACAGCAGTCGGCAAGTAACTGATTAACTGTAAACGAAGATCTTGCAATGTAAACAGTTGCTGTTGCTGTTCTGGCTTTGTTAGCCAAGCACACAAATGGTTGAATGCTGCATCATTTATGTCATCAAAATTCTGTTTATTAGACAATGAAAGACCACATGAGCGGATGCTTTTACAAGATATGAATTCTTGCATGCACTGTCGATGGTATTTTGTCTCTACCGCACAGAGATCACCATCAAAAAGTATCCTGGCCTTTAAATCGTCTGCCTTTTCTCGCAAGTTTTCAGCAAGCTTTCTTGGATTATGCTATGTTTATGTTTTCCGATAAATTTTATGCTGCTGATGGGAGAATGTCATTCAGGGTGATGCTGAGCAGCATCAAAATCAAGTTCATTAGTGCAAATTAAGCAATGTGTATGATAATCATAGGGGGTACATTCTGATCGCAGTGTAGGCGTGGATGCTCGTAATTTTTCATTGTCTCTGTCTACAGTCTTTTGGGCCTTTGCGATATTTCTGGATGATGTGTAGTCCTTATAGCATTTATCGTGTACATAGTGTTCATTCGACAAAGATAATTTGAAACGAATATCATCTCCACGCCTTTCTGACGCGTCTGTCAATGTTGAAATCCTCTACGAGCAACTTTTCTACACCTGCAATCATTATAATCATCACAAATGACACAAATCTCTTCATGCCGCGTGTCAGCCATAGTTCATTTCTTTTGAAAATTGATTGAATAAGTATTTAGATTCGATAGATCGAATTATAAATCAAAAGTGCTTTTCACTTTACTTTGATTACCACTTTCTAAATATACCCCGGTCTATATATTATTGTAAAAATAAACGTACTAATATCAGGAATATTTATGTTAATCATCTTTTAGCTTCGGGCAGTAACTAGTTTAAATACGTCTGATTGCCTGACCGTCAAATATTTGAAGAAACAATTTAAATCGCTGCATATAGCGCTATTCTTAGGCATTCGTTTTGCCAGAAAAAAAGGGATTGCTACTATATAGATGTTTAACGCTAAAAATCCATTTTGTTTTATTATACATGAAATTATCTTAAGTAGAGAATGTGTCAAATACGACAATACAGCATGGTAAGCACCAATAGTTATCGGTAAGGCTAATTTCAGGAGTAGTTAACAGAATACTTACTAAATTATACATGTTTTTTTGTATTTCGCATGTCATGTTATAAGGGTTAAAAAAACATGTTTCCCCAAGTGAGAATTTTCTGTGTGCACTTAGGACAGTCATATGAAGAATCTGAAACCAAAATGTGGATGTTAACTAAAATGTCCGGGTGCACCTATTTTCTCGTCAATTTCTACTGGCCATTTTCATATTTGTTTTGTTGTAGTTTTTTGTGGATCACTCATTTTCAACAATGGCTCACCAGATATCAACACAATTTTACAGCAGAGTTATATACTATGCAAGAATACCCTCTACATCATTACTAGTTTCATTTTGAAAAAAATTTCAAGATCAGACTCCGCAGTTTGATAAAAAAAAGTGTCCATGTTCGATTGGTTACACTGGTTTGTTGGTGCATTACTCAATATGTGTATTACAAACCATGTCAAGTTTGCTTTGCCAATCAACACTCCATGCCTTTACAGGTGAGACATTGTACATAAGGTTGCTCGATTTCGATTAATCGCGATTATATAATTCAAAATGATCATGAACGATTATAAAATTAAATAATCGTATAATCGCCATGTTGAAATTTTTGTCAAGACACTTTTACGCTTGTGAAACTCTGCTCGCGTTACCAATCATGAAAACAAACAATACTTATGGAGAAAGCGCGTTGAATTTCCGTGGTATTTCGCTTAATTGAAGCCTGGGCTTCTATTAGGACAAGAGGTGTTGTTATTACACAACAAAAACATCCATTACCGTTCAATCACTACTTGCTAAATCAATTATCTGCATTTAGCTATCAGAATAAGATTTTTATGCTTGCATACACACCTCCCCATGCCTATTCCTCTTAATATGGACCCTCAACCAGGCTACTGGTTAAGTCCATCTCCAGCATACTGACAGATATAGACTGGCACCAGTCTATGCTCATCCAATAGTGATGCCTGTCACTAAGCGCGCTTGCGCATGCGCACTCGAGCCCAAATAGGAAACAGATTCACTTTTCAATTATTCTGCTTGCAGAACAACTGCTTAAATATTTTACAAGAGTTGTTTGTGCTTTGCGCTGTGTCAGTTACACTATTGTCTCATATTACAAAGGAATATGCCTAATATGAAGTCAATGCTCCCTAAGTTACGTTTAGGAAGTATATTCGTGGTTATATTGTATTTTATAACTACAGTATGTTCATATTGTTACCGGTTTTCGTGGAAGATCGTTCTCGTTTCATGGTAACTTAGTTATTATGCCTATATCATCATCATCATATTAATTCTCTAGCATTCAACCAAGAGCCCTTATCAATTTACTTCTAGTGCATTATAAGGATTATCATTTATCCCTATGCAAGTTGTTTTCTTGTCGGTAGGGATTTTGTTTTCTAATTTGAACTTTCCCACCTTTTTAGAAGTGCGTTTTATGTTTATAGTCTCCTTTTTACGATTTCCTAAGCGGTATGCTTCATTGTTACGCTTTTTTCATTTTTAGGAGTCTGGTAAATCGTCAGATAAGACGAAATGTGCGTCTACGAAATGTGATCACCTTCACTCAGTTGATTTTGCTGGACATGTCTGTGTGAAATGTACTTCTTGCATCCTCACAACGATGTGTGGGATTTGTAAAGGGTGGCCGGTCTCGGTTTCAAAGGCATTTTTTAAAGATTTACCATCCAAACAACCACTGCCATCTGGTCGTCCTTCCCCTACCTCTGTTGCTAGTAAGGCGAAAGTTGTGTCTTTTGCGAAAACTAATGTATCTATTCTTGTAGCAACGGAGGGGGGGAGCCTCTTCGGCGAATCAGATGCCGTATTAGCGTTATTTGCGAGATTTGAGTCCTTCGCGTCTATATTGACCAAATCACTGGATGAAAGGATATCTTCTGCTATTAAGGAAGCAAAGAAACAGGATGTTTCTTCCGGTTCTGATGATAGCCAGAGGGCTAGCGGGCGTTCCCACAAATGGGGAAAACCGATCCCTCTAACCTCCATGCAGGTTATCAAGTCTCCTAAGCAGAAGTCTAGAGCGACTAAGCTCTCGAAGGTGGGCTCGTGTAGTGCACCGGGTCAAACCCACATTAGACTTGAGGGTGACGGGCATAACCCACAAGCAGTGGTGGCGGAGGCTGAAGCTGACGTCCATAAGTCTGGTGCTTATGCTAATGCCAATTTTTCAGTCATACCAGTAGTCAAGGTTCTTCGTAGATCACCCATAGCTAAGAGGTCGATTTCTAGTCTTGCTAGTTCTTCCTGTTCCGTTGTGGTGGACTCGGGTTTACTTCCGTTTTCCGATGCTTCTTCCATTCCGTCCGTTTCTGTTTTAACTTCCGGTTTAGCAAGACGTCCGGGTCTTCGGGATCCAGTTCTTTCTTCTCTTGCGTCCGTTTCCATTAGGACTTCCGGTTTGTAGGAAATCCAGGTCTTAAAGATCCGGTTATTACTTCCGTTCCGTCCATTTCCGGTATGATTTCCGTTTTTGTAGGACATCCGGGTCTTCAAGATCCGGTTCCTAGTTTCATTTCCGGTTTCAGCAGCGCTTCCGGTCATACCGGATATCCGGGGTCTGAGGACTCCTACTATTTTTCGACTTCCGGTAGAAGCGCTTCCGTTTCCGTTTTGGATTCTGGTATGTACACTTCCGTTTCCGGTTCTAGAGGTGTACTTCCAGGTCGTGCAGATCCGGATAGACATTTGTCTTCCGCTTCCGGTTGGGAGGTAACTTCCGGGATAGCGAGAGATCATAATCGCTTAGTGTCGTCTAATTTTTTACCCGAGCATCATCTTACGCTGCCGTTTTCAGTTTCATCGTTAGATTCTGAGAATTTTTCCGAGGATAAGCATACGGTTTGTGATGATAGGAGTTTTGTAAATTCTGGTTCGGAAATATCTCAACGGGTGTTTTCTCAAGATTCTGTAGCTTCCAATTATGACTTTTCTTCCTTCTCAGGTAGTTGATGTTGATTTATCTTCCCAGTCTTCTCCTTCCTTTCGTGATGTCGTTTTGAATTCATCTTCTTCTAGGTCTTCTTCTTTCTCCTCCTTTCAGCCTCCAGGTTTTAATCCTATTTCTTCTTCTCTTTCTGCTAAGGATTTCTCATCCAGTCATGTGTCTAACGCATCTGCTCTCTTTCAATCTTCTCTTCCTCCGGGTTTCTCCCGTCTTCCTTCTTCTCTTTCCTCTCAAGGTCAGTTGGATCATTCTTCTTCATCATCTTCTCATTCATTCTCTTCTCTTCCTCCTTCCTCCTCTTGTTCTTCTCCTTCTTTTGATCATCTTGATCCGATTGTTTCTGTGGGTCTTTCCCCTGAGCTAGAATTTCAAATTGTTGATTCAGGCTTAGATTTTTCCTTGTTCTCTGTGGTTAGGGATTCTTCTTTAGATCGTTCGTTCGTTTCTGCTCGAGGTTTTCTGCAAGTTCTCTGGTTCTTCCTTTCTTGTCCTCTAGTCAAGATCAGGGTAGGGATTCCTTTTCCTCTCAAGTTTCTTCCTTTCCTGAGTCCGCTAGAAGGCCCTCTTCTCCTGTTTCCTCTAGGGCAGGTGAACCTTTAGTTTCAGGTGACTCCTCTCTTCTCTTCTCTTCTTCTCTTCCTTCTCTTCCGTCAGCTCCCAAGTCGGTCAGGGCCAGGGATCTGAAGAGGTTTTGTCCGGTTAGAGCCTCTTCGGAAGACTGGTCCATGGCTCACAGGTGGATCGCATCTTCTCTTTCTCTTCCTCTTAAGGAAGAATTTGCTATGGATCCTCCTTCTTTCGGATCCGCTCTCTCTAGATCTGATTCTTCCTCTTCTTCTTCTCCTCAGGTGCTGCCTATTGATAACTTAGTAGTTGATATGCTCTATTTCTTTGTTAATGATTCTGTCAATACTGACTTTTCTCTTGTTTCTAAATATGATTCTCCTGTTCAAATTCCTAAGGAAGATTATTTGAAGGTTGCCTCCACTCAGTCTTTTTCTAGTTCCGCTTGGGATGTTCTTTCTTCTCAGTTAAAAGATTCTTCCAAGGTTGAGTTTTCCAATGATCTTTCTAGATGGGAGTCTGTTTGCAGATCTCAGCTTAAGTCATCTAATTTCCTTGCTCTTTTATCGGAGGCTGTTCTTAAGGCTGAAGAACGTGGTGATCGAGTTCCTTTGTCAGTTTTTCGTTCTTTGGCAGATTTGCCTTGTGGCTCCCTCAATTCTGTCTGTAAGTCCTTGGGTTTCATTACCTCTAAGCCTAGATCCAGGAAGCTCTCTGAGTTAGGATTTCTATATCTTTTTGAAGCATAGTCTTGTAGCACCTCCGTTTGGTCAAGATATTTTTGGACAGTCGGCTCCTAGTCAAATTCGTGCGGAATCTGAGCGCCTGAAGGCCTCTAGAGAGCTTCAGGCTCAGATTTCTTTCGCTAATCCTTCCTTGAAAAGAGATGTTTCTAGGTTATTCATAATTCCAATCTTTCTTCGTCCAATCGTCAGGATCGATCCACGGAGGAGGATCGTTTCGATTCCATTTCTTCGCATCGTTCCAGGTCTCAAGGGAGGCAGTCTCCTTCTTCTTGGCCGAGAGGGGTGTCAGACCCCTTCTCGCCGTGCTGGTTCCAGGTCCAGAGGTCGTTCTTCCTTTAGAGGGTTTCAAGGAAAGAGAGTTTGAAGGTGTGGACTATTCCCAGGTAGGTCCGACCACTCTTCCCTACCTCATCCCTCCCCCTCTTCTTCTGCCTTCGGATCAGTCGGTCCAGTGCCTGTTACCCAATGTGCCAGTAGGAGGGCGCCTTTCTCTGTTTTGGGAGAATTGGCAAGCCCTCGTTCAGGACTCCTGGCTAGTGTCTCAGATACATTGGGGTTATGCACCTTCATGGATCCGTCATCCTCCTCTTCTCTCCTTTTTCCCAGTTTGGACTCCGGTTCCTTCCAATCGGGAAAAACAGGTGGTTTTGAAGAGGAGTTGGAATCCATGATTGCAAAGAGGGCAATAGAAGAAGTTCCCCACTGGAGAGTAGACCTGGGCTACTACTCGATCATCTTTTTAGTTTCCAAGAAAACAGGAGGCTGGCGTCCCATCATAAATTTGAAAACGCTAAATCTTATGATTCCCACCCCCAAGTTCAAGATGGAGACGATCTCCTAGATCATTTCCAGTCTGGATCAGGGAATGTGGATGTCTACCATCGATCTAGAGGACGCCTACTTTCATGTTCTCATTCACCCTGCCTTCAGAAAGTTCCTGAGGTTTGCTTACAAGGATCAAGTTTAGCAGTTCCACGCCATGCCCTTCGGCCTGACCACGGCTCCCTTCCTTTTTACCCATCTAGTTTCAGCCGTGGCAGGAATTTTACACCGTCATTCTATCCATCTTCACGTTTATATAGACGTCTGGTTGGTAAAAGCAAGGTCATCCTCAATTCTCTCAGGAATTCTTCCAGAAGTTTGGAGTCTGGCATGCAACCTAGGGTGAATTTTAAATCTAAAGAAATCAAGCCTAGTTCTATCTCAAATCTTTACACATCTAGGTGTTTCTTTCGACCTGGCCCGGGGTCTAGTCTTCCCCTCAGATCCAAGGATAGAGACTTTATCAGTGGCAATGGAAATCCTGTCTTCTTCCATGGTAAGAGCAAGATTCTTTTTAAGAGTGATAGGCTTGATGGTCAGTGTAGAGAATGTAATTCCTTGGGCGGCGCTGATGAGAAGACCCTTACAAATGTATTTAATGTCCCTTTGGAAGCAGTCAGTCCACTCTATTTACCATCAGATTCCCATCAGAGAACACTTGATCCCTCATCTAGATTTTTAGAGGGATCGTTCTCTGCTTCTGATGGGTGTTCCACTGGTAAAGTCTTCACCTCAGGCGATTATCTTCACAGACGCTTCCCAGGAGGGATGGGGAGCAGTCTGGGACTCCCTGTAAGTTTCCGGCCTTTGGTCCCTGGAGGAGTCGACAGCCCATATCAACATTCTGGAGTTGTGGGCTGTCAAGAAGGCTCTCCTTTCATGGTCAGATCTTGTGATAGGTCTCAAAGTCTCGACTCGGTTGGACAATTCGACAGTGGTGTCTTATATCAACAGGCAGGGAGGTACAAGGTCATCTCTCCTTTGTCTAGAAGTGTGGAATCTTCTCTTGTGGTGCCGCAAGAGGCAGATTTTTCTAGTGTCCTCCCATGTCCCAGGCAGTCTGAATTTTCTGGCGGACCAACTGTCATGTCCCAGCAAGTTCGCCCACACAGAGTGGCAGTTAAAGAGGTCGGTTGTCAGAGCGATTTTCAGTCTTATGGATCCTCCTCTAGTAGATCTGTTCGCGACCTCTCTGAATGCTCAGATCTCCTCTTACATGTCTCCTTTTCTGGACAGTCAAGCCCTGGCGGTGGATGCTCTGTCTCAGTCCTGGACAGGAATGTTCGCCTATGCCTTCCCTCCAACAATTTTGATTCCGTTAGTCTTGAATAAGGTCATGGACCAAGATTGCGAGATTCTTCTGATAGCTCCCTTTTGGCCCAAGAGGATTCGGTTTGTAGATCTTCTGGTAGACTTCCCTCATCTTCTTCCAGTATCCCAGGATATTCTATCTCAATTAAGAGGTCTTTGTGTTCACACAAACCCAGAAATTTTCAATCTGTGCGTTTGGAGAATCTCGAGTCTAAGGTCCTCGAGAATAAGGTTTCTTCAAGATCTCAGGAAATTATTGATTCTGCCAGAAGGGAATCGACCCGTCGAGTTTACACGGGTCGACTTAAAATTTTTGGTGAATGGTGTTCAGACCACGGTTTCGTGCCCGATTCTGTTTCTATACCCCAAGTATTAGATTTTTTATCCTATCTGTGTGATTCTTTACATATGTCAACTAATACGGTCAGGGGGTATAGATTTTCTCTGGCGTCTTCCCTTCCTTGTCTTCTGAATGCCGATGTAAAGGATACTAAGACTCTTAATAGTTTTATTAGAGGTCTAGGTAATATTCGTCCTCCGATTGCTAAGACTTTACCTTCCTGGAATTTGGCTTTGGTTCTTCAAGTTTTGGCAGGTCACCATTTTGAACTTATTTCTTCTATCAGTATTAAGCTTTTAACTCTCAAAGCTGTCTTTCTTGTTGCTGCTGCCTCTGCTAGAAGGCGTTCAGAGATTCATGCTCTTTCTGCTGAAATGGATTGATTTATAGTTTCAGGAGACGGTTTGGTTTTATATCCCTGAAGGGACTTTTTATCTAAAACTCTAACCGTTTTCCTGCTAGTCTGATCTTTTTAAAATCTTTATCGTCTTTTTCGCCATCCGATAAATTTTGGTGTCCTGTTATGGCATTAAGAACCTACAAACAGCGAACCGATTTTAAAAGAGTCGATCCATCCCATTTATCTAAGCCGGTCCCAAAATCAACGATTGCCAGATGGATTTGTGAGACAATTAAGCTCTGTTATGAGATAGCCTCTCCGGTTCAAATTAATCTCTCCCATATTAAAGCCCATGATGTTAGAGGTATGGCTACTTCTTTCGCTCTTTTTGCCGGTTCGTCTTTAGATGAGGTCATGCAGGTGGCAGGATGGAAATCTGAATCCACTTTTACATCCTTTTATCTCAAAGACCAGAGTGCAGCAGCCTCCTTTCGTAACATTACTATTTTAACTAAAAAAGCCGAAGACCATTTACCAAGTACCCACCATTTTTGTTAGGACTGTGCGTCTGTGACAAATGGTGAGTCTTCTTTTGATTTTTATTTATTTCTTTAAATTCTAGTTTTTCTTATTTGTTAATCATGGTGTGATTGAGTTAAATGCACTATTATGTTATGTTATTAACATTTGGATAAGATTGGTTTGATTTTTACCCTTGTTTGTTGATTCTCAAATCTCTCACCTAATGTTTAAATGGGGCATTGACCAAATCTACGGGTTTAGCAAGTAGTGATTGAACGGTAATGGATGTTTTTGTGGTGTAATAACAAGCCCCCACAGACCCCCCTTGTGGGTTGGCCTGTTGTTTTATTAACCACTATAAAAACATACTTACCGTTCAATCACTACGACCCGCCTCGGCCACCCCACGTGGTAAGATTTGAGAATTGGCCTTTAATATTTAGCACTTAAATTTAGAAAAGTGAATCTGTTTCATATTTGGGCTCCAGTGCGCATGCGCAAGCGTGTTTAGTGACAGGCATCACTATGGGATGAGTATAAACTGATGCCAGTCTATATCTGTCAGTATGCTGGAGATGGACTTAACCAGTAGCCTGGTTGAGGGTCCATATTAAGAGGAATAGGCATGGGGAGGTTTGTATGCAAGCATAAAAATCTTATTCTGATAGCTAAATGCAGGTAAGTATGTTTTTATAGTGGTTAATAAAACAACAGACCAATCTACAAGGGGGGGGGGGTCTGTGGAGGGGGGTTCAATTTCCAACCCAACATCTCTGAGAAAGAGGGTGGGCTTCTTCTTTTCGTTCGCTGATCATACCGCCAGTCCTGTAAGTGACTATCGACATGATCATATGCGTTAAGTGCGTGGATCCATGGTTTATTAGAGTGCGCCGTGTGGCCTGGAACCTCCGTCTTCAGCACTCGAGGTTTCTGTCAGGGTAACCTCACCCTTACCTTCTTTAGTGGCCTCTTACGACACGCAGAGGATACGGAAGGTGTATTCTAAGCCCCACCTACAGGGCACAGGGTGGGCTTATATTAGAGTTTTCCCAAAAAAAGTTCTAAAACTGATACCACGGAAATTCAACGCATTTTCTCCCGTAAAAATTCCCACCGCCTACGCCTATGTTTAATATATACCTCAAAACATAACCAGGGAAGTGAAATTATTTGATTTGAGCACCTAAATAGTGCGTATCCTTTAATAAAGGTCGTTTATTAAATCAAAATTAATCCACAATTTGATATAAAATGGCGTCGTGAAAAAATACAAATCACGTGATTCGCCAGTGATCGCACCTGTGATCGGACAGTCTGGGAGATCGTTTATATGGCACAAGAATAATATTGGCTCTGCAGGGCTCGAAATTCGATGGGAATACGATTCTCATAATATTCCCGAAATTGAAAAGTACGTGAATCCAACTGCATTCTCGTAAATAAAGGCTTAAAAAATAGTTTCCAATCAAAATATGTCTAATATAAACTGCCATGCATGCATGTGTCCACTGGCCAACTCGCTATGTTATTCCAAGAAATTAAGGATGTTTGCGAAAATCATGCCAGAAATGTATTTGTACTTTAAAACATGAGTAGCCATTTTTTTGTTATAATGAGAACTCGCACCGCGAGATTCTCACATGATTCAGCCATTCTCGCGAGATTTTGAGACACACGCTCAACACTGCATCATAAACATTAAATACCCTGTGAATGCGCGAGTCGCATGACATAAACTGTATCTGCTTATTATGCTAACAGTAGAGAATAATTTCGCCTTTGTAAACAACCAGTTTGCAGAGAATAACAGCTCCATGGACCTATAAAGATTAGATATAGCAGACAACTCGCCCACAACAGTCCTGACAGTATACCTATAACCACTGACTATTTTGAAAACTAATTAACAGGTTGTTGCTGCCTAAAGCAGCAACAACTTTCTGCCAAATAGTTTTCAGAATATTTAACAGCAATCCTTTGAAGATATAATGACACAAACCAGTGACAGTTACTTGAGTTACCGGCTCCAAAATCTGATATCCTCCTGGTCTAAATAATAGTAAACATATTAGCTCTCCTATTTCCTGGAAATTACTGCGGCTGACTTCCTCATTACTGGGAGATCCCCTAGCACATGTCGTCTGCAAAGTGAAACTCAAATGAAACCGTGAAAGGCTGACTGCCTCATTACTGGGAAAACCCCCACCACTCTTCTGCATTCAATACACAGTCAAACCTGTGTATAGTGGACACTTGTTTTTGGGGCTATTAAGATTGTAGTTCTTTGATACAGGTGGAATTCTTTACAAATTAAAGCATATTCTTTTAAATAACTTTCCTGAAAGCTTGATGCGTTGCTTATAGTTTGTCCCGACGCGAACTGAAGTGTCAGTTGAGTCTGGATGCCGATGTGCTGTTTGCATGCTCTTTTTATACCTTTTGGCTACACCAAATGTACCCATTTGGTTGTGTACTTGTACCCGTTTGCAGGGGTGTAAAGTTAGATTTTTTATGGTAACCTACAGTAGGTCTCGCAAATGCACATATGGCAATCTCACGGTAGGTTGTGCAATAATAAATTTTAGGTAACCCATGGTAACCCATGGCAACCTTTGGTAACCTAATAATATATAGGCTACCAGGTCAGCAGTAAATCTATACTAAATCATGAAATAAATAATATTGAACTTGAACGGCAAGTACCAGATAGAGAATGATATTGTGCATACGATAACGTGTAATACCGCAGTATTCTAGTGGGTTATGTCCCGAGAATATGATGATGAACTTAACGCTTGCCCGAGGAAAGTGAAAAATATGGCGGGCAAGCAAATCTCGTATATATGAGATTGAATTGCCCGCCATATCCCTCACTTAAACAAACAAGAACGCTGAAGCGTACAATTAGGGTGGCACGATTATTCAATTTTCATAATTGCGATCATTTAATACAAATAATCGTGATCATACGATAAATCATGAACTTCCGTATTTCGCTTAATTGTAGCCCATGCTCTAATAGAAGCCCACCCCCTAACTTTGACATATGAGCTCCAATGATTTCTTAGCAGTTTCAAAACGGCAAAACTCTGTATTAGAAGACCACCCCCCTAACTCGGCAGATTGTATAGGAAAATCTTTTTATTCATATCCGAGTACTCGCTCAAAAATAAACTTTTTATACAGAAAAATATGATCACCACGGGATGTCATCACCCTCCAGGAAGACCTTGAACAACTCAAGAGGTGGGCTGAAATGTGGGGTATGAGGTTTAATGCGAAGAAATGTCAGATCCTTAGCATTTTGAATAAATCAACTCATCTATACAGGGCATAATTTATTTGGTGTCGCATCTCAATTTGCTACAGATATTTAGGCAGTTGATATACATTCTGCAACATGCATACATGTAGCTGTATCTGCTATGCAAAATTTGTACAGGATTGCAATTTTATTTTTGATTTTCTTTTAAGAAAATCAGAAATAAAATTGTAAAAGTTCTAATATTAAACCTTTCAACAACAAATCCCTGAAAAAGTAAATTCTATAAGTACTATATACATATACATAGCATATTCTGTTGAATATTTTGAAATTAATCTGACTGGAAGCCATTGCTGCCCTAGGCAGCAATTGCTTCCAGTCAGATTAATTTTTAAATATTCAACAGCTTCCCTGTTTGTTTGAGATTGAGATACAGGGAATTTATCGGTGAAAGAGTTAATTGCTATACATTTTTACAGACAACTATACAATTTATAATTTGCACAGCAATACATGCTATACAAATATCAAATTCTACATTATGCCCTACTATACTCGCTGGACAATCATATATTAGAACAGGTTAACCAGTCGCTACTTAGGCATCACACTTTCAGACGACTTGAAAATTGAAATGGAGATCGCATGTCAACAATGTTGCGAAAAAGCCAGCTAGACACAATCTTAGCCGCAATCTGAAATTATGTCCCCCTGCAGTGATGTCCCTAGAGCACGATTTC
Organism: Chaetoderma sp. LZ-2023a; assembly: GCA_034401795.1. NCBI lineage: Eukaryota > Metazoa > Mollusca > Caudofoveata > Chaetodermatida > Chaetodermatidae > Chaetoderma > Chaetoderma sp. LZ-2023a. The sequence continues at coordinate 40,485,075 of CM067365.1, forward strand.
GTGACATTTTCCCACTAAAACTGTCAGTGGTCGCATTTTTATCCAACCCTTGCACCGTCGTGTCGCGCATTTCATACATGCTGAACTTTCACCATAATTCTCACCCGTAGATCAGTATCACTAACAGCAGAGCACATACAATATCTATAGAAACTACTAGTTATAAATAAAACTCAAAATCTGGATTTTAAAACAGGATAATCAATTATAATTTAAAAAGAATCTCAACCTTATAAAGAGAGGATGCTTTCACATTTTAAAAGCAACCAATTTGCAGAGAATGGCAAATCCATAGAGCTATAAACTTTAGATAGCATGCAATAGCGCCAGTCAGTATAACTATCAGCATTGCATATTTAAAAAAATATCTAACAGAAGGTTGTTGCAGCCTAAGGCAGCAACAACCATATGTTAAATAGTCTCCAAAATATTGAAAAGCGATCCTTTGATGTATGATATAGATCAAGGACGACATAAACCTGTGCATAGGTCTCTGAGCTGAGACAGTTACTGTAGTTATATTACGCCACATACATGTACATGTAGCCTCTTGTCTAAATATAACTCCTATTTGCTGGAAATTCCTGCTGACTTGAGGGAAATCCCCTAGCACATGTCGTCTGCAAAGTGAAACTGAACGTAAATGTGAAAGGCTGACTTCCTCATAACTGGGAAAACCTGTACCACGTCATCTGCAAGCTATCCAATACAGTCAAACCTGTGTATAGTGGACACTTGTTTTGGGGACCAGTAAGATGGTAGTTCTTTGATACAGGTGTCTTTACAAATTAAAACATTAGGTTGAATATTTTGACAATAGTATGACTGGAAGCCTGAATTATTGATGTACACATACCACAATAGAAAGCTTCGCGGGAAAACCAGAGTGATCAGTATGCTAATCCAACGCGATATCATAACACAAATCGGTCACAAAATCAAAATGGTGACACCCGCTAAAAAAAATAAAGTTACGGTAGTGCGTAAGGTCCAGAATGAAGGGCTAAAAAAGTGGCATGTTGAATTTTCATTATTGAGTTGCTGTCTCACTTTGTTGGGCAAATGTCTCACATTTTTGCGTTGTGGGAGACACATTGTCTCACTTGACTGGCGCCTCAGGGACACATCACTGCCCATGCATGCAAGAAAACTGCATATTATTCACTCATTAGATCAGGCATGGAATATGGCTCTGCAGTGTGAGACCCATACCTCCAATCAAACATCGATAACAGAGAGCGTACAAAGGCGTGTGGTCTGCTTCATCTGCAACAATTATACTTCACGCGACCCGGGATGCATTGCCAGAATGATGCCCGATATCGATGTTCGACCCCTACAAAAATGCAGAAAGCAAATATGACTTACACAGTTTTTCAAGGTGGCCGAGGGGCTAGTGCCTGCTCTTTCAACAGACCAGTATCTTACGCCGATCCATGGAAAAAGACTGAATAAACCCAGACACTTTGAAAATTGGAACTAAAACACAGTAGACAACTTTGCATATATATTTATATATACTAGGAGAAAAAAGAAACGCAAGTTCAGATTTGGTAATATAACTTTTATCCCTAGAGCACATGTAGTGAAATTTGACACATAGCTATATCAGTCCAAATCTGAACTTGTCCAAAGAATCTGTGGTTAAAATGTAATCATCTGTAACCACGTGCGACGCTGCATGATTTTAGCGCAATTTTCAAGAAAACGTGCATACTGAGCACTCCCACGTGATATGGACTTGAAAACCATACCAAATCGGAGTTTTGAACAGTACACATCGAGTGCACCACATTGCATTTCAAATCGATTGAATAGCAACATGCCGCAAATGTCCGAAATTGACAGGGGTAGGGCTACAGTTGTTTAGTGTTCTTGGTCACATTGGGGCCACACAAGCTATTTTATTACAAACAAGTAGCATGATATGTTAGAGCCGTATAATAATAATAATAATAATAATAATCTTTATTTTATGAAGGTAATCCAGTCAGTGATACAATATCTCTGGTCTTCCCCAGGGCCTTCAATAACTATTATATATAAAATATTTATGTACGGGATATATTAGAATGTACAGTTTATACACTATATGTTTGAAATCGACATATTTTACACATCATTGTACGCACACATGCATTCCCACACACGGAAACACACACGTGCACACATGCTCGCACGCACACACGTATACACATAAGCACACACGCACGCGCACACACGTGCCCAATCTCAAACATATTCACACACGCGGAAAACCAATACTATATACAAGTTTAACATACGTATATTTACACACACAGCCGAAGCTGCAGATTTTGCAACTTATTTGATTAGAAGCAATTACTGTATGTATGGTAATGTAATAACTTCCAGTCAAACAAGTATGCAAAATTTCAGTGACCTGTGCACAGTTTATGTTGTGAACAGTGTTGGCCATGCCATCTAAATTTTGGAGGTTCAAGGGACCCTGTATCTAAAATGCGACCAGTTTTGTTCCTGCAAATGGACATTGCTCAAGACCACTATTGAGGATACTTTTGGCCGGCTTGACCAGGAAATGGTTAATACATTAACCCTTTAGCCCTTGAGTTTGTTCAAGAAAACTTTAATTTTCTAATAGAAAATGTCCATTTGCAGACCAAGAGAAGAATATTTTTGAAAATTTACCACTGGGATGACTGGCTCGGTTATCGAGCCAGTCATTCCAATGGTAAATTTTCAAAAATAGTCTTCTCTTTGTCTGCAAATTGACATTTCTCAAGACCACTGCAAAAGCCATTTTTGGGTGTCTTGAGTGTTATAGGGTTAAGACAACTACAAGCTTGCATACATGTGTGATGCATGATAAACGTTAAATATAATTGACTTGTAAAAGTTTATATAAATGTGTTAATTTAGTTTTGCTTAAAAATGCTAATATGTGTTTATATTATATTTTTTCAGACCTATGGCTACTACTGTGATAGTGACAGGTGAGGTTTTTCAAACATTACAATTTTTGTCTCGCCTGCGAAACAGAAAGCGTGACATATGTGTTACTTTTGCGACGGCGTCAACAATGTTAAGTTTCTGCATTTAGCAAAACCTATCAGCTTATATTTCAGGATTGGTTAATCCTATTGGAACTAAACTTGGATACATTGTTACCTATAATGTTAGGAAGCAGCATGATGATACTGATGTCACAAAGTCAAGGGTCACGGCCACTGTGACCTTGATACAAAACTCTGTTGTTTCAATGTTAGGTTTTTGGGTTTAGCAAAACTTCTCGGCTTATCTTTCCGGATTGCTTAGTCTTATTGAAACTCAACTTATATACATTGTTACCTATAATGTTAGGAAGCAGCATGTTGACACTGAAGTCACAACATCGAAGGTCAAGGTCATTCTGGCATTTACAAATACAAGGCCACTGTGACCTTGATACAAAACTGTTGTTTCAATGTTAAGTTTTCAGGCTTAGCAAATCTTATCATGTTATATTTCGGGATTGCTTAACCCTAATGGAACACAATTTTGGTACATGATTGCTTATACCAAGAGGATACAGGATGGTGACATGGAGGTCATCAGGTCAAAGGTCAATGCCATTCTAATATTGCTATTTGATCTCTGCTTTTTCAACCTTGAGTTGTCCCATTCAGCAAATCAATTATATTCCAGGATTGGTAAATCCTATTGGGACTAAAATTGAATACATGGTTACATAGTACAATGTAACACGTAGGTCACAAGGTCAAAGCTACTGTGACAAAGAGGAGACAGGCGAGACATTTAATTCTGCAGAATTCTTGTTTAATATATAGACATTGTACATTTGCATGTATTACATAGTATATGAGATTGGTACATGTTTACAATCATGTCAATTGTCAATGGACCTTTCCATTTTTAGCTATGCCCCGCCCATCACTAGCTAAGCTCCACGCACACCTCGCCGTGTTGGGATTGATCAATCCCCCGAATGCCCTAGCTATCAATTTCCTGAAAACTATACAGGGAAGCTGTTGAATATTTTGTAACTAATTTGACTGGGTGCTGTTGCTGCCTATGGCAGCAACAGCGCCCAGTCAAATTAGTTTCAAAATATTCAACAGAATATTTATTAAATAGTAAAAGCAAACGATTTGTACAACAACGCATAGACCGTCTTCAAATATGTGTTCGTGACGTACTTATCGACGCTATTCATTATGATGTCATTCTACACATCACGCAGTTCATTATGATGTCATAGGATTGGTGGGTACTCTGGAAAGGTGAATTGCATGCATGTAAATTTCATTGAAAACCATAGCTCGGTTTCTATCTGTTTTCTGTGATGTCTGTGTCTTGAAAAACGCAGACGGTAAAAAATATTTCCGATTGTTCAATATTCACCATTTCCCAATTATTTTACGTTATACAGGGCAAAACAATCACGGAATAGAAAAAATCATTAAATATATGAGAAAACCCCAATAAACCTAAAATGTTTTTCTGAAATCGGCATGCCTGTGATACTTTGTTGGGTCAGGTAAAATTTGTCATCAAGTCAGCTCTTGAAATCAGTGGCGTAGCCAGGTTCTCACGTCAGGGGGAGCGAGGTCCAAAAAGGCGCCACCCCGCATACCAATTAGGCGTCGGAAGCTGCTTAAATTTCTTTAATAAAGAGAAATTAGCATCCCAGCGTCGCCAATTATTTTATTCTATCGAGAAAGTAGCATGTATTCTACTATTCTTTGTCTTGATGTAGCGTAATTAAAACAAAAAAGTCTCATCATAGCGATGAACAAGCATGACAAGAAGACATTAACAACGTTGTAAATTCATTAACTTGTTAAAGGTGGTTTGGGAGTTGGGACGTCCAGAAACTTGTACATGTATGTGTTACGGACATGATTTAGGCACCACATTTGGGAAACTTGGCTCCCCCCCACTGGCTACGCTACTGCTTGAAACTTAAGATGCCTAATTTCAAATATATGAATGGGTAAGCTACTCTTACAACCTATCTTAGAATATCCAATGTTTGCACAGTCATGAAAACTATGATTTTAAATTAAGCTCTGACGTGTCTGAAAATCATGACAAGCACACCTTCCTCATGCATGTCATAGGTTAACTTACAAACTCATGGGAATTTTTTTGATGGTTTCTTTACATGTCTATATATATAAAATTATTTTATAAATGCAATTTCACGCCAATTTGCTAAAACCAAGTGCCTTTAACACTCGAAATTGTTCAAGAAAATTTCAATTTTTCATAGAAAATGTCCATTTGCATACCAAGATAATACTATTTTTGAAAATTTACCACTGGGTTATCGAGCCAGTCTTTTCAGTGGTAAATTGTCAAAAAATGTCTTCTCTTGGTTTGCAAATGGACATTTAAGACCACTGCAGAAGTTGTTTTTGGCTGATATGAGTGTTGTTATTTAAATGGTTAACCTACAAGAACCTTATAGGTGCTTGGAGTTAGCAAATTGGCTTGAAATTGTATTTTATAAATTTGCTAAAAAAAAGAATCTCTGAAAACCTATATATTTTTTTCACTTTTTTTTATCCCAAGCGTGCTGCGTGTAGCTACATGTAGATGTACATTAAAAATTCCAGTGGTAAATAGTATTCTAGATACTGGCCTGCAAATGGGCTTTTACTAAGCAATTGTTAGCTCACATGACCTGAAGGGCCAAGCGAGTTTATGCCATGGCGGACGTTCGTCCGTCAAATCGCTTCTCCTTATCGATTTGATCAAGTTCTACCAAATTGGTTTGGAAGGATCCTATACTGGCAGGCTCCAGAACTTCTATTCAGAATTCTGATTGGTCTATTTTTTGTGTGAACATCTGCTCAATTATTACATATTTACTGGAAATTGTCAAATTGCTTCTTACCATTTTGACTGATTGCAACCAAATTTGGTTGAAAGGATCCGAAGGTTATTGGCTCCTAGAACTTCCATTCAGAATTTAAATTTGTCAATTTTTTGGGTGAAAATCTGAGATTTTATTACATATTTACCGGAAATTGTCAACTTGATTCTTCTTACATGTTCTGTTTTGACTGATTTCAGCCAAATTGGGTTGAAAGGATTTTATGGTGATAGGCTCTAGAACTTTCAATGGTTATTTTGATTTGTCAAAGATTTCGGATTGGGACCCCTAGAGTTCTAGGTGTGGGACCTAGAAATCTATGGGTCCCAACCTGAAACTGGGATTTCCATGCAGTTTTTCTCACCCATGCTAAAATTAGAGAGTACCCAGATTTTGGCGTTACATGTACATGTACAAAACATGTATGTTTGTTCAAAAACCTATAAAACTAATTAATATTTTAAACAATCATGCAAGATTTTCACGTGTCCCATGGCATTCACTACCACAGCATCTGGGGGTTCCCAGTTACATTTTATTTCAATGGCTTCCAGTCAAATTATTTTCAAAATATAAAAGTATGGTTGCCTTGAAGTTGATATATATATATAGTGTTCATGATACATGTACAGGTTGCCTGGGATGTAAATCAGGGAACCAAATTTTAGTTAAAATATGTCTCAAATGGAAAAAGCGCCTTCTATATTTTAACCATGGAGCGAGTCATTCTCGGGTCAATCCATGTAAATACACTGACACATGACCTGATGACTGGATTGTCTATTCTGAAAGTTGGGGGAATTGTTTTTATGTGGGTTTAATAGTGTATGTACATGTATCATCGAGACCCCAGAGCAAGGCTGGTGTTAGTATATGAGCATGTTTTCTTTTCCTAGATGTAGCAGCGGCGTGATAATAACAGTAACACTTCGTCTTAGTGTACCCCTCATCCCGTTAAACGTAGACCATGGCTTGATAGTTGGGAACATATTTGAACACAAATGTAATGAACTTTTAGTCCCTTAACACATTGTTAGTGGTTAACATGGTTAAGCGGGCTTACACAGCCTCTGCAGTGGTCTTGCGAAATATTTTGAAAATTTACCACTGGACAATGCTGGAATTACTGGCTCCCTAATCGAGCCAGCCATTCCAGTGATCAATTTTAAAAAATACTCTTCTCTTCAATAAGCAGAAATCTGTATTTTCATGATCAAGTTTGTATACTGAACGGGTTAACCTTTTAACACTCATATCAGCCAAAAATGGCTTCTGGAGTGGTCTTGCGAAATGTCAATTTGCAGATCAGGCCAGGACTTTTTGAAAAGTTACCACTGGAATGACTGGCTCGGTTACTGAGCCAGTCATTCCAGTGGTAAATTGTCAAAAATAGTCTTCGTTTGGTCTGCAATGGCATGATTTTCTATGAGAAATTAAAAATTTTCTTGAACATTCGAATGTAAAAGGGTTAATATGACTTGGTTGTGAAGCCACCATGCAAAGGTTATCTGTGAGTGGACATGACAATGCTAGATATTAATAGATACAATATAATCTATGAGATATGGGTTTTCCTAGTTGTCAGGCCTGTCACTAGAGAGTTCTCATTTCAAGTGGAAGTTGAAAGGTCTATCAACTAGTTTATGACACTCCTGGTAGTGAGGTGAAAGTTTCTAGGACAGTTCATGTGCACTGGTTATAAACTGTACATGATGAACCAGTATGTTTAATGAGGTTAACCGTTTAACACTCATATCAGGCAAAAACGTCTTCTGCAGTGGTCTTGCGAAATGCCCATTTCCAGACCAAGAGAAGACTATTTTTGAAAATTTACCACTGGGATGACTGGCTCGATAACCGAGCCAGTTATTTCTGTGGTGAATTTTCAAAAATAGTCTTATCTTGGTCTGCAAATGGACATTTTCTATTAAAAAATTGAAATTAAAAGAAGAAATTGAAGGTTAAAGGGTTAATACATGTACATGTATTTTAACCTGCGTTTACGAATTGTTCTTATGTTTGTATCTTAGTTGCCATGGTAACATACATTACGTTTTCAGAATGGTATAATAAAGACTAGTTGTCAGCCACAATTTGATCATTTTATGAGGGAACATGTGGACATAGTCCACCATGTCCACTGTAATGAAGGGATCTGATGTGTCACTCAAGTATATGATGTCGTGATCATCGTTCCCGTTTATCATTCCATCTTATGCCATCATAATCAACTATGTACGCGACATGTAGGATGACATCATAATCAATTGATGACATCATGAATGAGGTAGATAGGTTCATCACGAATGCTTAATTGATGACAGGCTAAGCATCGTATGCCAGGCGTGAGTCTAGACCCTAGCATTGGGAACTAGCAAATAAACGCCTTAAAGATTACAACACACACACATTGTTGTGTGAATTGTATGCCCTTTCTGTTGAATATTTTGAAACTAATTTGACTGGGGACTGTTGCTGCCATTGGCAGCAACAGCTCCCAGTCAAATTAGTTTCAAAATATGCATCCGCTTACCTGTATAGTTTTCTGGAAATTTATAGCTAGGAAGTTCAGGGATTGATCGATTCCAACACGGGCAAAGTGTGGGTGGAGCTAATTATCTAGAGATGGGCGGGGCATAGCTAAAACTGGATTCCTCCATTCTGTCACTACATGTAGTTAGCTGTCGTCACAATCATAATGACCTAGAGCTTTGTCACAAAAACCGAAAAAACCTGTCATAAGTATACGAATTGTATGTCTTTGATGAATTCACAATTTACATGATTTAATAAAGATTCTGTCATGTCTGTTGAATATTTTGAAACTAATATAACTGGGAACTGTTGGCAGCAACCACCCCAGTAATGCCAGTCAAATGAGTTTAAAAATACTCAACAGCTTACGTGTACCTGTATAGTTCGCAATTAAAAGGGGGTAGTGGGGGGATATAGGAGCCCTTGTCTCATATGGTGTGGCCAAGAGGTTCCATAATGTGGAGTTTAATGGATCCACTATACTTTGTTGTCCCCCGACGTCCGTCGACGAGGACACTAGTAATAGGCGGAGTCCATGTGTGTGTCTGTCCATCCATCCATCACACTTTAGGTTTCCACTCGATAACTTTAGTTAGCCTGCATGGATTTATTTCAAATTTGGTATAGTGATTCCTTATGACGCGCCCTCGGTGGCGATTGCGTTTCAGCGACGGGCGTCCAGATGTGATGGAGTTATCCCCCTTGAATGACAGAATTCAAGGAAAATTTGGTTTCCGTTCAATACCTTTAGCTAGCCTGCATGGAGTTATTTCAAATTTGGTATAGTGATTCCTTATGACGAGCCCTCGGTGGGGATTGCGTTTCAGCGACGCACGTCCAGATGTGATGGAGTTATCCATCTTGAATGACATAGTATTCAAGGAAAATTTGGTTTCCGTTCAATTTCTTTAGCTAGTCTGCATGGATTTATTTCAAATTTGGTATAGTGATTCCTTATGATGAGGCCTCGGTGGGGATTGCGTTTCAACGATGTGCGTCTAGATGTGATTGAGTTATCCCCCTTGAATGACATAGAATTCAATGAAAATTTGGTTTTCGCTCAATAACTACAGTCTTCAGGGATTTATTTCAGGTTTGGCATACTAATTCCTTGTCGCTAGTCCTCGGTGGGGATTGCATTTCAGAGTCATGTGTCTAGGCGCAACAGAGTTGTCCCCCATAAATAATGACCAAATTTGTCAGAAAAACTTGGTTTCCACTTGATAACTTTAGCTACATGTGCCTGCGTGTATAATTTATCAAACACTCAACCTTTACATATGTTGTAGTGTTGTAGCCACCATAGATTCACATGCATATACACACACGCAATTTTGTAACGGCAGGAATCTTTGTTTTACTAACAACACCCGTCGGGGGTCATGTGATCAGTACTGATCTTCTTGTTTTTCTTTGGAGGGTTTTGAGTTTGTCTTTCCATTGTGAACAGTCTTCTGTCCAGTGGTCTCCTCATAGGTGAATTGATGGGAAATGACATCCATTTAATTGATTGCCATGCAGTGTGGCCAGTCCATGCATGATATTGCTGAGGCTGTCAACATTCTCCATAAATTGGGCACATGTATGTTACTAACAGAAACCAATCTTAGATGGGTAATAGTAGTTTACTGCTTCAGAAATATGGGTCTATTTCTGTGGTATACTGCTTTGGAAAGCGACTTACATGTACATGTAGTTTCACAGATTAGAAATGTTTCGGAACAAAATTATACATATGTGTGAAGGAGGACCAATCATGTAGTGGCTAGGTTTGATTTAAGCTAGTAAAACGTGGATAGCCACAGTCACTAGTGATTGATACCTGACGCTGTTCTCGAGTTGAGAACGAAGTCGGACGCCTAGCACTGACTTAGTGCCCTCTATTTATAGGCAATTGCCTATGGCTTGGGTATTCACCATTGAGCATATCCGCACATGCTCATTGAGGACGTTTTCTCGGGTAACCCAAACAAATACCCAAATTTATTTGGGTATTACCTGCTGCACATGTGCGGTGTTTGTTGGATAATTGGGTATAAATGTACATGTACCCAAATTTATACCCAAAAATAGTTTTTGGTATTTTTGGTTCTCTTCTGTGTCTTACATGTAGTGCGTATCTGTGATCAAAACATTGTTTTTTAGGATGGACCTGATCATACCAAGGCAGAATACCAAATTCAGTTGTTTTTGGGTGTTTTTTACATGTTGTGCATGCGTGAGCGCATATGCCAGTTATGGGGTATGTTTATAGTGAACTCATTTGTTGAGTTACATGTATTTGTGCAGATGTGCACTTTCTAAAAAATGGGTGCCAAACACCGTTATGCTCACAAGAGGGAGACATCTGTTTGTTCATGAAGTCCGAGTAGGCTTATTTGGTGAGAGAACTGCCAAAAATAAATAGGGAGGAGGCATGGACAAAAATTAGTTTCGTTCCTACCGAGATCCGGCTTATGGGGTTTCATTCCGCATGGGATACTCATCAGGGGATTTGAGGCACAAAAGGGTGCTTTTGCTGTCTTATATCGGGCAGGAAGCATTGATGTTCATATATAGTTTGTGCAAGATATGTTGCACTTAAGCTGTCCATTGGTGAAGAGACACACATGTGTTGGTAGGGCTGAGCCGTAGCAACCCTTGACGTCAATGAAAATTTACAGCTAGAATGACTGGCTCGTTTGGCTTGCAATTGAGCCAGTCATTCACATGTGAAAATTGTCTTCTTTTTGCCTGCAGTTGGACATTCCTCAAGACTACTGCAGAGGCCATTTTGGCCAATTTTATCCCTAAACGGTTGAGAAAAACAATAATTTCTTAAATACTGTCATACATGTACATTTGTATTGGGAGATTTTAGTCGATAACAGTCATTGGCATCACATTCCTGAAATGTGTTTGTAAAATAATTTTATATTTTATACACTGTCCTATTTCAGATGCACAGACCTTCAATATTGCTGTGGAATGGACATTTGCTGTGATTCTTATCGAGTCTGGAATCTCTGGTATTTCTGGTACGTATATATAGGAAATACATGTACAGTGAAGACAATAAGGTGTATGGATTCTGGAGTTTTATACAGAAATCTGATTGGTCAATCTTATTGGCGGACATCTTGGATTTCTGAAAATGTCCAGAACATTAGTTAAATTACTTTATTACATGTACAAAATGTATTAATCGATGGTCTTATTTCAATCAACTGGAATGACCCTATGGTGCTAGGCTTCATTTTCACACAGAAAATTGATTTTTTTTTTTTCCATGGACATCATGGATTGCCAAAACTGTCCACGAAATTGGTCTTAAACAATTTCCCCCAAGCTACAATGTAGGTCCTCAGGATGGTGCACTTCAAAAAACAGCAAAGTTTGATGGGTAACTTTTTGTGGTGGTCATCTTACATTTCCAAAAAATTCCCAGGAAATCTTTTAAAAGACAGCTTACCACACTCGGCCAATTTCAACCTTGGCTGGAATGATAGTGGTAGAACATATATACAGAAATTTGATTGATACATTACTGTATCTGTCATCTTGGATTTCAGAAAATGTCTATAAGATTGTTTAAAAAATTTCTCCTAAAACAACTGGCGACAATTCGTACTTTTAAAACTTAAATTGCTATGTAAAGATTTCTGTGCCAAAATTGTTGCATTATAGGACTGTACATATGTAGAACACGGTCTTTCTATTTGAAAGCCATTTGTTCTAGTTGAGTAATACATGGCTCTTTAGCCTCTTGTTAAATACTTTACAGGTCAAATTTGGTCTAGAAAATCAAAATAATTTCCTATTGACTGTACATCAGCAGGTAAAGAGAAGTATATTTTTTTAAATCTATGACTGGAATAACGGGCTCGATTATCGAGCCAGCCATTCCAGTTGTAAATGTTCTAAAATATTCCCCTCTACCTGCATGTGGACATTCCTCCAGATTACTGCAGAGGCGGGGTTTAGCTGGCATGACCATTAAAGAGTTAATGGATGCGCATACCTGTAGGCCCACTATCATGATTATCAATGCTTGAAAATCATTAAACAATACTATAGTCTATACATATGTATCTCTCTCCCATCGTACTATCTATCTACCTTCCCAACCTTTATGCACGCACACGCTTGATAGTAAAATAAAACGAACTATTATTTTGTAATAATATGATTGTGATATATCGTTATTATCATATTATATTTAGTGTACTGATGCGTTACTCTTACAGCATATGGAGTAAGACAGACCTATAGGTTTGCTCTCCATTTGTCCATCCATCCATCTGTATGCCACAGTTGGGTTCACACTCTTTTTTGCACTCCATCAAGATATTCAACTGAAAATTGGTACATGTATATAGATTTATTGTAAGGAATTACGGAGCAAGATCGTGTTTCAGACATTTTCAGTAACTTGATGGAGTTTAACACATACATGTACGTCCCTTTTGACCAGATATCAGTTTTTCGCACTTTTCTTGGCACTTATTCAGGATATTCAACTACGAATTGGTACATTGTTTTCTTATAATGAGGTTAACAGAGCGAGTTTTTGAGGTCAGATGTCTCATCAATTCTTTATGAAATTATCACCTTTTGACATTATAACATACGAAAGATTCCATTTTTCCAGTCTTTCCTGTCTCCTTCATTCCACTAAAACTTGGTACATTGCTTTATTGTGAGAAATTGCAGATAACTTAGAGATTCAGGCATTCCCATCAATTTTTGTCTCGCCTGCGAAGCAGAAAAAGCGAGACATGTAGGTAGCACTTTTCCGACGGCATCGGCGTCAGACATTAAGGTTCTGCGTTTAGCAAAACTTCTCAGCTTATATTTCAGGATTGGTTAAGCATATTGCAACTGAACTTGGATACATAGGAAGCAGCATGATGATGTTGGCATCACAAGGTCAAAGGTCAAGGTCACCTTGATACAGAACTCTGCTTTTTCAACATTGTTTTTGCGTTTAGCAAAACTTTTCAGCTTATATTTCAGGATCAGTTAAGCCTATTGCAACTGACCTTGGATACATGGTTACCTATAATGATAGGAAGCAGCATGATGATGTTGGGGTCACAAGGTGAAGGTCACTGTGACCTTGATACAGAACTCTGTTATTTCAACATTAAGTTTTTGCGATTATATTTCCGGATTGGTTAATCCTATTGCAACTGAACTTGGATACATGGTTACCTATAATGTTAGGAAGCAGCATGATGATGTTGGCGTCACAAGGTCAAGGTCACTGACCTTGATACAGAACTATGCTTTTTAAACATATATCAGGATTGGTTAAGCCTAGTGCAACTAAACTTGGATACCTGGTTACCTATAATGTTAGGAAGCAGCACAATAACATTGAGGGCAGAAGGTTAAAGGTCAAGGTAACTGTGACAAACAGGAGACAGGCGAGACATTTAATTCCGCGGAATTCTTGTTTACCGTGTTATGTCCCCTTTCGACTTAGGAAAAATATCTCAGCATCTTGTTAGACAGCCAAGCATAAAACCTTTGAGCCTCTGATTGTTATTCTCTGAAAATGTATATCAGTGGGGGGGGGGGGTGGGGGGGGGGGGTCGCATGTAATACAAAGATCGCAAAATACTGATAATCCTGTACATTTGACATTCTGTTCTTTTACAGGACCGGCATCGTCTTCTTCATGCTACTCCTGATGGCCTGTGGAGGATTCTGGCATTATCGCCATCAACATGAAGCAATATTAATCACTACACATACTTATAGCCCAATGACAAATGAGAAAATGCCTAACCAAAGTGATGTAAGGAATCTATTTTTAGCTTACCTGGCCTGAAGGGCAATTGAACTTATACTGTGGCGACCGTCCGTCTGTCAACTTTTCCTTTAAACCACTTCTCAGGAACCACTGGGCCGGTTTTGATTATATTTGGCAGGAAGCATCCTTAGGACATAGGGATCCAAATTTGTTCAAACGAAGCCGATCAGACAATTTGGCCGGTGGCCATCTTGGATTTCGGCCGATTTTAGGAAACGCCTTTAAAAATCTTCTTCGAAACCGCTGTGGGAGATTGATGGAAAACTCATGCAATATGATCTAGGGCAAGAGCTGAACCAAGTTTGTTCAAGGGAACTTGATTGGTCAAATGGTTCGGTGGCCATGTTGGTTGACCTAGTTTTAACGAAAACGGCTTCTCCAGAACCACTGAACGGATCGGGTCGAAATTTGGCAGATATGATTAGGGACTAAGGGCCATTAAGTTTGTTCAAGTGAAGTTGAACCGTAAAAAAACATGGCCACCATGGGCCAATCAAAATATAGCCTGTTTAGCGGCCATATTGGATTTTTTTATTTGATGGATTTTGAGGTCAAAATTGGTTTTATATTTGTTTTTGGGTATTCTGATATCAAATTTGTAATTTTCGAAATGGTCGGATAAACGGTTTGGTGGCCATCTTGGATCATTTTCCCGTCATAAGTTCCCATACTAAAGCAATGGGAAATTTAAAATGTCTTCTCGAGAACTACTAGGACAGTTTCAATTATACTTGGCAGGAGGCATCGTTAGGGGAGAGAGTCAAGTATGTTCAAACGAAGCTGATTGGGCCGGTGGCCATCTTGGATTTCTGCCAATTTTTTTTAAATGTCTTTAAAAATCTTCTCCGAAACAGCTTGTGGGATTGATGCAAACCCCATGAAATATGATCCAGGGCAAGGACTGGACCAAGTTTGTTCAAGGGAACATGATTGGTCAAATGGTTCGGTGGCCATCTTGGTTGACCTAGTTTTAGCGAAAACGACTTCTTGTCCAGAACCGCTGAATAGATTGGGTCGAAATTTGGCAGAGTTGGGGCCATTAAAGTTTGTTCATGAGAAGTTGAACCGCCAAAAACATGGCTGCCGTGGGCCAATCAAAATAGAGCGTATTTGCCGGCCACATTGGATTTTTTATTTGATGGATTTTGAAGCCGAAATTGGTTTTACATGTTTTTGAGTATTCTGATCTGAAATTTGCAATTTTCGAAACGGTCGAATAAACGGTTTGGTGGCCATGTTGGATCAATTTCCTGCCAAACGCTCCCGTACTAACGCAATGGGAAATTTAAAATGTGTTCTCGATAACTACTGGGAGAATTTGAATTATATTTGGTTGGAAGCATCCTTAGGGCATAGAGATTCAAGTTTGTTCAAACGGAGCTGATTGGGCTTTCGGCCATCTTGGATTTTGGCCGTTTTTTAAATTTCTAAAAATCGGCTCAGTAACCGTTTGAGTGATCGCTTCAGAACTCATTTGTTCACATGTGAACTTGATTGGCCGAATCATTCGGCAGCCATCTTGGATGACCTAGTTTTCGAGAAAATGACTTCTTCAGAACTGCTGAAGTGATCGGCCCGAAATTTGGGAGATGATAGTTATGACTAAAGGCCATTAAAGTTTGTTCAAGAGAAGTTGATACATAAAGAAACATGGCCCCTTGTGTCTCGTGTTAGCTTGCTTGTAGGGCTTATGGACTTGTTAAGTGTGACGTAACTGCATGTGATTCGCAACCCGGAAGTGTGTGTTTTGCTTTATTACATCATAAGTATGTGTTTATGACATCATCATTTGTTGTTAAACAAAAACATTGTTTTGTGTATTTAACAATCGAGCTGAACCCGGAAATGCATCATCACTTAACAAGTCTATATATAAGCTTGAAGAGCAAGGATATTGCTGCGCATATTGCTGTATTGATTTTATTCTTTAACACTCATATCAGCCAAAAAACGGCCTTCAGAAATGCCCATATTCAGACCAAGAGAAGACTATTTTTTTGAAAATTTATCACTGGAATGACTGGCTCGATATCTGAGCCAGTCATTCCAGTGATAAATTTTCAAAAATTAAACCTTTAACTGCCTGGCTGATGCAAACCGCCAGACAATAATTTCAATGGGCAATAGCTCTGGACCTGTTGAATATTTTTAAAACAATTTGATTGGAAGTTTTTGGGGCCTTAGCAACTGACAACTTTCAGTCAAATTATTTTCTAAATGTTCAGCATGTCTATAGTTAAAGCCCATGGAAAATGTACTCTGCAGAACCTCAGCGGGTTAACTGTTAATCGTGTAAATGGTCAAGATTGGTAAAGAAAACAAGAAAAAATATGTCCAATACCCTCATTGTTGATATATTTTTCAATCAGGCAGCCATGAGTTCAAATGTGGTTGTTTTGGAAGAAATGTTGCTGAAAGCTGTTGCTGTTGTGTTTTAGTTTTGACCCCAAAATTGGTATACGTCCTCGGTGACTTCGGGACTCCACCATGCCCTTGGATAAACATTCACCCAAGTTTGGAAAAGATCGTTCAAGTGGAACCAAAGTTATTGAGAAATGGGTCAAAAGTGGCCCTTTTGAAAACAATGTTGCTGAACGCCATTGATGTTAGGTTTTTAGCTTTTGACACAAAAATTGGCATAGGTCGTTGGGAACCCACTGGCGAGCTTCCACCCAAGTCTGGAGAACATCCCTTCAGTAGAACTAGAGTTGCTGAAAAATATCTTAAGAACTCTAGAGCTTAGCCAATATCAATAAAACTTTACAGATTTGTTCTGTGCCATTATTGCATCCTGACTCCATCATAAATAAAATGATTTTCAAATTATTTAAATATTTTTATATGGTTTGCACTTCAGTTATTGTGAACCAACAATTCGACGTGTAATGTTTATCAATCATGTGAATGGTCTTAACTTATCCAGGGCTTATCAGATCCAGACAAAACATTACAGATTTGTTCTATATCAAGATTGGATTCAGTTTGAAGCAAAATTAAAAGGAATTTAAAGTTTATACTATATACATGTACTACACTGTTTGGACTTATTTTAGTTTATTTGTCTTCTTTTCCGTAATTAGATGAACGTTAAGAGGTTTTCAATACGCACATTTGATTCATTAAGTGGGTACTAAGTATTTTAAGAAAACCTTATTTCGCGACACTGCCACACATGATGTGCGATATCCGGAAAAATTAAGGGGCGCGACACGTGGGACGCAATCCTCTAGTTTTCATGCATTAACCAAACTTAATGTATGGATGCATCAGGCTACTGGTGTGTCGCATATCAAACCTAGGTCATTCTGACCTACTTTTCATGGTTTACTGAACATCATAGAAAATTGTAATGGTCTGTCGCCAATTTTTTGTCCAGATCATCGATTCAAGACTTTTTCACATATATAGTCAGCAAACATTGTGTATGGATGCATCATAGCCTAAAGGTATGTCATATCTCAGAAGTATGTCAGTGTGACCTACCTTTCACGGTTCACTGAACATCGTAGAAAATGGGCCTTTCCACTGTGTTCATTGATCATATGACATCATAATCAACTATGTGACGTGTAGAATGACATCACAATCAATGACATCCTGAATGACATAGATAAATACGTCACCAATGCATATTTGAATACGGATTATACGTTGTATGAATTGTATGTCTTTACTATTTTATACCCTTTTGAATATTTTGAAACTAATTTGACTGGGCGCTGTTGCTGCCATAGGCAGCAATAGCACCCAGTCAAATTAGTAACAAAATATTCAACAACTTAACTGTATAGTTTTCAGGAAATTGATAGTCATGGAATTTGGGGATCGATCAATCCCAACACAAGTGAAGTGTGGGTGGAGCTTAGCTAGTGATTGGCGGGGAATAGCTAAAACTAGAAAGGTCCATTCTGGCTGTAGTTTCAGATTTTTGTAAACAGTAGCAAGATTTTGTAGTGGTAGGTGCCAGCCGCGCAAAGGGTGCCCCAACACTTACGTGTTTTGTGATCAGACTTCAAAGAACGTAATCCAGACCACTGAAGACAAGAAAGAACCTAAATGAGCTAAGGTGCCCCCATTGGACAAGGCACATGAGAAGGTTGAAGTCGGTCATCATCAACCAAACTAGGGGTATGGATGCACCGCAGGCTAACAGTGTGTCATGTAGCAAAAGTAGGTCAGCATGACCTACTTTGCACAATTCACTGAGCAGCTAGAAATTTTGTATCTTGCCTGTAGCTTCAAGAGTATTGTTTACAGTAATTAAACCTGGTTAATGGATGCATTGCAGGCTAATAATTTATCTTGTATCAAAAGTAGGTCAGTGTGACCTACTTTTCAAGTGTTACTGAACATTATAGAAAATCTTTTTTCAGGCTGTAGTTTTGGGACATCTTTGTATTCAGAATCCAAACTTGGTGAATGGATGCATTATGTCGCATATCAAAATTAGGTCACCATGACCTACTTTCTATAGTTCACTGAATATCATAGAAAATTGTATTTGTCTGTTCCTGATTTTTTCCATCTGAATAATTGTTTCAAGACTCGTGTTTTGTGACTGAACTTGGTATATAGATGTATGATAGCCTAAAGGTCTGTCATATATTAGAAGTAAGTCAGCATAACCTACTTTTCACAGTTCACGGACATCATAGAAAATTCTTGTCCAGCCTTTAGTTTTGAGAGTTTTTTGTATACAGTAACGGATCTTGGTGTATGTATGCATTTTACTTGTACAAGTAGTATCAGAGGTAAGCCAGAGTGACATACTTTTCGTTGCTCAGCAAGAGGCAGGGTTCAAAGAAAGGCAGGTTTATCCCATGTGATGCATTGCATCCCTAAATCTAGTATATATGATTCTGTATAACTAAAATCTGTTGATTATTTTGAAAGCTTATAGTGATTTGTGGTACCTTCTCTTTCTAAAATCAAAAAATAGACCTTTCTCAAGACTACTACAGGCACCATTTTAGCTATCGTGATCATTAACCCCTTAATGGTCAAGATTGGTCAACAAAATGTGCTTAGGTAATGTTTATTTGCAGGCTAAGAAGACTTTTTGAAATTTTACCACTGGAATGACTGGCTCAGTTATCGACTCAGTCATTCCAGTGATAAATTTTCAAGAATAGTTTTCTCTTGGCCTGCAAATGGACATTACTATTTGTAAAAGCCATTTTTACCCGTTTGACAATGAAAATGTTATACTGTTACACTAATTAAAAATAATATTGGATAAGTTTAATTTTAAAAGTAATTTAAATTTTCTGAGAATTTCCATATTTCATATTCATTTTCATATTCAAATTCCAGGAATTCGATGTGCATGCTCATGGTCAACGACTCTACCGTCAATATCTTCACGACCACAACTCAGACGAATTACGCGGAACCCAGGCACCGCCGCCATACACTGATAAATACTACGGACCAAGTCTCGGAGCACCGCCATCATATTCACAAACAGACAACCCTGGATATATCCCAGAACAGAAGGGGTTTTATAGACAATAATGCGTATTATATAATTGAAAATAATGATAACAGGAGGGTATTAGAAACATGCTGGTATGGTTTTATAGTACGCTTATTGGTGTAACTCTTTCACCGATGAACTCCCTATATCTCATTTTCAATGCTACTGTAACATACAGGAAAACTGTTGGATATTTTGGAACTAATTTGACTGGAAGATGTTGCTGCCTAGGGCAGCAACAGCTTCCAGTCAAATTAATTTCAAAATATTCAACAGAATAAGTTTTATATCATAAAGAATTTTCTTTGTCAGGGATTTTTCAGTGAAAGGGTTAATTTTAATAATTTGTATTCTACGTTGACTCAACAAAATAACCCTTATACTCCCAAAAAGAAGCAATTTAGCATTTAAGCTGATAAATGATACAAAGCAAGTACATATTTTGAAAAGAATATTGCTGAAAGCTGTTGCTGCACCATTGTTTTCAAAGTAACAATAGATATCATACAAAAGGAGCTGAAATAATGCAAGCTTATAACTTTGTAGCATACGAGTGACATAATATTGCCCAATCTACCAAGTATTTCTAGAACATAATCATTCAGACTCATTAAGTTACTGACCAGGATCATCATCATTGGCCAAAAAACAACACCAAAATGGAGTTTAAATGCAAGATGGTGATATTTGATGACCATGATTTCGTGTCAATGTTTGGAACCCATAAACATTCCAAATAGTGTTTATTTTAACGTTAGAAATTATTTCAAATTATGCTTCAGATTCAGTTTAAGTTGATCACAGACATCTCGCATACAGTACAATATTGAGGAGACTGTGTCAATCTAATAAGAGCTTAACTGTCTCGCCGCTGGAAGCCACCAGACAATCTTCAATTGGTAATAACTCTGAACCTGCTGAATATTTTGAAAACAATTTGACTCAGTCAAATTGTTTTCAAGATATTTAGCAGGTCTAGCGATATAACCCGTTGAATATGTCGTCTGCAAAAACTCAGCAGTCAGACAGTTAAATCTTGGTTCCTGTGACCAAGACACCAAGTTGACAATCTTTCATAACGAACCGCAAAAACATGGAACTATGTCCTGATTTACTAACCGTGTCAATCACCAAAGTGAACCCTTACTTTTCACTAGCCCTGTTGGTTAGTGGCTAATCCAGGTTAATTTCATGCACTGTCATAAATTTGTCATAAAACTGAGATAAATTTATGAGTATATACATTTGTTTCATATGCAAATACATTTCACTCATGCCATAATATCGTTGGTGGTTTGTAGGTATTCATTAATAATATGTCAAACATGTATTTTTTGTAGGTTATTTATAAAACTTATCTAAAACTGTAAGCTATAAGATGGTTTATAACAGCTCATGTAAGACCTTTCCAGTTTTAGTTATGCCCCACCCATCTCTATCTAAGCTCAACCCACGCTTTGACTGTGATGGGATCGATCGATCTCTGAACTCTCTGACTATCAATTTCCAGAAAACTATACAGGTAAGTTCGTGAATATTTTTTAAAACTAATTAAACTGGGTGCTGTTGCTGCCTATCCCAGCAACAGCGCCCAATCAAATTAGTTTCAAAATATTCATCAGTATGTTTATTAAATAGTAAAAACATACAATGGTATACAATTCGTATACTTGTACAACAACGCTTAGTCCGTCATCAATTAAGCATTTGTGACGAACTTATCTACGTCATACATGATGTCATTATTCACGTCGCATAGTTGATTATGACATCATGATTGATGGATAAACTGGAAAGGTCCATTATTTCCTTTGCTGGTCATGATGCAACAATATGGGACGCTTTTGTCGCAATACAGGGATGCATTTCTAACTATGCCCCGCCCACTTCTATGCCCTCCCATTTCTAACTATGGCCCGCCCATTTCTAACTATGCCCCGCCCATTTCTAACTGCTCCGCCCATTTCTAACTATGCCCCACCCATTTCTAACTATGCCCCACCCATTTCTAACTATGCCCCACCATTTTCTAACTATTCCCCTGCCCACTTCTAGCTAAGCTCCACCCACTCCACACGTGTTGGAGTCGATTTGAAACTTTGAAGCTTGAATTCCCAAAATTTACATATCAGGGTAACAATACAGGGGAATTGTGTTGAATATTTTGAAACTACTTAGACTGGGAGCTGTTGTTCCCGGCCTGCCTGGTCAAATCAGTTTCAAAATATTCAACAGAATGTTTATTAAGTTGTAAATTCAGCAGTGATATACAATTCGTATACGTTATGACAGATTTTTAGACTCATAGAGCTATGTCATTATGACATCAGCGACTATAACGGAACCCGCCATTGGTTATCATTATTAAACCTTTCAACGACAAATCCTTGGAAAGTAAGTAGTTTACAACATATTCTATTGAATATTTAAAAATTAATATGACTGGAAGCTGTTACTGCCTAAGGCAGCAATGGCTTCCAGTTATTTTAATAAAAAAAAATTTAACAGCTTTACTGTTTGTTTGCCCTTTGATTAAGATACAGGGAATATATCAGTGAAAGGGGCTAAATACTGGTATTCAGAAATGGGAAAAGACAAAGAAATATCTCTATAGTCAGTAAAATTTAATTATACGCTAATATATTATAACGAAAGATACAAATTGACTTATAGGAACCTCTTGCCCTATGCCCCTTGAGGTGCCACTGGCTCAAGACATACATACAGGAAAGCTATTGAATATTTTGAAACTGCATGTAGTTTGACTGGATCTTGGCCAGTAACAGATCCCACTGAACGTAATTTCAAAATATTCAACAGAATATTCTGTACATCCAAAAGAATTGGTTGTTTCTAGTGTCTAAGGGCCTAATTGTTAATATTTAATTTAACTCATGTTTTTTTCGAATATCACTTTGAAGTAAGTGCCTACTTATACTACTAACAGTGCTGTTATTGCGAGCGTATTCCTGATATTGTACAGCTCAGAAAACAACAACAGAATCACGTTAGCTAGTACAATTTTGAAAACAATAAGAAATATTCTGCTGGTTATTTTGAATGTAACTGGATTGGTCTTCCAACCCAATTCACCTTTCCAGAGTACCCACCCATCATATGACGTCATAATGAACTGCGTGGTGTGTACAATGATATCATAATGAATGACTTCGATAAGTACGTCACGAACGCATATTTGATGACGGTCTATGGGCTGTTGTACAAATTGTTTGCTTTTACTATTTAATAAATATTCTGTTGAATATTTTGAAACTAATTTGACTGGGCGCTGTTGTTGCCTATGGCAGCAACAGCACCCAGTCTAATTAGTTACAAAATATTCAACAGCTTCCCTGTATAGGTTTCAGGAAATTGATAGCTAGGGCATTCGGGGATCGATCAATCCAAACACGGCGAGGTGTGGGTGGAGCTTAGCTAGTGATGGGCGGGGCATAGCTAAAAATGGAAAGGTCCATTATGTTAAAAAAATTCACTAGTTATTGTTATTATTAACCCTTTAATGGTCAAACCGGCCTCTGCAGTGGTCTTGATGAATGTCCATTTGCAGGCCAGTTATCGAGCCAGTCATTCCAGTGGTAAATTTTCAAAAATAGTCATCTCTTAGCCTGCAAATGGACATTCAATAAGCAAATAATTTGATTTTTTTAAACCAGATTTAACTATTAAAAGTTTAACTCTAGCGAGCATATTTGGCAAGAAACCGTTGATCGATGTTTAACTCTAGCGATCATGTTTGCCAGGAGTCGTAGTTCTGTTTAACTCTAGAGATCACATTTACCATGAGTCTTAGTTCTGTTTAACTCTAGCAATCACATTTGCTATGAGTCGTAGCTCTGTTTAACTCTCAACGATCACATTTGCCATGAGTCGTAGCTATGTTTAACTCTAGGGATTACGTTTGCTAAGGAATGTAATTCTTGGTAATCAAGCCCAAAAATTGTATTAAAGGAACATTTTGTCATCGGTGCAAAATTGTGTTGTCCCAAAACGTGACTGTTTCTTTAGAGATCTCTTTAGAGAGCCAATCATAGCAGGGAATTTTTCACATTCTTGACACTAAATACCCACAGTATGCTATTTATGAATGAACAGCTTTATAATCCTAGTCACTCGTGACCAATAAAGATGTGTGTGTGCGTGCGTGTTTGAAGGTACATTTATTATCTTGTATAGCTTTATATCCATCTAGGTATAAAGATTCGTTCTCTTATAAATAACTATGAATACTATTATTTGTATATCTTGTTTATTTGTATATCTTTGCAAAGTTTATCATTATTATGGTCTTGTGATTAATACATATAATTTAAGATACATAAGGTATATTGCTATAATTTATATTTTATTATTAGGTCACCTGGCCCGGATTGTCAAGTGAGCTTATGCTATGCTGACCATCCATTATCATGTCTGTCTGTTGTTAACTTTTCCTTATCACGAACCCCTGGACTAATTCCAACCAAATTTGTCAGGAGGCATCATCTGGCAATATGTATGCATAACTGAACTGAACTGAACAACTGTTTCTTTAAGAGAGGATAGTTGGTTCATCAATATGTTTTACAGCCATCTGTGATTATCTTGCTTTCAGGAAAAGCACTTGCTCTGGAAAAGCTGAAGCGACAGAGCCAAAATTTGGGCAATATGATTATATGAGTCTAATGGCTGCTCAATTTGGTTCAGGAGAAGTTAATATATGATAAAACATATATTATCATTGACCAATCAAATTTGAGCTTTTCTTAGTTGATGGGTTTTGTCAGTGGAAATTACGATATAAAATAGGTTTTCAGGCCTGCTAAATAGCATTTTGACACTAACATCTAATTGGTCGATCAGAACCGTGGCCATCATTAAATTATTTTGTTTCAGACACAAGTCTCTTAATTTTGGCTCCAAAATCATTCATTTCTGACCTAAATGTTCATGTTTTCTGGCAAGATCTTCACATTCGGAACTTAAGCTTTTCCTGGCTCCTAGAGAAATGTATGTACCAGTATTTCCAACTAAAGTCATATTTTTCATGCTTCTGTTTTCAAATGCTGATGTAGATGAGGGGAACATGCTTCGTGTTAGTTAGACTTGCCTGATTACGTGAGTAAACCGAAAATCATGATTATTATTATTTAAAGCGTGACAGCATAAATGTATGAGTAAATATTAAATAGTAATCGAATAATCGTGAATAATTACTACTGCATTAAATATTTCAAGACCTGTCCTTTAGTCTTTAGTGCGATCGGTCTGGAAAATGGACATTTTGCTCAGCGAATATATATGTCCATTTCCAGGCCAAGTGAAGACTTTTAAAATGTATCACTGGAATGACTGGCTCGAGCATCGAGACAGGCATCACAGAGATACATTTTCAAAAATAGCCTCTTGGCCTGCAAATTGACATTTCTAAACACAAGTGCAACTTGCCTCATTAATGTGAATTTGTTGCTATCTCTGGGTAATTTGTGCCCAAGCCGAGTAATCGAGTAATCACGATTATTCTTAAACAATTGATCGTGATCACTCAAAGCAGTAATCGCACAAGCCTACTGCTTGTGCCACGTGGCAGCTTCTTATCATATCAGATTTAGTATTCCGCCATGGCCGATACCACTTTCCGAAAGGCGTATGCTATACCCTTTTCGTGAATACTGGCCCTGTAGATTAACTTGAGCTATGTCATTTCTAAAATTAAATCTTTGCACTATATATTCATATAAATGTGCTAATTTAACCCTTTAATTGTCAAGATTTGTCAAGAAAACAAAACTTTCAGGTGGATACATGTCCATTTACAGGCCTAGGGAAGAGTATTTTTGAAAATTTACCAGGGTAATGACTGGCTAAATTTTCGAGCCATTCATTTCAGTGGTGAAGGTTAAGAATAGTCTCATGACAAAAGCCAGTTTTGGCTGGCTTGGCCATTAAAAAGTTAATAAAATGTTATGAAATTGGTAAATATTTTGAGAGCAAGGTAACTGAAAGTCAGTGGTACCTGATTTCCATGATTTTACAGTCACTACGTAAATATATAGTGACTTCTGATAAAACAACAGCATGGCTCACTCAGGGCTGCCTTGTCAAAAACACTTTGACTATAAGTTACTACTTGCAGTTACATTGTAAATTATTTTCAGAATCTAATGTAGGATTCATATTTAGCTATTTACGCAGCTTTGCAGAAATTAGGATGCAGATAGCGCTTGAGCTTTAAATACACGAATGTAAATATTACTCCTGTAACGTATCGCGTTCACATTTTTTCTTAACATTTCTTTAATTATCTTTACCGAATTATCAGACTTAATAATAAAGATAGTTAGTATAATTATTTCCCAAATTGCATTTTTCATAAAACAGCTTACACTATTTTCATCTCGCTGTTGCAGAAAGCCAAAGATTGAAATATGACACAGCTATATAATCTTTACAATCTCTGATGAGTATTTTGAAAAGCAACAAACTTCTCAGTTAACCATTTAATGGTCAGTCAAAAATGAATTGAGACGTGTTCATTTGCAGGCCAAAAGAAGGCTATTTTAATTTAATTTTATGACTGGAATGAGTGGATCGATAACTGATCCAGCCATACCAGTGGTAAATGTTAAAAAATAGTCTTCTCATGGTCCTCAAATGGACATAAAATAAGCAAATATTTCAGTTTTCATGACTCGATCCTGATCATTAACTGTCTGTCTGCTGAGTTTCTGCAGACTACATTTCCCATGGGGTTTAAGTCTGGATGTCCTGAATATTAAATAAATTATTTGACTGCCACCAACAACTTTCAGTCAAATTGTTTTCAAAATATTCAGCATGTCCAGAGTTATTACCCATTGAAATTATTGTCTGGTGACTTGCAGCAGTCAGCCAGTTAAAGAAATTATCTTTGATCATAACAACACAATTCCTTAAAATGCACATCAGCTAGAACCATTTTCCATGTTTTGTGACGAGTTTAAGCATCAATCATACTGTCTTTCAATATATACATATTACATTATTATATATAAATGCACACTGTCTTTTGATGTTTCTTCTAAGAAGAGCTTTCATTTCTTACACACACTTTTATTCGTTAATTAGTTTCAATGAAAATAATTGATCAATGAAATTGTGATCAAACTCTTCCCAGAAGCGACCAAACTAAAGACTGGTTCCCTGTAAACTGTTGTTACTGTAATACATTTCATAGATATAAAAACATGTCAAATTTTTGTTATGTTTAAATGGAAAATAAACTCACTTTGTGGTAATTTGTCTTCTTGTTTTAAACCCTACAGCATGGTTCACTGTTCACATAGTCATTAAACTGTCGCTCATTCACCTGGAACATTGCCATTTCAAGTATAAAGGCCATGTTCTACCTGCCCTATAGATCCTTGTCAGAAATTCAGCAATTCTGGTAAGACGACAAGTTTCAAGTTTTTAATCTATAAATTGTCACCAGGCATTTTGGAGTAATATTTTAAGATTTCTTGGGCATTTGTTAGAAAATCCAAGATGGCCATCAATAGAAATTGACCGATTCAAATTCTTAATAGAAGTGGAAGCCTACAACACTAGGATCGTTCCGCCATTTCGTTGAAATCAAGCCACTCATTAGGATTTCTGGAAAATGTCTGAAAATCTAAGTTGTCTACTGGAAAAATCTACCAATAAAAATTCTTGTTAGAAGCGCCGAAGCTTACCTCTACAGGATCATTCCACCCAAGTTTCGTTCTGATCAGACCATTAATTAAGGAAGCGTAGCATTTTAAAGGATTTCTGGAAAAATCTTTTAAATCCAAGATGGACACCAGAAAAATTACTGGTGTCTACCACAATAGGATACTCACATGCCAAATATGGTTAAAATCCAGCAAGAGGAGATGTGTTTAAAGGCTTTCTGGATAATCTAAGATGGCCTATACAAAAATCAACCAATCAAAATTTAGAATTAAAAAGTTATGGAGACTCACCACGGGCCTTAAAATACGCCAAGCTATTTAGACATAGATACATTTTAAAGGATTTCCAGTAAATCCAAGATGGCCACTGGAAAAAATCGACCAATCAAAATTCGGAACAGAGGGCCTGGAGCCTACCACCACGACCATTCCAGCCAACAGCCATGGCCAAAATGTTAAGATTGGGATCTGCATCATGAAAATGATGCAGATTTGACCTGAATCAACAAAACCTACCCACTCACCTTGAACATTTCTACCGAATTGCAGTCAATGGGGAAAAGTAATAGATTCATTCCAGGCTATTGGCATCTAACTTGGTGGGTGTGTACCTTTGGTGATGAGCTATCAAGAACTATGTCAGCCTGACCCGGTTTCAGAATAATATGTCAGAGGTAGTTTCCCAATGGAATCCATAGTAAATTCGTCAGTCGCACATTTTATCATCATTTGTGTGATATATCAAATCTGCTCAAAGTGATCCTATAGGCGTGTTACAGTTGATGTCATACACATGTTATGGGACCTGGATGTGTGTATTTTGCATTTATTACATCATAATTGATGCAGCTTAACAAATCAACATGTCCCTTGGTTGGTTGGTGGGTTAGCTAGGTGTATGCATGCATTGCAAACTTAAGGTATGTAGTCTAACAAAAGTAGGTCAATGTGAACTACTTTTAACGCTTACCCAGCAGCTACCAAGATTCTATCGACCTGATTTTTTGACAAGCAGTATTGGCGTTGTCCAAACGAAGTTATGGCCCTTGCAAATTTTCCTCTATTGGAGAGCCAATGTGGAAACATTTCTTCCCTGACATATTTCATCATACTTGAGCTATTGACCTCCTAACTTGATGGAGGTTTGTTTGGGCATAAGCTACCACCCATATAAGACCTATCTCAGACTGACCTAGTATACTGCTGGGGTAATATAGCAATAAGTAAGCAAGAGCAATCAGAGATTGGCGATGAGCAGCCTCCATTTTTTCTTTGAGTATACAGTCACAACCTTTGTGTTAAAATTTGAGAATTTAAGTTTCTGAGATATCCATAGATCCGGAATTCAATCTGATCCAGATGCAAGTTTTTAAATCCAGATTACGGCCGATGTCTGGAAATCCTGTGAGATGCTAACAACATTTCTTGCGTTAAATTTGAGCGGATTGAAAAAAAATAGGATCAGTAGATTTGGAGATACAGCTCCGAACACGCACGCACGCACACACAGAGAAAGCAAATGCTACGTGCACGCACACACGGACGCTGATTTGGGAGCACAATAAATATTAAGGCATATTTCATCATATATAGACTGGCTAGGGTATCGAGCCAGGCATTCAAGTGGTAGATTTTCACTGCAGAGGCCGGTTTTGGCCGGCCTGACCATTAAAGGACTAAAGAAGCAGAATTGATAATTCACCAGTAAGTATTATTAAGAACAACAAAGAACAAGTTCAGTAATAAATTCTTATTTTCGTATACGAGACATCAAAATATGTACAAAAATCCAGTCAAAAATGACAAAATAAACTTATAATTTTCTGCGAAGGCTCATTAGGCCATCCATAAAAAATTTTGTTTCCCGCAAACCGGGTGAGGAAAAGACCACTAGGGAGGGGGGAAATTTTTTTTTCAATTAATTATTTTAAAAAGGTCATAAATATTTGTTTTTCAGATATTTAACTAGATGTCCATTAAATATGGTTGTAATTGTCAAATTTGTCATGTTTTTCATGTCGCAATTAGCAAAAGGGATTCACATTGCATACAAATGGCCTTAAAACATTGTAATTTGTATAGTTTGACAAATGTATGGATGTTTCAGCATTTATGCTGGGTAGAAAAAAAACTACTTTATTCACGGCCGGTTGAAAAAAAAGAAAAATTTCACCCGGGAGGTTAACAGGAAACGAAACTATTTTTTATTTTGGCCTAATATAGATATATATTAGTTTAATTTTATACAGAAAATCATGGGATTGCTCCAAAGTGTTCTTAATCCTTTTAATACATGAAGTGCTCGGGTCTCAATTTCAAAACATACATATATACAGAAAACCTGTTGCATAGTCTAGAACTAAATTGACTGAAACCTATTGCTTCCTATGGCAGCAACTGCTTTCAGTCAAATTAGTTTCAAAATATTCAGCAGAATATTCATAAAGAATTTGCACCATTTATTTCCATTACTTTGGAGATATCAGAACTGAATTATTTAAACATTTTACTAAATGTTAATTTGCAGGCCAGGAATAAACTTTTTTTGAAAATTTACACCTGGAGTGAATGGTTCAGTTATTGAGCCAGGCATTCCAGTGAGAATTTTTCAAAAAATAGTCTCATATTGATGTGCCTCAACATCTTGATAGAAGCAGTTTTAATCCAGCCATACAATTAGCTCATTAACACTCATATCAGCCAAAAATGGCTCCTGCAGTGGGCGTGAGAAATGCCCATTTGCAGACCAAGAAGAGTATTTTGGAAAATTTACAACTGGAATGACTGACTCGATAACCGAACCAGTCATTCCAGTGGTAAAATTTCAAAAATTCTCTTCTCTTGGTCTGCAAATGGACATTTTCTATAAGAAAATTGAAATTTTCTTGAACAAATTCGAGGTTTAAAGGGTTAATCGTGAAGTTGGTCTATGAAGTGTTCTACAGTAATGTCCATGTGCCGGACAAGCAAAGACAATTTTTCAAAATTTATCACTGGAATAACTGGCGCAATAATCGAGGCACTTATTCTAGTGTAATATTTTCAAATATATACCTTTCTCTTGATCTGCAAATGAACATTTTCTATGAGTACCATATGACCATTTCGACATTTTCGTCGGGTTGTACAGATAATATATATCTGTCCTTTTCTTCAGTTAATATGGATAAACTGCAAATGTGTCATATTTACTTACAAAATCATATTCATTTGTGTCGATATTTAAAGTATAAAGATGTGTGCGTGCGTGTGTGCATGTGCGTGCGTGCGTGCGTGCGCATTAAAGGCATGATTGCATATTTGCCATGTACAATGTATTTAAGATCACTCCATGTGTGTGGGTGTAAGAGACTTGAGAACTGTAATCATGATAATATTCATGATTCAGAACAAAACTAATTCACAATTTGGGTTGGCTTGTACATTACAGAGATAGACATGTTTTTAAATTGTGATGTCTTATGATGGAATGTGGGTGTGTCAGACTATCCTAGTCTAAAATTCCTAGATGTAGAAACACCTCAACCCTTTAATAGTCAAGATTGGTCAGGAAAATTGAAAACCACTGTTGAAAATTTACAACTAGAATGACTGGATCACTCGAGTCGGTCATTCAAATGTTAAAAATTTTAAAGTAATTTTCTCTTGGCCTGGATATGGACAATTCACACGACCACTTCAAAGGCCGGTATTGGCCGACTTGACTATTAAAGTGTTAAAGATAAAATACTGTAAATGACTACTGGTAAGGCATATTGTATTTAGTGACTATGTATTAAAATAATCCGAGTTAGCACTGAGGAGCCAAGAGTTAATTAAGGACCTGCAACACGTGTAAGGACGGTACATTGTTGTATATAATATGCGCACACAATTAATTTCTATCATCTCTATGATAAAAACTTCTAGGTAATGGGAAGATTTCAACTCTCAGTTAACCATCTAGCCCGTTAACACTCTCACTGGCCAAAAATGGCTTCTGCACTGGTCTTGACAAATGTCCATTTTCAGACCAAAAGAAGATTATTCATGAAAATGTAGTACTGGATATATCCAGTTATTCGTGATAAGGTTTCAAGAATAGTCTTCTCTTGTTCTGCAAATAGACATTTTCTATGAGGGATTTCAAATTTTCACAAACAATTTGTTGGTTAAAGGGCTTATTAATGGTCAGTCCAGACAAAGTTTCCTTCAGCAGTCATCATGAGATGCAAATTTCTAGGTCAAGAGAAGACTTCTTGAATATCAACCCCTGGACCAGCTAACTTGACAGTCAATCCCGTCATCGACATGTATATCAGTGACAAATCCTCAAAATTTGTCTTCTGGTCTGTAAGATTGACAGTCACTGGACAGAAATGTAGATTTTCGTCACCAATCTTGACCATATGCATGCCAAAATAAGACCACTGGAGTGACTGGCTTAGTTATTGAGCCAGTAATTTCAATGATAAATTTTAGAAGAAATAGTCTTCTTGACATGCAAATGGACATTAAAAAAATAAATAATTAGATTTTCTTGAACAAATTTAATCATTAAAGGGTTAAAGTTACATATTACAAAGTACAGTTTTATTTATCGTGCTAACTAATGGAAACACTGTAACAATCAAATTTGTTAAAAAAATTTTAACAAGAGAACTATTTTTCAAATATTTACCACTGGAATGACTGGCTCAGTTATCGAGCCAGTCATTCCAGTGGTAAATTTCCAAAAATAGTTTTCTTTTTGTCTGCAAATGGACATTTCGCAAGACAACTGCTGATAATTTTCCATTAGACCATCACCCATCTTCTGGTAAAGATGTCTCAAGAAAATTAATGTTTTTGTTTAGTGAACGACCATTTTCAGGAGAATAGGACAATATTTTTTAAAGCTTTACCACTGGAATTTAACTGGCTCAGATTATTGACCCAGTCATTTCAGGGACAAAATCAAAAAAATATATTTATTTACACCTGTAGATGGACATTTCTCAAGGCGACAACAAAGGCCAGTTCTGGCCATCTTGGACAGTAAATGTTAAACTCGAGTAAGCAACAACAGTTAGCTTTCCAGGGAATTAACATTGAACATTGGAAGATGACAATTTTTGAAGCTAAAAGATTCAAATTGTTGTATGACGAGCTGATTCTGTATTCTACATCAAATGAGTAGCTAGTACTTTGTACAGTCAGCTGATGAATACTGAGTGCATATAGAGTTACTCGTTGTCTCCTTGTATCCTGGTAACTTGTCTAAGGCAGCACCTGAATGGGAGCAATAAGAGAGTAATTGTAGTTAGACGCGATTACGTGATTAAATCGAAAATCGCGATTATGTTTTAAATCGTGAATTTATATGATTAAAAACTAAATAATCGAATAATTGTGAATATTTTCTACTGCATTAAATATTTCAAAACTTAATTTTCAATTTCTTTTTAATGTGATCAGTCATGAAAAATTACATTTTGCTTAGTGAATGTATGTCCATTTGCATGGTAAGAGAAGACTATTTTTGAAAATGTATAACTGGAATGCCTGGCTCGAGAGTCAAGCCAGGCATTCCAGTGATACATTAAAAAAAATAGTCTTCTCTTGCCCTGCAAATGGACTTTTCTAACCACCATTGCAATTTTCATCATTGGTATTTTTTTGTTGTTATTTCTTGGTAATTTGTACCCAAGTTGATTAATCGAGTAATCACGATTATTTTTTAATAATCGATCGTGATTATTCAAAGCAATAATCGCACAAGCCTAATTGTAGTCGATGATACTTTATGAAATTCACCTCCTGTTCCTATCTAGAAGGTATTTGTCGTAGTAAACACAAGTTTGAACTAGATGGACAGTGTCCCACGTGTCGAGCCCTTTAGTTTTTCTCACATATCACACATCCTGTGTTGCAGGGTCGTGAAATAAAGGATGTTTTGAAATAGTATACCCCATTCAATCTAGGCTTGTGCGATTATGTGATTAAATCGAAAATCGCGATTATTTTTTAAAACGCGAATTTATATGATTAAAAATGAAATAATCGAATAATCGTGAATAATTCTACAGCATAAAATATTTCAAAACATACCTTTTAATTACTCTTTAATGTGATCAATCATGGAAATACAAATTTTGCTCAGCAAATGAATGCCCATTTGCGGGCGAATAGAAGACTATTTTTGAAAATGTATCACTGGAATGACTGGCTCGAGAATAATAGACATTTCTCAACACAATTGCAGCTTTCGTCATTGATATGCTTTTTTGCCGTTATAACTGGGTTATTTGTACTCAAGCTGATTAATCGAGTAATTGCGATTATTATTAAATAATCGATCATGATTGCTGAAAGCAATAATCGTGCAAGCCTAATTCAATCACATGTAGACCAACTGAAACACCGCTAACGTTCTTCCAATTCTTGACAAATCATACAGAAATAAGAAAAGACCAAACCATGTAAAAGTCTGGTAAAAACTTTACCATTGTTTTAATCTTGCTGAAAATTGAATGCAATGATGATATAGAACAAATCTGTAGTTTTGTTGGAATCGGATAAGCCCATGATAGATTAAAAGAACCCTGACAAACTAAGCTTCTTCTGATTCTTAGGTGCAAAATTAACTAAGTCCAAACCACATAAGAATATGTAAACAATTTGAAAAAGTTTTTCATTAAGATGGAGTCTGGATACAATGATAGCGTAGAACAGTTCTGTAAAGTTTTCGTGACATCGGATAATCCCGTAATGAATTATTTAAGGACCATTGAAAAACTTTAACAGTGTCGCTTACCTAATTCTTTGTGCAAAATAAGCTGTATTCAAACCACGTAAAAATATGGAAAAAATTTGCAAAACATTTCAATTATGATGATGACTAGATGCAATGATGGTATAGATCAAATCTGTAAAGTTTTATTAAGATCGGATAAGTCCTTGATGAATTAAATGTCCATTGAAAAGCTTTAACCATTTACCTAATTCTTGTTGCACACGGGACACTGCATGCCCGTATGTCATTTGGATCACTATGTCGAGATCCTCGGCTTCGCTGTAGACAACAAAATCTAGGTATACTTTACGGTCATATGTATATTATTTATATATCACAATTTCCTTAACTAGGTCACCATAACCTTTAATACTTTCATAGAATATGTCCATTTGTAGACAAAGAGATTATTTTTGAAAATTTATTACTGGAATGAACGGCTCCATTATTGAGCCAGTCATTCCAGTGATAAATTTTCAAAAATAGTCTTGTTGTTCTGCAAATAGACATTTCTCAAGACCGTGGCAGAAGCCATTTCTGACCAGTTTGCGTGTTACCGGCTTAACATAACAACAAAGACAACCGGTTTCATTGTACATCCAATATGAGCATGCAAATCAAGTTTAGTGAAAACACCTTCCGTAGAACTTGAGTTATCATATGGAAACGCAAGAAAATTCTCTTAACCGATCTTTAACCTCTACAGCGCACAAACAAATGGACCTTTCCATTTTTAGACATGCCCCACGTATCTCTAGTTAAGCTCCACCCACAACTCACTCATGTTGGGATCGATCGATCGATCTCTAAACTCCCTGACTATCAATTTCCAGAGAAATATACAGGTAAGCTGTTGAATATTTTGAAACTAGTTCCAAAATATTCAACAGCATGTTTATTAAATAGTAGAGACATACAATTCTTACAACATCTCGGACTGTTAAGACTTAAAGACTGACCTAACAGAATTATTTATGATATAATGATTATGATGTCATCCTACACCCTGCTTAGCTGATTATGACGTCATTACTCTGGAAATGTCCATTCTTTATCATGTAAGAAATATTCTGTTGAATATTATTAAATTAATTTGGCTGGGAGCTACTGCAACAGGCGCCAGTCAAATTAGTTTTATAATATTTAACCGCTTTCCTGCTGTAAGTGTGTTGAAATTGAGACACTAATTTCAATGGTTAATGGGTTAAAGCACAACCATGACCTTTTGAGCCCAAACAATGGACCTTTCCATTTTTAGCTATGCCCCGCCCATCACCAGCTAAGCTCCACCCACACCTCGCCGTGTTGGGATTGGTCGATCCCCAAATGCTCTAGCTATCAATTTCCTGAAAACTATACAGGGAAGCTGTTGAATATTTTGTAACTAATTTGGCTGGGTGCTGTTGCTGCCTATGGCAGCAACAGCGCCCAGTTAAATTAGTTTCAAAATATTCAACAGAATATTTACTAAATAGTAAAAGCAAACAATTTGTACAACAACGCATAGACCCTCTTCAAATATGCGTTCGTGACGTACTTATCGACATCATTCATGACGTCATTCATTATGAGGTCATTGTACACATCACGCAGTTCATTATGACGTCATATGGTGGGTGGGTACTCTGGAAAGGTGAATTGGCAAATGTGTCTTCTGACAGCTCTGATGTCACCCTCCCACAAAAGGTTGGCAAAAATAATTTCACTAGGACTTAATTTCTCATTCGGAACTGCAACATAATGCCTTTGACCATTGGAGCCCAAAACAGTAAGGTTTTTCAGAACCACACATGCAACCCATCTAGCGAAGTTTAGTGAAGACCCATTCAATAACTCTTGGGAGTTATCATATGAATACCACAACAAAATTTTGTTAATAGAGCCATCTTCAGCTTCTGACCCCAAAATCATTACGGTTCGTCAGACTCCTTGAAAATTTTATTAATTGGGTAACCTTGACCTTTCAACCCAAAACTCCCCCCCCCCCAAATAAATGCTGGTGATAATCCCTTAGGTAAATCTTGAGTTATTATCTTGAAATGCTCCTTAACCCTTTACACCCATATCAGCCAAAAACAGTGTGTGCAGAGGTCTTGAGAAATGTCAATTTGCAGCCTAAGAGAATACTATTTTTGAAAATTTACCACATGAATGACTGGCGCGATATTGAGCCAGTCATTCCAGTGGTACATTTTCAAAGGTAGTCTTCTCTTGGTCTGCAAATGGACATTTTCTGACCAAATTTGAGGGTTAATGGGGCCATATTGGATCAACATTACCTTGACTACTGACCCGAAACTAAATGGCCAGCTTCAATGGTAATCTACAACCCAGGCATTTTGATAATCAGCTCAGCAGAGATAGCCACTCAGACAAATAAACAAACAAACCCGCACACAGAATTAATAAATGCTATGTATACCCTCAGTTATATGGAAGCATAATTACAATGTACGTTGTATTGTCAAAATATTCAATAGTTTATCTCATCAACATGAGGTATTTTAACCCTTTAACCCTCAAATTTGTTCAAGAAAATTAAAATTGTTCATTTGCAGACCAAGAGAAGACTACATGTATTTTTGAAATTTTTCTACAGGAATGACTGGCTCGATAACCGAGCCAGTCATTCCAGTGGTAAATTTTCAAAAATAGTCTTCTCTTGGTCTGCAAATAGACATCTCTCAATACCACTACAGAAACCATTTTTAGCTGATATGAGTATTAAATGGTTAGTACAAGTCAATTATGGCACATGTAGGCTGAGGTCGCAATCATAACTAACAGCGAATACTCCATCATGGAGCTGGAATAGTCTGTCAAATTGTACTACTTGTATCTCTAGTACTACTTAATAAACATTCTGTTGAATATTTTGAAACTAATTTGACTACTAGGTACTGTTGCTGCCAATGAAACTAGTTTCAACACATTCAACAGCATACCCTTATTGTCTCCTTAAAATTTCAGGATTCAAAGTGTATAAATTGATCCCAAGATTCGCAAAGCATGGGCGGTGTTTAGATAAAAATGGGCGGGGCATAGCTAGAAATAGCTCCATATATTATTACAGACTGTGTACCTGTGATTAGGTTATGAAGATTACAATAGTTTGTGCCAAAATCCAAGACAGCATACCACGTCTCTGATTTGGAATTACCCTGTAAAATACAATAAACATTGTTTACAAACAAAACAAGATCAATCAATGATTGCAGATCCTCGCCCTCCAGCTTTTGACACACTAAGAAGTTTCCAGGATTTTTTCAGATTTTCCTGGATCATGCAAAATGTTTTTAATAGTAGTGTATGGTCACACCCTTACAAGGCAAGGGCAACAAGAGCAATCAGCGATTGCAGATCCTCATTCTCGCTTTACATCACTTCGTAACAATAATTGATTTTTCAGATTTTACAAATTTTCCAGATCACACCCAAAGCTGTGAAATGCTAGCCTACCTAGTGTATGATCACACCATTAATTTGTTGTGTTATGATTTGAGCCATATCAGAACAGTAGTTTCTGAGATATTCATACACACATGTAGATTCTGCGCCTATATCATGTATACTATTGCAGTTACTACCGCACTGCTCAAGAGAGAAAATCAAATGACCCTTTTAATGTGATAAATTGGAGACAAAAATGTTTAACCCATTGAACCCAGAATAAAGTTTTGCGGTTGCCACTCCAACTCTGAGTTTATACAGGCATGTACTGTACGTACTAAAAGCATTGCCAAACTTAATTTTTTTAATTATACTTAGCCCATATACCCAGTGGCGTAGCCAGTTTCTCACGTCAGGGGAGCGAGGTCTAAAAAGGTGCCACCCCACTTGAGCGAGGACTAAAAAGGCACCAGCCCCGCATACAAATTAGGGTTCGGAATCTGCGTAAATTTCTTTAATAAAGAGAAAATAGCATCCCAGCGTCGCCAATTATTTTATTCTACTGAGAAAGTAGCATGTATTCTACTATTCTTTGTCTTGATGTAGCGTAATTAAAACAAAAAAGTCTCATCATAGCGATGAACAAGCATGACAAGAAGACATTAACAACGTAGCGATGAACAAACATGACAAGAAGACATTAACAACATAGTGATGAACAAGCATGACAAGAAGACATTAACAACATAGCGATGACCAAGCATGACAAGAAGACATTAACAACATAGCGATGAACAAGCGTGACAAGAAGAGATTAACAACATAGCGATGAACAAGCATGACAAGAAGACATTAACAACATAGCGATGACTAAGCATGACAAGAAGACATTAACAACATAGCGATGAACAAGCATGACAAGAAGACATTAACAACATAGCGATGAACAAGCGTGACAAGAAGACATTAACAACATAGCGATGAACAAGCATGACAAGAAGACATTAACAACATAGCGATGAACAAGCATGACAAGAAGAGATTAACAACATAGCGATGAACAAGCATGACAAGAAGACATTAACAACATAGCGATGAACAAGCATGACAAGAAGACATTAACAACATAGCGATGAACAAGCATGACAAGAAGACATTAACAACATAGCGATGAACAAGCATGACAAGAAGACATTAACAACATAGCGATGAACAAGCATGACAAGAAGACATTAACAACGTAGCGATGAACAAGCATGACAAGAAGACATTAACAACATAGTGATGAACAAGCATGACAAGAAGACATTAACAACATAGTGATGAACAAGCATGACAAGAAGACATTAACAACATAGCGATGAACAAGCGTGACAAGAAGACATTAACAACCTAGTGATGAACAAGTATGACAAGAAGACATTAACAACATAGCGATGAACAAGCGTGACAAGAAGACATTAACAACATAGTGATGAACAAGCGTGACAAGAAGACATTAACAACATAGCGATGAACAAGCGTGACAAGAAGACATTAACATCATAGCGATGAACAAGCATGACAAGAAGACATTAACATCATAGCGATGAACAAGCATGACAAGAAGACATTAACAACATAGTGATGAACAAGCATGACAAGAAGACATTAACAACATAGTGATGAACAAGCATGACAAGAAGACATTAACAACATAGCGATGAACAAGCATGACAAGAAGACATTAACAACATAGCGATGAACAAGCATGACAAGAAGACATTAACAACATAGTGATGAACAAGCATGACAAGAAGACATTAACAACATAGTGATGAACAAGCATGACAAGAAGACATTAACATCATAGCGATGAACAAGCATGACAAGAAGACATTAACAACATAGTGATGAACAAGCATGACAAGAAGACATTAACAACATAGTGATGAACAAGCATGACAAGAAGACATTAACAACATAGCGATGAACAAGCGTGACAAGAAGACATTAACAACCTAGTGACGAACAAGTATGACAAGAAGACATTAACAACATAGTGATGAACAAGCATGACAAGAAGACATTAACAACATAGTGATGAACAAGCGTGACAAGAAGACATTAACAACATAGCGATGAACAAGCGTGACAAGAAGACATTAACAACATAGCGATGAACAAGCATGACAAGAAGACATTAACAACATAGCGATGAACAAGCATGACAAGAAGACATTAACAACATAGCGATGAACAAGCATGACAAGAAGACATTAACAACATAGCGATGAACAAGCGTGACAAGAAGACATTAACAACATAGCGATGAACAAGCGTGACAAGAAGACATTAACAACATAGCGATGAACAAGCGTGACAAGAAGACATTAACAACATAGCGATGAACAAGCATGACAATAAGACATTAACAACATAGCGATGAACAAGCATGACAAGAAGACATTAACAACGTTGTAAATTCAAATAGTTATAATTTTCAATGTAGATTAACTTGTTACAGGCGACTTGGGAGTTGGGGCGTCCAGAAAATTGTATGCGCTACGGACATGATTTAGGCACCACATTTGGGAAGATTGACTCAGGGGGAGCAAGCAAACCCCCTGCTCCCACCCTGGTTACGCTACTGCATATACCCGAAAGGCCATTATTCTGGCCTCATCGAGAATGTACATATACCCGAAAGGCCAGAAAATCAGTGTCCATGTATGTATGCCTAATTTTATGACATAAGCCTATAACCATACGTGCACGGCTGGAATTCCGGCTTTTCGGATTCTCAGGGTTACATTTGTAAATTATTTAATGAAAAACTAAATTATTCACAGCGACTCTGGTAGGGTATGTGCAGCTTGAAAAATGTAAATCACAACCCTTACGGCTCTGATGTCCATATTCTATCTTTTACTGTATCAATATCAAAGAAACTAGTGTACATGTTTCAACAATTTTGGTGGAAGATGTTGCTGTCGTAGACGGCACCATCTCCCACCAAATTTGTTGAAAAATGAACACCAGTTGTTTTAATTTAATTTGAAGATTTAAAATTTTGACAACAGAGTTGTAAGGGTTAAGAATGATATGGAATCAATGTTAAAAATCAGTAGACTCTGTTAGTCAGTTGAATATCTACTGAATTAAGTCCTTGCAGGAGCTTAGATTCTTGCCTGTATACAATAAATCGCAGAACATTCTCTTCTATAAGGCAGCATAAATCTGCTGTGGAGACGATTTTGCCTTTAGAATTCACCATTCCAGAGTATCCATCGAGCATCTAACGTCATAATCAGCTAAGCGGCGTGTAGGATGACATCATAATCATTAGGTCATAAATGATTCTATATGGGCAGTCTTTAACACTTAATAATCCGACATGTACGAATTCCATGTCTTTACCATTTAATAAACATAGTGTTGAATATTTTGAAACTAGTTTGACTGGGTGCTGGTTGCTTATTGCAGCAATAGCACACAGTCAAATTAGTTTCAAAATATTCAACAGCTTACCTGTATAGTTTTCTGAAAATTGATAGTCAGAGAGTTCATAGATCGATCGATCCCAACACGGGCGATGTGTGGGTGGAGCTTAGCTAGAGATGGGTGGGGCATAGCTAAAAATGGAAAGGTCCATTGAAAACAGCCATAAGCAAAATAGCTGTCAGTCAAATTAGTTTCTTCACATCACAACCAATTTCTCATTCCTCGTCTTTGATGGTTAAAGGGCTACTAAATTTTCATTCCCGAAACTTGTTATTTATAAATCACATGATAGACAGATTAACCTTTTAACTCTCAAATTTGTTCAAGATTGAAATGTCCTCATAGAAAGGGTCCATAAATTGTACACCATGCAACGATTAACTTTAAAAATTTAACACTGGAATGACTGGCTCGGTTATCGAGCCAGTCATTCCAGTTGTAAATTTTCAAAAATAGTCTTCTCATGGGAATTCTTCAAGAGCACTGTGGAAACCATTTTTGGCAAACTATGTATGCTAACGGGTCCGGGGTTATTATTACAATGTGTATAATATGTACCTGTACTGTACAGCTCTGTTGAGTGACTGCATTAAAGCTGAATGTTAAATCATCTACGTATTTCTTCACGGGTGTAGTATGCGTTCCTGTGATCTCAGTGGCACTAGATGACTTGGTCTGTAAAATTAAAATTATCAATTTATTTTAATAACAATTTCAATGCTTCATACATGTACCTGTAAGCAGACCTCTCCATGAGATGCGAGTGATTGCTCTCCTCTCACATCTTAGCAGAGTATCTTATTGCTCACCTACATTGCTTAGTAACAGTGACCGAATATAGGCGAGTACCGACATTGCTCACCTCAATGGCTTAAATTTTAAATAAAGAGAGCAAGTGATTGGCCCCCTTCAAAATTCTCATGAAGTGGTATGTGTAAACGGTTGGGTTTTCTCAAGAAGAAACCC
The DNA here is from genome assembly GCA_034401795.1 of Chaetoderma sp. LZ-2023a. Classification (NCBI taxonomy): domain Eukaryota; kingdom Metazoa; phylum Mollusca; class Caudofoveata; order Chaetodermatida; family Chaetodermatidae; genus Chaetoderma; species Chaetoderma sp. LZ-2023a. The sequence continues at coordinate 40,527,024 of CM067365.1, forward strand.
ATTTCTTCCTTCATGTCTGGGATGGCTGGAAGAAACTAGAAGAAAGGAATTTCTGTCACCTTACTTCCACACGAAAGGTAAACATACATGATTATGATGTCTGAATGAAAGGATCAAGAATATTATTAATTCAAAAGATCTTATAGAAATTGGCATTCAGGTTGTTAACATCTTGGCTTAAACAGAGATAACAGAAACCAAGTGATTATAAAATAAAAAGCTATACCGATCACTTATTCGCTTTCTTCTTCTTTTCTTCTTTTCGATCGCTGGTATCACACTTGGAGAGCCGTTCTCAAGATGAAATCTGTGGTTTTCTGCAGTTCTTCCACATGCCCATACAGCTTTTCAAGAAAAGAGGTTGACAAAGGCCAGATCTCTTCTCTCAGCAGCTGATACGTACTGCAACATTGAAGTATGTGCTCTGTGGTCTGTTCTGCTTCTCCACAAGGACAAGTGGGCGATGTCGTAAGGCGGAACCGCCTGTACATGTGTTGGTTTAGTCTGTTGTGTCCAGTTCTGAGACGAAAAATTGTCACTTGCTCTGGCCTCAAGAGATGATGGTAGGCATCTTCTGATTGAGGTGTTCTATAGAGTGACTTGATGATAGTCTTCATCTCTGTATGGGTAACCATGTTTTCTGTCTGATTCTCTTCTGCACCCACCTTTGCCATCTTGTCTGCTTCCTCATTTCCTTGGACTCCACAGTGTGAGGGGATCCACTGCAGTGCTATCCGAAAGCATTTGATGGTTTGTAGTGCTTCTTCAAGTTGTGGCAGCTTACCTTTGGTGATAGCCTCAAGGACGGAGCGGGCATCAGATAAAAAGACAATCTGTGCAATAGGGTCTGCTCTTCTGCTGATGGTATTAGCTGCATTAACCAGTGCTTCGACTTCAGCTCTGTAGTTTGTGCAGTGTTTGCCTGTCAGTATTGCAGCTGACTCACGTTGTCCGTTTGGATACTGTATGTGCAGTCCGGCACCTCCGCTCCTAATTGCATCTTTGGCTGATCCATCTGTGTAGATCCTTATCCATGTCTCCTGAGGGACTTATGTGCTATGATAAATGCTTTGTAATGCAGAAAATATTCTCGAATCAATTGAACAAAATTTTTTAACGCATTACTTTTGACATGCACCAAGGGAGATAACTCAACAAGAACAACAATCAGAGATTGCTTATGTATGCCCTCAATTCCGCTAAGCACAACCTTCCATCAAAGTTTTGCAAAGATCCCTCAAATAGAACTCGGGTAATCATCTGGAAATGCAATATGTTATTAATTTAGTCATTGTAACCGTGACCTTTGTTCATAAAATTTTTAGGGTTCTTCAGAGCTTCAAGGATAAGCTTCCACATGTTCACCCAAGACTGGTAACGATCCCTTCAATAGAACTAGTTATCATCAGAAAAACGCAGTATAATTTAATTAATTGGGTCACTGTGACCTTGACTATTGACTGTGTGACCCCAAAATCGAGGGGCTCCTAAGGAGTCCCAATGACTACGCCCCACCCAAGATTGACAGAGATCCCTTCAATAGAACTTGAATTATCATCCAGAAATGCAATATAATTTTATTAATTGGGTCATCATGAGCTTGGTCTTTGAGCATGTGACCGCAAAAACAGATAGAGTTCTTCGGTGCCCCAATGACAAGTTCCCACCAAAGATTGGTAAAGACCACTTCTATAGAATTCGAGCTATCATCGGGATATGCAGTATAATTTCAATAATTGCATCATTGTGACCCTGATCATGTGACACAAAATTGATAGGGCTCAATCGGAGCCCCAAGAACAAGCTTTCACCCAAGATTGGTAAATATCCCTTCAATAGAACTTGAGTTATCATCCAGAAACAGAATATAATGTCATTAACTGGGTAATCATGACCTTGCCTTTTGACCGCATGACCTTAAAATCAATAGGGTTCATCCGAGCCTCAAGGACCAGCTCCCACCAAAGTTTGCTAACGATCCATTCAGCAGAACTAGAGTTATCATCCGGAAACGCAATAATTTAATTAAATGGTCACTGTGACATTGACCGTTGATGCGAAAATTGATAGGCTTCTTTGGCGCCCCAAGGACAACCTACCACCCAAGATTGGTAAAGATCCCTTCAATAGAACTCAAGTTATCATCCGGAAACACAATAAAATTTTATCAATTCGGTCACCACGACAATGTCCTTTCGACCCCAAAATCGATAGGGTTCTTCGGACACCAAGAACCAACCTTCCACCCAAGTTTGGTGACGGTCACCCCAGTAGAGCTAGAGTTATTCTACAGGAAAGACACGAATTGACAAACGGACAAATGCAAATGCTATATGGCCCATGCAATATCTATATGGTGGGCACAACTATTCACTGATAAGAGAGGGATGCATTTCTAGATATACATCGCCCATCTCTAGTTAAGCTCGCCTACTTTTTACGTATGTTTGATTTGATTTTCATACTTTGAAGCCTGCTGTCCCAGAATCGCGACATTTGGCAACATAACTAAACTTGTAGTAAGCTGAGATTGAATATTCTGAAAGTATTTTGACTGGGAGCAAACAAAGGGGTGCTTAATGATTTATAAATAATAAGAGTTATCTCCCTTTATACATGTAGCTTGCTTAAATGGTTTCCTAGATAGATATATACCATTGGATTTTCAGCAGAATCACTCAATGCTTTAATCCTTTAGTCGATAAATCCCTGAAAAAGTATGCACTTTACGATATAAAATTTCTATTGAATATTTAGAAGTTACATGTACTTTGACTGGAAGCTTACAGTCAAATTCATTTCAAAATATTCAACAGTTTTCCTGGATGAGTGTCTTGAAATTTGAGATTGGGGAATTGAGCAGTGAAAGGGTTAACAGCCAAGATGGACAAAATGAGCCTTTGTCCTGGTCATGTCCACATGCAAGTTAAGATATTACATGTATATCTTGGCCTGCGAATGAAGATTCAATTAAGAAAAATTTCTGATTTTCTTGACAGATTTTGACAATTTAACGACTAAACAGTGGTTTTACTATCAAGTCAGACTCAGTTCTATAATATTGAAACCTTGAACATACAGACCGTATAAAGGCATTTCTGTCCCTGACCACAGGATGAACCGACCCATTTCTTCATTTGATTGACAACAGCTGTATTCACGTACGTACAGTTTGTCCCAAATGTCCTGCAAATACATGTATTATAGAATCAAAACAGTCAGGCAATAATTTAAGTGCTATATGATTGCGGTGAGACGTATTATATACGGTTATCGATCCAGTCATTTCAGTGAAAAACTTTCAAAAATAGTCTTCTATTGATACGCAAATCAACATTTCTCAAGACCACTGCAGAACACATTTTTTGCTCACTTGAGCATTAACCCTTTAACACTCATATCAGCCAAAAACAGCTCCTGCAGTGGTCTTGTGAAATGCCCATTTGCAGGCCAAGAGAAGACTATTTTTGAAAATTTACCACTGGAATGACTGGCTCGATTAACAGAGCCAGTTATTCCAGTGGTAATTTTTCAAAAATAGTCTTCTCTTGGTCTACAACTGGACATTTTCTATGCAAAAATTGAAATTTTAAAAACAAATTCAAGGGTTAAAACAGGTGATATTTCGACGACTGGCCTTAAAATGTCACCAGGTGGTCTCCCTAGCAGCTTTGTCTGTGTAATGTGCCAATAATGAATTTTGGCCTGTTTGTAAATGCCGCAGGTCCATATGACAAGTTGTTATTGTCGCGGCAGTTTGTAATCGGTGCAGACCCATATGACAATTTGTTATTGACACGACGGTTTGTAAACGGCGCATGGACCATATGGCAATTTGTTATCGGCACACAGGGTTGTAAATGGCGCACCATGTATATGTATATTTGTTATTGATGCGGCTGTTTTTAAACGGCGTAGCGCCCATATCTCAAAATAAAACTTGTGCCAATAGAAAATGAACATATTGATTTAAACCAATTATGATTCCTAGCCCTACCGTCGTAGATCAATGATTAATTTTCAGTCAGTCTTGGTTAGTTTATTTGATACATCTTACTTAAAGATGCGCTGTCTATCAAACAAGGTGGTGGTGGTTCACTGAATTCTTTTATGACACACATGCTTAGTCGCTGGCCGAGGTGTGATACACACATAGCTTTAATCAAAGTATTGTTTTAATGTGTGCATAAATAAATGCTGTTCAGTTTTCAAAAATAATCTCGCGCTCTGCAAATGACTACTACAACCACCTTGATATACAGATTTAAAATTTCTTTCTAAAATGCGAACATTACATTGTATTTAAAGTGTTTATGATTGTAGTTCAATATGCGAATTCTACTCAACGTTAGCCATTTTATTTGATCCTTGCAAGCGTAATATTAAACTTTGTTCCTTTTTTGGGCTTTGATTTGCCCCCACTGTGTGTATATGTTCGTTTCACGTTATGATCCCCAGTGGATTTAAACAGTTAGGTTTATTATTATTATTAAACTTCTCATCTGACATGTTGATCCTTAAGTAGAGCCATATGTGTAATCACAAAACAATGGATTAATCAAAGGCTTGAATCAATTGAAATTATATATATACATATGTATGATTACTGTATTCTGCGGCTGTAGTAGTAGAAACATCCTACAGCTGCAATCAGTCCTTCTTCGCTTTTGCCCACTGTGTCTTGTCCTCAGCCGAAATCCTTAGCTTCCTCAGGTCTATTCTTGACTTGAGTGTACCGAGTCCTGCTTTCTCGAGGTCATCTCGTAGCACGCTTAGCAGAAAATTTATGCAATGACGTCCTCTCCTGGCTTTGTATTTGCTGGCTCCGAGTGGGGCAAATTCCAAGGCTCTCTGTGCTGGTGTCTCTTCTGGCATTCTTAGCACATGTCCAAACATGGACCATCTTTGCTGGGCGACTTTTACAACGAGCGGCGACGTATTACACATCTTGTATACTGCTTCGTTGGAAATTATGCTATCTGGCCATCGGTGTCCAGTGATCGTGCATAGGTGTTTTCAGTGGCAGGCATCGAGTTTGTCTAGAGCTGCCTTTGGAGCTGCCCAACTGTTACAGTTATACAGCATCAAGGATATGCAGGTTGCATTGTATAAACGTAGCCTTTTTATCAAGGGCATCTTTGGTCTACGAATTCATAGCTTCCAGAAGGACTGGAAAGCTATGTTCACCATGACGCATCGTGCAGCAATGTCAGAAGTACTGCAAAGCAGTGAGCCCAGGATTTTACTTTTCCTCCATAGTTCGCCGCCACGAAGTGGATTGTTATTTTCTTTAGTTTCATGGTTTGTAGATAGGTACATGTGGGTGAACGGTGTTTTGGAGTCATATATAAATAGATTTTCAATTTTTAGTTTGCTTGAAGTTATTGGGAGAAGTTTGTCAATGGGTTTCTTTTCCTTGTCTATGAAGTCTACATCATCGGCATATTCCATCTCTAGTGGCATACCCAGTATTGACAATGGGGTGTTTGATCTTGTGTAACATCCCCGCACGGATTTCAATGCAGCAGCAAGGTAGGAGGTGAAAATCACTGGAGATAGACCATCTCCCTGTGGGGAGCTGATTGATGTCTCAAACTCTAGACTTCACTGATTTGCAGCCATGCCAAATTTGTAAAACATGTCTTAGCAATAAATGGGGTCTATTGTAGCTATTGTTATCGCTTATTTTGCATGAGTATCCATTTCTTTCATATCATTTGTGGAGAAAGCATGGCTAGATATATTCATAGTAAAAATTTAGATTGCAGCTATTCCTTTAACAGAAAATGTTAAAGAATATCTGTCCAAATGACGAATGTCACATACACAGCCATGGAATTGCCCAAGTACCGAATGCAAGAAATATTTTCGGTTGAATATTTTGAAACTAGTTTGACTGAGAGTTCTGCTGTCAATGCGTTAACTTAAGAACAAGAGTAGGCCCTATATATTATTTAAGTAATTAAGATTCTAAAAAAATAGACATTAACTAAAGCATGCACTTAGTGACTTACCACGTAATTTTACAGCTTGCATGTAGTGGATAAGCATGGATCGATGCGATCACCGTCAGGACAATAGCGGTAACAATAGCTACAATAGACCCCATTATCACGTATTTGCTTACTTGTCTAGTGCTAAACCAACCACGACTACCTTTCGCTTTTTTACTTTTGCTCGATGCCATTTATAGTAAACGAATATCACATGACGGAAGTTGATGTCATGTGACATTCACGTGACACGTCACAACCCTTGATTTGTAACAATAAATAGACTACATTTGGCGCTCTCGCACGCACGCACGCACGCACGCACGCACGCAGGCAGGCAGGCAGGCAGGCAGGCACGCACGCACAGACATATATATATATATATATATATATATATATATATATATATATATATATATATATATATATATATATATATATATATATATATATATATATTTATATATATATATATATATATATATATATATATATATATATATATATATATATATATATATATATATATATATATATATATAGTGTAATCAAATAGCAGCCGGATCGAATTTTGAGATTGTGTCAACTAATTGGATTTCATTTGAACAGCGGCCGAGTTTACGTCCCTGGCTTGAAAAAATAACCACATCCCTTGAGAGAAATGAACACACTCTAGGTGTATTCTTGGACCTCTCCAAAGCATTCAATACTATTGATCATGAAATATTACTTTAAAAACTAGCGCACTATGGAATTAGGGGCATTGCATTAAATTGGATATATAGCTATTTAACTAACAGAACACAATGTGTAAAATTCAGTGGGGCCATGTCAGGAGACAGGAAATTAGTCTGTGGCGTTCCACAAGGATCAATTCTTGGACCTCTGTTGTTTTTGCTATACATGAATGGCCTACCCAAAGCATGTAATCACCTCTCACTAATATTGTTTGCGGATGATACCAATGCCTTTTGTAGTCGCAAGGACATAGACCCTGTATACAAGTATGTAAATAATGAAATGAAAAAAATCTTAGACTGGTTTAAAGTGAATAAATTATCTCTGAATGTCGATAAAACTAACTATATACTTTTCACAAAATCTAAGAATTTAAAACAAATAGCTCTCCCCAAAATGCATGTAAATAATCAAGAAATTCACGAAGCACAATATGTCAAATTTCTCGGCGTCTATCTGGATAAAAGCTTAACCTGGGAGAAGCATATAAAAAAAGTGAGATCCAAGGTAGCAAAGAACATAGGTATCATGCGCAGACTTAAGCCATATCTTCCCCCTATTATTCTAAAACTCTATATTGTACACTGATCCTTCCACATATCACATATTGCAATGTAATATGGACTAACACGCATAAAACTAAACTAGCACATCTAAAATCACTACAAAAGCAGGAAATCAAATTATTCGCACAGCCAGCAGAGGGCCAGGATGTCTTTAAAACCGAAAAAATGCTGAAACTTGAAGACATTGGAGCTGTCCAACTATACACTATATTAAGGGACTACCATAATGGCAATCTATCCTCCTCATTATCAAACCTTTTTAGGAACAACTCCGATATACACTCGCACAACACACGAACTAAGAATAACTTACACCAAACCTATTACAGAACAATGACAGCTACACAAAAACCATCTCACCAAGCAATACAACTCTGGAACAACACAGATATAAATATACGCACACAAATTCTAACACAAAGCTCTTTTAAAACAAAATATTAAAATAATAATCTTAGAAAGATACTAAAAATCCAAACCAATGACATGAATGCAGAAGTCACCACCGTGGCAGTACAAAAACAAGTATGTACCCAGTTGCCAGGATAACAACTAGAATGTAAAATACACATCTGCAATAATAATAATAATGCATCCGTAATTGTTGATGTGGATGATGCAGTTGTGTATAATAATAATAATAATAATAATAATAATAATAATAATAATAATAATAATAAGAATAATAATAATAATAATAATAATGCACCAAGAAATGTTGATACAAATTAGGCCGCATTGTTATATATGATAATAATAATAATAATAATAATATTGTAAACAAGATATGCATGTGATTTCCCCATTCCCATGTGTGTGTGCGTGCGTGCGTGCGTGCGTGCGTGCGTGCGTGCGTGCGTGCGTGCGTGCGTGCGTGCGTGCGTGCGTGCGTGTGTGTGTTAATTGTCTATTGTCTTAAATGTATACATGTAAATATTATATTATCTTCACCCATGATCCAACTATTACTGAATTATATGTTTATTTTATGTTAAATGTAAGGGGTCCACCGCCGTATAGGCTCAGCCTTTGGTGGATTGCCTGTTGTGTAAATGTAAAATCTATGTGTTATATGAAAATAAATAATCTTGAATCTTGAATCTTGAATCTTAGTAGAGTAGCTACTCGAGTTACTATAGAGTAGCACCTAAACGGCTGGAGTACGTACTCTAGTACCTACTCGGGGCTACCCGCCTATCAGCAGGGGTAAATCTAGTAGTCACGTGTTTGCATTGAAATCAATGTAATTTAAACACGTGCTCATTTACGCGAGTGTAACTGATCACATGCTCATCTACCCTAGAGTAGCTACGGCCGAGTTCACGTCCCTATAGTAGAGTAGCTACTCGAGTTACTAGAGTAGCGCCTAAACGGCTGGAGTACGTACTCTATAGTATAGCTACTCGGGGCTACCCACCTATCAGCAAGGGTAAATCTAGTAGTCACGTGTTTGCATTGAAATCAATGTAATTTAAACACGTGCTCATTTACGCGAGGGTAACTGATCACATGCTCATCTACCCTAGAGTAGCTACGGCCGAGTTTACGTCCCTAGTAGAGCATAGCTACTCGAGTTACTAGAGTAGCGCTTAATCGGCTGGAGTACGTACTCTAGTACCTACTCGGGGCCACCCACCTATCAGCAAGGGTAAATCTAGTAGTAACGTGTTTGCATTGAAATCAATGTAATTTAAACACGTGCTCAATGCTCATTTACGCTAGGGTAACTGATCACATGCTCATCTACCCTAGAATAGCTACGAGAGTTTTCGCCTAAACTCGCTATATGAGTTTGAACCAATTTTCATTATTCGATTGCGGTTCTCCTTACATAGGAGGGATGTTCCTCTTCAGTTTGTTTACCGGTCATTTTTGTGAAATGACATTATGTGCTGTTCGACGGACTTACTATGCCCTGATAACGCAGCCCACTGGGCCGATACCGGGCCGATACTGAAAGTAAGCTGTGTTATCTGGGTAGATGTCGTTTAATTGAGTGCCTATCAGATGGACCCATTTACTTGGATAGATTTATATTGGAATGTGTTCACTTGAGGAATAGTTATCAAAGACTATTCATAGGAGACGAACGTGAATTTTAGACAGCTTGGCTTTTGTTAGGTTCCAGATTTGCATATCGAGTAATAGCTATCCCGAGACGTTAACCACTCGATTCTGATAGCCTGTTTTTGAGATTCTCATCATAAGCTCGGTGTGTTGGAATTTGTTTGATTTTCTTTAAATGATGATGCTAGAAGTTGTTGCGGATGCGCAGTGCAACAGTTTCCGGTAGTTATTCAATGCATTTCTCGCAGATTCTCAGACCGACGCTTTCTGATGTGTGTGTCTTATACTTATATTTATCATATACTACCTTGATAGGCCACTTAACCTGTAGGTATAGAGTGTCGAAACGGAATTCAGAGTGGAATGGTTACATGCCAATTTTGGAGTAACGCTCTGACTAGATTGTGAGTTTTACGTTAGCATGATTTCACATCCAAATATAAACTGCTACTTTGGCAATTGCAGTTTGTCTGACGTTGAAGTTTCCAAAATATTAGCGTTCTCTTTCGCTGGTGTACTATTAACCCAGGCCCCAAGGGAAAGCTTGTCCATCTTAGCAGGGAGTGCGAAAGTAAAGCAGCAGTGTATAAACTCTTTCTTGTGATGAATGTTGGTTAAGTGTTTACAAGAACACATTTTAACACTATTCCTCGCCATTAAGGGTTTACAATTAAGTTATAAGTCTGCTTTATTTGCCCAGGTTATTTCAATAGCGAGTTCGCGCTCCTATAACCTAAGAAGTTAGCCTCAGGACAGTCTAAAAATCAATAGTCTTATTAAATCAATTCAGTGACTGGCTTCCCTAGAATTTAAGTCCTTTGGCGTCCTTATCCTCAATCTTATTACGTTTGAATAGCTTTGCAGGCAAAGTACTCTTTTTCTGCTGATTCACCTCATGGTTCATCAGCTGCTCATGATTGCTTTCCGTGCCAGGCTGTTCTTGTTAATTTGTAGAGTTAATTTTCCTTTTCACGTGTTAGATTTCAGGACAGTAGCTAGTTTGTTGTCAGTGCTTTCCAATTGGTACTTGTTCCCGGATTGCATTCATACTTGGTACTTGTATACCCGACAACATCGTTGAGCCCAGTCCTTTCATTTTCAGTGCTTGAGCATTGTCAGAGTACTTTCTATTTGGTAGTCGTTGCCGGATTGTACTCGCGTAATCTTGCCAGATGATGTCAACAATGTTACCCCATTAGTATTTGTAGTTATATCAAAGCCGGATAGAATTTAAATTGGAGTGTTGTTGCCAGATAGTGTGCAGAATCGATATAGAATCGGAGCATTGTTAACTGTTATCAGATTGTTATCAGTACAACGTTTCCAAAGTAACCGTAGGCAATATTGCCAGATAGTGCACTCATTCGCTATCACTTCTTCTTCTTCTTCTTTCTTCTTCTTCTTTTTCTTCTTCTTCTTCTTCTTCTTCTTCTTCTTCTTCTTTTCGATCGCTGGTATCACACTTGGAGAGCCGTTCTCAAGATGAAATCTGTGGTTTTCTGCAGTTCTTCCACAGGCCCATACAGCTTTTCAAGAAAAGAGGTTGACAAAGGCCAGATCTCTTCTCTCAGCAGCTGATACGTACTGCAACATTGAAGTATGTGCTCTGTGGTCTGTTCTGCTACTCCACAAGGACAAACGTGCGATGTCGTAAGGTGGAACCGCCTGTACATGTGTTGGTTTAGTCTGTTGTGTCCAGTTCTGAGACGATAAATGGTCACTTGCTCTGGCCTCGAGAGATGATAGTAGGCATCTTCTGATTGAGGTGTTCTATAGAGTGACTTGATGATAGGCTTCATTCATCTCTGTATGGGTAACCATGTTTTCTGTCTGATTCTCTTCTGCACCCACCTTTGCCGTCTTGTCTGCTTCCTCATTTCCTTGGACTCCACAGTGTGAGGGGATCCACTGCAGTGCTATCCGAAAGCATTTGACTACATGCAGTATTTAATCTGTGCACCATTTGCTTGCCAGATAGTTATTATTTGTCTCTACCTTAGCTGTTGTTTATAATAAGTGACATTTATTTATAACATTCAACTTTGATGCCAATCACTTAGTCAGTTTTTAATTGACCTTTTTAAAAAGTGATTTACCAGATAACCATTACATTGTTCTGGGACACAGTAGGTTAATTTGACATTTGAGCCGTTAGCTAGCTATTAGTTCATTAGGTTTTTCCATTTGGTGGTATTTGAACTGTTGTTCTGTCCGATTGCAAATTAAGTTGCAAGGCTGGCCAACAACTTTTCAACTAACAACATTTTGACGAAACATCTATTTTTCTTATTAAGCTCGGTCTTTTCTTGTAGAACCTTTATATTGTATTACACTCCACTTAAGAATTTGATTCTTCTTTAGAATTTTACAGTCAGGCATAGCCTTAGAGAACCCATCGGGATTTTAGTGCCACCCAAAACATTTGCACTAAATAACACCCTCTACATCGCACTGTCTTTGCACTAACATCACATTTGCACTAAGCTTGCGCGATTACGCGATTAAATCGAAAATCGCGATTATGTTTTATATGATTAAAAATTAAATAATCGAATAATCGTAAATATTTTCTATTGCAAAAGATATTTCAAAACCTAACTTTCAATTACTTGTTAATGCGATCGGTCATGAACAATTAAATCTTGCTTAGTGTATGCATGCCCATTTGCAGGACACGAGAAGACTATTTTTGAAAATGTATTACTGGAATGCCTGACGCTAGAATCGAGGCAGGCATTCCAGTGATACATTTTCAAAAATAGTCTTCTCTTACCCTGCAAATGGACTTTTCTAAACACCATTGTAATTTTCGTCATTGTTATTCTTTTGTTGCTATGTCTTGGTAATTTATATACAAGCTGATTAATCGAGTAATCACGATTATTTTTAATAATCGATCGCGATCACGCAACGCAATAATCGCGCTAGCCTAATTTGCACACTTTACTCCTCAAGATGTCCAACAGAGTCATCTGACCATATTTAAATTATGAACAATTCATCTTAATGCACTCAGTGAATCTTTTCAAACGAGTCAATTGTTTGAGAGGTACGTGGACTGCAGGGAGATGGAATCTTCTGTGTATAAAGAAGGGTTTAAACTAGGTCACCGACGCAGGGATGAAGCGGCTATACGGCGGCACCATCGAACCTCAGATCCAGATCATTAGTAGGGTGGTGGGCGGAAAGGCATGTGGGGATTTTTCTTACCATAGGTCCCATGTACCCCCCCCCCATAATTTACCACTCTTCTGTCATGTTCCTGGTTTTAGTAGCATCCGTTTTGGCCTGTTAAATCCCTATTTTATTACAATATATATATACAACAATAATCACCACGCACGCACGCACGCACGCACACACCTGCACACCTACGTACGCACGCGCGCAGCACGCACGCAGAGTTGGTCATTATACTGTGGCCCACTATTATAATGCCAATATATTGTCATTATCACGTACATCTATTTTTAGCTCCTGTTAACCGTAGCTCCTTCCACCTGTATATACGGGCATAAGGCCTGTTTATACATAGGCTTTTACCAATTTTTTTTTTAATTGAAAAAATTACTAAAGGTTAGGTAAAAATGTAGTAATTTGACAACCAGCTGATGGTCAGTATTTATCTCTAGAGATGCATGCGGGCATCAGAATTTCCATCACGGGCCCTGATTTTATACTAGTACTAGTGAACCACTCATTAATTTGCGTACAGCGGTAGGCCTAGCTACATTAAAATAAATTAATGTTGTTATCAATGATAAGAATTAACCCTCTCGTTTATAAAGATGGAATGTAAGCCTACATAACTACATAAGAAATATTATGATAACTAGTTATTTTGAAATTTTCTGATGGAAAGCTAGTGATGCCGAAGACAGAAACATTTTCCAGTCAAATTAGTTTCAAAATATTAAGCAGGAACGATTGAATTAGAATTGAAAGTCCTTTGTTTCATATGAAGTAAAAAATCCATCAGGTACATGTATATAATTATATATTATATCTATAATAGATATTATATTTAACCTCTATGATAATTAATTTGTGAGAGATTGTGCATAGTCTATGCGAACTAATTGAGCAAGGTGAGTTCTGATGTCCTCGCTGCTTGCAGCTTGCTACATTTGGTACATCTTGCCAATACTTATTGTCTGTAGCCTATATGTAGGGTGGTCCGAGTCGGCTCTGATTCAACCCGTTCGTGTGACAGATATATGGTCAGACTGAAAATTCGGGGACCTCCCCGGCCTATCAGTCTGTCCAAATATATGTCACAGGGGAGGGTTGAGTCCAAGCCGACTAGGGCTATAGCCTAAATATATTTGCCAGATAAGGATGCGAGCCTTATGTCACCATCATAATTGGCATGGTATATAGTATCTAAAACATAAATGTGAGTTATTTTGAACAACATGGACGTGGCATGGCGTATCTTAACACAGAAAGTATCCCTGTTGGCAACTTTGACACGGGTTGCTAAAAGTTGCCAAAATGTATGTGATGCAAACCAATAGGTATTATGTGGCGGGTATTAGTCCGACATTTGTCATACCATTGAGGGAAGATTAAAATACCTACGACCCGATATCTGGAAGCACATATTCATAATTAAAATAGTGGACAATTTGAATAAGATGACATGCGGTTGATATAGACTCCATCGTAAATGATTTAACGTTCCAACTTTTTTAATTTTGTTGGAAAAGACAAGACATATTTTTTACAACTCAGCCACAACAGTAGGCCTATGAGTACACAAAAAGAAAACATTTACCTTGATCAGTGGCGGCGGCGACATGGGCCAGGGGGATTGCAGCAAATGCACCACCCTCCAAGAATGCATTGCCCTCACTCGCCCCTCCCATACAAATTTAGATTAAGATATTTCAGATAGTTATCTTATTTAGAAAGCAAAATAAGGGTATTGTTTATCATCCAGAGTGCAGGAAATGGCTTCTCAAACCATCTAATCTGCGCTCCCATCCCCTCTCACAGACCTGCACCAACATTGCCCCATTAGATACGCCTATCTATCTTTTCCCCCTAACAAACATTTCCTGATGCTGCCACTGCTCACGGCAACGCATGTTACTGGACGAGTATCTGGCCAATACCAGACCATATTTGTCCAGCATTGGTCCTATACCGACCCAGAAACCGTTCCGTAATTCATACACTAATTTAAGATTTGAACTTGAGAGTAATTTGGACATTTTCCATCTCGCTTCTAAACAGTCACAGGGTACAACAATGTCTATGGAACAAAATTAACCCATTACCAAATTTGAAGATATTTATGGTGGAATTTGGCAAGAATAATGAAAGATAGGTGATTGTTGCAACACTTTTGATTCACATCTTGGCGACCCATGTTAGCTAATTCACCTTTCCAGAGTACCCACCCATCAAATGACGTCATAATGAACTGCGTGATGTGTACAATGACATCATAATGAATGACGTCGATAAGTACGTCACGAACGCATATTTGAAGACGGTTTATGCGTTGTTGTACAAATTGTTTGCTTTTACTATTTAATAAATATTCTGTTGAATGTTTTGAAACTAATTTGACGGGGCGCTTTTGCTGCCATAGGTAGCAACATCACCCAGTCAAATTAGTCACAAAATATTCAACAGCTTCCCTGTATGGTTTTCAGGAAATTAGCTAGGGCATTTGGGGATCGATCAACCCCAACACGGCGAGGTGTGGGTGGAGCTTAGCTAGTGATGGGCGGGGCATAGCTGTTGGGAAACTTAGATTTCCATTCTAAGTTTGGCCCTGGATGATGGGACTGCTTATTTAAATTGCAGTATGTGCTTTTTTGCGATTACTAGCTTCAGTTTAGATAAGCTAGTCCATGTGAACCAACTAGATAGTGACCAACGGCTTCTGATAACCCTATTTTACACCGCATTATCTCTATCACAATTATCGTAGATAGATAAATCACACCTGGCTTTACAATATGGTGACACACATGTGCGTGTGCGCATACTTGTGTGGCCCGGCGGCTGCTGTTCCACGCCTGTCACCCAGCTGTCGGGGCTGGGTCTGGTGTCATCGGGTTGGGGGTGATGGACCGGGCATGCGGTCGTCGCACAGGCTGTCCTCATCGTAATAATCCTCGAGCTCCAGGTCGGGCTGCCAATCTGCTGTGGTCTGGTGGTTCAGTCGGAGGCTGTCCACACCCAGGTGTCCTTTCTGGTCACTCTCGATTAAGTTCCTTGTGCTTGCGACACTGTTCCAAGGTCACTTTCATGGGGCTTCTCCGCAAACGTTTGTTGGCCAGCCCTCTCTAAGACGACCATTATGGTCTATCTGCATGTGTAGCGCAACATGCTTAGCAAATGATAGAGATAAGATCGCCTACTGCACATACGCAATAATCCAAGCACGCTGTACTTTAGGTATGGAGCTGGCATCTCTTGTATATATATTGTAGCGAAACTGGGGGAGAGGGGGGAGGGGGGCACAATGTTCTGCTGGTCAAGGTGTGATGCTAATTTGGTGTAAGTGTGACGCATTCTAGGTCTCGGCTTGTCGATCTTTGTGTTGCCAGCAGGAGTTCTCTTTGGCGAAGTTAAAGCTGAAGGCCGAAAAGTGAACCTGAGTCGAAATGCAAACCGGTTTTGGCGTTCTCATAAGTAAAGATGGCGAGTTCTCAGGCTGTTGGGTGTGTGTGTGTGTGTGTGTGTGTGTGTGTGTGTGTGTGTGTGTGTGTGTGTGTGTGTGTGTGTGTGTGTGTGTGTGTGTGTGTGTGTGTGTGTGTGTGTGTGCACCACAATTTGCCCCGTCTCCTCCCGCTTCCGTTACAGTTATTTTCCCTTTGGGCAACCTGTCTCGACAGATCACTCATCACACCAGCGAGTTGTTCTATCTCATGAATAACATTGTCCCTGCCCCCAGTGCTGCAGGAGTTCCAATCTTGCTGTATTCCATTCACTGCTCAAGCGCTTGACGTGCTCTAATGATCCAATGACTACAAGTGGATGAAATGACCATACTGTGGGTCGGATGACACTCAGCTACACTTTACAAAACAGAGTCTTGAAAGAGGGGTGAAATGCACGTTAGTAGTGCAGGCAGTATAAGTGCTGAGGTTGTTAGAATGTAAAAGGATGGGTTTGCAGCAAATTCCTAATGGGTTTACTAAAGACTGGTGCCTAGTCTGCTACGCCGTAAAGAAGAACAGAAGTTCTTATAAGAAAATGATTTGCTACAAGGCTAAGCAAAGGAAGAGTGCGTCAAGTTGGTTGAGTACTGGGCTTCTGCAAACTTCCTAGTCTACACAAGCAGTTGTAGCTCGCGTGGATACGTACTGGTCCGCTGTGACGTTTCCGCCCATCGCACCGCAAGTGCACGATGAACGGGATGGCTGGTTAGCTGCGGATCTCGGGTAGCGGATCCCATATGACGTCTCTCCGAGAAATACAAAGACAGACTTCTAGAGCCGGTGGAACACTGATGTTCCAGTGGGGCCGTGCAACCATTGCCGCCAAGATTGAACCACATAGTGTCATCCCAAATATTAGTGTCACCGGTATGTCTATCCATACTAAGTTAGAGATATGGAACAATTTATAATTAAGCAGTAGAAATATTTATATACTATACAAACAAGATGAATCATTTGACAGTAAATGGACACACAATATTACACAATATAGAGCTATCTGGTTTTCTTTCCATGTGGTGTCGCCAGAGGTACCACACAGGTGCTTGAATCCGCAGAGAAGCATCCGCAACGAAGTCACTTGGTAGTTTAATATAAATTTGTATACCCCCAGCACACACACAAAGAAAATATTGTTCTTGTGAGAGCTAAGTGCCTCGCACGGGCCTCCGTCACAGGAAAATGTGTTCAACACTGAAGCGGAGGAAAGAGCTGGCAAAAAGGGCCACTCTTTTGTTCAATAGAAAAATGCTAAGTGAAGATCCTTGTGAAACCATAATTAATGTGATGCATACTGGTTTACATGAACACGGGACGAATGATTTCCGAAGAATTCCCACGTCACCGTCTTATGTAGTTCCAAAGATACTGTATTGGTAGATGCCGCATTATTTATGTGGGCCTTCTGCTACCGTCTAACCTACCATTTAGTTGTTAGAAACAGAAACTAGATTTGGCCGCAAGTGGCAGGGATTCCCACCTAACTTTAGATACAGCTGTCTAATGGGCACAGATGCCTCGCTTCCGGTAATTCGCCTGGATTAGCATCTACCGCTACGGACAGTGTGCATACATTTTATGACACAAGGCATCCAAATTCGATGAAAATCCAGCTACCTTGTCCCGCAACCACATAAAACATCACCTGGACAATGGCTACGTTTCACACAAGCAAGTTTTGAATCCTGACATGTCTTTATGGTGGTGATGGAGAGACGGATATCCATCATGAGCATACTTCCCGTGAGGGCGTGACAAGCTCCAACATTTCATCCAGACACTGCAATGAATTGGATGGAGATCCGCATCTCATCCGTCACCGCGTGCTACAGATCTAACAGTTGACCTGTCATATGCCCAAATATGCACTGCGGGCCGGTAAATAAACTAACTAATTCACATTTATAACTATATGTTTTCGCAGTGCTTCCTTCAATGGCACGGTTATCTAGCTAACGCGTATCCGAAGATATGGGGGCGATGTATGTAAATCAGCACTTTAACCATCACTGCTCAGAAAACTCTGATAGTTTCCCAGGGCCGGATCCGATCAACGTGCTAATGGGAAGTACAGACAATTAATAAGCCATGCGGCTGGTGGATCGTGGAAAGGGACAATAACTTAATATATATGAGGCCCTATAGGTAATTGGCCAATTTTACAAAACCTTGCCGGAGTGCGGGGCTACATAACTGCAGCAACAGAAAAAGAGGCATACACTATATGTCTCTAGACGAAGAAATTGTCCCTAACCACTTTAACCTATCCTATCGAGCTGAATAGTAAGGTTTAGTTGGTAACATGCCGGGCTCAAACAATTAGAGCACAGTCATCGACCTCAGTGTAAAATTGATGATGGCGGGAATAACGTGATGCAGATATATATGTTGCTGTATAGTATTTCCTAGCGTACTGCAGTCCAAAGTTTTCTACAATTAAACAAAACATATTAACTGGAAGGCTAACTGCCATATACAACTAACCAATGCAATAAATAAAGTGTAATTAAATGAGGCAGTTAAATATCACAGATTGATAAACTTGAACAGTGTGGCTAGTTGAAAGCACCTACAGTAAACAGGGATAATATTCGCAGTAAAACAGAAATTATAAATTGCGGTCTTAAGACCGGTAAGGTACCTATTGGTCATCAGTACCATATACGGAAATGATAATTAAATGTACAATAGTACTTGAATACATAATAGTCATTGGTACGGAACAGGCTACTATGTTACTGAAATTTAGGGGCTATCATATTCATAGTGCGAGTCGGCACGTTCTCTGAGGCAGGAGAGATTTCTGCAGCTGATCTCTGCAGGCTGGTCTCCGCAAGCTGACTCCTTCAGACAGGGTAGACACAGTACACACTCAGGACAGTGAAACAAAGCAGTGAAGAAATGTCTATTGGATAGTCTTGGTAACTAATATACAATTTATACGGAAGTGAGACAGTTATCTGTCCGGCGACGGAAGTAGTAAAGTTGAAGGTTGCCCATTAACAGAGAGGGCTGTATATAATATTAAGCAGTTACATAAATTGGCACACGGTGCGGGATGTGGCGCATAGCTCTTGCGGCGCACCAGTAAAGTTCCACCAGACTGTGGTCAAAGAGTTAATTAAACACACATGACATGCAGTGCGGAAATTGAAGTCCACTTTTCAGCGTGGTTGGCAGATCTGGCGTGAGTCATCTACCAAGAATCACTGTACGCTCTACATTCCGTAGAATCACATCCCGGGCCTGCACGGCCCGCTCTCGGAAAAGCTCCCTTCGGAATGTCCGGATGCGGAAGGTATAATTTTAAATTTAGTTTTTTACCCCGGATGACCGTCCGGGTGGGGGGGGGGGGGGTGTAAAAAAACCTGGTACATCCGTCCTCCTGATGGTCCGCAGGTCCGGCTTCCACACCGGCGTTGCTCCTGATTCTCGATTTTTCACCCCTTTTATTCTACTCATGACGTCAGAGGCAGATGCCTCAGCCAATCAGCGGCATTCTAGATCTATTTATGCATACACGCGATTACGATGTCAAAAGCAATATTTTGAAGATAATTTAAGGGGATTTTCGGGGATAACTCAGCCATTTCTGGGCCGATTTTTTAAATAGCTAACGGTTCTAGAAAGCTCGTTTTATTCTGATCCTGATTGGTACCAAGAACAACGAGAACAGAATAATTAAAGGTTTTTACGAGTACCAACTCGGTACACTATATGCATGCACTCGCTTCCAATTCTGTGACGTGTTGTCAGGGAAGCTCTGGCGCACACGCATGCGCACCACGTGTTTTATCAGACTTGGCCAATTTTAATGAAAATCTCCCATAGGGCTTGTGTACGCGTACTATCCTACCCGGGGGGGGGGGGGGGGGCATGGTTGGAGCGAATCCGGAGTGGCCATTCCGTACCCAGCTTCGTTGGGATGGTCAGTACCCATCCGGTCGATCCGCGCTACACAATCCTCAGTTAGCAAACAACATGTCGCGCTCTAAGATCTTTATCGGCTAAATAACTAGATAACTAGCTTATAATTTCTTACTCCAATGCTTAACCAGGGGTTAAATTTATCAAATAACGTGTAGTGTAAAGTGCGCAGTTGTTCTGAAAACAACTTAAATATAAGTCAATTGAAAACTGACCGGATGATTTTCATCAAACTTGGTATAAATTGAAAATTAGTGGCAACTAAGCAGCCTATGCAATAGCTAACTCAGAGACTAAGTTTGAATCATAAATAATCTGGCAACATTTAACTATGCTCAGATTTTTGTACCATATATGATAGCAATTTAGCGCACTATCTGGCATATTATGCCTATGGTTATTTTGGAAATGTTGTGTAGGTAACAATCTGGCAACGGTTAGCAATCCTCAGGCTCTGTACCATAGATGATAGTGATTGAGCACACTATCTGGCAACAACATTCCAATATAAATTCTATCCGGCTTAAATATTTGCTAACTGATGTTGAAAATCTACAATGCTAAGAAGGACTCGGACACTATATCTATGAGCATGTTGGGCCTACAATCCTAGGATAACCTGTTCAAGTAAAGAATCTTATGCCGTTTATTCGGCAAGTAATCAAGATGTTTTCACCTGAAGGTTATTCTAAGAACTATATAAGTACGCGGGCTGGAACTCCTAGTGACTAAATCCTGAGACAGCCGGTAAATAAGATCAAGTATAAAAGTATAAGAAAGATCTTGAAATTTGGTAGTCAGGAATAGAAAGAGCCTAGTTCACCTTTCTATTGAAAGTAGAGTTACCTAAGTTATCTAACTGGCGGGCGAGTACAGGTGGACTTAATTGATGACCTTGACCTATGACCTTTGTCCTACAAATGTGTCTGAGTTTCTAGACTGAATTTAGCTAAATTGAATGATTCAAAATCACGGGCGACGGAGATCAATTTTTAACTGAATTGATCAAGTAAAATTAAAGTTTAGACTACCCTGTGTTAATGATGACCCGGGGCTTTCCCTGTCATGCTGCACTTGGTCTACGTGAAACCGGATTATAGTTAAAGCTGCTATGTCACAGTATTTCATTATTGCAAATCAGTCTCTAGGCTACATACGTACTCATCGCATTGTGTCAGGAGAAGTTCATATTTGCACAATGGCGCCAATAAAACGATTTAATTCCACCGTTACCGGGATCGTCAAATAGCACGTTTTTTACATCCATTACGGATCTTATCCATCTAGATTATATTGTATTCAGTGGGCATCTCATAAATATTCATGCAGGGAAATCCCTCTTATCACGTGACATATTTTTTGTTTCGCCTTCGTTTTGTTGTTGTTAGGTGGATGCATCATCACTAAATACTATTAACGACTAAATTAAATGATAGGCTAGACTAAAATAGGCGAATTAGCTGTAAACTGACCAACAATACTGGTAGCGCGTAGCGCGTATAAGTGAAGGTGGCTTGCGCTATCAGTTTTCCTAACACGTTCGCAATAGTTTGCAAACCATCGCAGTTATTACGAAAACGAGCAGCGCAACCCACCTTCATTCATAAGTGTGTCTTACCAGTATTGTCGTATTATCGTCATGGGACTTTCATTATGAAAAAGCAATCATATCCTCATTTTTCGTGAACTCATCTCAAGTTTACAAATAGATGCGGTACGGATATCGGAATTACATAGATGCGGTACGGATATGGGAGAGGGGTGACTTTGACAATTTTCAACCGACCGCATGAGTAACAGATCGGATGACTTCCCGATTGCATGAGTGACAGATCGGAGACCGACTGACTGCATGAGTAACAGATCAGATGCCCGACTGCATGAGTGAAGGACTAACGGGGTGCATGGTTGACAGATCGGATGACTGCATGAGTTACAGATAGGCTGACAGACCGAATGACTGACCGCATGAGTGACAGATCGCATGACCAACTGTATGGTTGTCGGACTGAGAGACTGCATGAGTGACAGCTCGTGATGGACAGACTGACAGACCAAACCATTCACTTACCGACTGACCAACCTGCTGAACGACCAACTGACTGCCTACCCACCCGCCCAACTGACTGCATGAGTGACAGCTTGGATGGCTGCAGGAGTGGCAGATCAGACGAGTGCATGGGTGACAGACTGGTGGACTGCTTAAATAACATATCGGATGACTGCATGAGTGACAGATAGGATGACTGCATGGGGACAGACTGACGGACTGCATGAGTGCCAGATCGGGGGACCGCATGAGAGATAGATCAGATAACCGCCTGAGTGACAGATCAGTTGAGTGCATGAGAGACAGAGGGGATGACTGCACAATTGACGGAACTGATGACTGCATAAGCAACAGACTGACGGACATGCTGACAGACCAAACCACTCACTCACCAAGCAACCGACTGCATGCGTGACAGATCGGATGACTACATGAGTGACAGATTAGATGACTGCATACGAGACAGATCGGATGACTGCATGAGTGACAGATCGGATGACTGCATGAGTGACAGACTGCATGAACGACAGAATGATGGACTGCATGCGTAAGTGACGGAACATATGGCTGCATAAGTGACAGATTGACAGACATACTGGCAGACCAAATCACCCACCCACCGCACAAGCGAGTGCATGAGTGACAGATCGGATGACTACATGAGTGACAGATTGGATGACTGCATGGGTTACATATATGATGGCTGCATGTGTGACAGAGCGGATGACTGCATGAGTGACAGATCGGATGACTGCATGAGTGACAAACTGACGGACTACATGGCCGACAGACGGATGGACTGCATGCGTAACTGATAGGATGACTATGATTCACAGACTAGTGAACTGCATGGGTGACAGATCGGAGGACTGCATGAGATACAGATCAGATAACCGCCTGAGTGACAGATCGGTTGACTGCATGAGTGACAGGTGGGATTGCTGCATGAGTGACGAAATGGAGGACTGCATAAGTGACGGAATAGATGACTGTATAAGAGACAGACTGATGGGTATACGGCCCAAACAACCAACCCACCGCGCAACTGACTGCATGATTGACAGATCAAATGACTACATGAGTGACATATTGGATGACTGCATGTGTGACAGATATGATGGCTGCATGTGTGACAGATCGGATGACTACACGAGTGACAGGTTGGATGACTGCATGCGTGGCAGATAGGATGGCTGTTTGAGTGACAGACTGGTGGACTGCATGATTGACGGATCGGATGACTGCATGCGTGACGGACTGATGGACTGCATAAGTGACAGACATACGGAGATCCCACACCACCCACCCACGGACTGACTAACCCACTGAGCAACCTACCAACCGCATGAGTGACAGATCGGATGACTGCATGACTGATGGACTGCATGAGTGACAGATCGGATGACTGCATGAGTGATGGACTGACTGACAGGCTGGCAGACCAAACCACCCACCAACCGACTGATCAACCCATTGCTCGACTGATTGCCGGCCCGACCAGCTGCATGGGTGACCGACTGCATGAGTGACATATCTCGTGACTGTATGAGTGACAGATCAGATGGACTGAATAACATATTGGATGACTGCATGAGTGACATATAGGGTGACATATATGTGTGACAGACTGATGGACTGCAGGAATGACAGATCAGATGACTGTATGAGTGACACGTCGGATGTCTGCATAAGTGACAGATATGATGACTGCATGACTGACCGCCTGATGGACTGCATGAGTGACATATCGGATGACTGCATAAGTGACAGATAGGATGACTGCATGAGTGATAGACTGCATGAGTGACGAATCCGATGACTGCGTGAGTGACAGATCGTATGACTGCATGAGTGACAGATCGCATGACTGCATGAGTGACAGATCGTATAACTGCATGAGTGACAGATCAGGTGACTGCATGAGTGACAGATCGGAGGTCTGCGTGAGTGGCAGATCGGATGACTGCGTGAGTGACAGATCGGATGACTGCATGAGTGACAGATCGGATGACTGCATGAGTGACAGATCAGCTGCCTGCATGAGTGACAGATCAGATGACTGCATGAGTGACATATAGGATGGCTGCATGTGTGAGAGACTGATGGACTGCAGGAATGACAGATCAGATGACTGTATGAGTGACACGTCGGATGTCTGCATAAGTGACAAATATGATGACTGCATGAGTGACCGCCTGATGGACTGCATGAGTGACATATCGGATGACTGCATGAGTGATAGACTGATATACTGTATGTGTGACAGATAGGATGACTGCATGAGTGACAGATCGGATGACTGCATGAGTCACGAATCCGATGACTGCATGAGTGACAGATCGTATGACTGCATGAGTGACAGATCGCATGACTGCATGAGTGACAGATCGTATGACTGCATGAGTGACAGATCAGCTGACTGCATGAGTGACAGATAGGAGGTCTGCGTGAGTGGTAGATCGGGTGACTGCGTGAGTGACAGATCGGATGACTGCATGAGTGACAGATCAGCTGCCTGCATGAGTGACAGATCAGATGACTGCATGAGTAACATATAGGATGGCTGCATGTGTGAGAGACTGATGGACTGCAGGAATGACAGATCAGATGACTGTATGAGTGACACGTCGGATGTCTGCATAAGTGACAGATATGATGACTGCATGAGTGACCGCCTGATGGACTGCATGAGTGACATATCGGATGACTGCATGAGTGACAGATAGGATGACTGCATGAGTGATAGACTGATATACTGTATGTGTGACAGATAGGATGACTGCATGAGTGACAGATCGGATGACTGCATGAGTGACGAATCCGATGACTGCATGAGTGACAGATCGGATGACTGCATGAGTGACAGATCGGATGACTGCATGAGTGACAGATCAGCTGCCTGCATGAGTGACAGATCAGATGACTGCATGAGTGACAGATAGGATGGCTGCATGTGTGACAGACTGATGGACTGCATGAATGACAGATCAGATGACTGTATGAGTGACACGTCGGATGACTGCATAAGTTACAGATATGATGACTGCATGAGTGGCAGCCCGATGGACTGCGTGAGTGATATATCGGATGATTGCATGAGTGACAGATAGGATGACGGCATGAGTGACAGACTGATAGACTGTATGAGTGACAGATAGGATAATTGCATGAGTGACAGATCGGATGACTGCATGAGTGACTGATCAGATGACTGCATGAGTGACATATCAGATGACTGCATGCGTGACAGACTAACAGACTGCATGAGTGACAGATCGGATGACTACATGAGGCCCACCCACCGATTGACCAACCCACTGACCGACCACCAACCGACTGTGTGGATGACTTTACTTATCGATGAATGAAGCTGTAAGACTCGTGTATGCGTATCCTACACGCCAAACGTGAATAGACTACCTATATCCTACATTTTCTTATGCCCAGTGCATAGAATAGGGCTATGGAACTGGCGTAGGTGTGTACAATATCACGTAAAATTGCTGAAATCAGCTGGACTTTAAAATAAGCCGCCAGCGTATTACAATTGTACCATAATAGCAACAGCCACGTGTGGCGAATTGCCACTGGGGCGAACGCCTCTTGACGGTATTGTTTTCCGCTTCCAATCGCGTAAATATTGTTGAATTTTCTTCTGGCGTACAAATATCTTCATATGATTCAATATCAAGCGGTCACCAAGAAGTTGATACACGAGAACACGCTAAAACACGCGAGTAGGAGAAGAAAAATATGTAGCGTAACATTCACAAACTTGTCGCTTTCACGAGAGATTTATTTATGTGTTGTGACATACTTTGCGACTGGGAAAGCCCTTCTTATTGAATGGCTGTTCCACCATTTCACGGGCACAACCTACACATTTAAAATAAAACGCATCCGTGTTGCATAGTTTTTATGCACACTTCAATTTCATGCTCAACATGGAAAATCATTTCATATTCCAATTAGAATGCATAAAATATGCTATACACACCTGAACTATTTTAAGTTTGCTATTATTTTTCATTTAAGACTACTTAATGTAACACAGTACCTTTAATTTAGGGGGGTCCGGACGTACTAGATAATTACTGGGTTCAGAATAGACTGATGTCACAATGCTCAAACCGATGCTAAGGCAGGCAGGCACTTTAGCAACAGCAAGGTTTACAAATGGTTATGACACGAAATATAATACTGGAAAATATCTCTTAGTGTAGTGTAAAAAATAATCAACAAGTCATCTGCGTGTCCTAATGTTAACGAGTGTATGTATGTATGTATGTATGTATGTATGTATTTTTATTTTATTGACGCACTGGCAACGTGCGGCTTCAATTTCCATGTGCTAACTTAGCCGACAGTGCTGCACCCGTTAGTTTAATTTGTTGATCACCATCTCCCGGTCGGGGGATCGAACCGTCATCCTGCAACTCCGCATAGCATCAGCAACCAGGCATCTTTCCACTGGACCACCGCACCAAGACTAGTAAGTCAAGGATTGGCCGACCAGTTTTCACATGTCTGATATACTGACACACTGACGATTCATATGGGACTATCTGTGGATGCATCTGTCACAATCAATCCTAGGCTTTTACGCCTATTGTACTCTGACTCCAGCACGGCTCTGGCAGTATATGTATTTTTATTTTATTGACGCACTGGCAACGTGCGGCTTCAATTTCCATGTGCTAACTTAGCCGACAGTGCCGCACCCGTTAGTTTAATTTGTTGATCACCATCTCCCGGTCGGGGGATCGAACCGTCATCCTGCAACTCCGCATAGCATCAGCAACCAGGCATCTTTCCACTGGACCACCGCACCAAGACTAAAAGTCAAGGATTGGCCGACCAGCTTTCACATGTCTGATATACCGACACACTGACGATTCATATGGGACTATCTGTGGATGCATCTGTCACAATCAATCCTAGGCTTTTACGCCTATTGTACTCTGACTCCAGCACGGCTCTGGCAGTATATGTATTTTTATTTTATTGACGCACTGGCAACGTGCGGCTTCAATTTCCATGTGCTAACTTAGCCGACAGTGCTGCACCCGTTAGTTTAATTTGTTGATCACCATCTCCCGGTCGGGGGATCGAACCGTCATCCTGCAACTCCGCATAGCATCAGCAACCAGGCATCTTTCCACTGGACCACCGCACCAAGACTAAAAGTCAAGGATTGGCCGACCAGCTTTCACATGTCTGATATACTGACACACTGACGATTCATATGGGACTATCTGTGGATGCATCTGTCACAATCAATCCTAGGCTTTTACGCCTATTGTACTCTGACTCCAGCACGGCTCTGGCATTATATGTATTTTTATTTTATTGACGCACTGGCAACGTGCGGCTTCAATTTCCATGTGCTAACTTAGCCGACAGTGCTGCACCCGTTAGTTTAATTTGTTGATCACCATCTCCCGGTCGGGGGATCGAACTGTCATCCTGCAACTCCGCATAGCATCAGCAACCAGGCATCTTTCCACTGGACCACCGCACCAAGACTAAAAGTCAAGGATTGGCCGACCAGCTTTCACATGTCTGATATACTGACACACTGACGATTCATATGGGACTATCTGTGGATGCATCTGTCACAATCAATCCTAGGCTTTTACGCCTATTGTACTCTGACTCCAGGCGCGTTCACCGATGGTTAAATTCGAACGTGGTACGACACATAGTAATTGTGAATTTTATCGAAGGGACCTTGCTGATGTTCTTCGTACGATCAGTGAATTTAGGTAAGGTGGTGCAAGATCATGAAGGCATTTGAACACTAAGAGTCTGACCGTATAGCTGATCCGTTCTCTAACTGGCAGCCAGTGTAGTTCGTGGAGAACAGGCGTGATGTGTTCATGCATTCTCGTGCGGGTGATCAACCGAGCTGCTGTGTTCTGGGCTCTCTGCAGAGTGTCTACGTGGTGCGATTCTAAACTGATTACAATGACAATGATTCTATAAAAAAAAAAACAACTGTGCTGCTCCAAAAATCAAGAGCGGAATGTACTGAATAACAAGAAAAAAGGTATTGCACAGTTGATTCTATAAAAACTTTCTGATGCTCTCAAAATCAAGAGCGGAATCTACTGAATAATAAGAAAATAACTATTGCCTATCTGTACATTGACTGATGTCGGCCGCTCGCTTCAACAGGACACCGGAACTACTGGTCAACAAGAACTTCTCAGTGCAGGCTATCTGCTGGCTTAAACTGCAAACGTGATAACTTGCTTCACTACAGGAAACCCGGATTTACTGAACAAGATAGCATCTCAGTGCTGGCTATCTGTAAATTCTGCTATCTGGAAAGTTGCTTCTACTGGGTCAGAAAAGCGTTCTCAAAATTCTGTTCAGAGACAGTAAAATTTATGACAAAATCTAACTGACAATATTGCGAGGCGCCTCTGTACCAGTTACTTGAAATTGAATCATAAGGGGCCCTATAAAATGGATAATATTATCTAGATGGGCCTTGAAGGTATTTACCGACGGAGCTTCTACAACATACTGAGGTAATTTATTCCAGGCTTTGGGGACACGGACTGGAAAAGAGTTTCTGCAGACATCTAGTTTTTCCCTCAACTGGAAAATTTTCTTATCATCTCCCCTGGCCTCTTCTATCGACTACCTCGTCTCTTAGCTTGAGCATAGATCCTACTTCTCCATAATATACACCGTGCAGAAGTTTGTATACTTCGATCATGTCACCGCGAACTCTGCGAAATGCCAGTGTGGCCAGTTTCAGTCTTATCCTCATAGCTAAGATCCCGTAGACCTCGTATCTGTTTGGTTGCTCTCCTCTGCACATTTTCCATGAGTGTTATCTTGTATGGGCACCAAACAGCTGCAACATAGTCGAGATGGCTCCTTACCATTGCATTGTATAGTGGAATTAAGTTTTTCTCATTTAAGTTGATATATGCACGTCTAATAATTGCAAACATACTATTTGCGTTGTTCACCTTTTCTGTTATATGTCTGTCGAGGTTTAATGATTCATCTATGACCACTCCAATGGTCTTTTCTTCCTTGGATTGCATGATTTCATGGGTTTTTTCATCAGCGATGATTGGTAGTTCCTAGCACCTGCATTTGTCTGGCCAAAACTCATTTTTACACATTTGTCTTAATGGAAGCGGAGAAGCCATGAGTTTGATCACGCTGTTAGCTCATGCAAGTCTGCCTGTAGTATAGCATTGTCTAATAATTCCAAACATACTATTTGCGTTGTTCACCTTTTCTGTTATATGTCTGTCGAGGTTTAATGATTCATCTATGACCACTCCAATGGTCTTTTCTTCCTTGGATTGCATGATTTCATGAGTTTTTTCATCAGCGATGATATGGTAGTTCCTAGCACCTGCATTTGTCTGGCCAAAACTCATTTTTACACATTTGTCTTAATGGAAGCGGAGAAGCCATGAATTTGATCACGCTGTTAGCTCATGCAAGTCTGCCTGTAGTATAGCATTGTCCTCTGGACTTAGTATAGTCCGGAAAATCTTTGTATCATCTGTAAAGAGATAAGCATCTGAAATGACTTGTCCCGGTAAGTCATTTAGGCAAATGACAAAGGGCAATGGGACCAAAACACTCCCCTGAGGGATTCCACTCGTAACATCCATCCAGCATGACTGCTCCCCATTTACAGATACATGTTGAACACGGTCACTAAGGAATGACTTAATTTATCCATGAATTGGATCTGTTAATTTATATGCCTTCATTTTGTCCATGAGTCTTCTGTATGGGACTGTATCAAAGGCCTTTTTGAAATCCAGATATATTGCATTACCGAACAGCCCTCATCAATTGCCTTCGCCCATTTGTCGAGGATATGAAGAAGCGGCAGTGTTGTTGACCTGCCGCTAATAAATCTGAACTGTTTTTTTACTTAGAGCTTATTCTCAGTCATGTAGTGCATAATATGGTCCCTTCACGCCATCACGGGTTGGGAAAGATACTAGATGTTCCATGCTAAATTCATCAAAGATGTCAATTAAGGCTTGACCATCTGAATCTGATAAAGAGACACCAATTTCTGTGCTGAGTTTTATTTTCCAATCAATTTTCCTGTAGATAAAATCGCCGAGAATGTGGGTATTTGGAAGGCGGTTTATAGTTTGACTTGATCATGAATATCTGATTTACCTCAGTGTATATACTACAGTTTATGACAAACACTTATTTGTACATTTCATCTGCACCGTGATGCCAGTTCGCTTTGTCTGCCTGTGTGCCTTTGTTGAACTGTAAATATGTGTGCCCTTTCTACACTAATTATTCATGTTCTACATCCCGTGATAGTTAATTAATTTTACTGCATATTATATGTGAGTGCTCCAAACAACCGGAGGATTATCCGAATACATTCAATCAATCAATCAATAATCAATCAATCAATAGTGATGGACTTAAGCATGAAGCAGCTTGTGAGTTCCAAGTTTGAGTTATTGAGTTTGTTAAGTTTAATTAGTCATAGTAATAAGTTATCTCATTGAAATCTTGGTCTAGTCTGGTTTTGTAAATATCTTGGGATAGCACAGTGTTTTCAGATAGCGAATTCCAATGTGAGATTACCCGTTGTGAGAAGAAATGTTTTCTAGTATTGTTGCGACAACAATTAGTTTGAATCTTGAGTTTGTGACCACGCGTTGTCATGTATGCCGTGTGATTATTAGTGAAGAATTGATCTGTGTCTGTATTGTACATCCCGTGTACAATTTTGTATGATTCAATCAGACACCACCACCACCCACCCCCACCCCTTGAATCTTCTATACTTCATTGACACGAGCGTAAGTGAGCTTACTCTCTGTCTGTGTAGCTTAGGTGTTTTAGGGTAGAGATAAGTTGTGTTGCTCTCTGCTGAACCATTTCTATTGCTCTTGATTGCCTTAATAAGTGAGGTGACCAAACTGAGTTGCAATATTCTAGAATTCGCCTGACCAAAGACTTATAAAGTAAGATGAAGTTGTTTTGATCCATGCGGGAAAAGGTTCACTTAATAACGGCTAGTGCATTGTTTGCTTTTGATATGATTTTGTTAATGTGCAAATCAAAAGAAAGTTTGTTGTCTAATGCGACACTAAGCCAAGGTGTGGTAAGTAAGTTTTATCTGTATAATAATTTGTGGTAGATATTGTTAATATAAATTGTTACCTATCGTAGGCGGCACGCAGCAGCTCATGATAACAAGCGAAATAAGTACATTGCACATACCCTGCTGCCATAAGTGGCACATCGCAGCTCACGGCGGATAACTAAGAATATAAGTTCAAGGATAGAATATGAATTACTATCTTAGGTGGCACATAGCAGCTCACGACAGATAATTTGAACTGCATACTATATAGGGTATAGCTGAAACAAAGCTAGTCACTTAAAACCAACAAGCTTAAAATATCTGAAAAAGGAGGCAAAGTCCCAACGGCAAACCACACAGCGTCTGAGAGTGAGGTTCAGCTAGACTGGTCATGCAAGATGTGTAAAGTCAACTTCATTGACGAGAAGTCAGAGATATTAGAATGCGAGTAGTGTGACAAGCACCTTTGCAGAAAGTTCCTAAACCTGTCTCTAGCAGAGTACAAATTGTTGACGAAAAGGTTTGATTTCCACTGGTACTGCCCTCCATGTGAGGAAAAAGCTATCAGAAATCTGAAGATGGAGAAAGAAATAGAGGAGAGATGTTAGGTCTTCTTGAGTAAAATGGAGCAAAGAGTAGACAAGCTAGAGGTGGAGATGTAAAGCAAGACAGATGAGAACAGGGTGAGAGCTCTGATTGAGGAGTCCAAGATTACGAAGCAGGGAAATATAGGAGTTGACTGTGTGCAAGTGAAAAAAGAGATAGCAGAGTTACGGTAAAGTGAAGCTAGGAAATGTAGCATCATAATACATAACTGTGAAGTGAAGGATCTGAGGCAGAAAATCCTGAAGCGAGAAAAGCAGAAGACAAACAGCTTGTAGGTGAGCTGTGCAAAGCTCTAAAATCACCAGAGGAAACTGTAACTAATTTAGTGCGACTAGGCAAGAGAGACAAATGTGGCTCTAAGCCTACAAAGCCAATACCATTGGAAGTAAAATTTGAAGATGAGAAGGCAAAGGGGCACTTTATGAAACATATCAGAAATCTGGCACACGCAGATGAGAAGCTGAAGAGAGTGAGTATCACCCATGATATGACACAAAATGGGAGAGCAGCCAATAAGGAAAAGCTGGAAGAAATGAAAAAGTTGTATACTGCTAACATATCGGGGGACTTCAAATTCACAGTCTGTGGACCACCGTGGGAACAGAGTGGTGAGAGTTCGGAGAGAAGCAAAAGAAAACTAGATCGGAAAGAGACCAGTGTAAATACAACTGTAAATAGTCTACATACAAATGTTGTAAATATGTGTAACCAGGATACCAGAAGATTGACTATGCTGAAGTGTGCATATTCAAATGCAGACTGTCTTCTAAATAAAATAGAAGAGCTTAAGGCTAGGATACAGGGGGATGGGGCAACAGATATAATTGGAATAACAGAAGTATGTCCAAAGAATTGCAGATACCTGCCAACAAAACCAGAATTGCAAATAGATGGATATGACTTGTTTGTCAATGATTGGAAACATAAAAAGGCAGAGAAGTTGCCCCAGCATTACTGCAGAAAATTTGGGGGATTTGAAGACAATGCTCAGAAATATATCGAATACAAATAAGAAGTTCAAACATATCATGATTGCAGGGGGTCTTAATTATCAAACTATAAATTGGCAAGACTAGTCAGTAAAAAGCGACTCAAATGGGGAATCATTCATCGAATGTATAAGAGATTGCTCTCTATACGAGCATGTCAATGATTACACGAGGTGTAGAGGGAACAATGAACCAAGTATATTGGATCTTATCCTTACAAATGATGAATTAGTAGAAGAAATCGAATACCAAAGTCCATTGGGGGCCAGCAACCACTGTGTAATTACCTTTACTTATGAACTGCAAAGTCAGCAAAGATGCAATAATACAGAGGTGGAATTTTTTCAAAGGTAACTATGAGGATATGAATGCAGACCTAGAACTGGATTTGGAGAGATTATTAGAAGCAGATGATCCAAATACAGTGCTGGACACATTCCTTGAAAAGTTTAACACCGCCAAGGAAAAGCATATCCCAAAGATCAAAGGTGGAAACAGTAAAGCATCAAAATATCGACATATGCAAGTTAATGAAGATATTAGGACTAGCATAAAAAGGAAGCACAGATGTTGGCAAAGATTCCTGGAATCAAGAGATGAAGATGATCATGTCGATAGTCACTTACAGGACTGGCGGTATGATCAGCGAACGAAAAGAAGCAGAAGAAGATGAAGAGATGAAGAGAAGCATAGAGAGTATACTAGAGTGAGAAACCAAGTTAAAAGGCTAATACGTAAATCTAAGCGAGATAATGAAAATGAGATAGCCAGGAATGCCAAAGCTAACCCCACGAAATTTTGGGATTATGTGAACTCAAAGAGGAAAGTAAAAAGTGGCATCTTAGAACTACAGGTTCAGAAAGATGGGATAACTCAGACTGCTAGTGAAGACATAGATAAGGCTAATGTACTGGCAGACTTTTTCGCTAGCGTTCTTACATGTGAATCAGATGGTCCAGTGACAGAGTCCCAGAAACTAAAACCAGAATTTGAATTCCATGACAAAACATTCACCCAGGATGATGTGCAGAAAATACTAAAGGGAATAGACAAAACCAAATCACCTGGTCCAGATGGAGTACATCCCAAAGCATTAGCAGAGCTAAAAGAGAGATTGTGCATGCCCTAGACTATTATATTTAACAAATCTATGGATAAAGGGACAGTACCAGACAAGTGGAAGACAGCCAACATCACAGCAATTTACAAAAAGGGGGCCAAATCTGACCCTGGAAATTACAGACCAGTAAGCCTGACAAGTGTATTGTGTAAATTAATGGAAAAGCTAGTGCGGTCAGAAATAATAGAACATATGAAGGAAATTTGGTTTTATGGAAGGAAGATCAACAGCACTGCAACTACTAAAGGTACTGGATGAATGGACAAAAGTGGTAGACAAAGGGGGGGGGAGACAAATAGATGCCATATATATGGACCTTATGAAGGCATTCGATACCGTCCCACATATGTGACTCATCAGCAAGATGAGAAAATATGGTCTAAGCGAAGGTATAATACTATGATACTACGAGTCCAGGACCTTCTTTCAAACAGAAAGCAATGCGTCGTAGTCAAAGGACATGTTTCAGAAAACCACCCAGTAACAAGGGAAACCCCACAAGGCAGTGTGTTAGGGCCTATCCTGTTTGTGATATACATTAATGATCTTCCTGACAGTGTAAGATCTACATGTTATGTCTACCCAGATGATACAAAAATCTATAAGCAAATCAGATGCAAGGAAGATGAAATTGAGTTGCAAGAGGATCTGGACTCCCTTCAGGAGTGGTCAAACACATGGGTATTGAGATTCCACCCAAACAAATGCAAAGTACTGACGGTAGGGAGCAAGGGAGGAAAACACTCAGATGAGAAGATCCACCACCTCTACAAACAAGATGGGGCACTAGTAAATCTTGAGACTACACAACAGGAAAAGGACATTGGGGTCACAGTAGACATGAACTTATTCTTCTCAAGCCACATTTGAGCCCAAGTTAACAAGGCGAACAGCATTATGGCACTAATTAGAAGAACATTCACTTACTTAGATGAGGAAATGTTTAAACAGCTGTTCCAGGCCCTGGTGAAACATCAGCTAGAGTATGCGGTATGTGTGTGGAGCCCTCATCTGAAAAAGGATGTAGTCATAATAGAAAATGTACTACGGCGAGCATCCAAACAAGTTCCAGCATTAAGCAACATGAGCTATATAGATAGACTGAAGAGACTGAAAATGCCCACAATGCGGTACGGAAGGATGAGAGGAGAGATGATTGAGTTCTATATGTATGGTATTGGCAGAGAGTAGAGGCACAAGAGGCCATAGCTTGAGACTGGCCAGGTGTAGTTCGGATCGACCGGTTGGGTGCCGGCCGTACCAGCTAAGCTGGGTACGTGTCGACTATCCTGGATTCGTTCCCTGAACACACACACCCCTGGGTAGAGCTATAAACGTATATGGACCCATGAGAGAGATCGCATTGTAAAAACGACTAGGTTCGTTAAAGCGCATAGCGCGCATGCGCGCGCTTAATACTATTTTGACAGCGCGCGTATTTCATGACTAAGATAGGATTGTGCTTTTAGTGTACCGAGTAGGTACATTGTAATCCTTTCTCAGTACTTGTTCCCGCCCAATCTGGCATTAGTCAAGACCAGAATTCGACGGACTTTCCGAATCTGTAAACCATTTCAAAATCGGTTAAGAAACGGCTGAGTTATCCACGGAAAACCCCTTTTGATTATCTTCAAAATATTGCCGTTACGTCGTAACCATGTGTATGCAGAATGTCTAGAATGTTCTAGAACATTCGACTGCGTTATTATTAGCTACGCGCTGATTGGCTATTACTCGACCGATGATTGGTTGAAGCCTGCACCTATGACGTCATGAGTAGTATAAAAGGAGATGAAATCATGAACTCGAGAGCATCCTCGGCCAGGGGCCGAATAGATTGGATCTGTATGCAGCTACTATCAGCAAGACAGGCATTAAGTTCAGGATTCAAGTTCAAGTTCAAGTTCAAGATTATTTATTTTGATATAGAATATACATTTACAGTTTCACAACAGGTAGTCCACCAAAGGCAGAGCCTATGTGGCGGTGGACCCCTACATATAACATATAACAACAATATAGGACATGAGAATACTGAATACATAAGGTTAACATGTTATAGTCATATATATACATATAGTTAACTGTCTCGCTGCCAAGCCTCTGCAGTCTACATTTTCCATGGAGCCTAACTCAGGGTATGCTGAGTACCTCTAAAAAAAAGTTATTGTCCGCTTCCAGCAGTCCAACAGTTAATAGACATATGACAATTTACATTTTTACAGGGAAAGACATGACAGAGGGATGTGTGCTTATCTTGCTTAAGTTAATAATTCTATGTTACATATTCTTATTATCAATGACAAAGTATTAATTAATTAATTTATTTAAATTTTTTTTTAGGCTGTGATGGTAGAGGTAGTTGTTTGGTAGTTACCATTGTGACAGATATTCTTATTCTTATTATTATTATTTTTATTATTATTATTATTATTATTATTATTATTATTATTATTATTATTATTTGTTCTGGTGACTGGGTGCAAGTATGAGAATTAAGCAGATCACTTCTGTCTCGAGAGGTTTCTCTTCCGTAGCCACAGCAGCAATCCAACCCACCGCACTAAAGCAATTTTGTATCTCCCGATTGTGCGTGAGAATTTTTGGAACTTTTGATACTATGGACGGGGCATGGGTTTTGTGCCTGTCTATTGATTGTAATCTAGCTATCTACTGTAATTTGATACGATGGACGGGGCATGGGTTCTGTGCCTGTCCAGCTAATGTATTAGGATATGTTGCATGCAGTATTGCTGTAATTTGCATTTCTGGATGGGGCATGGGTTCTGTGTCTGTCTAGACAATATTATATGTGTCTGGGTATCTCTAATTAAATATAGGTCATGCAATGTATACCGTATCAATAGAGATGGGGCACGGGTTCAGTGCCTATCACAAAAATATAAATTTTGATACATACTGGCCTAGTCTAATGTATATATGTATACTCCGGATCACTGTTAGCTTGCAGAAGTTATACATGTGTGCAGTATAACATGTACAATAGCTTGTATAGGGTCGCCTGTCGACCAGTTGTATATATCTGTCCTGTTAAAGGAAATCTGTACGGTTATATTTGCATATATGTATAATCCGTTCTGACATGGAGCTGAACATAAAGGTATTGCCTGCGTTCTTTAATATTTTTAACTTTGACTTTAACTTTGACTCGGGTAAATGCCTAAATCGAAGACAATAGATGCAATATACTTAGATTTTTCCAAAGCTTTCGATACAGTACCACACAAAAGACTTCTAAAGAAAATGAGAATGTATGGTCTAGGAGAGCAACTAATAAACTGGACTGAAGCATTTCTAACTGAAAGAAAACGGTGTGTAAAGATCAACGAAGCAAAATCTGACTGGACAGCCGTCACTAGTGGTGTGCCTCAAGGCAGTGTTTTGGGACCTACACTCTTCCTTTTGTATATAAAAGATCTACTCGATTCCGTACCCTGCCCTTGTAAGATCTTTGCAGATGATACAAAACTGTTTGGTAACCCTAACACAGTGAACCTTCAAGATAATATAGATAATGTATGTAATTGGTCTCAGATTTGGCAGCTACACTTTAATACAGACAAAACACATGTACTACATTTTGGTTCAAATAATCCTAGGACCCAATATTATATCATGGACACTACACACCAGTCACAAACCATTGAAATCATACCATCCACAAGTGAAAAATATCTTGGCGTACACATAGATGAAAACCTCTCCTTTAATACCCATGTAAATGTAACTGTATCATAGGCTAACAGCATAGTTGGTCTAATTAACAGACCCTTCAATTACATATATGAAAACATGCTTACCCTGTTATTCAAATCACTATAGTCCGACCAATTTTGGAATACTGTAACTGCATATGGTCTCCTCGTTTTAAAAGACAATCTTGTATAATCGAAAGGGTCCAGCGCAGAGCCACTAAACTTGTTCCCCATTTGAGAAACTACTGGTACACAGACAGGTTAAAGGCTTTGAATCTCATTTCACTAAAATACAGAAGGCTTAGAGGAGACTTAATGGAAACATACAAATTTATCCATGATGATTACAACATTGACAAAACCACATTCTTTGACCGATCAAGTAACACACGTACTAGAGGTCACACATTCAAGCGCAACACTAAACGCAGCAGAAAAGAAATTCGTAGGCATTTTTTCCCAAATTGAATTATTAACACATGGAACTCACTCCCTTCTGTTGTGGTCGAGGCACCCACGCTCAGCGTGTTAAAATCAAAACTAGATATGCACCTAAATGACATAATATACAATCATGACATAACCAACTAATAGATATATGATAATAAGACAATCTAGAAATATACCCAAATGCTAGGCGCAGAAGAGTGTAACCATGAGCGTAGGTGGCACACCGCAGCTGACGCGAGGATAACCCATCTGCCCCACAGCACCTCCCAAAGTCAGTCAGGGTTCTGATTAATGTCAATAAATAATGCAAACCAAACAAATACTTATACTTATCATATACTTATCGTATACTACCCTTATAGGCAAAATGCCTGTAGATAGATGGCGACTACATTATGCTTATTGCTTAGTTAATTTGTTTCAAGGTAAACGAAAGATAATGATTGTGTACTGGCTCTTGCGTATGCAAAGAATCTGACCAAAATGAATCTAGTTTATTTTTGAAGATATTTAGGTATACAGCACTAAGTACTTCATTTGGTAAGCTATTCCAACTATT
Source organism: Chaetoderma sp. LZ-2023a (assembly GCA_034401795.1). Classification (NCBI taxonomy): domain Eukaryota; kingdom Metazoa; phylum Mollusca; class Caudofoveata; order Chaetodermatida; family Chaetodermatidae; genus Chaetoderma; species Chaetoderma sp. LZ-2023a. The sequence continues at coordinate 40,565,594 of CM067365.1, forward strand.
CGTAATTTGGTTTGCACAAAAGTTCTGCCTAATTAGTTTGTTACTTCGGCTTTTAGTGAGTTTAAAATTATGTCCCCGAGTGATGCATTGTTTGTCTATCTCCAAGAATGGGCACTGAACACAATAAAGGCCATGAATGTATTTGTAAGTTTGAATCATATCCCCATGTGATCGACGGTAATAGAGAGAAGGTAGATTCAGATATTTTAACCGGTCTAAATAAGTATAATTTCATATTGAGGGTATCATTTTAGTTGCTCTTCGCTGCACATTTTCTAGTGTTAGACTGTCTTTTTTTAAACATGGGACTCCATGGACCATTCCCGTATTCAAGTATAGGTCTAAGTAGCGAAGTGTACAGCCTTACTAGAGTTGAAGAGTCTAAATGGGTGAGAGACCTTCTTATCCGTCCTAAAATCTTATTAGCTTTTGATACTTGGATTTGACAATGGATGCTAAATTTTAGTTGGTTGTCTACATTCAGACCTAAATCCTTTACGACAGTTGTTTCTACCAGCTTAATGTTTGTATCAAGAGAGTTCATGAAGTATGAATGTTTAATATTAGCTGTACCTGGATGCATAGCACAGCATTTGTCAGCATTGAATTTGATTTGCCTGATAGAAGACCATTTCGTTATGCTATTTAGGTCATCTTGTAGTTCTATTGCATCAATTGATGATTTAATTTCTTCGTAGATTTTTGTATCGTCAGCAAACATGTTAATTGTAGAGCACTTAATTACATCAGGAAGGTTGTTTATGTAACAGATGAAAAGGAGTGGTCCTAGTTCACTACCTTGGGGCACACCACTAATGACAGGAGTTTGAACTGATTTGCATCCATTCATGACAACTCGTTGGGCTCTGTTAGTAAGAAAATCCTCAATCCATCTTAGTAGGTTACCATGGATACCATATTTTTCTAGTATAAGAAGAAGTCGTTTGTGTGGTACAGAGTCAAATGCCTTAGCAAAGTCTAGATATAGAGCACCGATAGAGCTGCTGTGATCGATTGCATTAGACCATATATCTAAGACTTCAGTTAGCTGTGTGACACAAGAACACCCTTTAATAAATCCGTGTTGACGTGGTACAATTAGGGCGTTTTCTTCAAGATGGCTTACAATATAGTCTTTTATAATGGACTCAATGAGTTTACAGATTATGGAGGTAAGGCTTATAGGGCGATAGTTATTAACCAAATGTTTGTTTCCCTTTTTGAAAAGTGGAGATACATGACCTAATTTCCAGATTTGAGGTAGCTTACCCTCTCTCAATGAACTAGAGAAAAGATGTAATAATGGGCAGACAATTTCAAATTTGAGTTCCTTTAAAACATGGGGATATATTCCATCAGGACCTGCAGACTTGTTAGTTTTTAGATTATCAATTTTTTTAATTATCATGTCACGAGTGACCTCGATATGATGTAATGAGCAACGAAATGTCTACTGTTGAAACTAGGCAACTGACTGATATCTTTATCTGTAAAGACAGATGCAAAATATGTATTTAATGCATCTGCCTTTTCCCTGTCAGTTGTGGTTAGTGTGCCATCGGACTTCATGAGGTCACAAATTGTGTTTTGTGTTTTGAGTTTTTATTTTGCTTTGTGCATATTTGAAAAATGCTTTAAGATTTGACTTTGCCTCATTTGCTAGTTTACGTTCAAAATGTCTTTCAGCCATTCGACATTCGTTTTTGGCCTGGTTTCTCGCTTTAGCAGACTGCTACTATGAGAATTTCTCCATTTTTGAAATGTCTTTTTCTTGGTTCTTAATTTTTTGAAAACACGATTGGTTAAGTATAATAATTTTTTCTGCTTATATTGAGCTCTAGATTTTGGTATGTATTCATCAGTTAATTGATTTATTTCCCTCATTATCTCCGACCAGTCATGTTCTATGTCCCCAATCAATTTTGAATCCCAGTCTATAGATTTAGCATCTTTGCGCATATTGTCATAATCTCCCTTATATAGTATATAATGTGACATGGTTGGAGATTCATTTACGTAGCATGAGAATGTAAATGTTAATGTTACATGATGGCTCCTACCAATTGGTACACCAGACGATAAATCATTTACCATGTTTTCCTCATTTGTAATAATTAGGTCTAGGATATTTTGTTTTGATTTCCCCTAAAATGAGTTGGTTCATGTGTATGTTGATGCCAGTATAAGTCCCTTAGCGTCTCAATATATATATTAGCAGGGCTTTCGGGATTGGCGGGTGAGATGTCATTTATCCAGTTAATTTCATTATAGTTAAAATCACCCATTATAAGAAGGTGACTAGGTTTGAGACCTGAAACATTGATTAGCAGGTCAGTTAGATTTTTATGTTTTGAAGGTTGCAGTTGGGTGATCTATATATACAAAATCAACGTATCTGTGTTTTGGAGTCTAATCTGACACCACTTTGATTCAGTGAAATTCTCATCGCCAGGAATGCTAACAGGACTAGCAGGAAGTGATTGGTGAAAATATATATATATATATATAATCCCTCGATGGTGATTGGCAAATAAGTTGGTGAACAGATTATACCCTTCAAGCATGAATTCCCTCTCCTGTGGGTCTACTGAGCGGTTTTTGGCTAGTATTTCTGTGAGAGCAGGTTTTTCGCTTTGAATAAATGCTTTTAGCTCAGAACGTTTATTTAGAAGGCTGTCTGTGTTATTGTACACACATTTTAATTCGTTTCTGTACACAGGAGACTTTAAAGATTTGTGGTCACACTTTTTGATTAAGTTATGTTTGTGACTTTGAGGCTGTTTAATGTTGGTTTGTTTTGCAGTTTTTCTATTTATATATGGATAGCATGTGCTTTTTGCAGGTTCTTGTGAATTATCTACTAGGAAGGTGACTGATGTACATTCATCATGTAAAACAATGAATCTGTTTGCAGTTAGTGGGATGTTGGCCTGAAAATGTATTTTACTGTTATTTGTACATTCACTTGAAAGGATTGATAACTCGTTTGATAATGTTAATGGATTGCTAGCATTACTATGGAAAGTATCATTAACTAAGCTATAGTCTTGTTTGTTTCTAGTCTTGTTTTGTATAAAAAACGGTTGAGGCTTATGTTGGCATTTAGTAGGGGTAGATCACTAATGCTCACAACATAACTCATAATGTTTTCTGACAGCAAACTCATGCCATCATGATTTGGATGTAATAGAGCCCCTTGATGGCACCTCCGTTTGTGTTTGTGAACAAATCAGAATTGCCAATAAATGTAATGTCATTAAGCCATGTTGCAAGGGAATACAACATCGCATTAAATTCCATAATTGTGGTGTTACTTGTTGCTTGTTCTGTAAATTCCTCCTCTCTGTTCTAGGAGAACCACCAGCCGGCACTAAGTTCCTAGCTGATGTAAAGTGTTGATTTTGTCTCGTTGTGTTATCATGCCTTCTTGGACGAAATATAGTGTACTGAGACTTTCCAGTTAGTATGCAAGATCTCTTGTGGTGCAGCTTGAAACAGAGGTCATGGGTGGCCTCCTCTAGAATAATTGCGAGTGGATTGCATTTAGTGAATGTATGGGAGGTGTCAAGAATTAGTTTAACGACGTTGTCCAGCTGACATTCTTTCAAGGTTTGGAGGTCACCGGCTAACATGATGTGTTCAATCTTGTTGATGAGTGGTTTGCGGGTTTCTTCCAGACATGGACAATTAAGAAGGAAATGTTCAGTGGTCTCTGGTTCAGATTCGCAGAGTGGACAATCAGTGTTAGAGGCACGGTTTCGAGTAGAGCCGGCATACAAGTTGTAGCGTTGAGTGAGCAACTTTGCTTTGACTGTTGCTTTGATGACCGTAAGGGTATCAGTGTTTGCCATATTCCAGACTGAGTGGCAACTTCCTATTTTGCAGGACGATAAGTTGATGTATCCCAATGTTACTTTCACTGCAGCTTCCTCGAGTAGGGTTTCTAGCCAGTAGTTATTCACATTAGCATGCAACAGCTTCTTCCAGGAACATTTTGTAGGTTGGGATTTTACAAGGTTGAACGCTGATGGAAGCTTATACTGAACCAGGAGCTTTCTAACAACAATCACCCAGCTATGGGAGTTGTAGCTTTTGACTGCCAACTGTCGTCTAATAACAAATGCTTCAATTGAGTCAGGTTGTCGCAGCATGTTGAGAAACAGTGTCAGTATTCTCTTATGGATTTGATCTTCAATTGGGATAACGCCAAGGAGCAGGTAAACAGCAGCATTAGCGGTTGAGGAAGGTAGATGCTGCAGTCTTTTTAAAGTCCCTCTGTAGTAGTCCTCCAGCATTTGGACTTCGCTGTTTGAGAGCACAACTGCTTCTAAGCCATGTAGAAGGATTGGTGTGATATAGATCTCCCATAGCTTGATGGATGTCATTGGGTGGCGCCCATCAGCGAGTATGCTGCTCGGTGTGCTGAGTCAATACGTACAACGATTGTTGACTTGTTTTTTACATTATTTGATATGTGAATTCCCAAATGTGTTTCCTCTGGGGAAAGTTCCAGTTCAGCTCCATTAAGATGAAGAAATGCATCTGAAGATTTACCAGGTGCTGTTTTTGGGACCAGAGCTTTGGTCTTTGCTGTGCTAAACAGGTATCGCTCGTTTGATGCATCGAGCTCTGCAATATTCAATAGTTGTTGCATTTGAAAGGCACTCCTGGAGATAATGGCCAGGTCGTCTGCACACATGATAGCGCCAGTAAGAATAGAACCAATGCAAAATGTACCTGGATGAGCTGTCAGTTTATTCAGTAATGGGTTGCTACGTTGTTTGAAGAGATCAGGAGATGTGTATGCGCCTTGTCTGATGCTGAGTTCTTCATTGAAGGCTCTAGATACATTCCCCTGCCACTTGATTACTGATGTTATGCCGGTATACATGCTGTTAAATAGCCCCCATAGTCTGCCATCTAGTCCTTGAGAAGAGGCTGCGCTCAGCATGCTTTTGTGACAGCTTATGTCAAACGCTTTTGAAGCATCCATGAATGTAATAAGCAGAGGCAACGCACTATCTTTTGCCTCAGCTAAGCATTCAGTAAGCAAGAAGGCTGCATGAGTAGAAGAGCATCTATTGGTGAATCCAAATTGCAGCTTGTTTTGTTCTGGGTCCAAGACTGCCCTTGACCGTTTGAGAAGTTCTTTCTCTAGCAACTTGCTAGATGGTTGATAGTTGTTAACAAAATGATTGTTTGGGCGTGGCAGAATTGATGAGACACAGATATGTATCTGGGGTGCTACATCTTTGATGCATTCAATGAGACTATCATAATCACGGATCATACTAAGAGTTGATTGTTTCCGAATGTCATTGCCACCCACATGGACAATTAGTGTGTCAAACTGACTTATACTGGGGACATCTAAATCTAATAAACGATTTGTTATGTCCGTAATACATGCTCCACTGTAGGATCGCGCGGTTAAATAAACATTGTAACTAAACAAAGTACACGCACTAGTAATACAATACCAACACAACTCCAGAGGCAATAACAAGCCAAGGGCTTATGCCTCGTAAAATAATGATGATGATGAACCTAAGTGTGAAATCGCAGTTTAGCATTCGGCCCCCGCGCGTAGCAACAGTGAGCGTCAAGATGGAGTCCATCGTGTTTAGTTTTCTTCTTCGCAGAGATATTTATCTAAGTGTTTTTCGTGAAATTTAAGATTGAATGAAAATATAATGTGTTTTTTAACGTACCGTTTAGTAATGTTTTTGTTGTAACTGGCAGTGACTATCTAAACAGTGAAAATGGGAACTGAAACACAGTCTATTCCTCATCTTGCATTTCATCAAACTCAAAGTGTGCATAATGGTCCAACTCCAACAAAAATTCCATTAGTTGCACACATAATAACAGATGATGATATCGGATTGTTACAGGTAAGACAGTAACACTAGAACACTAGAAAATGTGCAGCGAAGAGCTCAAGTTCAAGTTCAAGATTATTTATTTTGATATAGAATATACATTTACAGTTTCACAACAGGTAGTCCACCAAAGGCAGAGCCTATGTGGCGGTGGACCCCTACATATAACATATAACATATAACAACAACAGTATAGGACATGAGAATACTGAATACATACGGTTAACATGTTATAGTCCTATATATACATATAGTTAACTGTCTCGCTGCCAAGCCTCTGCAGTCTACATTTTCCATGGAGCCTAACTCAGGGTATGCTGAGTACCTCTAAAACAATTTGACCAAACGTTGTCGGTAGCTAAGCCACAAGCAACTTTCAGTCAAATTTTTCTAGAATACTCAGCCAATCCAGAGTCATTGCCAATTGGAGTTATTGTCCGCTTCCAGCAGTCCAACAGTTAATAGACGTATGACAATTTACATTTTTACAGGGAAAGACATGACAGAGGGATGTGTGCTTATCTTGCTTAAGTTAATAATTCTATATTACATATTCTTATTATCAATGACAAAGTATTTTTTAGGCTGTGATGGTAGAGTTAGTTGTTTGGTAGTTACCATTATGACAGATATTCTTCTTATTATTAATATTATTATTATTATTATTATTTGTTCTGGTGACTGGGTGCAAGTATGAGAATAGCATGCCATGATGGTGTGTGTTTTCCAGAGTCTAGTAGGTTTCTATAATCTTCTTTTTGATATTCTGCTTAAAGTACTGTAGCTTTATGATGGCTGTGCGTGTGTTTGTGTCTGTATTATTCCATAACTGAATTGCTTTGTATGAGGGTTTTTGTTGTGCTGCTTTTGTTTGGTGGTGTGTTGAATGGAGGTTATCTCTTGTTCTTGTGTTGTGAGGATGCAATTGTGTATTGAGCATAAAAATGTTAGATAAGGATGAGGGTAAGTTGCCATTGTGGAAGTCCCTTAAGATTGTGTATAGTTGGAGCCCTCCTATGTCCTCAAGTTTTAAGACCTTTTCTGATTTAAAGATATCCTGGCCACCTGCTCTTTGTGAAAATAGTTTAATAGATTGCTTTTGCAGAGATTTTAGTTTTTTTAGTCTAGCTTGAGATGTATTAGTCCAGATAGCATTGCAGTAGGTGATGTGAGGAAGTATCATTGTGCAGTACAGGGTTTTAATAATATTAGGTGTTAGATAGGGTTTCAGTCTGCGAATGATGCCAATGCTTTTTGCTACCCTGGTAGTAATAATTTCAATATGCTTCTCCCATGTTAAATTTTTGTCCAGATATACTCCTAAAAACTTAGCATATTGTGCTTCTTGAATTATCTGGTTGTCGATATAGAGGTTTGGGAGAGCTATTTCTTTTAGTTTCTTAGATTTTGTGAATAGTATATAATTAGTTTTTGATACATTTAAGGACAATTTGTTTACTTTAAACCAGTCTATTAATTTTGCCATTTCATTATTGACATTTTTGTATAGAATTTCTATATCCTTGTGGCTGCAGAAAGCATTTGTGTCATCTGCAAAAAGTATTAGTGAGAGATGTTTGCAGACTTTGGGTATGTCATTCATATATAGGAGAAACAGCAGGGGCCCAAGAACTGAACCTTGGGGAACACCACAGACTATATTTTTGTATTCAGAGATAGCCCCATTGAATTGTACACACTGTTCCCTGTTTGACAGGTAACTCTGTATCCAGTTCAATGCAGTACCTCTTATTCCATAGTATGCAAGCTTTTGCAGTAAAATTGTATGATCAATTGTATCGAAGGCTTTGGAAAGATCCAAGAATACACCTAGCGTATGTTCATTATTCTCAAGGGAGGTTGATCATTTTTCTATCATATCCACAATGGCAAGCATAGTAGAGTGTTTTTCTCTGAAACCATATTGAGAAGGATATATGATTGAGTTTTTGTTTAGATATTTAGTAATTCTACTAAAATACAGCTTTTCTAAGAGTTTTGAGAAAAGTGGAAGTACCGAGACTGGCCGATAATTAGTAAAGTCAGATACATCATCAGATACATCATCAGAGCAACTAAAATGATACCCTCAATAAGAAATTATACTTTAATTACTTATTTAGACCGGTTAAAATATCTGAATCTACCTTCTCTATACTACCGTCGATCACGTGGGGATATGATTCAAACTTACAAATACATTCATGGCCTTTATCGTGTTCAGTACCCATTCTTGGAGATAGACAAACAAAGCATCACTCGGGACATAATTTTAAACTCTCTAAGAGCTGAAGTAACAAACTAATTAGGCAGAACTTTTTGCAAACCGAATTATGAATAGTTGGAATAGTTTACCAAATGAAGTAGTTAGTGCCGTAAGCCTACATATCTTCAAAAATAAACTAGATTCATTTTGGTCAGATTTTTTGTATACGCAAGAGCCAGTACACAATCATTATCTTTCCTTTACCTCGAAACAAATTACCTAAGCAATAAGTATAAGTATAAAGTATGCAATGAATTTGGTGATGTCATCAATCTACCACTCAGCCTCAAGAAAACTGGTTTATTTCCTCACATCCTTGTCATTTCGCTCCGATTACCGTTCGCACCGACTCGGGTCGTTTCTCACCTCTGCTTTTATCCCTATGTTGTTTCACCCATATTCCCGTTCGGTCTGGGTAGTTTCGCACCTATATAGGATATATCCTTATTCTTAACCATGACGAAAAGTGGTAACTCACGTTTATTTGCGTTATTTAATTTTACTGCTTTCTTCGTATGACGAAAAGATGGCTATGGGAGGTGTGAGAATCAAGATATGGCCCCTATATACATAATCATCATCATGGATATCTTGGAAAGTCATGAAATTTGAAAAGTTAAATTCCATTCCAGGAATCATTGGTTGCCAGATGCTATTTACAGTTAAAATTGATCTAAAATATTAAGAATATGTACATGTATACACAGTGTTGCCCACGACATCTGATTTTTGGCGGTACCAAGGACCCAACACTCAGATTTGGGGGTCCCATTGTAAAATCTGGGGGTCCTCATCTGAAATATGGGGGTCCCATGTTTTTTCTTAAAATAAACACAACACATTGATATAATTATAAAGCACTTTATTAGCCATCAACCACTACAATACCAGGAACAATATGCAAACCATTTCCCTTATCAGAGCATGTAAGACTATCTAACCGCTTCAAGTTTCTAAATAATCTGCACCATTCAAACAACCCAAGTCAAACAAACTATGTTGACAAAACTAAAAACTCAACAGTTAACCCTATGTGTGCTAAAACTGTAACTACGAGTATCATACAGAAGTCCAGGAATATATTATGCAAATCAAAGGAAGCACCCTCTATACAAACACAACAAAATAAGTTAAAAGTATTTTATACAAATGCTGACTCTATCATAAATAAACGACAAGAACTTTTAGTAATGGTTCTTGATACACAGCCAGATATCATTGTATTAACAGAAGTACTTAAAAAATCTAAATTACCAGGCAAGATTAGAATATTTAGAACTACCAAGTTTAGTATACAGAAGAATAAGAGGGGATCTTATAAATGTCTATAAGTACATGCATAACCTGTATACTGTGGACTCTAGAAAACTTCTAATTATCCGTCCAAGAAAGAGAACTAGAGGTCATAAATTTACATTACTAAAACCAAGAGCAAATACATCCCTTAGACAAAGCTTTTTCTCTAACCGTGTCATAGACTGGTGGAACTCCCTGACGCCTGAAGTTGTTGAAGCTCCATCTCTAAATAGTTTTAAAACCAGACTAGATAAACTATTTATTCAACATCCTGTATACTATAATTATAGAGCTCTAGATAAACCATGTAATCCAAAAATGACTATTAGATAATGTAGCTCATCACCAAATTTATTGAATTAGCTGATAATAGGATACAATGTCCTAAAAAGCTGTACATGTTATGATTATGATTATGATTATTACTTCCCAAACACTTCAGATTCAAGGTGTATAAAGAGGAATTACAAATTGATGGATATTCCTTATTTACAAAGGCAGAAGACTATAGCAGCCTGGGGAAAGTAAACCGGGGTGTGTGTATATATATACGCTCAGTATTCAATCCAGTAGAGGCTCTATTAACAATAGATGACCTACCAGATGAAATAGTGGTAGTGGAAATTAGGCTAAGACAAAGAGACAAATTGCTAATAATGGGAAAGTACAGAAGTCCAAACTCAAATGAAATAAATGATAACAGATTACTGGATACAATTAAAAGATCTGTTCAAAGCAAGCATTCACATTTACTACTGATAGGTGACTATAATTATCCTGAAATTGCGAGGGAGATAGAACCACAAATTAGTAAACCATCAATAAGAGCATCTAAATTTCTTGAAGCAGTGTCTGACGCTTTTCTCTACCAACATGTTACCATCCCGACCCGTTATCGTCCAAATAACGAACCTAGTACTTTAGATTTAGTCTTCTCCTTCGATCAATACTCACCATTCTGTTAATTCTGTTACTTCTGATATACAGCTGGCCTTGACAGCGGGTCTAGGATTATAGACTTAGAAAGCTTTACCGACTCCTGGGAACCGGGTACTGTTCATAGAGTTGTTGGAGGCTATTTATAGCAAACAACTTATGACCAAGGGTCAGCTCCCTGCGGCCTCCAGGGAGGTGCAGGCAAGATGTCGGGGGGAATACGACAGATATGGTGTAGTCCCGTCGGTCACCGAGGATGACCCATGGGTACTGGGCGTTCAGAGTGCCGGGGCGGGTGGCCCCGGTCCGGCACTTGTGGACAAGGCTCAGGTACACCAAGAGGAAGTCCTGTCCCTATGCGATGAGGGTGTGAAGGCAGCTATGAACGCTGTCAACCACTCATATCATCTCCTTCAGTCGGTGTGGGCTGAAGTAGGGGCAGGCCACCCTGTGCCACCTGTGGCGCTTTCGTGCGTAAATGACGGCCTGGTGCTGTCTATGGATGCATTGGCAAGGGTGCAAGCGCGAGTGACTAAATCCAGGAGGCAAATGGTCATTGACCATATGCGTCCGGCTACGGCAGTCAGGGAGCATCTTCTTGGGACGCCCCTGACAGGGCCTAGCATCTTCGGTATCGCGCAGAATCGGTTAGCGGTCAACCTGCAGCTAGAGCTAGTATGGCAAGCGCACGCACTAGGGGCTGTGGGGAAACCACTAGCGGGACAACCTTCAAAGAAGCCGAAGAAGCATAAGGGCAAGGCGAAAGCTAAGCCTGTTGCGACTTCTGCTTCAGCTGGTTTTTCTCAGCCGCCACCGGCGAAGAAAGCCAGGAAGGTTGTAGAGGCGCCTACCCTCCCCAAGGTTGCTCCTGACCACCCTAGAGGCGGGAAGGGCAAGGGGAATGGTAAGGGTAAGTCCTCAAAGGGCGGACAGAGGGGGGTGGATCGTACCTGAGGGCACGAGAGCTCCCTTCATATCCGTCTGGACCGTGCCTGTGCGACAAGAACAGCGGTGCCAGTTATACCCATCGTGCCTAGAACGAAATGGTTCTCTCTCTCTCTCGTTAAGAAAGAGTGGGGCCGGACTACGAGCCGGACAACCCTGTTAGACTTCGAGGCGTCTATGGTGGGTGGAAGGCTCATGCGTTTCGTCGAGGCCTGGTGAGGTGTGACGTCAGACAGTCTGGTCCTGTGATGGTTATCCCAGGGTTACATGCCGGAGTGGTGGGACTTTCCACCACAAAATCTGTCTTTGGCACCTGTCTGGACACCCGTACCAAGGGAGCCAGACAAGTTAGAAGACGTTCAAAAGGAAGTGTCGGGTTTGCTTCTGAAGGGAGCAATAAAACCAGCAAACCGAAACACTCCAGGCTTCTATTCAAACATGTTCCTTGTCCCCAAGAGCACAGGGGGATGGAGACCCATACTCAATCTCAGGCCATTAAATTGGTTTATCCATACGCCTCGGTTCCAGATGGAAACGCCGAGGTCGGTAATGGCGGGATTGAGGAAAGGAATATGGTGTGTATCGATCGATCTGAAAGATGCATATTTCCACATTCCGATGAACAGGAGTTGTCACAGGTTTCTGAGATTTGGGTTTCAGAATCAAGTATGGGAGTTTATTGTTCTCCCATTCGGCCTGTCGACAGCTCCGAGGGTTTTCACAAGAGTGGTCCTTGTGGTGACAGCATTTCTCACAAAAGAGAACGTGGCGCTACAGACCTACATAGACGACTGGCTGATCAAGGCAGACGGCAGCCAGGTTGAACGTGGATACTACTCTGACTCTGAGGTTACTTTCAGATCTAGGCTGGATAGTCAATGAGGAGACATCCGAGTTGACGCCCACTCAACATGTCGTTTATTTGGGGATGCGATTCGATCTTGAGGAGGGCAGGGTGTACCCGTCAGAGCCCAGAGTGGTGTCTCTGTTAGCCATCCTCAAGAGTTTTCGAGTGGGAAACCACATTCAGGCGAGGCGGTTCCTTCAGATGCTGGGCATGATGGTCTCCATGGAGCAGGTTATCCCGTACGCTGCTCTAATGCGAAGGCCTATCCAGTTGTATCTGATGTCTCTGTGGAAACAGAGAACAGAACCCCTGTCAAAACTGTTACCAGTGTTGGAGCCGATAATGTCGCATCTTGTATGGTGGAAGGAGCGTCAGAATCTCCTAGTAGGGGTTTCGCTGCACCTACCCCACCCCCAGCTGTCCGTGTACACGGATGCATCGCTGGAGGGGTGGGGTGCCTGCCTGGGAGAACACCAGTTCTCCTTCGATCAATACTCACCATTCTGTTACTTCTGATATACAGCTGGCCTTGACAGCGGCTCTAGGATTATAGACTTAGAAAGCTTTACCGACTCCTGGGAACCGGGTACCCGGCTCCCCACTGCCGAGTACCCGTTTACCATAGAGCTCATTCTTGTTTGCATAGCAACAAGTGCAATACATGCTTTTCGCATTAAGGATTTTAGTGTTTTTTAAAAGAATCTAAGTCTTTAATCAGTGATAGTTTGTGTGTTCTGAAAGGATAACTAAGGACTATGGAGAATACCGCCCAAGACAACCAGGTTGTATTGTTCTTTATATCCATAGTTAAAAGACTTAGGTCTCTAAATTTCGTTGTGTCGCATGTTCCAATTTCTGACCCCATAGAATCTGGGACGTGTGCTAGCAACGATATATGCCAGACGATCGCCTTCTTTAAACCCCAACAGGCGATCGGCAGATATGAAAATAGGTGTTTGCTACGGTATTTCTAACACGAATATCGGCTGACGTCGTTCTCCGTAGAATCCGAGCGGGTGACGTCACACCCAGTCGCTCGGATGTTTATGTGAAGAAAAATTTTTTCATTAATTCGCGCATCTTGTTCTGGGTGCTGCGTACTAAAAAATGGTACCGGAAACTTTAGAATGATCAAGTTTACGTGCGATCACGATCGGTTTGCAATGATCGGTGGTTTCAAAATTCTTGAGTAGATGTGTGGTCTGCGGTTTTACCGTGTGAGACAGCAGTTGTTATACATTTTGTTGTTTTCTTCACATATCGTGCTGCGTTCGTTAGGAGTATAATTTATATTGATTAGTAAATATACCCTGAATGCTATGCGATATGATTCCTGGAGCCGTTACACATCCTGTAGGATCTATTATGGGTGTGTTGTGCCCGCCGCGTTCTTGTCGTCATAATCAATGCGATCGTTGTTGTAACGTGGCGGGGTGGGGTGCGGGAGGTTACGGTTAATTTATGAGTCAAAATATTTGAAAATTAATTGTCTGCCTTCCATCCGTGTCTCGTTCCGCTTGTTTATTGTAGGTTTGTGCTTATTTTATAGGCCAAGCCAGCCCCGCCATCATGTGATGACTGCCATAAGTTTGTCCGTGTAATGTTCAAGGACCATGTCTGTTTTAGGTGTGCCCTGTGTAATATAGATCATAGGTGTAATGTTTGTGCAGTGTGGTCCGTCGAAACGATGGTTAAGTTCCTTGCCCAGAAGGACTTGGCTGGGTCTGATGCGGGGTCAGGCGGTCCGAGAGGAAATCGTGGAGCGCCTGGTTCGGCCGGTGGGGGTGCTCCACGTCCCCAGCTGGAGGTGGCGGAGATGGCACCGCCGACGTGGTTTGGTCCGGCTATGCAGGGTTTTCTGCATAGCGTTCTGCCCACGCTGGTGTCGTCCCTGCTACCAAAGGTTGGGGGGCAGTTTCTCCCCATGCATGGTACGGATCCTGTCTTCGGACAGTATTCTGGACTGGTTACCGAGGGGGCCGTCTCGTACGGCCCCCTGGCGGGTCCGTCTGGCTTCGGCCAGATGGGTTCTGTCTCTCTGCGGCCACCTCCGGGTGGTCCAGTAGCGGTGAAGACAATACTTATTCCCATTATGAAATTTAAAACTGAAACCAATGCATTGAGCAACATTAAAGTGAGTCTGGATACTATCAAAGAAAAACTAGGCAACTTAAAGCAAAACAAATCCCCAGGACCTGATGGTTTACATCCTCGGCTACTCAAAGAATTAAAGGATGTCATAGCAAGGCCCTTGACACTTATATACCAAAAATCATTAGACACAGGTTCAGTGCCGACAGATTGGAAATATGCCCATGTCATACCCATACATGAGAAGTGGTCAAAAAGACAACCAAATAACTATAGACCGGTTAGCCTTACTTCCATTTCCTGTAAGGTACTGGAGAGCATTGTGAGGGACAAGGTAGTAGCCCACATGATAAATAACAGGTTTTTTTTTACTGAATATCAACATGGTTTCATGGCTGGGCGATCTACAGTTACACAATTATTAGAAGTGTTAGAGGCCTGGACGACTGCTCTAGACAGGGGTGAAGATATAGATGTCCTGTATCTTGATTTCATGAAGGCATTTGACACAGTGCCTCATGAACGCCTTCTAAGTAAATTAAGCCAATACAAAATTTCAGGTAATCTACTAAACTGGCTAAGATCCTTTTTAACAAATCGCCAACAGAGGGTTGTAGTAAATGGAGCCTTTTCGTCATGGACACCTGTTTTGAGTGGAGTTCCACAGGGCAGTGTACTCGGTCCAGTACTTTTCACTATTTTTATCAATGACATGCCATCTGTGATTGAATCTGACATTTCTTTGTTTGCGGATGATACTAAAGCTTATAGAACCATAGCACATGCAGATGATTGTAAAGAACTACAACAAGACCTTAACTCACTGCAGCAGTGGTCAGAAACATGGCAGGTCCGATTTCAAAAATGTTTTGTAATGCACATAGGCCATAATCACTTTAATACTTCCTATCAAATGATAGATGATGGGAAAACCCTAAAATTACATGACGAAAATATAATCAATGACCTAGGCGTGTCAATAGATACAAAACTAACATTTGAGAGCCATATAGAGAAGATAACTTCCAAGGCTAATAAAATGACAGGCATAATATGGCATACATTCAAATATATAGATGAAGACCTGTTCATGAAACTTTATCCAACATTAATCCACTCTCATCTGGAGTATGCTGCCCCTGTATGGTCACCAAACACATGGAAACAAGCAGAAAAACTTGAAAAAATTCAGAGACGAGCTACGAAAATGGTGCCCAACTTAAAAAATCTAAATTACCAGGCAAGATTAGAATATTTAGAACTACCAAGTCTAGTATACAGAAGAATAAGAGGGGATCTTATAAATGTCTATAAGTACATGCATAACCTGTATACTGTGGACTCTAGAAAACTTCTAATTATCCGTCCAAGAAAGAGAACTAGACGCCATAAATTTACATTACTAAAACCAAGAGCAAATACATCACTCAGACAAAGCTTTTTCTCTAACCGTGTCATAGACTGGTGGAACTCCCTGACGCCTGAAGTTGTTAAAGCTCCATCTCTAAATAGTTTTAAAACCAGACTAGATAAACTATTTATTCAACATCCTGTATACTATAATTATAGAGCTCTAGATAAACCATGTAATCCAAAAATGACTATTAGATAATGTAGCTAGCTCATCACCAAATTTATTGAATTAGCTGATAATAGGATACAATGTCCTAAAAAGCTGTACATGTTATGATTATGATTATGATTAAACATGTTGAAAGCACTAGTTATGACATTGTGTAAATACTGTTAATGTATATATATAGAGAGAATATTAACTATGCATAGTTTATTAACCCGTAGCACTTTTGGCCACTATTGTAGATCACCAAAATACCTATTTTTGAAAGTTTAACACTGGAATGACTGGCTCTAAACAGTGCCAGTCATTCCAGTGGTAAATTTTCAAACATATGTATTCCGTGATCTACAATGGTGGATCTATTGAAATGGCCATTGTATATTTAACTAATACCATTTGAACTGCATGTCAATAAACAATAACCTAAAGCACTGTACTTACAACCTACATTGACAACCTTGTATAATTAACATCTCCAAAGACCACTACATTAGTAATTAGCAAAGACCACCGCATTAGTTTTTCTATAAAACCCTAACTTGATTTTGGACGAATTGAAAAATTACGAGTATCTGGGGCGAGTTTGCTCAAGGACGACTTGACCTACTTCGATATAATGCGCGTGTATTTTTTTTTATAATGTAACTGGAATGACTAAATATAGTGGAATACATAGGCTAAGATCAGACAAAACAATAATTTATCAAAAATAATCTGTATAAATCAGATTAAAATGTGTAATTAGTGAAAATATATCAGCCAATAACCGGATATGTCTAATTCATAGGGAGTAACTATGTAACGCGATTGCTGATTGGTTGAAGCATAGATAACACATTAGCGTGTATCCAATAAGGACGCTTGTATCGGGGAGCTTTGAGCTATACACTGTTTGGAAAAAATCAATATTTTAACGTATGCCTACCTGTAGATCGACGATATCATTGAACATCGCTGCTGGGGAGCTTTTTAGTTGAGAAATTGGGAACACCTAACAATCGAGTATTGTTAAACACTATAAACACTAATCCATCAGTCAATCAATCAGCCGTTATTGCTAAATAAAAGACGGCTTATAGCGCGTATTGATACCGTTATTCAAACAGCAATACAAAGACACCGCCGCTAATCCGTCAAATGACCATTCAAATGTAAAAGAAATCACAATATCTTCCAGCTATTTCTTCATCCATTTAGATATTTTGATAAGTAAATAGAAAAAAGATATTTTGCCTGTAAGTCGTTGCCGCTTTAGGCAAGTAGGCATGCGCAAATTAATTTCAAAATATTCAGCATATTAGTGATACTAACCTTGTGATCTGTCCAATGTTCTGAGCTGTGAAAGGGTTAAGACGATCAGGCACGTTTGTATGCGCTTGATCAGTTGTATTGGATTTCATAGTCTTAAACAACGCAGTAAGTTCGTTTTTATTGAACACACAATACATTAGATACATTTTTAAAGTAAAAACATGCACAAATAACTATACACACACGATAATATAATCGATAATTAAGCACACGCAAAGTTATCAGTTTCCGTTACACATTTTCACTGCGTCCGTAGTGTGTCCTCGGGGACGCAGAGGGTTAATTTTTATGCGCCCCTCTGCCATTTTTATGCGTATATACGCATAAGAGCAACTCTGTGTATACGTTATATAATATTCAATTCCTAGCAAAAAGAAAATACTGATAATTGTTTGTTATTAAATCTTTTGTTCTTGAGATATGTTGTGTAATTATCAAGTGACAAAAATCCTGCTGTCAGCCGTTATATGCTGCCTACAGCGAGGATACTCCATGTCAGATAAACAGATACTGCAAGATGAAAACTATGAAGACAGTGAAGACCTGTCACAGTCTAACTAGCCTATATGACAGTAAACTCTATGTATCTATGTATGTATGTACTAGCCCAGCAGACTATGGCTTCAGCCGCGCTATCCTGCCTACACCTGAGCCTGCCCACTTGACTATTGTGCAATTATTGTTTTGAGAGATCAGGATTGATTATTTAATAATAATCATGGTTACGGTGGCGTTGGCACCCGTGTTTGGCCACGGTTCTTCAACCGTTACGGGTCCACACGGTTTTCCGTGCAGGCCTACTCCATGCACTGGTGTTTTTTATGGGGTGACGGCGGAACCATATGGTACCAGAGTTCCTGGCATATCAGCAATGGCTCCTAGCCGGGAGGCCGTTGCTGGTAGGGCCGTGAACACGTCAACTGGTGACGTGTTCACGGGAGTGTCCTCCTCGGAGACAGACTGGTCAGATGCTCTGGCTTGGCTAGCCAGGGTAGACCCGTCCGTGGTTTCGACCACGGCCGAGGAGGATGCACCCCGTCCATCGGTGGCATCGATTAGGACGGGGATCTTGCCTGCAGCCCGGATCCAGTGTATTGGACTGGATCCAAGGTTTATGGTGTTATTGGATGCTATTTATAGCAAACAATCCTGACCAAGGGCCAGCTTCCTGTGGCCTCCAGGGAAGTGCGGGCGAGGTGTCGTATCCCACGGGGGGAATATGACAGATATTGTGTTGTCCCAACGGTCACCGAGGATAATTGAATTGAATTGAACAGAGAAAGAGAGAGAGAGAGAGAGAGGGAGAAACTGAGAGAGAGAGTCGTGATATTGCTCAGATCTTCTAACGTTTGTATTATTTTTATTTTCAGGGTGCCAAACTGGAGGCAATGAATCTGAACCGAGCTGTTAAGCTTCTCACAGACCCTCATTCTGTATGTATACATGTACATATATATATATATATATATATATATATATATATATACCATCTTCATTCTGAATTCAGAAAATAGGCAGTAATAGCTCCCAATCAAATTGGTTTCAAAATATTCAACCGCGTATTCCTTATCCTTAAGTAAAAAATACTTATTATAAAATTTATTCTGTTGAATATTTTGAAATTAATTTGATTAGAAGCCATTTCAAAATATTCAACAGTTTTTCTGTATGGCTGCCATGAAAATGAAATATGGGGAATTCAATGGCAAATTGAAAGGGTTAAATCATAAATAACAAGAGCAATCACTCGCCTGTCATTGTCACACTGTAAAGGGTTTCAGATCTTTTTTGGATTTTCTAGAACTTTTTTTGGATTTTCCTGGATCAAGCCCAAAGAATTGTGGAATCATAGTGTATTGTCAGACCCTTTTCCATGTTAAGATTTGAGCCAAACCAGACTACTAGTTTCCGAGCTTCATTGTGTTAAAATTTGAGCCAAATCAGATCAGAAGTTTTTAAGATACAGCTCTGGACACACACACATGCACACACACACACACACGCACGCACACGCATGCATGCACGCACACACAGGTTGAGGGTAATAATCTGACATTTCTGTCATGTAAGGGTTTAATACAAATGTTATGTTGTTTTTCAGTCTATGCTGTATGACAGACATGTCCATGCATTGAAGAAAGTGGTCAAGCGCTATAAACATGGATTTGTATCCTTTCAAGAACATATTTCATACTCGTAATTTAAACCCTTTAGTAAACACTCAAGCCATCCAAAAACATCTTCTCTGGTCTTGAAAAATGTCTATTTGCCGAAAAAAAGAAAACAAAATTTGAAAATATGCCACTTGACTGACTCTCTCAACAACTGAGCCAGCCATTACTGTGGTAAATTTTCAAAAATAATCTACATGTACTTGGTCTGCAAAAGGACATTTTCTTTGAGAAAATAAACAAATTTGAGGGTTAGAAGGTTACTACTTATGATCAGATCTGCACTTACAGATCAAATACATGTATGGCAAATGCTTTTTGATATATACAGAATATTCTGTTGAATATTTTGAAACTAATTTATCTGGGAGCCTATGGCAGCAACTGGTTCCAGTGGAATTAATTTCAAACTATTCAACTTAGATGGCCTGTATTTAAAACTATTTTTACGTTGAATGTCAGAGACTGGAATTATAAATTATAAAAACCCACCTTGAAAATATGGAAAATTAACCCTTACCACTCTGATGTCAATAGTCTATCTTTTACTGCATCAATATCAAAGAGACTGGCGTACATTTTCCAACAATTTTTGTGGAAGATGTTGCTGTCTATGACAGCACCATCTCCCACCAAATTTATTGAAAAATTAACACCAGTTCATCTTCTAATTTAATTTGAAAATTAGAAATTTTGGCATGGGTGGTAAGGGTTAAACGATTTTTTTACTAAGTTTATGGAAAAGTATGTAAAATTGAAACATTGTCTCCCTTGATTCTTGCTTGCAAAATAATATCTATACATTTAATTTATTCTAAATATAGACGTTCTCGGCTACACATTCTGACAGTTTTGTGTAGGGCTTAACGATATACCAATATTATATCGAATACCGGTATCATAAATATACTGTTAGTCATATCAATATGATTTTGTTGATACAGAAATATCGAGATATAACATAAAACCGGTATAACATTCTGTAGAGGCCGATTTTGGTCGGCTTCATCATGAAAGGGTTAAATCGATTCCATCACACATACGTACAAAGTGGGAAGGGCTTTAGATATGGGGGGGGCCTAACCAAAAATATCCATTCATCGCCATGTTAAATACTGCTCCTTGACTCCTAATCCTCACAGCCTATGAAGGATCTTGTTCAAGTATTCAAGATTTTGAATGTCTGTGCCGATCGTGTCGACACACAGCCTCTCTATGAGATGCCCATGTGTAACGTAATCCACCTATGCGGCTGTTCGTACTTGAAAGAGAAGTCTTCAGATGAACTCACATATGAGCAGATTATTGTCGAGTCCGTTTCACAGTTGGGTGAGTAATTCATTCTATCATCCTTAATGGTGTATATTCACACCAGAATGTTTAAAAATAAAATTGTTAAAATTGTGTACTTCTACAAGCTTCAATCATGTTCCTAGATGTACGAAAATGAAATAAATCTTAACATATGATGATTTCATTTCATATAAATTAATATAATTTCTTTAGTTGCGAATTTGAATTAGGGACTCAGCGTCTCTAATTAAATTTCACAGCTATTAAAATTATATTAATTTATATGGAATGAAATCACCATAGGCCTATATGTTAGGATTTATTTCATATCATTACATCTAGGCACAAAATTTAAGCCTCGAAAACTAGACAATTTTAACAATTTTATTTTCAAGCATTTTGGGTGTGAAATATACACCTTTAACTTACACTCATTCATTACCAAGTCAGCCAAAAATCCTCCACAGTTGTCTTGCGCAATATCCAGTTGCATGCAAAGACATGACTATTTTTTAATAATTTACCTCTGGGACGACTGGCTCGGTAACTGAGTCACTTATTCCAGTGGTAAATAAAAAGTTTTGTCTTGGGCTGCAAATGGACACTGAGACTAAGTAAAAAAATTGGGATTTTCTTGACGATATCCCGTATATGGTCAAGTCAGCAAAAACATCCTCTTCAGTCACTGTCAAGATGGCTTAACCCGTAACACTCAGATGTCAAAATTAAAAAATTTTAAACTAAATTAAAAGATGACCTGGTGTTCATTTTTCAACAAATTTCGTGGAAGATGTTGCTGTCATAGACAGCAACATCGTCCACGAAAATTGTTGAAAAATGTACACTAGTTTTTTAGCTATTGACACAGCAAAAGATAAAATATTGACATCAGAGTGGTAAGGGTTAACAGAATCCTGTTTTAACCAGCATACATTGTAAGCTTTAAATGGTTAATCATCCCTGAATTGTCATGATCACGACAAACAGACTATAGATATGACCAGCCACAGCATACTTAACACCCTTGGTTTTCATGTATATAAATCTCTGATTTTAACTTTTACCCAGAATTCTGAATATATTGTGTTAACTTATGTGAACTTTAGTCATATAGATATTTCATCTTTCATTTAGTATACATCTATACAATGCATATGAGATGCTAATTTTGCATAAAGATCTTTACAAGTCAAGCGAGTATGATTGTTGTTCCTTTTGACAGCAACGGCTTGTGGCAACATTGCTTTAGCTCTTTAACAAACTGTGGTAGTCTTGGGAAATGTCCGTTCGCAGATGAAGATAAGACAAGTTTTGAAAATTTACCACTAAAATGACTGGCTCAGTTATTGAGCCAGTCATTCCAGTGGTAAATTTCCAAAAATTGTCTTATCTTCATCTGCATATGGACATTTTGATGAGAATATTTAAGTTTTAATGGGTTAAAGGGTTGAAAAAACCTCCAGTCAATACATATTTCTGTTGTTGAATATCTGTTATATATTTTGTCATCCTGTATGAAGCATGTTTGTATCTAGGTTACCTAATGCGTGTCATGAGTCCTGTTGTCCGCAAGAAGATCTGTCAGACATTGACCACATTCTTTACAAACCCACCCACAACAGCACAAGCTGTTCAGCGTAAGTTTTAATATACCTGTCAGGGCCTGATCAAGAGTTTTAGTTTGGGCACCCTTAGCTGTGAGGATGGTGAAAAAGAGGGGACTCAGAGGTGATATTTCACACAAATTTGTGAAAGAAATGCATCAGAAGATGCTGCTGTATACATGTAGCTCCCCTAGGAGATTTTTATTCAGGTTTTCATAATTTGGGCACCCAAACTTATGGCGCCAAACCCTTTATAACGCGTTCAAAATCAGTTTGGATCAGGCCCTATATACTGTATGTTTTATGATTAATCTAACTAAGACTTAATCATCTTTGATATCTATTTCAAGGTAGCTAATAGGACATTTCATGCATTTGCAGGTTGCCCGCCGCAGATGAAGGTTGCCCATATATATTAAGCTAAATGACAAAGAAGAGTCACTATTGCTTTGCCAAGTAAATTCTGAAGAATGGCCTCAATTATTGAGAAACTGCATTAAGCATACTGGTTACTCTTTCTAATAATTAAATAAATAAATGCCTTAAAATGAAGAGTTAGTCAGTAGGTATCAGTATAATACTATTAGTCAGTATTTATCATGGTTTCCCTGTGTACCATTAACAGCCAAAGTTTAGGTGCCCTTTTGAAAATCAGGTTGCCCCGGGCAACAGGGCAAATGGACATTTCGATCCCTGACCTCTCAGTCAAATTGTCTTCAAAATAGTCACATGATTTTGTATCAATATGTATTCTCTATACTCCCAACTAGGAATTGCAATTTTGCAACTGCAATTTTCAGTTATACAAAAACCCGCAATCATGAAAGCCTCACCAGCAAAGCAAGATTTATGTCTTATTTTGTGGGCTATGATGCTATGACAATGAGTATGTTACATGTGGCATGCTAAAGTATCTAACAGTGTCCATTTGAGATATGGAAGGAAGGGAATAGGTCTTGAGAACATTTCAATACATCAGGAAAGTATAATTTCATCAAACTTAAATTAGATAATGAAATATTTACATGTTTATGTGCATTTAAACGTGGAAAACGAAGGTCATCTGCCATTTTGAATTTAAATCTAACTTAAATTAGATAATGAAATATTTTGATATAATTTTGCATTAACCATTCAGGTTGCTGGTTGACTAACTTTACTAGCTAGTTTACTATTTCAACTTTGGCTGAGATCTAGTCAACTATATTTAACTATGGTTAACCCGTGGAACTTGACCCTAGATATGGTATACAATTAATTTCATCCACAAATATGCCAAAAGTAAGATACTGATATCATATATATTTTCCTTACATAATATTTCCATTCATAAAATGATACTTGTTTCATTTTGCACTCTTAGTTTGCTGTCTATGATTGTCTGTGCTCATGTAAATTTGAGGGTCTGGCTGTCCATCACTAGAGTTACATCTGTACCATACTTTGGTCTTTGACATGTAAGAAGTATGTGAGAAGTATTTCACAATGCTTACCCTAAGTATTTGTATTTGTATTTAAATACTTTGCAAAAAACTAGTATTTGTATTTGAAGAATTCCAAAGTATTTGTATTTGTATTTAAATACTTTTGAAAGTATTTGACCCCAGCCCTGGTGCGTACAAGTATTTGTGTTCCCATTCATGTGTGTAGACAATGGTTACTATTCTGTATGGGTCATAGGAAATTAACAAAGTTTAAATGAAAAGTTTATTATAATCTTTCAGCTTTTAAACCAAGTTCTGTTGAGTTCAATGAAACAGTTATCGAGAGCAGCGATGTTTCTGAGACTCTGGTGAAGGTAAGATTCTACACAATAGTGTGCATCTTAATGGACTTTTCCAGTTTTACATATGCCATGCCCATCTCCAGCTAAGTTCCACCCACACCTCGCTTGTGTTGGGATCAATCGATCCTTGAACTTTGTGACTGTTAATTTCTGGGAACCTATACAGGTAAGCTGTTGAATATTAAAAAAATAATTTGACTGGGTGCTGTTCGTGCCATGGGCAGCAACAGCACCCTTATGGCAGCAACAGCGCCCAGTCAAATTAGTTTCGAAATACTCAACAGTCTCTTTATTAAATAGTAAAGACATAAAATTTGTACAACAACCCTTAGTCCACCACCAATTATGCGGTCGTGACATACTTATCTATGTCATTGATTATGACATCATCCTACATGTCGCGTAGTTGATTATCACATCACATAATGGATGGATAAACTGGAAAGGTCCATTGTGTGCATTCATCATAATAATAAACTGTTAATGCATAATAAATAAGCTAAAAGTTGTTTCTATCTGGAATAGTCTTGGGAAATGATGATTTGTAGACCAAGAGAAAAATATTTTAGAAAACTTACAACTGGAATGACTGGCTCAGTAATACAGCAACCTCTCATAATATTCATCAGCCTCTCTTACATGTATGCTGACTCTGGTCTGTCTGTAATTATAGTAGGATCCAATTTGATGTAATTAGCAAATAGATCATTTGTTAGCTCAGATGTCACAGGCAAAATGAAGTCTGTTCCATGATGCATTATGAAAGTGGCGATAGTCCATCCGGAAAGTCTGATTTGTATGTCTGATTAATTCACAATTTAATATACTTTCTGTTGTTGAATATTTTGACACTAATTTGACTGGGAGCTGTTGCAACAGTTCCCCGTTAAATTAGTTTCAAAATATTCAACAGCTTAATTGTATATATAGTTATCTTGAAATTGAGATTCTGAGAATGCACGGTTCAAAGTGCTAAAATCTCGCTCAGCACAATGTATCTAAAAAGAAGGCCATTAAAATGTAGTCTACCAATAGATGTCTCATGACTCCACAATAAAAACAGGATTCAAACATGACTCCACAAGAACTGACCAGAGTGACCTAGCCAGAGACTGCCAGTTAGGCTGAAGAAGTAACAGAGATTGTCACAAAATCTACACTCAAAACAAATTTAACATCCCGGAGCGGTTTAATCCTTTAATGGTCATGCCGGCCGCAACCAGACGCTGTTGTGGTCTTACGGAATGTCGATATACAGGCTAAGAGAATACAATTTTTGAAAATTTACCGCTGGAATGACTCGCTCGATAACTGAGCCAGTCCTTCCTGTGATAAATGTTCAAAAATTTTATTCTCTTGGCCTGTAAATGGACATTCAATAGGCAGCCATTTAAATTTTCTTGACCAAATCTGACCATTAAAGGGTTGACTAATTTTCCCCTATCATGAAATGTGTTTTGTTTATTTTATATTTTAGTCCTTGATGCTGATAGAAAATGATACAGACGTCAGAATTGAGGTGCTGAAAGTTCTTCAACAGTATTCTAGGCATTCAGGTACAATGATATGTGACATTTTACTATGCACGATCACTGACGTAGAGTCTAATGGAATAGGAGCAACTGTTTATATGGTGGGATCTGATCTATCGCTCAAGTATCTGACGTCATAATCAAAGACATTGACACTTGTTAGCTGACATCACGATCATAATGAAGTAGGTTAAAACGCTAAAAAGCAATATTGGATGTTAACCCCTCTTGTGCCAAGTTAACTCTTTAATGGACAAGTCGATCAAAATGACATCTGAAGTGGTATTGAACAGTGCCCATTCAATACATAGCAAGAGAAAATTATTTTTGAAAATTTACTACTGGAATGACTGGCACAGTAACCGATCCATGATTGGGTCGGTAACCAATCCAGTTATTTCAGTGGTAACTTGTGATAGTTTTCTCTTCATGCAAATGGAAGAATGGCAAATGAAAATATACCAAGCATTGGCCAAAAGTGAGAATACAGAATCACAAATAATGGTGCCAGCAAATAGCAAAGTAAAATGGCGGCACAGAAGACAAAAATTACTGTATTTTTCTAAATATTTTCTCATCTTATTGTTTCACAGTAACTTTAAGGTCTATAAAGCAGTATGACACAAGATAAAATGCTAGATTTATAATGCAATTGAGTAATGTTTATATATTTCTTTGTCAAATTTTCCCAAAGGTGGCCTTGTTGACGATGTTTATGAGGTTTTTAATATCGTAATTATTAACAAATTTTCCAGCGAAAAATTGCAATCAGATGTTACTGGCTAAGGCAGCTGAGAAAATTTGTGTGCACATGATGGAACCAGATTCTACAGGGCAGCTATTGTTCCGTTCAGTCGAGATATTGTGGAATTTACTGGAAAATGGAGACAAACAAGAGGTTTCATCACAACTAAATAATCTGGATTGCATCAGGTTGGTACCTATATAAGAGACCTACATCTTCATAGAGAGGTTGGTTTAAGAACACGAATATTCCTGAGAGAATATTTTTTATTCGGCTTGTATTTCCTGGAAAAAATAGAGCACTGTAACAAGCCAGAGGCAAAACCTGTAGCATGTTTCGTGAAGTAAAAATATGAAAATATGAGACTTTAAGGGAGGTGAACTATTAGTCACCATTCACTATGACTGAAAACAGCGCTGAAAGGTGGATTTTATTTTCAAGATTGTAAAGTTTATGCGATATCGGGTTTCTACCCGTCTTCTTCTTCTTCTTTTCGTTCGCTGATCATACCGCCAGTCCTAAAGTGACTATCTACCCTTCCATACTGATAGATTTTTTTCTATTCGACGTACATTTGCGTAGAGAGCATATTTTCGCCACTGCACAAGCAAATTTACTCTAGGGGAAAAAAAATGTCCCAGTCGAATACGGCCAATGTGTGTCACATTAGTGTTGGTGCAAATTTTTGTTTTGATGCAACATCTTAGTTTACATTGTGGCTTCTGTTTGGAGTATGTTGCTGAAACGTCACTAGTTTCAGAAAACAGATTACATTTTGGGATGGTTGGGGTGGGGGTGTGGTTGAGTCGGTCCATACAGCCATCTGTACATTTTGTTAGGTGCGTGTGACTACACCTGTTAACCCTTTAACCCTCATATCAGCCAAAAACGGCTTCTGCAGTGGTCTTATGAAATGTCAATTTACAGACCAAGAGAAGACTATTTTTTTTAATTTACCACTGGAATGACTGGCTCGATAAACGAGCCACTCATTCCAGTGGTAAATTAAAAAAAATAGTCCTCTGGGTCGGCAAATAGACATTTTCTATGAGAAAATTGAAATTTTCTTATTGGTTATCGAGCCCGAGTGATTCCAGTGGTAAATTTTCAAAACGCATGTTCTCTTGGTCTGCAAATGAACATTTCTCAAGACCACTGCTGAAGCTGTTTTTGGCTGAATATGAGTGTTAAAGTGTTAAGGGTACATAGATCATCCATCTAGAAAGAGGACTATTATTGTGAGGTCAAAGGTCAAGGTCTGAATGCCTAAACATCACATTACGTTTCTAGCAAAGTAATGTTGTTTCCCTTTGACCTGAAGATAAAGCTTATTGTTTTATAGCTCAACAGGTCAAATGTCAAGGCCATCTCTGATTAGGAATTAGAATGATAGTTTAACACAATAACTCTAGTTCTACAAAAGCGATTTTACATGTCTAATATTTGCTCTCATTTCGCAGGTGAAGATTGGACATGTTGGGGTATGCCAGTCATTCCAGATGTAAATTTGCAAAAATATTCTCTTGGCATGTAAATGGGTATTGACTATAGGCAAAAATTATTTTTAATGACCAATTTATAGGATTAAATTTGCCTTTTCCAGATGCAATCCTACTCACAATGGCCCTTTCCAGTTTTAGCTATGACCCACCCATCTGTAGCTAAGCTCCACCTACACCTCGCTTGTGTTGGAATCGATCGATTCCTGAACTCCCTGACGATCAATTTCCAGAAAACTTTACAGGTAAGCTGTTGAATATTTTGAAACTAATTTGATTTGGAGCTGTTGCAGCGCCCAGTCAAATATGTTTCAAAATATTGAACAGCATGTTTATAATAGAGACATACAATTCGTACAACGTGTCGGATTACTAAGAGTTAAGAGAGGCCAAATAGAATCATTTATGATGTAATGATTATGACATCATCATACACATCACTTAGCTGATAGATGGATGCACTGGAAAGCTGGATTAGAGTTAAATCAGCCTTCCTCTCATGCATAACTCTATATCATTCGCTCTCCCTCCATCTCTCTCTCTCAACTACTCTCTATCTCTGATCAAATTTCCTATTTTTCAGACAACTACAAGATGCATTTGTCTATCAGTTAACACAAGGATATAGTCACTATGACCGTCAGTTACGCAATGACCTATTAGTCATCACGTCACTCGTCGCATCCAACTGTCCAGAGGCACCCTTCATCGAAACCGGCTTCACAAAGCAGCTCATCCTATTTGCCACATTTCAAGAAGGTATATTCTGTTATCTTGTCCAACATCGGTCTGATAAATGTTTTAATGGTCAAGATTTGTCCAAAAAATTAGCGCGGAGCGAATGTCGATTTGCAGGCCAAGAGAAGATTACTTTTGAAATTTTGCTACTGGTTATCAAGCCAGAGTAATTCCAGTGGTAAATTATCAAAAATAGTCTTCTCTTGGCCTGCAATTCCTGTTTCTTTGGACATATGCATTAAATTGTTAATTACTTGTCTGTTTTAGTGCCACCTGTTATGCTGTTCTTGTGTTCGAAATTTTGGCATACATAGATTGAACTCTATGAGTTTTCACACACCAAGCAAGATTGTTTTTATGAGTTATAAACAACAAATTATGCAGAGAAAATCTTGTTTCAAATTGGTCACTGATATGATTGACTTTTTGAGAGCCTACCTCCTCTTTTGCAATCATCATGCCAGCCAAATAACAGCTACTGAATTGGTCTCGCAGAATGTCTATTTGCAGACCAAGAAAAGGTTTTATCACCGGACATGCCGGAATGCTAAACCAGTTCGATGGCATAGCCAGCCATTCTGATGATAGTCTCACAACTAGTCATCTCTTGGCATTCAAATGGAGTGATCCAATCTGTCACTCCAGTA
This sequence comes from Chaetoderma sp. LZ-2023a, assembly GCA_034401795.1. Lineage (NCBI taxonomy): Eukaryota > Metazoa > Mollusca > Caudofoveata > Chaetodermatida > Chaetodermatidae > Chaetoderma > Chaetoderma sp. LZ-2023a. The sequence goes on from CM067365.1 coordinate 40,594,762, forward strand.
TCTGATGTCATAATCAAATATGTTACAATTTATATGACGTCGCGATCAATGTGCCATTATAACTCTTCATCAAAATGGAAACATCTGTCACAAGTGTATGAATTGTATGTTTTTGGTGACTACAATTGAATGAACATTCTGTTGAATATTTTGAAAGTAATTTGAATGAAAGCTGTTGCTACCACAGGCAGCAACAGCTCCCACTCAAATTACTTTCAAAATATTCTACGTCTTCCATGTTTTAGTTTCCACCTTGAAATTTAGATTTTGGGAATGCAGGTTTCATAGTTTCAAATCACTTCCAACACACGTAAACGGTTGTCAGAGCAGAGCTGGAAATGGGCGGGGCATAGCTTCAAATTGATCCCTCTTTTACTATTCACTAATCAGAAATTTGTGGTTACTTAGCCATTAAAGGGTTAATCTGTGTTCTATTGCTTTGTAAGTGTTATCCATTAGAACATTTAAAGTGCACCCAATTGTACATTTGTTAATCTAGTCATGTAATTTTATAATTTAATTTTCTTATTACTTTCAGTTAAAAGTCATAGTGCTTTGGTTAAACATTTAAAATTGTCGCAGAATCATGAGGATTTTGAGCTTAAAAAGCTACTTCTCAGTATCCTGGTGATTTTATGTAAAGATTCTGCTGCTATTCCGGTGAGTATACATTCAAATTAATAGTCATTACACACATGCACATGCGCACAAGCACACATGTAAAATTACATGATATATACACTGTGACTAACCCTAACACATTAGGCACAAAATAATAATTGTTATATCCTAACCAGCTTGTCATAAATGTAAAAACCAAAAAGCATTGCAGCATACAGCATTGATCTGAGAATTAGTATGTAAATGTGTCAAAAATATTCTTAAAATATATTTATTTAATGCTAAACATTCATACCTATGCCTCTTGCTTGAGTCTGATATATGGCTGATATGGTTACGTTAGCTTCATGACATTATACCGCTATTTTAATCCTTTGAAGATCAGAACATCCAAAAACTGTTCCTGCAGTGGTCTTGATGAATGTCAATTCACCTTTCCAGAGTATCCATCCATAATCTGACCTCGTATGACGTCATGATCAGCTCAGCACGTTTATGATGATGTTACAATCATTGCGTCGCAAAGGGTTCCATATAGACCGTCATCAAATCTCAAATGGTCCGACACGTTGTATGAATTGTATGTCTTTGTAATTCTTTGCTATTTAATAAATATGCTGTTGAATATTTTGAAACTAATTTAACTGGGCGCTGTTGCTGCCTTAGGCAGCAACAGCACCCAGTTAAATTAGTTTCAAAATATTCAACAGCTTACCTACAGGGTGTATTTTTTTGGATATTGATAGTCAGGGTGTTCAGAGATCGAGCGATCCCGACACGGGAAAAGTGTGGGTGGAGCTTAGCTAGAGATGGGTGGGGAATAGCTAAAACCAGAAAAGTCCATTGTTACGAACCAATCTTTTAAAAAAAATTTACGACTAATAACTGGCTCATATAACTGAGTCAGTAATTCCAGTGATCCATTTTCCAAAATAGTCTGGGCCTGCAAATGGAAATTCACTAGGTAAAAATTTGTCTTACAATCTTCACTAAATGGCTGATATGGTTATACTACATCATAAAATTATCTAGGTTGTTTAATATTTTAGCTAATGTCTGAAGGCCACCTTATGCTTTCACTACTATCATATGTCCGAGCGAATGACAGCAGCGCGTCTGCACAGGAGTGGCTACCAGCTCAATTTGAGGAGCTTCAGTTGCTAGCTATGGCCTCATTGTGCACTCTGTCTCCATTGATGCTTGAGGACTACATGACATGTCAAGGAAGCACACGGCTATTGTTGCTACTGGAGTGGTGCGTCAGTCCAGGTATAACTAGATTAACTTCACCTTTGATTTTTTAAAGATATCTGAAGAAAATTCACATTTTTACATGGGATGTGTCTATGTTCAGACCAAAAGAAGACTATTTTTGAAAATTTATCACTGGAATGGCTGCCTCGGTTATCAAGCCAGTCATTCCAGGGTTAAATTATTTTAAATTGTCTTCTGTTGGCTTACAAATGGGAATGGACCTTTCCAGTGTATCCATTCATAGTTAAAACTGGAAAAGTCCATTCGTCAGGTCCACTGAGAGACTGTTCTTTGCCAATTTGACCATTGTCCAAGTTAATTAAGATCCTGACCATTGATTGAATTTACAAATACAAATACTTTATTTCTGCGGTCCATATGGTTATGTGCTTGCGAATGAGTTTCCTCAGTCTATAAACCCCTGTTGCATTGCAGGTTACTACTAACTTCCTACAAAATTTTACCCAATTTAATTTGAAAAGCATCTGAATGAATGTTAAATATAACATAAATTGAACTGATTAAAATTGGTTGATAATTCACCAATGAATGTTTTGATAAATATCTATCGAATTCCAGTTCTTAATAATATTATCTAATTTTAGATGACTTTGGTGGGCATGGCAACAGCTTTTATGGCACAGGTGGGCGTGGCAACAAACGTGCCCAGATGCGTTTCTGTCTTCGTTTGTTAAGGAGTATTGCATCGACTGGTAGTGAAGTCGCCTTGCAGGACTTAGCGGATCAAGGAGCGATTCATCAAGTCACAAGTGAGTTAATAATATGTCACAAGTGAGTTAATAATATAGCTAAATAATAAATTCAAATTAATGAATACAATGTATATCAGTTATCTATTGTGTTGTTCCAATTAATCGATTTGATCGATGATTGATTGGTTTGCATGTGCAACCAACAGATCGATCATGATTTCAGAAATCGATTCTGACTGCTTATAAATTTGTGATATTAAAACTGCAGATGATTTTTTTTTTTTGCCAATGCCATTTTAATTTCATTTTTACAGATCTAAATAACATATTATTACTCCAGATTAATAACAACATACTGGGTGTGTCCGCCCGTGGTTGGCGTGTTGGTCCAGGGAAGGGGTGGCCCATATCCTGCTAGGTTTGTGCCTATAGGCTCCATTAGGTGGAGCTGGTGTATCCAATGACATTCTTTCTGTTTTCTCCGTGAGGTGGAGCTTTCATCGTCCGGGTCTAATGAGAGTACCTATGGCGGTTTGATATTGATCTCGGATGTCCTTGGATTCTGATTTTGAAGGGGCGTAGTTTCTCCTACATATTGTTTCTTACATTTGTTGCAAGTTAGAAGGTAGACGATGTTCCTCATCTGACAGTTGCCTATGATATTGGATCTGTATGTTAGGCCTGTATGTGAGCTGGCCTTCTCCATTTCTGTGCTCTGACGGCCTTTGGTCTTGGAGGGTCCACTGTTGAATAGGTTGCCACTCCTTCGGTTACAGGTGGTGTTAGCCATGGTGGTTTTATGGTGGCATTCAGGTCTGTGTTAGACCTGGCGACTAGTGTCCGAATCTACTGAGCTTAGACTCAGTGCGGACAGCGGAGGTATTGTGACTATCTCCGTTTCCCGTGGTAACGGTTTGCTGGATGAATCCATTGTTTAATGACAGATAATAACAACGTAGTCAGTTATATGAGCTACTTGTAGAAGGTTATTAAGCCTGATGCTTGGTCGCAATGTAAGACCAAAAGTCAGAATCAGGATTCTGACTTTTGGTCTCACATTGCGACCAAGCGTCCGGCTTAATAACCTTCTACAAGTAGCTCATATAACTGATTACGTTGTTATTATCTCCCATATTATTACTCCATGCGAGTCCATGCTCTAATGAGAAAATGTTATCATCGATCATTAAATGATCATTGGTTAGTATGGAAAACCAGTCATTGATCACAAAACTAGTACCAATTCCCAACACTAGTTATCTATATCTGTAGAGAGAGAGATGAGGATAGACAATTTTACACACACATGTCTGATAGTAAGTGATGAGGTGAAGTAAGATTCACATAATTCATGAATCCAGATTCTCAGTCAATCATATGATGTCGTAATCAACTACGTGATGTGTAGTCTGACGTCATAATCAATTACATCATGAATGACGTGATATAGTCCATCACAAATGCTTAATTGTCCGACAAGTTGTACGAATTGTATGTCTTTACTATTTAATAAACATGCTGTTGAATACTTTGAAACTAATTTGACTGGGTGGCGTTGCTACCAACTTTTGCTTAAAAATGCTACTCCTCATTAACCGCTTGGTGGATTTCAAAATAATTTGACTGGATGAACCCTATGGGGGTAGGATTGAGAACTTGTGTACAGAATTTAAATTGTTTAAGTTTTCTGGTGAAAATCTGAGATTTTATGAAAAATTTCCCTGAAATTGTCAAAACGCTACTTCTCATTAACCACTTGTTTACATTGGTCTCAAAAGTGAAGTCTGTGTGGCAGTCTATGCTGATCCCTGTATATCAGTGAACAGATTTCAACAGTACTCCTCCTTATCTGTATTCCAGTATTTGCGGGCTTTTGGCGACAGACTCCTTTTGCAAAGTATTTCCATGTAAATTAGCCATTGATGTACCAATATTTCTGTTGGCTGGAAGCTGTTGCTGCCTTTAGAAACAACAGATTCCAGTCAAATTGGTTTCAACATATAGTCAACAGTCTACATTGGCTGTTTAATGTTACTGAGCTACAAATATTCACTATATGGAAATGGAGATATGGAAATCAAATGTATTATTGCAATATGATTTTAATTATTAGCAAACAATTGGAGGATTCTGCTTTCTGTTAGCCAGATTTCAATGGTTCTAGCATTTGGCTTGTTCGGTGTGTGCACTTCTGTCCCTGGTGTATATAAATGTTTAATAATTGCGACCATTACAGGTATACTGACCAGTGCGACACAGAGTAACGATGAGGATGATTCAGTGGACATTGAGATGCAGACTGACATGCTTATCATTCTCTCGTGTCTCTGTGAATACGACGGCCATAGGAAGGTAAGGAATCATGTCTTTCTATATTCTGGCATTGCTGTGCGTATAACCATTATATGCAGTCGGATTCGATTCATTCTTTGCTGAAACCCACAGACTGAAAGATGTAATTAGCGAAACCCAACTCTCAAGGATAAAATAGTAAGTGGCTGTCCACCCACTTACAAAATGAAAAGGTTCCCCCTTACTGGAATACCTTTGAATTCTGCACGATGCGGTCCTGAATCACCTGCCACAACATTACGGGTGTACCAGATCTCCATTAACTCTTTCATTGATAAATTCCCCATATCTCAATCTCTGGAAGCCATTGCAGCAATGGATTTCAGATATATTAATTTCAAAATATTCAACAGAATATGCTATTCATCATGAAGAATTTACTTTTTCAAGGATCTGACATTTAAATGGTTATGTGCATTTTGAACATTTGTCAACCCCTCAATCTCACATTATTTCACCCTCTCTCTCTTAACCCTTGAATGGTCAAAATAGAGGAATCCAATCTGGCAGTCAAGTATATGATGTCATAATAAATTACATTACAGGTAGCTAGTCTGACCTCAGAATCAAAATACGGTACCATTGAATATGATATCTATCGTTATGAACGCTTTATAGCCGATAAGTGTAAGAATTGCGTGTCTATTCACTTAATAACCATTCTGTTGAATATTTTGAAACTAATTTGATTGGGTGTTGTTGCTGCCATAGGCAGCAACAGCATTCAATCAAATAAGTTTCAAAATATGCAACAGCTTATCTGATTGTATAGTTTTCTGGAAATTGAGATTTGTGGTTTGATCCATCTCAACACGTGCAAAGCATGGGCGGAGCTTAGCTAGAGATGGGCGAGGCATAGCTAAAAGTGGATTCATCCATTGGCAAAGAAAATCAATATCTTTACATATTGAATGTTAATTTTCAGGCAAGAAGACTGTTTTTGAAGATTTATCATTGACATTATTGGCTCGTGTATCCCCCAGCCCTGTTGTGTCAAAATTGGTAACATTTAAAAATAAAAATAAAAAATAGTTGCATTGGCCTGCAGATAGACATTCATGTAGACAATTAAAAATAACCATTACATCATGACTATAAGGACTATTATCTTGTCCCTTTGACATCTTATCTATCTTTTCGTTCCAGGAGCTTTTTGCTAACGCGGGTGTAGATGTTGTGATTGCTTATCTAAAAACAAATGCTTCCTTAATCATGAGCGGACTTGGTCATCATAGGCTGCTTCTCTCCACACTGGATTGTATATGGTATGCTTATCTGTACATTCTGTAGTTACTGTAATTTATTAGCCCACGTGGCCTGAAAGGCTATATGAGCTTATGGGATGGCAACCATCTGTCGTCTGTCCATCATCCATCCATTATCTGTCCATCATCCATCCATTATCTGTCCATCACCTTTTGCTTTAACCATTTAACACTATATTAGCGAAGAATGGCTTCTGCAGTGGTCTTGAGAAATGTCCATTTGCAAACCAAGAGAAGACCATTTTTGAAAATTTACCACTGAAATGTCTGGCTCGATAACTGAGCCAACCATTCTAGTAAATTAAAAAATAATAATTTCTTGGTCTGTAAATGGACATTTTCTATGAGAAAATCAAAATTTTCATGAACAAATTTGAGGGCTATTTCAAACAAAAATGGCTGGGATGTCCCTATCATGGTAGATTTCCAAACTTGTATACAGAAATCTAAACAGTAAATGTTTCCTCAGTCAATATAGTATGTCAGCGTAACCTACCTCTCATAATTCACTGAATGTCAATGAGTTGTCCACACTATTGTTTCAGCTATGAAACAGAGCTATGTAGCATTTCATATATAGAGGGTATGAAATGAGGTCCCATTTCATATCACTATTATCGGCCGAGTAAAAAATTATCACATTGCACAAGCTTTAGCGAGTGCAATCTGATAATTTTCGATGAGGTTGATAATATGAAATGGGACCAAATTTAATATTCTATTTATCATATAAACTAAGATTTTGACAAATTTTGCAATAAAAATTTGATCCCTGAAACCTGTTTAAATGCACCATTTTACTCCGTTCGTTTTGATCCCTGTGACACATCACTTGCTAAGAGTTCTGACCAATGTGGCCACAAAAAATAATGACAAACAAAACATTGTTATTTCGGACTTGAAATTACTTCTAATTAAACCTCTAAAATTTCCACCTCTATCATGCAGATTTGCAAACACTTCACAACTAGGTAGTATAATTATATAATCCAAAATTTAAGTCAACAACAAACATGTAACGCTTCCTGTCTTGTTTACATTTATGCCGTCGTTATCACTAGGAAACATTTATGGTGTCACGGGGCATGTGGGATTATTTCGAGTTATCTAACCAATGAGAATATATCTTATGCGCTATTTAACCAATGAAAATCTATCATTGGATATTACACTTGTGTCCTTATTGAGAAATTTGGAACGGGTTGAAAGCCGTGTTTATATGTCTTCTTCATGGGCCACCAGCCCCAGAAATTAGAATTATTTTTTAGACAGTTTTGGATATATATATATATATATATCCCTTGTGATGCATATATCACTGAAAAGTAAGTTCCTTCTGAAGGCATTTTATGTAGTTACCACTGAAATGACTCAAAATCTGCATAGGTTTTATTGTCAGAAGTAGTGAAGTGCAGCTCAGAAATAGCCTCATGCTCAAAATTGTACTCACATAACATGTTTCTGTTTTAGTTTAGGAAACATTTTAACTTCTTTATGATCTGTACTGTAGTCCATATGTTTTGTGATCATTACAGGTGTTCTATTGTCAGCTGCTATACAACAGAAGACTATTTCTTGGAATGCGAGGGTGTCTTTCTTTTGCTGGATCTTCTTGAGGTGAGCTGTGATAATCGTCAAAACTATCCAAGAGAATTCACCTTTCCGATCTATCCATCGATCAGATGAAGTCATATGATGTCATAATCAACCCGGTGATGTGTATGATGATGTCATATTCATGACATCATGAATGATTCGAAATAGTCCATCTTTAGTGCTTAATAGTCTGGCAAGATGTACAAATTATGTCTTTACCATTTAATAAATATTCTGTTGAATATTTTGAAACCAATTTGATCGAGCGCTGTTGCTGCCATAAATTTCAAAATGAAAATTTCTGGAAATTGATAGTTAGCGAGCGAGGCATGGGTGGAGCTTAGCTAGAGGTGGGCGGGGCATAGCTAAAACTGGAAAGGTCCATTGAAGTTTTTGCTTAGTGACCATATATTTGCAGGTCAAGAAAAGACATTTTCTGATAATAATTTACAACTGGGATTGCTGGCTCGGTTACGGAGCCAGTCACTCCGGTGGTAAACTTTCAAAGATAGTATTTTCCTGGCGTGCAAATAGATATTCCTCAAGACCACCATAGAGGCTGATTATGACCGACTTCTTCATGGAAGGGTTAAACAGCTGAGCATCGAGCCCCTTATACCTCTTGTTACAATGCTATGCTTAAAAATCCGAAAATTGTGAACAATTTATGGCGACATGAACTATTTTGAAATTACTTTGGCTTAGGCAGCAACAGCTTCCAGTCAAAATAATTCGAAAATGTTCAGCATTTTAATGTTGGGCATGTTGGGTTTTATTGCCATTATTACCAACGACTCTTGTCTTCCAATAGACATATGATATGGCATGGTTAATATTGCATTATATATCGTGATATTGTCTGGGAACATAGCATGCATCATTAATGGATACTACAAAAATTTATCATGCAGTTTGTTCAGGTAATGGATCTTTCCAGTTTTAGCTATGCCCTGCCCATCTTAATCTAAGCTCCACCCACACCACATCCGTGCTGGGATCGATCGATCTCTGAACTCCCACACTATCAATTTCCAGAAAACTATACATGTAAGCTGTTGAATATTTTGAAACTAATTCGACTGGGTGCTTTTGCTGCCTATGGCAGCAACAAGTCAAATTAGTTTCAATATATTCAATGGTATGTTTATTAAATAGCAAAGACATACAATTCGTACAACGTGTCTGACTACTAAGCGTTAAAGACAGCCTATTTGGAATCACTCATGACATCATGATTATGACGTCAGCCTACACATCACTTAGTTAATTATGACATCAGATGATCCATGGATAAACCGGGAAAGGTCCATTATGTCAATTTCTAAGCAAAGAGGGACCTCCACATCTTATCTAGTGGCTTCTTCTTTGTATATATTGTGCAGTATATAATAAGCGAACAAGCAAACTCTTAACTAGCACAAACATAAAAACAAGTGTGAAAGAAATGTCATAACTTTTACACACAAACTTAGATTATCTGAGAGTCACAACTTATAACAACATTACAGGTTTCCCAGTTGTATTCTATTTTCCTTTCAGCTCTGTCCAAAGAACATGCACAATCTCATACTTGGATGCTTGCTGGATTTATGTGAAAACCCCAAGACCTTCCAGCATGTGTTAGCATGGCGTGGAAAGAATGGTGCCACTGCTCCACATCTCCTGTGTGAAATCTGGAGGAGTGTGGAGTTAACGTTGGGTGTGCAACGCGACGCTACTGGGGCTATTACAGGTACATAATTACCCTACAATGTACATCATAGGGCCAGGTAAAATGCATCCATATCACGTTGAGGAAAATATACTTAGTTCGCTTAAAAACCTATTAAATCTAAATGCCGATAATCATTCCATTTATTGTTTGTTTCTTAATTGACAGTTATAAAATTAATGTTAATTAAAAGGTTTTCACAAGCATGAAAGCTACAATACAACTACATGTATGCGCCAAAGAAATTTTAGTAATTGATGAACATAATTTTCTTTGATGCCATTAAATGTTTTATGCCATGGATAATGAATATCAATTGACATCATATGTCTGGGTTCGTATGTGTACAGGTTTAAATGTCTGGCAACGTATGGAAATATAAGAAACCCTTTTCAAGGCGTTAAAACGTATGACAAATTTAACAATTTACTACATATGATTATATTTCTTATTTTCCTCTGGCACCACGACCATATCATGTATCATGAGAAGCGCTTACCCTTGTGTTCTATATTTCTGTCGTATTCTTGCATTTGAAAGTTAAGCTATTAGATGCTAATCATCTCAAATGTTGGACTGATTGGCTATAGTATGCAATCTATGGAATTACTTTGTTTGTTGCACAGTGATAAAAGCAGATAACAGCTATCCACCCCCATGCACCCCACCCCCAAATTTACGTACCCTAGCAAATCCTGGACTCAGGTATACATCACTGAGAAGAAGGGTGTTATATTGTAATGACAAATTTTGGCATGTCTTGTGAGATTGGGTCGGATTGAGTTAAATGGATTAATTTATACTTGAACACTTGTTCATGTCATTTCTAACTTTCAGCTTTGAATGCACCGCTAAAGGGGAAGTTTCAAGCAGAAATGGAGTTTATTCCACTACCTTCAACATGCGCTAGTCAGGCTATAGTGGATGTATCTGAGAACATGAGGGCTAAGATCTATGCGCTGTTCTGTAAGCTAGGTGAGTATACATGACCTCAACTAGAGGTTAATTATTACTAGATGAACTGGTGGTAATCCACGGCGAATGTGACATACGCTTTGTGTAATATTTTGTGGTTCGAAACTTTAATTTAACAATTCACCTTTACAGTTTATCCATCTATTATATGACATCATAATCAGCTAAGTGACATGAATGATTTGAAATAGTCTCTTTAATGCTTAATAGTCTGACATGTACAAATTGTATGTCTTTGCTATTCAATAAACATAGGCAGCAACAGCACCCAGTCGAATTAGTTTCAAAATATTCAACAGCTTACCTGAATAGTTTTCTGGAAATTGATAGTCAGGGAGTTCAGAGGTCGATCGATCCCAATGCGAGCGTGGTGTGGGTTGAGCTTGGAAACTGGAAAGATCCATTGCACAAGATGGCTGGGGGAATACTCCTCCCCAACCATCCACATATCAGTTTCAACTACCACCATTCAAACGTCTAAAGACTTTGCAATAAGAAATGCTATGGAAGTTGGACAAGTAGCTACATGTAGGCTGTCCATCGAACCACAATCTACAATAACTTAAACCTGTACTGTATTAATTGTAATAATTAATTCTTGCATACTAAGATGAACTTGTGTTGTGTTCAGAATCAAAATATTCAACAAATTTCACTATTCAACCAGTGGAAACGTAGACGCCATTGTTCTGATGTTGTAAGGTAGATTTTTTGGATGATTACCAATGAAAATGTACATGTAGGTATGACATCGTCTAATTTTAAATTGTGATGACGGTGATCAGCGCTTCCAGTTAGTGAATGAACATGCAATTGACCTTTCCAGTTTTAGCTATGCCCTGCCCATCCCTAGTTAAGCTTCAATCACACTTCGCCATGTTGGGATCGATCTATCCTCGAATGCCCTAGCTATCAATTTCCAGAAAACTAGACAGATAAGCTGTTAAATATGGCAGCAACAGGACCCAGTCAAATTAGTTTTAAAATATTCAACAGAATGTTTATTAAATAGTAAAGAAATATAATTCGTACATCATGTTGGACTATTAAGCGTTTAAGAGACTAATTCGAGTCATTCATGCTGTAATTGATTATGACATCATCCTACAGGTCACATAGTTGATTCTGATGTCATATATGATGGATGGATAAAATGGAAAGTTCCTTTTCGTGTGCTTGATTGACAGAATCTTAACAGATACGATCGATCCAAATAACAAATCAGACAGACAAAGAGAAAATCATTTTATTGATATTTTCCAGAAACTAGGTCTAACTCACTAAGTTCTCGGATGTGGTGTAGTTTATGCTAATTAGTACCTTGAAATTAAGATTTGAGGATTTAATCTTTGAAAGGGTTAGCAAATGCCATGGAATAGTTCCTCACTAGGGTTGCACGATTTTTCGATTATTCGATTAATCGCGATTATATAATTCAAAATGATTGTGGACGATTATAAAATGAAATAATCGTATAATCGCCATGTTGAAATTTTTGTCAAGACACTTTTACGCTTGTGACCAATACCAATCATGGAAACAAACATCCGGCTATCAGCCGAATGTGTGAATGATTAAATAAACTAAATAAATAACTGATTTGTTTGTATTGACTCATAATTAGTTTTAGATGAATAAAGATTGTTCACTTGGTCGCTATTTGTCATTGTTGTAATCACACACACTTATCCCGCTTTCCCCATTCTCTGAATAGTTATGTGGTAACGGTTTTCCCAAAAAAGTGCTAAAACTAATACCATGGAAATCAACACATTTTCTCCCGTAAAAATTCTCACCGCCTACGCCTGTGTTTAATGTATACCTCAAAACATCACCGGGGAATTGAAATTATTTGATTTGAGCTCCTAAATATTGCGTATCCTTTAATAAAGGTCATTTATTACATCAAAATTAATCCACAATTTGATATAAAATGGCGTCGCGAAAAAAATACAAATCATGTGATGCGCCTCCAATTGAAGAGTTTATTTTAGAGCGAGTACTCAGATATAAATATTCTGGAATCAGGGACTCGGAACTCGGGAATTTCACTTCAAGAGTATACTTACCTCCCTAATACTTTTGATATTGCTAAATATTGGCTTTCACTCAATAAACACTCAGATTTAAAACAGTTAGGTGCCCCTACTGGGCAGGGAGTCAGAGCGTAGTCTGGCGGATGCCAGCCCCACCTCCGCGCATGCGCAGACTAGCACTACCTCTTTGCTAGATTATTGGCAAAGAGAACACACATGTCTTTTTGAGTCATAAGCTTTTTTGCTCTTAAACTGTTATTTCGTGTATCTTTTGGTGTGATAGTCACTTTTTTGGATGGCGGGAGGTTTCAATTCACCACAGAAGGACTTAGGACCTTTAAATCAGGTGACTTCTAGTAAAATTAGCGAGTTTTCTTCCCGGTGTATTGTGTTTCCGGGACTCACGTTTACCGTGATAAGCGCCTTAGTTAGTTGGTTTAGGTCAACTCGGTGCTTCCTAGGACTAATTTCTCTTTCTGTTTATGTCCACAGGTCTGTATGACGCTAGGTGGAGACAATCACAGTTGCTGAGAGTTAGTTTTCTCTCCACCATGGTTCCATTTCCTACTAACACTGTTAGGTTATCTAACCAAATGAAAAATATGTCCAGTGAGTTGGAGGCCTAGTATAAAGGTCTTCTCACTTTGCCCTCTTGATCCAATTCCTTCCCCATGAGGTGGAGAGAGTTAAGAGGCGTGCAGATGGTGGAGTTCTCCGGTTCGTCACGTTGGATGGTTTGTCTATACAAAGTGTCAGGTATCTAGTTATTGATAATGTGGTGATGTTAATTATTGTAAACAAACAAAGGGAGATAATTAACATTTTTGCCAGAAAAGAGTTATCTATATGTATCTGATGGTTGTGTAGTCAACTTATCCATTCAGCATACAATTCGTCCTTGCACTTGGATGTTTTGTTGGGATCGAATTTTTCCTGTCACGGGATTAATGACGTCATAATCAGCCTGGCTATGTGTTTATCAGCAATTCAAGCGCTATGCTGGTTTCTGATGTATATTGATCTTTATGATCGTTTTCCTTCTCTTTGAGTTGGATTGAGTTTCTAAGCTTAACTAGTTGCTCATACTCCTTGTCCTTTGCCCTGTTTCAGGGACCGGGTTGCGCGTCCTGTGGTCGTTTTCTGCCGGATAAGTTCTGGCCGCATCTGTGCTGTCAATGTAGCCCTTGTGGTCCATTGGTTAATTGTGACATATGTAAGCACTGGGGGGGCGAGTTAATGTCCGAATTCTTGTGCTGTTTACAGGCGACGGACAAGGTGGTAGAGGAGGAGAAGAAGAAGAAGCGGAAACGAGAGGTTGTAAGTAGGAAGGGTAAGGGGAAGGTCTCGTCCGCGGTGGATATGGAGGCCTTCCGGACCGAGATGTTGGGAGAGATGAAGAGGACAATAAAGGATTTGGTTCCAGGGTTGCTTCGTGGCATGCTTCCTGGACCAAATCCTTTACTGTCCTCATCATCGGCTTCGGAGCAGGTAATCCCCGCCTCTGGATCGATTTTCCTTAGTCCGCTTCCGTTGTCCGACGATTCAGAGGTGGCCCCATTAGAGGGGGCGTTCCACGGCCCTGGCAGCAGGCTTATTGCCGCGCCGATAGGGGACCGTGGACGGTTGTCGCTGGAACCCGCGGGCTGCTTATCAGTCCAGGGGTATCCGCATGCCGCGGTGGCCAGTACCTCCTATGGCACCGTTCCTGGTCAGCCCGGGTTAGCTCTCTTTGCTAACCCGGGGTCTAATCTTTCTGACCAGGGTAATGAGGATTACCTGCTAGGGTCGCCGTCTGACGACGTGGACATGGATGAAGACGTTTGTGCACCCCTCGCGGGGAATACAGGCGCCTTGTTCCACGGTTTTACTCACCCTGGAGTAAAGTCCGCGGCTCAGGTGGTGGCCCAGGGCGCTGCTGATGGCCAGCGGTACCGCATACCTCGGCTTGCCGAGGGTGTTGCTGGTGCTGGCCGGGCCCGTGGTGAGCCTATATATACCCCGCGCTCTGCCACGGTGCCTGCTCCTGGTCAAACCAGTGATATTCTCATGCCGGTGCTGTCAGGCCCGCGTGTTTTCCCTGGCTTGCCAGGTGTATCAGCATACCCGCCGTCAAGCTCTACTGCTTGCGCTCAGGAGGAAGACGAAGGACCCCGTCTTGTAGAGCGCTCGCAGTTAGCCACGGAGGAGGATTGGTATGACGCTTGCCAGTGGTTGGTGAGCGTTAGGCCTGATCTGCCCGTGGAGCAGTCGGCTAGCCAGCGTGTTCACACGCCGTGGTTAGCTGGGAAACCGACTGCTAACGCTATGCCTTCTCTGCCGCTGGCGGAGCATGTCGTTGACATGTTCAAGGCGGCGGAGGCGTCCATTAAGTCGAGTGGACGTCTCGCGAAGGCCCCTCGCGAGGTGGCCAGGCGTTGTCGCATCGTGCCCCTGGATTACCAGCGGTACGGTGTGGTACCCAAGCCTGGCGTGGATGACCGCGCGGCTTTGGGTGAGGATGCGCGGCCAGGCACCCGTTCTGACACGGGTGTCTTGTGCGCGAACGCGTTGCGTTCGGCGAATACCGCGTTGCGTGATGCGGAGGAGAGTGGGAGGGCTTCGATTGCCGCTCTGTCCCACGTCTCCCAGCTGTTACAGGGGGTAGTAACGGCATCCGCATCGCGCCAGCCAAGTCCGGTCACTGTCCAGCGAACCATCCAGGATGGTATTAACCTGGCGCTGGACTGTGTGACTCGGGCGGTGACCAGGAGTGTCAGGGCAAGACGCACGTTTGCCCTGGACAATCTGTGCCCGTCTCAGGACCTGTACAATAGGCTACTGCGTACGCCTATGACGGGCCCTGGTCTTTTTGGAGGTGAGGGATGTCGCCACCTCCAGGAGACGGTCACCCTGGTGAATAACCAGAGGGCGCTGCGCGAGCAGTTTGATGTGCTGCGTCGTGCTAACGCTCGCGCCGCGGCCCCGGCGTATCGTCCCCTGCAGGCTCGAGGTGGTGCTGGCCAGGTCAGTGGCCAGCCACCGTCGCAGCGTCGGCCTCGGCCGCGTGCGATTCGGCCAGCAGCGAGGGGGGCGCAGGTTCCTCAGCCGCCGTCAGCCAGGCAGCCGCCCGCGCACCGAGGTGCGCGCGGGGCGGGGCGGGGCGCGCGAGGATCTGGGCGTGGTTATCGGTCCTGACAGGACGCTTACCGCGGTAAGAACCACTCCGGTGTGTATGGCGGCGGAGACAGTGCCGCTCTTGCATGCCTCGTGTCCACCGCGGTCCCTAGGTGGGCCGGTGGGAGGCCGGCTAGCCGGCCACATGCAAGAGTGGGAACGGTTAACTCAGGACCGTTTAGTCTTGCGATGGCTTTCCGTCGGGTATCATCCAGAGTGGGTGACAGGCCCGCCGTCGCGACTGTCTCTGGTGCCAATCTGGACTCCCATTCCGAGAGATCCAGAGCAAAGGTTGTGTATCGAGGAGGAGATAAATTCCCTCATACAAAAGGGAGCTATTCAGCCGGCACAAAGGTGTCCGGGCTTCTATTCAACCCTGTTCTTAGTAACAAAACGCACCGGTGGGTGGAGACCGATTCTCAACCTCAAGCCATTGAACAAGTTCATCGAGACGCCCAGTTTCAAGATGGAAACGGTGCGCTCGGTGTTGGCGGGGTTGGAGAGGGGGATGTGGACGGCGTCGATAGATTTGAAGTACGCTTATTTCCACATCCCCATCCACGGGAGTTTCTGTCGCTTCCTGAGATTTGCATTCCAGGGCAGACAGTGGGAATTCAGGGTGTTGCCCTTCGGAATTTCCACGGCTCCTCGGGTTTTCACCCGTGTGGTTCTTGCGATCACAGCATACCTCCGCAGGAGAAGCATAGCAGTCCACACGTACATAGACGACTGGCTGTTGAAAGCGCACACCCGGGAAAGTTTGTCCGCCAATCTGGAGATGGTTTTGAAAATTCTCACAGACTTGGGCTGGATGATCAATTTCCCAAAATCAGAGCTGACTCCATCCCAGAAGTTTGTTTACCTGGGGATGTTCTTCGATCTAGAGACAGGATATGTTTATCCTACTCAGGAGAGAGTTCAAATACTCATCTCGTTGATTCAGTCAGTGTGCGACAGTCGTCATGTCCTGGCACGGGTTTACTTGAGAATGCTGGGGTTGATGGTTTCGTTGGAACCAGTCATTCCTCAGGCCGCCTTACGCAGGCGGCCGATCCAGTTGTTTCTCATGACACAATGGACCCAGAGTACAGGTTCGCTGGACTCGAATGTGTCAGTGTTGGCGCCTCTGATTCACCACCTGCAATGGTGGTTGAATACAGAGAATCTCTTGCCGGGGGTTTTGCTAACCCCTCCCCACCCTCAGGTGACTGTGTATACAGATGCATCGATGGAGGGCTGGGGAGCTTGCCTGGAAGAATCCACGATATCAGGGCTTTGGAATCTGGAACAGTCACAGGAACATATAAATCTACTGGAGCTAAGAGCAGTAGTCCTGGGCCTGGAACATTTCTTACAGAAAGTTCAGGGCAAGATTGTTCTTATTCGTTCAGACAACTCAACAGTTGTGACTTACATAAACCGCCAGGGCGGAACGAAGTCGCCCAGTCTCTGTATGATGACATGGAAACTGCTTTGTTGGTGTCTGGATCACCAGATTACCTTGAAAGCAGTTCATATTCCGGGAAGGTTAAACCTGCTAGCAGACTCATTGAGCCGAAGGATGAGTGTTTTACCCACGGAATGGCAACTAAATCAATGTGTGGCGGATCGTCTGTTCGACCATTGGGGGAAACCCAACATCGATTTGTTCGCAACGAAGAAGAATGCGAAGATGACGACGTACGTCTCTCCGATTCCGGATCCAAGCGCTTTCGCAACAGATGCGTTAGCTATCAGCTGGGGGAGAATGTATGCATACGCATTCCCTCCAGCAATCCTGATTCCAAAAATTCTTCAGAAAATCAGACAAGAGGAATGCCAAGTGCTTCTGATCGCCCCGGATTGGCCAAGCCGATCATGGTATACGGATCTGCTGGACCTTCTGGTCTGCAATCCGGTTCCTCTGCCTCTGATGGACGATATTATCTTCCAGGGCAAGGCCCTTCACAACAATCCGTCAATGTTCAGATTGACTGCGTGGATGTTGTCAAGGAATCTAGAATTAAGGAGGGCTTTTCTGAGCAAGCAGCCATGTTTATGGCCAAAGCCAGGAGGGGGTCAACCTCCAGAGCATATAATTATAAAATCAACAGATTTGCAGAATGGTGCTCAAAAAGATGTATTGATCCAATGGATTCATCTATTCAAGTAGTAGCTGATTTCCTCTGTCACCTCTATGATGCCTATAGCCTCAAGCCTAACTCTATTGCTGGTTATAAGTCAGCATTAATGTCTGTTATTCCTTGCTTGGCTAAGAGGGGAAGTGATGAAGTGAATACATTGAATGTATTAATTAAAGGCATGGGCAATCTAAGACCAAGGAATCCACCTGTGATTCCGTCTTGGAGTTTATCGCTAGTGCTTCAAGTACTAGGTGATAAGCCTTTTGAACCACTTAGTTCCATTTCTATGAAACTATTAACACTGAAGACTGTGTTTTTAATTGCTGCGGCCTCGGCTAGGCGTAGGAGTGAGATTCATGCCTTATCAGCCGAGGATGACCGTTTTGTGGTTTCAGGGGAAGGCCTTAAGCTGCTACCTAGGATTAATTTCTTGGCTAAAAATCAGTCGTTGAAATATCCAGGTCAACCTATTATTTTGCCTGCTTTAACTAGATATGATCCTAATTCTAAAGCATGGTGTCCCGTCCGGGCGCTGCGCCGGTACAAACAACGTACGGCGGCATGGCGCACCGACCAGTCAGCGTTATGGTTGTCATATATTGAACCCCATGGGAGGGCTTCTAAGGACACCATTTCCAGGTGGATTGTGGAATGCATTCAGTTTTGCCATAAATCCGCCACCGGGAAGCAGGTTGACGTGGCCAAGGCTCACAGTGTCCGCGGCGTAGTGACATCCACGGCCCTATTTAATGGGGTCCCTGTGGATGATATTATGTCGGTGGCTCAGTGGCACTGTGAGTCAAGTTTTACAGACCATTATCTCCGTGACACCTCTAATCCTCTCGCCTTGTCGGTTTTGAAAAAATAAATCGGTTTATATTTTTTGAGGTGGTTTCCTCATTACTTATATATATCACAATTAATTTATGGAAACACCCACTTTTTTGGGCCTGCATCAGTCTTTACCAATGGGAAGATGATGTCAGCAGCCATTTTCAACAAGGTCAGTCTTGTTCATGTGTTGTCCGTTGTTGATTGTATTGTCACGATTACCCGTTATTAATATGGTGATGGTTTGTGTATTTGTGTGGTTCATTGTTGAGAGTTACGAAAATGGAGCTTTTTCGTCTCTGTCCTGTAGTACATGGCACTTGTACGTAGAGAGCGTATAGGACATTGAGGTCAGTCGACTCTTCCTCCCAGGAAGGAGGGGGGGGGAGCGCATATGACATTCGGTCATCTCTCATACATCGGTGGTGTTATCCGATGGTTAGTCAAATCCTGACTGTTTTTTCTTACAGTTTCAGAAGTTTAAGTGCCTTAAACGCAGAAAAGCGTATAGGGATGAGCTGGTCTTTTGACCTCGCCTCCCTCCCGCCAGATTCACTTTCGAATTCTGGCAATATCAAAAGTATTAGGGAGGTAAGTATACTCTTGAAGTGAAATAAACGAAATCTAGGATTTCTTTTTTCACGAGAGAGTTGATACTTACCTCCCTAGATACGGACCCGGCCTCTCCACCCCACAGAGGCTCGGTCTTCAGGCTCTTAATAGCTGCATGTGTGTCAGCCAATAATCTAGTCAGAGGAAGTGCTAGTCTGCGCATGCACGGAGGTGGGGCTGGCATCCGCCAGACTACGCTCTGACTCCCTGCCCAGTAGGGGCACCTAACTGTTTTAAATCTGAGTGTTTATTGAGTGAAAGCCAATATTTAGCAATATCAAAAGTATTAGGGAGGTAAGTATCAACTCTCTCGTGAAAAAAGAAATCCTAGATTTCGTTTATTTCTATATATTATCATTGTGCGATAGGAACTGAGTATTATTCTGATTAATCTGAATAACGGGTACCCGTTTGATAAACTCCCGTTAGCGTATAATATCTCGCGAGAACACGCCGCCTCCCATCGCGAAGGAGCCGCTGGCTCGCCAACTTAAGAAGCCGGCTATATTGTCATTCGTAATAATTCAATTTGGGTCATCTAATGTTGATCGGCATTACAAAATTGATGCACATTTTCTTCCGTACTTGTTTGGTACATAAATTTGGTCTTAAAATATATTTGTAAGGAAGCTATTTAATCACGCCAAGACTGTTTTAAGCGCATTTTGACTACAAAAGTGTGGAATAAACTTTATCATATCTTGAACATACATGGCCTACTATTAGTATTAATCTAATAGGTGGTCGAGATTTACAAATCCGAGGCCTGTATTGACTTCTAGAGGGGCCGGAAATGTATCAGGGCAGAGATCGGTCTGAAGTAGACACACCCTGTGACACGAGTATTATTATTATACACGCTATTCTTACAAATTTTCCTATACAATCTGCTGAGTTAGGGGGTGGGCTTCTAATACAGACTTTTGCCATTTTGAAACTGCTAAGAAATCATTGGAGCTCATATGTCAAAGTTAGGGGGTGGGCTTCTATTAGAGCATAGGCTACAATTAAGCGAAATACGGTACCTTCCGTTTTCCGTCTAGAAAAATCTTGATACATTCCTTTGTTCGCAATCAGCAACTGGCGTATTCTGTCCATGTATGTATGCCCATGTGCCTAACCCATAATCTTACAATCTGCAGTAGCATAATAACGTCCTCTAAGCAGCATTGACGTAGTTAATATAGTTCATGATTAATCGTATGATCGAGATTATTTTTTTTAAATGATCGTGATTATGAAGAGTGAATAATCGTGCAACCCTATTCCTCACCAAGTTTTTATTTGTTGAATTGTTTACAGGTGTCATGGACCTTCCAGGACTGTGTGTGGATGATCATGTCACATTATCTGTTATTGAAAAGTACCTTGATTTTAAGGTATTGTATTCATTAGTGTTGTTCTAATTAATCGATTTGATCGATGATTGATTGGTTCGCATGTCCAACCAACAGATTGATCATGATTTCAGAAATCGATTCTGTTTGCTTATAGATGTACAATATTAAAACTGCAGATGATTATTTTTTTTGGCTAATGTCATTTTAATTTCGTTTTTACAGATCTAAATAACATAGTATTACTCCATACAAGTCCATACTCTGAGACATTAACTCTCTCAACACTGAAACTGCCATACCAATAGCCTGTTGAATATTTTTTAACTTATTTGACTGCAAGCTGTTGCTGCCTTAGGCAGCAACAGCTTGCAGTCAAATAAGTTAAAAAATATTCAACAGATTATTTCGTAAAGGTTAAATATCCATGAACATACAATAATTATTGCATTAAAAATTTCAGAATGGGTAAAAATGATAAAATGTTATGATCGATCATAAATGTTCATTGGTTAGTATGTAAAACCAATCATCAATCACAAAACTAGTACCAATTCCCAACACTAGCATTCATTGCTATTTTGTGTCCATTAAGTGCATAGCTTAGGGTTGCTTTGCTTGTGCTTGTAATGTATACACCTGTGCAAAAGTTAAGCACCACCCTATTTTTACGCACATGCGAGGGTATATTCATGTGCTATGAAGAAAGCAATAGCATAAACATTTATGTACCCATCCATCTTAGTGCAAGAGGTAATAATGCAACTAGAGGAATGCTGATTATGATGGTGGGGAAACACTGTATGTTTTTGTTTGAACTTGAAAACGAGGCCTGAATATGGTTACGTTGACACAACTGACAACTATTGCCCTACAGTTGACACACGTGGCTAGATTGTCATTAATGGTGTCTGAAAACGAAGTTTAACATCTGTGCACGAGTTTGAGACTGTCATTATTAATACCAGGTATATCCACCTTGTGCCTGGATGACGGCCTGGACACGACGTCTCATGCTGGTCACCAACCGACTGATACGCCATTGTGGTATTCGTTGCCATTCAAGATGGAGTGCGTCTGTTAATTCCTGTAGGTTCTGCACAGGAGGATCCCTCCTTCTCACCATGTTTCCCAGAATGTCCCAGATATGCTCAATAGGGTTCATGTCAGGGCTCCTTGCTGGCCATGGTAGGGTTTCGATGGCATTCTGGCGGAGGTATTCATGCACAGCTCTAGCACGATGTGGTCGGGCGTTGTCATCCATGAATATAGGGTGGGTTCCAGGTGCATGATTTACAAAATGAGGGACCACAACTCTATCCAGTATGGAATCTTGATATCTTTGTCCATTTAGTGTTCCAGGTACAGTCAACAGATCCAGCTTACAATCAAATGAGATGCACCCCCATATCATAACGGAACCTCCACCAAATGGAACTTCTTCCATGATGTTACGTTGGTCGTACGCCGTGCGTCTGGACCTCCATACACGAGTTCGACCATCTGTGGCATGAAGCAGGAACCGACTTTCATTGGACCAGTGTACCCGTCTCCAGGATCTCATGTTCCAGTGTCTTCTTTCGTTGCACCACCTCAGACGCTCCTCTTTGTGGTGTGCAGTGAGGAGAGGACGTCTGACAGGTCTCCTAGCTTTCATGCCAGCAGCATACAGTCTCCTTTTGACGGTAGACATTGACACTCTATTGCGCGTTTCCCATTGCTGGCTGAGCACTCTGCTGTTGGTGAATGGAGATCTCCTAACAAGGCGTACTAGGGCTCGATCATCACGGGCAGTAGTCTTCTTCGGTCTTCCAGATCTAGGCCTGTCCTTCACCTCGTTAGTTTGCCCATGTTTTGCAATCAAACGACTGATTACAGTATGGTTAATGTTCAGCTGTCTGCCAATCTCTCTGCATGACATACCAGTGGTATGCATGCCTATGATTTGCCATTTCACACAATCACTTAACCTTCGTCTTGCCATAGCGGTTCACAATCAAGAGCTAATTCTCTCTGTACAAATAAACCACGGTCATGAACACAAAATTCCTAATCTTGTCGCCTAAATCTGTATGTAATGTTCTACACCTCAAACTGGACTTTTACATAACTGAACACATATGCTGTTTCCCGCCACGCACGGACATCAAGCGGCGTGAAGTCATGCATGCATGTGCATTGCGTACTTGGAATTATGTCAGCTAACGCGGGAACAAAAAGTATGGCAGCCTAGTTGTACCATCATGTTTCTACGTTCTATTGTTTTTGCTGGTGCTTATATATATACACCTGTGCAAAAGTTAAGCACCAGCAAAAACAATAGAACGTAGAAACATGATGGTACAACTAGGCTGCCATACTTTTTGTCCCCGCGTTAGCTGACATAATTCCAAGTACGAAATGCACATGCATGCATGACTTCACGCCGCTTGATGTCCGTGCGTGGCGGGAAACAGCACACGTGTTCAGTTATGTAAAAGTCCAGTTTGAGGTGTAGAACATTACAAACAGATTTAGGCGACAGGATTAGGAATTTTGTGTTCATGACCGTGGTTTATTTGTACAGAGAGAATTAGCTGTTGATTGTGAACCGCTATGGCAAGACGAAGGTTAAGTGATCGTGTGAAATGGCAAATCATAGGCATGCATACCACTGGTATGTCATGCAGAGAGATTGGCAGACAGCTGAACATTAACCATACTGTAATCAGTCGTTTGATTGCAAAACATGGGCAAACTAACGAGGTGAAGGACAGGCCTAGATCTGGAAGACCGAAGAAGACTACTGCCCGTGATGATTGAGCCCTAGTACGCCTTGTTGGGAGATCTCCATTCACCAACAGCAGAGTGCTCAGCCAGCAATGGGAAACGCGCAATAGAGTGTCAATGTCTATCGTCAAAAGGAGACTGTATGCTGCTGGCATGAAAGCTAGGAGACCTGTCAGATGTCCTCTCCTCACTGCACACCACAAAGAGGAGCGTCTGAGGTGGTGCAACGAAAGAAGACACTGGAACATGAGATCCTGGAGACGGGTACACTGGTCCGATGAAAGTCGGTTCCTGCTTCATGCCACAGATAGTCGAACTCGTGTATGGAAGTCCAGACGCACGGCGTACGACCAACGTAACATCATGGAAGAAGTTCCATTTGGTGGAGGTTCCGTTATGATATGGGGGTGCATCTCATTTGATTGTAAGCTGGATCTGTTGACTGTACCTGGAACACTAAATGGACAAAGATATCAAGATTCCATACTGGATAGAGTTGTGGTCCCTCATTTTGTAAATCATGCACCTGGAACCCACCCTATATTCATGGATGACAACGCCCGACCACATCGTGCTAGAGCTGTGCATGAATACCTCCGCCAGAATGCCATCGAAACCCTACCATGGCCAGCAAGGAGCCCTGACATGAACCCTATTGAGCATATCTGGGACATTCTGGGAAACATGGTGAGAAGGAGGGATCCTCCTGTGCAGAACCTACAGGAATTAACAGACGCACTCCATCTTGAATGGCAACGAATACCATAATGGCGTATCAGTCGGTTGGTGACCAGCATGAGACGTCGTGTCCAGGCCGTCATCCAGGCACAAGGTGGATATACCCGGTATTAATAATGACAGTCTCAAACTCGTGCACAGATGTTAAACTTCGTTTTCAGACACCATTAATGACAATCTAGCCACGTGTGTCAACTGTAGGGCAATAGTTGTCAGTTGTGTCAACGTAACCATATTCAGGCCTCGTTTTCAAGTTCAAACAAAAACATACAGTGTTTCCCCACCATCATAATCAGCATTCCTCTAGTTGCATTATTACCTCTTGCACTAAGATGGATGGGTACATAAATGTTTATGCTATTGCTTTCTTCATAGCACATGAATATACCCTCGCATGTGCGTAAAAATAGGGTGGTGCTTAACTTTTGCACAGGTGTATATACTAGCCATTTAACTCCCGTATCACTCTTTTGTCAAAAATTTAATTTTTCAAATTAAATTAAAAGATGAACCAGTGTTCATTTTTCAACAGATTTGTTGGCAGATCCACCAAAATTGTTTTAAAATGTACACCAGTTTCTTTGCTATTGACACCAGTAAAAGAGGTGGTCCTTAAAACAAATTGGAAATTATAAGCGTGCTAAGTGTTAGTGGTCGAGATTGGTGAGGAAACTTAGAATTTTTGATCTGTGAATGTCAATTTGTAAGTTAAGAGATTGCTTTTGAAAATTTACCAATGGAGTGACTGGCTCATTTATCCAGTCATTCAAGTGGTATATTTAAAAAAATAATCTCTTCATTTAGAAAATACAAAACATACTTTTGGCCAACTTGACTATTAATGGCGTAATTAAATATGTCCATTTGCAGGCTAAGAGACCATTTTTGAAATTTCATCACTTGAATGACTGGCTTGATTATCAAGCCAGTCATTTCAGTGATGAAATTTCAAAAATAGTTCTTTATCATGAAAATTGAGAGGCTGGTATGATTGGTTGGCTTGACCATTAAATAGGTAAAGAAAGCCTAGATTTTTTCTTTGTGAATGAATATTATGAAGAGATCTCCATTTGTTGTACAGAATGGTGAGGTGTGGTCAGAGGTTATTGGTGAGCTTGAGAAAGAGGAAGTGCGTCCAGTTACTCCTGACCAGGAAGCTATAGAGGCAATATCACGTGCCATGGAGGATAGAGCGGCTATTGTTCAAGCGACGCAGAAGGAACTTTTTGAAGCTCAACTCAATCAAGATAAACTTGAAGAGCAAGAGTTTTATGCTGAGGTATAAAAATACTGTTATTTTAATACATTGAAGGAGTCTAGAGTAAAGCTACTGGAATAGGTTTAGAAGTTGTTATAATGTTCGTAAATAAAAGTTAATTTGTTAGTTTGGGAAATTAAACAATTTTCACTGGAGAAATTAGAAAAATTCAGATTTTAAAGTAAAATTTTGGACATGAGTTTGGCCTCTTAACGCTTTAACCCTCGAATTTGTGCAAGTAATCTTTTTATAGAAAATTCCCATTTGTATACCAAGAGAAGACTATTTTTGAAAACTTACCACTGGAATGACTGGCTCAGTTATCGAGCCAGTCATTCCAGTGGTAATTTTTCAAAAATAGTATTCATTTGGTCTGCAAATGGACATTTCCCAAGATCACTGCAGAAGCCGTTTTTGGCTGATATGAGTGCTAAAAGGTTAATCATGAAGCAACGCCAAGGTTAATTATGAACAAATTTATCATTCACGAGAATAAAGAAGAAAAATTAATAAGTGAATGTTTTATTTGCAATGTATTTGCAGATCAGAGAAAATCATCGACAGAAGGAAAAAGCTCTGACTGATTTTGTAGATTTTGTCACAAGAACGTCTAACTATGAACTGTTGAAGGTAAACTTGTATTATTAATATACTCCTATATGGGAAGGATATTTACACTTGTGACTGGGTCTGCCAGTCTGTCTGTGTGTGTGTCTATCCATCCACACCTGTATCTAAAAAACTAATGATCTGATTTGGCTCAAATTTTAACACAACGGTGGAACTTGCCATGCAAGAAGATTTCCAGACTTTGGCGATGATCTGGATAACAGCCCAGATTGGGATTGGATCAAATTCTGGATCCATGGATATCTCAGATCTACGATTCCACAACTTTGGGCATGGTCGAAGAAATCTGAAAAGAAAATCAGAAAATCCAAAAAATCTGAACACTACAATGTGACAAAAATGTGTGGGTGAGTGTCTATTATCTGTGATTTCACTTGTTGAATTTGTGTCTGTCTGTTTGTTGTCTCTATTCGTGCATGTAAGTATCTCGGAGACTACTGGTCGTATTATGTGCACATTTTTTGGACAAAAATTAGGTGGAACTAGAATTTCTTGGTATATTGGTAAGAGTATTATATTTTATTGCACAGGCTGCCAAGGAGAGACAGGAACTTTCTATTGATGCATCAAGACTACAGACCAAATACAAGGATCTGTAAGTATCTCATTTAAGACCACTATCATGGGTAGATTGAAGGGATCCAGTTTTAGCTATGTTCCGTCCATTTATAGCTAAGCTCCGCACATTTTTTGTGCATGTTGGAATCGATTTATATATTGTGAACCCTGGATTCACAGAATCCCAATATCAAGGTCATTGTAATTGTAAGCTATTGAATATTTTGAAACTAATTAGGGGCTATTGCTAATTTGACTGGGGGAGGGGGGGGGGAGGGGGTTGCTGTTGCTAATTTGACTGGGGAGGTTGCTAATTTGACAGGGGCTGTTGCTAATTTTCCTGGGAATTGTTGCTAATTTGCCTGGGGACTGTTCGTACATATGGCAGCAACATCTCCCAGTTAAATTACTTTCAAAATATTCAACAGGATGTTTATTAAGTTGTAAATTCATCAAAGTAGCAAATCTAAACTTTCAACTTATCCTATTTGAATTATTACTCCTTACTGTTAGATTACTTTCCTTTTCACAATCCACTTGTATGAGTGGATTGTCAGTCAATGTCCAGCTTGAGTAATATATTTCTTTATGAAAGCGTTACAGAGTTAACCATAATAAACTATATACCATAGTATTAATGGAATTAGCTCTCTCTTAGTGACTCTGTAAGAGTTTTTGTAACCAATGTGTGTTGCTGGGTATATATTTAATCAAGGACTCTAGACACTAGCTCGACTCACCAATGCGTTTGTATTTCACCAATGTGTTTGTATTACAATGATCAGACATAGGTCTATATTAGACTGTTGCATAAACTAGCTTTTTATTGCATTATGATAAAGTCATAGATATGTCTTTCATGCATGCGTATACAAATGTATACACGCATGCATTCACGCATACATGCATTCACGCGCACACGCACATTAATATGTTAACCATTTAAACCTCCAATTTATTCAAGAAAATCTCAATTTGCTCATAGAAAATGTCCTTTTGCAGACGAAGAGAAGACTATTTTTGAAAATTTACCACTGGAATGACTGGCTCGGTTATCGAGCCAGTCATTCCAGTGGTAAATTTTCAAAAATCGTCTTCTCTTCGTCTGCAAATAGCTATTTCTTGAGACCACTGCAGAAGCGATTTTTGGCTGATATAAGTATTAAAGTGTTAATATTTCCATCACTTTTAAATTGTTGTTTCACAGGGATAACTTCCATAGCACTGAGATTACCATCGTCCAAACAACAGTAAGTTTGTTTGTAAATTATATTGTTACAAGAAATTATATCTGTGTGTTATACAAGTAGTCGCGGCATTATGGTATATTGGCATTGACAGGGAATCGAACCCACAACCGACAAAAGTGCCAAGAATCATAGGCCACAAACATTTCCTCCACACCAACACCGTGGTGGAAGTGTTTGTGGACTAGGACGGTTGGCGCTTTTGTCGGTTGTGGGTTCTATTCTCAGTCAATATCTATGTGTTGACATTGAAATAAGTTTTATTTCAGCTGTTGCGATCACTCCCACATCTGGCCATATGTTGTACTCTCTGTGCATCGTTAACAATTGATTAACATTTTTGTAATGGTTCATAGTGGCATTATAAGAATGAATCTGACCACCCTGGTTTATTTGAAGATAGGGAGGAATAATCTAACATTTTACTATGTTCAGTGGTCCAGCTGACCAAGACAACATTTGCACTGATCCGGGGGAAGATCCATGTGTAGATCAACAAAAAAACTATTTTTATGCTCCTGAAAATTTTTGGAGGTGGGTGGTGGTGGGGGTTGGGTGGGGGTGGGTGGGGGGGGGGGGGTGGTGAGCATATAGTCACCGCTTTCTCCATCCATCTGTCAATCTGTCCATTCACCCTCTAAAAGCTTGTCCGGATCGTTATTTCAAGACTTTTCTGTGTACGATCATGAAACTTGATATATGGATGCATCGTATGGCGATGTGCAGTGTGTGAAAAGTAGGTCAGCATTACTTTTGACCTACTTTTCATGGTTCACTGAACATTATTGAAAATCTTTGTCCAGGCTGTAGTTTCGAGATTTATTGGTATACAGGAGCTAAGCTTGATATTTTGATGCATCTTAGGGAGACGGTTTACTTTTATGAACAGTGGGTCAGCGTGACCTACCTTTGACCTACTTTTCATGGTTCACTGAACAAACTTTGACTTACTTTTCATGGTTCACTGAACATTAAAGAGAATTTTTGTCATGTCCATACTTTCTACAGTGTCCCTATGGAGTATGCCTTCGGGGAGCATAAATCAGTTTACTGATATGCCTTGTTGAAACACTGTCAATAGAGTGCCTGATTTGACTGGAAGTGGTTGCTGCCTATTTTCAAGCTGTTTAACAAAGATTCCTTGTATCTAGTCAGCACCTGTCAGAAAGTTGATGTAGTTTAGTTATATGTTGACTTAACCTGTTCATAACGAAGCCGGCAAAAATGGCCTCGGTATTGGTCTTTGTGAATGTCGATTTGAAGGCCAAGAGAAGACTATTTTTTTTAATTTACCACTTGAATGACTGGCTCGGTTTACCGAGCCAGTCATTCCAATGGTAATTATTAAAAAATCATCTTCTCTTGGCCTGGAAATGGACATTCTATAAGTAAATATTTAATTTTTTTTTACCAAATTTAGTCGTTGCAGTGTTAAATGCTTGCATCTCTTCAGTACTATGGTGAAAGCAAAATATCTCCAGGCTATTTAGATTCAGTTAAACCTCTAGAGGTAACTTCAAATTTCTTCACCTTTGTTCTGTTCTATGTTCTCAGGCATTCAGTGGCCGTCATGTTGTAGTGGACAGCACACCTCTTACACTGACTGGCGGACCTCTCGCTAAATATGACCCGTTAACAGGGACATTACAGGAGCGGAAAGTTTATTAGCATATTTATTAAAATGACTAATTTTAAGAATAATGTTGAATATCGAAATAAATCTATTGTAAAATAATTTTTAATTAATATATTAACATGTGATATGTTGAGCTTTACTTATTGATTATTGCTTAACTCGTTTGACCATCAAGTGCCCGAGTTTCGAATATCATGAAATTAATTTGACAACAAGCCATAGGCATCTTTAAATGCTTGTCAAACCAGCTTCAAAATGTTAACCATTTAATGGCCAAGCTGGTCATATTAGCTTCTTCCATAGTTCCCCATTTGCGGACCAAGGGAAAACTATTTTTGAAAATTTATTATTGTAATTGCTGGCTGAGCTAATGAGCCATGCATTCATAAAAATACTTTGTACTATCAAACCTTTCAACATACATGTTCCTTATATACAAAAGAAAGAAACCACTGTATACAAAATAATGAAAAATTAGTTACCTCTCTGGGATGTAGAAATTGTTTGAGTGTAGCTTTCGTGACCATCTCGGTCACTTCTTCAGCACTAACTGACGGTCGCTGGCAACGTCACTCTGGTCAGTTCTTGTGGAGTCACGTGACAGCATGGACTGGTAGACTGCTGGTATACGGTAGCCCTCGTCCCTGTTCATGGTTGGTTGATGCTTGTAGATTTCTATGGCCTCTTTACCCTTCCATTTGAATAAGTTGGTCTCACTGTATACAACATTTTAAAATGAATTATAAAACTTAAAATTTGGGATATATTTTTTATTTTTTTCATTCCCTGGGTTTAATACTGTGATAACGTTGCAGAAATAATGTATATATAATTTATGTATCTATTGTATAGTATTATGTGATTATTCACCATATTCAGTATGAAGTTTCATTACATTCCATCCAGCACCCTTCCGCAGCACACTGAAGCTTTAATCCTTATATTGTTAAATTTCGTGAAGAAAATTTAAATATCTGCCTATTGAATGCCCATTTACAGCTCCTGAGAACACAATTTTTGAAAATTTACGACTGAAATGACTCAATTATCGAGCCAGTCATTCCAGTGGTAAATTAAAAAAAAAATGTTATGAAATATTTTATGTAATAGAAATTATTTACGATGATTTGAATTATTTAATTTTTAATTATATAAATTCACGCTTTAAAACATAATGACGATTTTCAATTTTATCACGTTTTCGCGCAAGCCTACCTGTATTGACAGTCGGATCCCTGAATGCTGGGATCCATTTCTAGCTATGCCCCACCCATTTCCAGCTGAGCTCAACCCACTTTTTTTGGTTCTCATTCCGAGAACAGTATTGCTAACGACAGCAACACGGCCTCTAAGCATCACTGTGTTCAAAATGGCCACCTTTCATCAGCTGTTGCAAAACTCATATCTACCTTATCCATATTTACCAAAACTCCTTTGAAAATGTTGCATTTGAGCAGTTAATAAGTTTGAGTCACATAAGTTGTGACACAATCAAATTGGGCCAAAACTACTTTTTCATGGAAAATGCTTCATTTACAGACCAAGAGGAGACCAGAATAACGGGCTCGCCTATCAAACTAGTCATTCCAGTGGTCAATTAAAAAAAATAGGCTTCTTAAATTGTTCAAGAAAAATCTAAATTTTCTCATAGAAAATGTCCATTTGCAGACCAAGAAAAGACTATTTTTGAATATTTACCACTGGAATGACTGGCTCATTTATTGAGCCAGTCATTCCAGTGGTATATTTTCAAAAATGGGCTTATCTTGGTCGGCAAATGGGCATTTCTCAAGACCAGTGCTGAAGCCGGATTTGGCTGATTTAAGTGTCAAAGGGTTTTAAATTGCAGATGAACATTTATCAAGAACACTGCTAAACTGCAGTTGTTTCATTGTTGTCAGTCTTCCCCAGTCTTGGTTTTCTGTGCTTTGTAGCATTAACCTTCTGACAGCAGTGTTATAAGGGTTAATTGAGTGAATTGGTTTCCATGATCTCACCATATTTGAAAACGGACTTTAGATCTGGTATAAATATACCTTTTGTTTTGACCATAAAATTGCCAGTTTCCAGGAATCATTCATATCGTCTATTATATCTTTAACTGAAATATATTTGCTTGTATGATGGCCATACAAATATTTAATAAAATCAAACTTTTTATCTACTTCCACTCTTTTTGTGTCTTTCTTGTATTAGCATATACATATGCATCTGTGTGAGAGTTAGTTCAGAGTGTGGGAGGAGTGCAAACGAACTTAACAGCAAAAGTCTTACTATTTGTTATGTAGGGTTTTTAGCTTGGATATATCTGGTTTTTGCAAATGAAGGTATCTATTTCCTGATATGCCATGCTCTTCTAAGCTTGGCCCATGTTTTTACACATTTTGTGGGTCGTTTTATATACTTTGAATCCTGAATTCCCAGTATCCCAATTACAAGGTAACTAGACAGCTAAGCTGTTGGATATTTTGAAACTAATTTGACTAGACACTGTTGCTGTGAATGTTTACGGTACAATCAATGTAATCGCCAATGCGTGATTACCCAGTTTACAAGTAAGCACAGTCTGGACATGTCTTACTGGCTACAAGGTAGGCCTATGTTCAATTCCCCAAGTTTAAGGAGTGTTAAATGTTCATCGTAATAATCATACTCATCTTCTAATTCGTCCTCAGCAACACTCATTATTGTCTGTACCTGATTCCTGGCTGTTGCAATCTTGGATTTATGTCAGTGCTTTTGACTCCATTTGCCGAACAGGTACACTTTGGCTGGTCACACTTTCTGAGAAAATTGCAGGCTCTTAGATCCAGGACATCCTCTGGTGCCGGCTTGGCTTCTATCTCGTGTACAACTTACATCCTCTACCAACAGGGCTTTTTGTCTGTGGATCCTGCTCAAAACACTGTCACCATATTGCAGCCTGATAATTTGCACATTCTGCATGGTTCCCGAAACAGTCCCTGCATAGTTGCATTTATTGACTCTGTCTGCCCTTTCCGTGCACAAAGCAGGTGATATCTCAAGTCATTAACTCTCACAACAGATGCATTTGAGTCATAAAGAAGGCATATGAATGCTTCTCATCTATCCATGAGCCCTGGAGAGAGATCCCATTCCTGACCCAACTCCTGGAATATGTCTTGTGATACTGTGTTGCTGTGTTGTCAAAATTTGCATAGCGTTTACCTTGCCTTTGCCAGAAAATGCACTCACGGGATTACATCCTATCTAATTAGCATGTGTTCCAATGAGAGCCCTACAGATATTTCTGCCAAAAGTAGTACATATCTTACTAATATCAAGTACTCTTGTGCATGTTCTATTGCCACATCTTTTTAGCCATTGGAGCGTAATATTCTCATAGATTGCCAAGGACATGATGAATACATCTGTATTCTCAGAACTAATCACAATTGCCCATTATCCTTCATCTACTTCATGAGCTGCATGCACTTGCAAACGCCCATCCGCTTGTATACACTTTAGAGCCTCCACCTCGTCACTTCCCTCGGATGTAATTTTCAAGCATCTGCCATTGACAGTAACAAAGAGTACATTCTCATGTAAACTTTCCCAAGGTTATCCATCCATCATATGACGCCATAATCAACTAAGAGATGTGTAAGATGACGGCATAATCATGACGTCATTAATGACTAGATATAGCCCATCTTTAACGCTTAATAGTCTGACACGTTGTACAAATTGTACGTCTATACCATTTAATACATATTCTGTTGAATATTTTGAAACTAATTTGACTGGACGCTGTTGCTGCCATAGGCAGCAACAGCGCTCAGGCTCAGTCAAATTATTTTCAAAATGGATCACATTCATAAATGCTTTAAATAATGCTCGCATTTATTAAAGAAATGTTAAATCTTATAGAAAATATCAATTTGCAGAGCAGGAAATTATTTTTGAAGTTAACTTTCAGTAAGACATATCAAATAAACTACCCAAAGGACTGAAAATTAATCACTGATCTATGAAGGCAAGGCTAGAAATCACGATTCGTTTACAACTATATGCGCATTTCCTATTGGCGCAAGTTTGATACTGACATATGGGCAGTGCGCCGTTTAAAAACGGACTCGCCAATAACAAATTTGCAATTCGGCCATGCACTTTTTACAAGCGGTTGTACCGATAACAAATTGTCATATGGATCTACGCCGTTTACAAACGGGTGCACAGATAACAAATTGGTTTATGGGCCTGCGCCATTTACAAACGGATCAAATTGGTTATTGGCGCGTTACATCAGCACAGATAATCTTTATACATACAGATCCATTATTAGATGCGGCAAATATCTGCTGCGGGTTTATTTAACATTAGCTTCCCCGTGCATTCCCCGGATGTCCTCTCACACTGTTCAAATTGAACCAGTTATAATCAGTTTGTGCATGTTAGTGGCTTCTGTATGTTTTACTTTATCTAACAGCTGATCGCGAATGATATCAATCAATGGACCTTTCTAAGCTTATCCATCCATCATATGACGTCATAATCAACTAGGTGACGTCATAATCATGAGGTCGTGAATGATTCGAAATAGTCCGTCTTTAGCCTTAATAGTCCGACATGTTGTACGACTTGTATGTCCTTACGATTTAATGAACATTCTGTTGAATATTTTGAAACTAATTTGACTGGACGCTGTTGCTGCCATAGGCAGTAACAGCACCCAGTCAAATTAGTTTCAAAATATTTAACAGCTTACCTGTATATTATTCTGGAACCCGATAATCAGGGAGGTCAGGGATCGATCTATCGATCCCAACATGAGCGAGGTGTGGGTGGAACTTAGCTAGTGATGGGCGGGGCATAGCTAAAACTAGAATGGTCATTGCTGCTTATTTTGAGATATGTTAAAATCACTTTTTGCGGAGGCAATTGACTATTTAGTTTTAATTTGTGGCCTACTAGCCCTGGAACAACTTGCTCCACTTTTGATGACGTACCGGTAATCATAATAGCGGTCAAATACTGCATGCACATCACTACTACACACCTTAGAAAATATGCAGCTCAGGAATCCATCAATATAATCCTGGACAGTTTCATTTATTGGCCAATGCATTGCCCATAAAATATCACATTCATCAATAATGATGGTAGCAGACGTCCATAGTGTTATGAACTTCTAGTGGGAGTATTGCTCAGGATGATTGCGCTACCCGTAGTTTAGTTTTTAGAACAGACTTTGCTCCAAATAGCCTCATATTTCCATTTTCCTGAAATATTGATGTTGGTACTGGTGTTAATTTATGGTTAATAACATTATGTAGATTAATGTCTCTTGTGTTTCTTAGTGTGTGTGTGTTTTGTAATATTTAAGGCGTTTATATGCTAGTTCCCAATGCTAGGGTCTAGACTCACGCCTCGTTGTTTCTTAGTCCAATGACTCGCGAATATAACAGTTCTGTATCAGATAATAACAAATGGCCTGGGGTAATTCTATAAAGTGTCAATCTATGTAAATTGAAACCGCCTTCTCGCGGTGTTTATGCAAATTGCCATCTACTTGTATATCTATTTCATATACAGTTTCCAGTCAATTTATGTAATACAGGGTTAATAAATTATGAGGACGACGATGATGTACCATGTCTGTTCACAGGCCTTTGAATGTTCGTCCATCCATCCCTCTACCACATATTGCCCCTACTATATATATATAATATACACAAGGTATGAAACCTTCATCTGTGGGCACCATTGTCAGAAAGCTGATTGGTTGGTTTGTTGTCAAAATCCGCTGACATCACGGTTCTGACTACAAACCAACCAATCAGCTTTCTGACGACTACAAACCAACCAATCAGCTTTCTGACAATCACAATGGTGCCCACAGATGAAGGTTTCATACCTTGTGTATATTATATATATATAGTAGGGGGAATATGTGGTATAGGGATGGATGGACGAAAATTCAAAGGCCTGTGGTCTGTTTAACCTTTCCCGTATTGTAGTATAGTATGATTCACATTTGTTGCATTCGAGATAGGGTAAGAATTACAGACTTGTTACAGACAGTCTTGAGGCGTACTATGTGTGTGGTAAATTACAAAAGAAAAACATGCATAATAATATTGTAGAGGGCGAAAAAGTAGACAGAGTTCGCTAACAATAATGGATCCATCTAAAAATAAAGGCTTGGCTTCTTCGAAACTACACCTCTAATGTAATGACCGGTCATCTTCTTACGTTATCACAATGACTAGATTGTTACACAGACTCAACTTCGGATACCATACAGACCGGGACCCAGTCTATTTCCGTAGCGGACTTTAAAACCAACACTGTGGATCGTGAAATCACTACGTCAAAATGACTACTCAATTGGCTCCTAGATATGAGATACATTTCTCGATCTCGTATCGGAAGACAACTCGCGGGATATGAATGAATAATGGATGTGTGATTATCAGTGGTATCCTTTTGTCTTTAATCCATTCGTGGGAATAAATCCATGTAGAGTCAATGCAATTATGTAGCAGTATTGATAAACTACCAATGTTCCAAATTTCCAGTCAAAACTGCTGTCAATAATATTGTAGCAGATTGTTGAAAACAGAAATCAACCGAAAGTGTAGGCCTATGCATGTGCTAAGTTAAGAATGTCTACAGGAAATTCGACCACAGAATTGCAAACATATAGTTAGATAGGTATATCAATACGCTAGTGAAGTAATGGATTGAAGTTAAAAAAGTGTTTACCATTACGTAATTTCGTAGTGCACAATTTCATACCGAAAATTTGCTAAATCTCCGGTGATTCACAGTTTTCAGTGCCCTATCGTCTGTAGTATGTTTAGCCCCATAATTTCACCTACATAGACTTGAGCCTTAATATACTAGGTATATGCCAAATATAACAAATTCTAGATGAAGTAATTTTATTAGGCAATAATTGGCTTAAATGTTGGTTTTTTCGTGATTTCGGTGCCCTACTGTCTGTACGTAATATGGTCGGTCGGCTCCAGAACTTCGCTCACATAAATGTAGAGGGATTTGAATACGATAGTTATATTGGGAATTAAAAATCGACCGTGAAGTAATTTCGTAGTATACGATTTCATCGCGTAAATTCGCTCCAATTTTGGCAGCTCTGCGGGTTTTCAATGCCTTACTATTACCCGTCTGCAATAGGTTTGACCACATAATTTCACCAATATGGTTAGATAGCGATATGAACACGCTAATGAATCTTGAGTTTTCTACCGCGTAGTGATTTCGTGATATTCAATTTAGTAGCCACGGACAGTTGTCAAATGCCAACAATTTACTATATTCGGTATCAGAATGTCTGTTATCGATTTGTAATAATTTTTTTATATATGGATCTATATAACTCAATATGAGCTAGTGCTTTTGCACAATTCTACCATCAAGTAATCTCATCGTAGGTAGTTAGATATTTGCCGTGTGGCCCCATTATAATATGGGTGGTTCACATTCACCACATTCAGATAGGTGTCGGTATGTCTTGGCATATTGCTCATAATGGGTTCGGCCCCAGAATGTCACCCATATGGTTAGATAGGTATAGGCATACGCTTACGGAGTAGTGAGATTTAAAACTATTTACCATGAAATAATTTCGGCTCAAATTAGACCGATTCACGGTTTTCGTTGCACCCAGTCAAATTAGTTTCAAAATAGTCATCAGCTTGCCTGTATCTAGTTACCTTGAAATTGGGAGTCTGGGAATTCATTATTCAGCGCATATATACATCATGTTTCTACGTTCTATTGTTTTTGCTGGTGCTTAACTTTTGCACAGGTGTATATATATATATATATATATATATATATATATATATATATATATATATATATATATATATATATATATATATATATATATATATATATATATATATATATATATATATATATATATATATATATATATATATATATATATATATATATATATATATATATATATATATATATATCAATTCTAACACGCAAAAAGGGCTGGAGCTTAGCTAGAAATGGGCGTGGCATACCTGGAAATGGATCCCTCTATTGAAATTGGCATGAGCAAATTGAGCATTACAGGGCTAATACCACTTGTTAATGCGTGGTCCACACAATATGGACCACTTGAATTAAGAGAGCACCCGTATTTATAGGTCACATTTTAACAAGGCCAATCATAGATTGTAGACCCTTGGCATCCTGAACGCATGTACACCCGAATACAATACACTCATCCTCTGACGGAGCGAGGGTAATTAATACCACTTGCTAATGGGCCTTTTCAGGTTGTCTATCCATCATATAACGTCATATGACGTCGTAATTAATTAAGTGACGCGTAGGATAACGTCATAATAATGACGTCATGACTGACTCGATTTATTCCATTTTAAATGCTTAATAATCTGACACGTTGTACGAATTGTATGTATTTGTTATTTAATAAAAATGCTGTTGAATATTTTGAAAGTAATTTGACTTGGCGCTGTTGCTGCAATAGGCAGCAACAGGACCCAGTCAATTCAGTGTCAAAATATTCCACGCCTTACCTGTATAGTTTCCTTGAAATTTATCGTCTAGAAGGTCAGAAATCCATCGATCCCAACTCGAGAGTGGTATGAGTGGAGTTTAGCTAGAGATGGGCAGGGCATAGCTAAACTGGAAAGGTTCATTGTATTAATAAACCACCACAGTTCTCAGTGCCCTATTGTCTGTAGGGTGTTCAGCCCCATAATTTACTCCACATAGACTTGCGCTTTAATATGCTAATTATATTCCGAATCTAACAAATTCTAGATGAAGTAATTTTAATACGCAAAATTTAGCTCAAATGATGGTGTATTCGTTGTTTTCGGTGCCCTATTTTCCGTAATATGGTCGGTTCCAGAACTTCGCTCACATAGACGTATAGGAGTTTGAATGTGCTAGTTACATTGGGAATTTAAAAGAATTCGAACGTGAAGTATTTTTGTAGTATGCGATGAAATGTTCCAATGTTGGCAGATCTGCGGGTTTTCAATACCCTACCGTCTGCAATATGTGTGGCTACATAATTTCACCCATATGGTTAAATAGGGATATGAATACCCTAATGAATCTTGAGATTTCTACCACGTAGTAATTTCGTAATATTCAATTTAGTAACCACGGACAGTTGTCAAATGCCAACAATTTGCTATATTCAGTATTAGAATCTCAGTTCTCGGTTTGTAATCATTTTTTTTACATATGGCTGTATATAACTGAATATGTACTACTGCTTTTGCACGATTCTACCATCAAGTAATTTGGTAATATGTAGTTACATATTCGCCATATGGCCCAGTTGTAATATGGTTGATTCACATTCGCCACATTCAGATAGGTGTCGATATGTCCTGATATATCGCTCATAATGGGTTCGGCCCAGAATATCACCCATATGTTTAGATAGGTATAGGCATAAGTTTACGACGTACTGAGATTTAAAAATTTTGTAACGTTTTTTGGCTCAAACTTAGGATAATTCATGGTTTTCATTTCAATACGTCCACCCCCAGAATTTCACCAACAAATACTTATAGGAAATATGCTAGTTGTATTCCGAAATTAAAAAAATTCTACAGGAATGTCATTTCATAGTACACAATTCCATACCGAAAATTGGCGCAAATTCTGTCAGATCAACGATTTTCTGTACCACACTGTTTGCAATAGGTTCGACCCCCAGAAGTTCACCCATATGGTTAGATACGTATATGAATACGCTAATAAAGTATCAAAGGTTTAAAATTTTTTGACTGTACAGTAATTTCGTCATATGCAATTTAGTAGTGGCACACCATTGTCAAATTCCAATGATGTACTATATGGTTATGTTCACACTGTTGCCTGACATTTGAATTTTTGCACCCCCTTTAGTAATCAATCTCTCTTGTACCTTCAGGTTATAGGCCCACCCTGCCATGTAATACGTCATTTTAAAGGTAATTGATCCGGCTAAGATGTAAATTATAAAATATTTTATGCAAATAGATTTTCTATCCCTAACAAGAGTTTCTAGCTATTAAAATGATACAAATTTACACTTCTGGGGTCTTGGACGACCAAAAACCCTAATTGTAAAAGTTTGCATTATGCACAAAATATTTGGTGAAATAAGAAGTGTGCCATATCAAAATGATCAGAAGTAAATGGACATTCCGAAATATATTTTGATTTTTCCAGTGCTTGCATATCCTATGAGTAATGGCAGAGAATAGAACATTTTTCCATAAGTCAAAGTGTTTCCGAACAGCCAGGAGTGATGCAACCTTGATTATTAAAATAATTCTGGCTACCCAAAAACTTTGTGTTGTGATAGTTTGTCAAACTTTTAAGGTGCAATGCACACATGCTGTAGATGTAATTTAGCACAGTTATAGCTTTTAAAAGGTACAAGAAGATTTGTATCAGATATTTCTAAGACCTTGAGAGAAAATGTCACGCCCCTTATTTTTTGCAAGTTTAAGTGTAGACTTCCAGAAATATTATGTGTGAATTTCAGTATAGTTGTGAAGAACACTTTCTACATAGTGGTTTTGGAATGCACATTATTTCCCATTTCCAAAAATGTATTACACTCTATATTCCCTCTCTTTGTTTGTTAAATAACAGGTGGAGATTGACATTGAGAGAAAATGTCACATTTTTAAGGATTTTCGAAAGTGTCACATTTTCTACCAGTGTCAGTCTCCACCTTGCCTGGACAAAGAGAGATACCATGATTTTATTATTGCAGTACAGTATCTACTGTAGTTAATTATGCATGTAGCTTTATGATCACATTTTTTGTGTTTTCTTAGGGATCGAAATGTTCATTTGCCCTGTTGCCCAGGGCAACCTGCTTTTCAACAGGGCAACTAAACTTTGGCTGTTAATGGTACACAGGGCAACCATGATAAATACTGACTAACTCTTCATTTTAAGGCATTTTATTTATTTAATTATTAGAAATAGTAACCAGTATGCTTAATGCCATTTCTCAATAATTGTGCCCATTCTTCAGAATTTACTTGACAAAGCAATAGTGATTCTAATTTTCTTTGTCGTTTAGCTTAACATATACGGGCAACCTTAATCTGCAGCGGGCAACCGGAAAATGGCATCATATGTTGCGGGCAACTACATCTTTTCATTTATTACTAACCCTGTTCCTTTGCAGTTGAGAATTACACACGCATGAACCAGTTATAATGGGGAAAGCAAAAAGCAATCTCACTGGGAAAGAAAGATTTGAACTTGCAAGGAAAAGAAAGGAGGACAAAACAAAACTCTATGACAGAATGTATTATCAGAAAAACAAAGAACAATTATGTGGAAAAAACCCAGTTAAATTACCGTGCCAAAGAATCAGAAAAATCAGACTGTGCCTCTATCACACGAAAATCCCACAAGGAGAGAGCTCTATCCGCTAAGAAGAGAGAAAGTGACAAAATCAGACAAAAGAAATGACGTATGAAGAAGAAAGAAAAGAGCAAGATACATGTAGTGAGTGTGGTATAGGCAAGATTACTTTGCTACCAGAGGAGCTCCAATCAGAAGGTAAGACAGTCAAGTGGTCTATGTTTGACTACAGAGTCGTTTACCAAAACCTCAAGAGGATTACTGTCATTGAACAAACGGGATCCACTAAAGAACTTGTTGAACACTTGTTGAGACTCTTGGGAGATGTCACCTCCCACAAGTTCAGGAGTCTGTGGCAACATGATGTTTCTTTTTTAATTAAGCAAGACCTACCACTGAAGCAAGCTACAGATATTCATGACTAGTGAAAACTATGCTTGTGAATTTCAGGATCAACTACAATCACTTTACGTTGGACAACAGCAGGCATCTATACATGTAACCCTTTTGTTCTACCATACACCTGATAGTGCACAGAACAATCCTAATATTCTCTTTAACCATGTATTTCTTATTAGCTCTGATCTTACACATGACTACAATTCTGTGCACGATTTAAAGTAGAAAGTACCTTCGTGAACTAGGGGTGCAGATAGACGTCTTATATGAGTTTACTGAAGGATGCAGTGTCCAAAATAAATCCAGGCATATCCATATCTAACAGGTATCAAGGATTATTTGTTAAAAACATGTTTAATATTGAGGCGTTTCTAAAAAATACAGTTGTATTCATTAGTTAGAAGCATTCTCCTCAATACATTTTCTTTATGTACTTAGGTAAAAACCTAGATGTGAAATTTCTTGATTTCCGCCTAAGGGGTTGGGTACTAACAATGGCGATAACTATGTAAATAGATGCCCCAGAGTTGTGAAAATTC
Source organism: Chaetoderma sp. LZ-2023a (assembly GCA_034401795.1). Lineage (NCBI taxonomy): Eukaryota > Metazoa > Mollusca > Caudofoveata > Chaetodermatida > Chaetodermatidae > Chaetoderma > Chaetoderma sp. LZ-2023a. Next base: position 40,636,479 of record CM067365.1, read on the forward strand.
ATCTATTTATGGCCAACATGTTGTAGATTAAGAAATTAACAAAATAAATTACTTTCTTGAAAGTTCATATTTTCGCCCTATGAGACCCATATGTCAGGCAACACCGTGAACACGGACATATTCGGTACCAGAATATCTCTATATGCCTTGTAGCCAGTTTTCGAACATAAGGCCATGTAGAACTCACTATGTTCTCGTGCTGTGCGAAATATTGTAATAATTCTACCACCAAATATTTATTATAGTAATGTGAAAATATTTCTATATATCCCATATTATTAGCCTCGTGTACTGGTAGAACCTGACTTATCAGGCTAATACCCTAACATTTGTACATGTGGTCAACAAGATCGTCATCATCACAACGATTGAGGCCGATTTCTGCCTTTTTGTCGAGCAAAAATATTTGATTTAATAGTTTGTCACTGTTTCCAGTAAAGATATCGTTCAATAGGTGACATAGATATGATAGCTAAATGAAACAGATCACGATGTCGTGGCTGTTTCCCACTGGGTCTTCAGTCAGAATGTTTTCTACTATATCATTTTCGTTGCAGAAAACTAGCTTCACGGTATTGGTTCTATCCTCGCCACTTAACTTTGTTGAAACGGTTATCTGTCGGTACAGATCGGGGTCCTGTATTGCATCCAAAATATACTTGCTTTGTGCATTTCACTAGCATTACAGTGTATATTTCACCAGTATATTTGCGTGTAATAATCTCTTCACGTCTGTTTAAGAAGGTATCAAGATTTAGGCGTAAAATATTCTTTACAGTCTTCTTTAATATGTTTGAATGGGTGTCAGTATCTGTACTGCTTCTTGCGCCAATTTTCTACTGACTGGGTTGCCAGTTCTGTTGATTTCTTTATCTTTACAAGTTGTTGATACCTAATGACCCACATTTGATCTGTTACGCTCTGTTGATGTAGTAGTGCAATTTTCTCATCACTGGCTGCTCTTAATTTTGTCTGTTCCTCTCTCTGTTAAGGAGTTTGGCCTGGAGAAAAAGGATGGATGGAAAAATTGTTGGACTGACCAAAAATATAAGCTGCTTTTCCTAGCCCATAGCTAATACCGCCCATATCGTTTTGCAAGAAATAATCCTTCTTTTGTGGTATTGTCCGCCTATATTTTTGTCATAAGTGGCTTGTATGCCTTTATATAACTTCATTTTTTCATGAAACAGTTGAGTTTATTCTCAGAATTATAATGAGCTCCGGGCACGCTATTTACCATTGATGACTTGCATCAATATGTGTACTTGTTGTGTGCCCGTTCCATGGGCACGCTTCTATTTATTGCTGTCTAGAATTGCCTATAATCATGGCCATTTCACGCAGGGGATTATGGGGCTGTGTCTCGCGAGATCTCCATCGATACGAGATCTAATAATTCTCGGCGCGAAGACACGGCTCTATTTTTAGATTGCTGGCTATCTCATAATTATTATCTTCATGCGCGTGATTCATGGCGAGTTCTCTTATTTGTTCTGGTCCACTGTAATAGAGTTTGCGCGGCCATGACCGCTTAATTATTTCAATAAACAGCCAACGGAACTCCAAATAACTACTCTAAATAAGTACTCTTCTTTTGCTGGAGGACTGCGTACAAAACATGTTTATCATTCCTTCTGCTGATGAAAGTACTCAAGCACACACCCACGCGCGGCGTATCTTATATGTCCACTTTAGCACTCTATCAAACTGACCACAAATGGCTTCTTGCGGTGATCGTGAGAAAAGTCCATTTGCATTGGCTACTCACCGTAGAACTTGTTTTGAAAGTTTACCACTGGCATGACTGGTTGGATAATCGATCCTATAATTCCAGCAGTAAATTTCAAAAGAAAAACCACAATGGTCTCTTGGACGGCAATTAGACATAGGACATTTCACTTCAAAAGTATACTTACCTCCATAATACTCTTTGATATTGCTAAATATCGGCTTTCACTCAATAAACACTCAGATTTAAAAGGTTAGGTGCCCCTACTGGGCAGGTAGTCAGATGACAGTCTGGCGGATGCGAGCCCCACCACCGCGCATGCGCAGACTAGTACTTCCTCTTTGCTAATTTATTGGCTTAGAGTTCCATGCAACCTTTTTGCTCAAAGTTTTCTGACTGGTTTTTCTTAATAAGAAACAATCTTTCAAGGATTAGTTACCTGTGAATGATGTCTGAACGTGCAGTATCTCCGGAGGAGGGCGCATGACCTTTTTATCAGGTGACTTCTATTATATTTTGTCGAGTTTATCCCGTTGTAATGTGTTTCCGGGACTCGCGGTTATTGTGATAAGCACCTAAAATAACTGGTTTATTTCTAAATGGCGCTATGAAATACTAATCTCTCTTTGTGTTTATGTCCACAAGTATCTATCTATGATTGTTCATGACAGCACATCATCAGAGAGTTTATTTTACTCTCCACCAAGGTTCCATTTCCTACTAACATTGTTAGGCTATGTAACCAAAAATTATGCCCAGTGAGTTGGAGGCCTCGGATGAAGGTCTTCTCACTTTGCCCTCTTGGTCCACTTCCTTCCCTTATAAGGTGGAGAGAGTTAAGAGATCATAATGTTGGTAGAGCTTCCAGCGCATCAGATCGGATGGTTTGTCTATGCTAAAGACTCAGGTATTCTGGTTATGATATGAGGCACTTCAATTATATTTGAAAATATTTATGAAATCTGCTGCCATTTTATCATTGTTTATCTGATGTTTGTATAGTCTGTATACACTATTCTAGTTAGGATGTTCTGGATATGAATACAATTCGTCCTTACACCTGGAGGTTTGTTTTCGGATCGATTTAATTTCTTTTTTGAAGTTATGACGTCATAATCAGCCTTGCGCCTTACTATCTTTTAAAAGGTTTTGTCCAACGCTGATTTATTATTATTAGCTTGGGTCTTTATGGCCCCTTCCTCCTTGTTTATTTGGTTTTGAGTTTCTATTCAATAACTGTAATACTCATTGTCTTCGTCCTCTGGCTTGTTTCAGAGGCCTGGTTGTCCGTCATGTGGAAGGTTTATCTTGGATAGATTCGCCCCCCCCCACACTTATGCTACCAGTGCAGCTCTTGTGGTCCATTACTTAAATGTGAGATCTGTAAAAAGTGGGGGCGAGAGATAATGTCTGAATTTCTATCTTTGCAGACCAGGGAGAAGGCTCCAGAGGAGGAGAGGAAAGTTAAGAAAGAGGCTTCTGGTAAGAAGGGTAAGAGGAAGGCCTCGTCCGCTATGGATATGGAGAGGCCTTCCGTATTGAGATGATGGGAGAGATGAAGAGGACAATTAAGGATTTGGTCCCAGAATTGCTTCGTGGCATGCTTCCTGGTCCAAATCTTTCGTTGTCCTCTTCATCTGCTCTGGAGCAGATAATCCCCGCCTCTGAATCGGTACTACCTAAGGACCTTCCAGTTTTCGTCCGTGATTCAGAGGTGGCCCTAATAGAGGGCGATATCCACTATGAGAACGCTGGCAGCAGGCTTGCCGCGCCGGTTGTTCGTGGACAGGTGTCGCTGGAACCTGGTGCCTGCTTATCAGGCCAAGATTATCCGCACCCTGCAGGTACCAGTTCCTCCTGTGGTACCTTTCGTGGCCAGTCTGGGTTAGCATTCTTTGCTGACCTGGAGTCCAATTTTTCTGCCCAGGAAGAAGAGGATTATCTGCTGGGTTCTCCTTCTGGCGCCGTGGCCATGGACATTGACTCACGTGCACCCCTTGCGGGGAATACGGGCGACATTGTTCATGGGACTGCTCACGCAGGAGTAGCGTTCACGGCGCAGAAGTTGGCCCAGGCTGGATCTGATGGCCAGTTTTACTGCATACCTCGCCTTGCCGATGGTGTAGCAGGTGCTGGCCAGGGCCGTCGTGTGGCGAAATTTTCCCTGAGCTGGTCTTTTGACCTCGCCTCCCTCCATCCGAATTCCCTGTCGAATTCTGGCAATATCAAAGAGTATTAGGGAGGTAAGTATACTCTTGAAGTGAAATAAACGAAATCACGCATTTGATACTTACCTCCCTAATACGGACCCGGCCTCTCCGCCCCGCAGAGGCTCGGTCTTCAGGCTCTTGTAAAGTTGCATAGTGTCGGCCAATAAATTAGTCAGAGGAAGTACTAGTCTGCGCATGCGCGGTGGTGGGGCTAGCATCCGCCAGACTGTCATCTAACTACCTGCCCAGTAGGGGCACCTAACTTTTTTAATCTGAGTGTTTATTGAGTGAAAGTCGATATTTAGCAATATCAAAGAGTATTAGGGAGGTAAGTATCAACTCTCTCGTGAAAAAAGAAATCCGTGATTTCGTATTTTCTATGATAATGGATTTTTCTGATCTGTTTCTGCAGTATATGACGTCATAATTATTTAGGTCAGATGTAGCTGGACGTCACAATCAAAATGTGTAATGAATGACGTATCTAGCTCCACCAAGAACATTGGATATCCAGTTAAGTATGCGAATTGCACGTCTTTACTATTTAATCAACATGCTGTTGAGTATTTTGAAACTAATTTGACAAGACGCTGTTCGAATTTTATGTCTTTGCTATTTATTCATCAGTCATTTTCTATGATAATGGCTGGATTCGATCTGTAACTGAAGGATATGACGTCATAATCAATTACGTCATATACAGGCTGACGCCACAATCCAAAATGTGTAAATGAATGGCGTATCGAGCTCAGTCATGAACATTGAATAGTCCGGCAAGTGTACGAATTGTATGTCTTTACTGTTTAATCAACATCGTGTTGAATATTTTGAAACTAATTTGACCTGGCGTTGTTTCGGCCAGAGGCAGCAAACCTTTAAAAGCACCCAGTCAACTTAGTTTCAAAATAGTCATCAGCTTACCTGTATAGTTACCTTGAAATTGGAAGTCTGGGAATCCATTATTCAGCGTATATATATATACATCGATTCCAACACGCAAAAAATAGGTGGAGTTTAGCTAGAAATAGGTGTGGCATACCAAGAAATGGATCTCTCTATTGAAATTGTCATGAGCAAATTGAGCATTACATTAATACCACTTGGTAATGCGTGGCCCACACAATATGGACCACTTGTATCAAGAGACCACCCATATTTATAGGCCACATATTTTAACAAGGCCAATCATAGATTGTTGCCCTGAATACAATATACTCGTCCTCTGACGGAGGGAGGATAATTAATACCACTTGCTAATGGGCATTTTCATGTTGTCTATCCATCATATTACGGCATATGATGTCATAATCAACGACGTGACGTATAGGATGACGTCATAATCATGATGTCATGACTGATTCGATTTGGTCCGTCTTAAATGCTTAATAGTTGTACGTTGTACAAATTGTATGTCTTTGCTATTTACAAAACATGATGGTGAATATTATGAAACTAATTTGACTGGGCGATGTTACTGCCACAAGCAGCAGCAGCACCCAGTCAAATTGGTTTCAAAATAGTCAACACTTTACCCGTATAGTTTTCTGGAAATTGATAGTCAAGAGGCTCCGCGATCCATCGACACCAACTCGAACACGGTACTAATGTATTAATAAACCATCCGGATTCAGTGACCGATTGACTAACGTTAGGCCTATGGAAGTCCTTTCAAGCAACCGTCACCAAGATGTGACTTACTTGAGCGCAATTGTGTATTTTTCTAACAAAATCCTTTAGAGTGTTTAACACCAACATTTCAATATCTCAGATAAAGACAACTATACGAATATCTTTTTAATACTTTGACTGGTAACCCACCCCACCCTACCCACATACTTGTTGCTATAGTGCATGCCTATAGTGTACCGAGTTTGTACTTGTGATTTTCTTAAACTATATCATTCTCGTTGTTCTTGGTATCCGCCAGGACCGGAATAAAACGAGGATTGCAGAACCTTTTACTATTTTAAATTCGGACCAGAAATAGCTTAGTTATCCGCGAAAATCCCGTTAAATTATTTTCAAAATATTGCCTTTGACGTCGTAATTGCGTGTATGCATTACATAGATAAAGAATGCGCTGTGCATGTGATAGCCACGTCACCTCTTCTAGCTGCACGCTGATTGGCCACAACTTGACCGCGGATTGGCTGAGACACTGCCTCTGACGTCACGAGTAGTATAAATGGGGTGGAAAATCGAGAATCAGGCGCATCACCGGCGTGAAAGCTGACCCGTCAGGTGGATTGCTGGACCTGAGCGGACTAGACGATATAGATCCCTAGCTCGTTTACACTCTGTTGTAAACCAAGAGCATTGTGCTTTTGCTCCTTTTGTTTTTGGCGGCTTGAGTTTTTAGCTCACCTAGCCTGAAGGGCCAAGCGAACTTATGCTGTCCTATGAGTTTATTTGTTTCCAATTCTACCATTATATTTGAGGAGATTATTGTTTTTACATATAGCAATATGTTTTTTGTCATATGCATTTGGTCTGTTTGTGTCGCGTGTTATACGTTTACTTTGAGTAAAAAAAGCTAAAAGTTCTTGTTCTATTTCGTCAAATGCATTTAAACTTGAGTATTTCGAGCCTTCATGCGGGATATAAACAGTTCCGATTACGATCTTGCTAGGTAATTGTGTATGTCTTTTTAGAAATTGTAATCCCCTGGACATAGTCGCAGGGGTTTTTAATTTCTTTAAAATAGTCAGCGATATTACCTTTGACCAGGTCTGCTAATCCTCCTGAGGCCTTGGTAGCATTTTCCAGGTTTTTTCTGATGTATTACAAAGTTAGGGTGTGGAATGCGAACTACGTCGTGATCGCTAAGTTTAGTCTCGACTATGCCTGTTATATTATACCCTTTAATTAATTCTAGCATTTCTGGATATTTCAATTTTCCGTTCAGACCGCAAACGTTTATAAAAGCAAAGGTACACTCTCTTAAGGGCGACAATAATCAATTTTCATCATCACCATCGCCGTCATCAACACCCACCCCACCCCTCAACATCAACCTCATCGTCAATCCCACCCTCACGGTTAACCCCCATCCCCTGAAAGAAATCTATTTTTGGAAAAAATTTACCACTGGGATGACTGGCTCGGTTACCGAGCCAGTCATTCCAGTGGTAAATTTTCAGAAATCTTCTTCTCTTGGTTTGCATATGTACATTTCTCATGACCACTGCAGAATCCGTTTTTTCTGATATGAGTGTTAAAGACTTAAGGGGACACTCTCTTGGCATAATCACCTCGCCACCAGCTAGTGGAAGAATACACACGCATTTATAGGTATACGGGGATGGTAGTGGGTGGAGGTTGTGGAGCGCGGCCTCGAGGTGTCCTCCGAGAAAACACACGACCAAGACCGAATTTCATTACGCAAGCCGAAATTGGGAAGTAAGAAGTCGGAAGTCGGAAGTCAGAAATGGGAAGTCAGAAATCGGAAGTTGGAAGTCAGAAGTGGGAAGTCAGAAATCGGAAGTCAGAAGTCAGAAGTCCCCCACAGCTTTCGTGCCCCGCCCATCCCTAGTGAAACTCCACCCATGCTTCGCCCGTGTTGGGATCAATTGATCCCCGAATGCCCTGACTATAAATTTCCAGAAAACTATACAGCCAAGCTGTTTAGTATTTTGAAACTAATTTGAGTAGGTCTTGACCATACACGGCAACATTCATGATGTAATTAATTATGACGTCATACTACACGTCACGTAGTTGATTATGACGTCATTTGATGAATGAAAAAACTGGAAAGGTCCATTATTATAAACACGTTATAAGGATCCACTACTAGATGTTCAGGTAAGTTAGTTGTATTAACATCAAGGGATTCATTTGTTCCTAACTCCTACAGGTGATGGCACGATGTCAGGCTGGGTAGGATGCGCATGAGGGGCTTTGTACAATGAGAAAAGAATTGACCTTTCCAGTTTATTAATCCATCATCTGACGTCATATGACGTCATAATCAGCTAAGTGACGTGTAAGATGACGTCATATTTAATTATGGCATGAAGGACAAGATTTAGTCCGTCTTTAACGCTTAATAGTCCGACACGTAAAAATTGTATGTCTTTACCATTTAATAAAGATTCTGTTGAATATTTTGAAACTAATTTGTCTGGGCCCAGTCAGATTGGTTTCAAATTATTTAACAGCTTACTTACGTTTTCTGAAAATTAATAGGCAGGGATTTCGGGGATCAATCAATCTCAACACGGACGAAGCGTGGGTGGAGCTTAACTAGGGATGGGCGGGACATATCTAAAACTGGAAAGGTCAATTGCTGCATCTGTCCGAGACCAACACATTTTTGCAAGATATAAGAAAAAATCTATTATTATTTTCGAAATAAATTAATCTACCCGGAAACTGCTAATGTCTAAGTCGTCAACAGGTTCTTGGTAATTTAATTCCAAAATAGTATATAGATATCGTGCATGATTACTTTGCTTATAAAGAGACCGGGATTGTTAACAAACCGGTGGCCACGCCTCCGCACCCCAACCCATATTCCTGAAGCACAGCCCGCACAGCCAGATATTTCTAATTCAGCTGATGAATCCACGAGCTTCAACAAAGTTTGGTCTAAATAGGGTCATACTGTAAGTTGGCGCCATCTGAAGGTCCACATTTGGAAGTGCAGGAGATGCAACCCGGGGGCTTCTAGATTTAAAAAAAAATTCGTGGGATAAGACCCAGTTCCTCTGTATAATGGGACGGGAACACCCCATTCAGACGACCCCCAGCCCCCACCCCTACATTTTTAATAACCCCCTACACATTTAAGTGTGGCGTAGCCACTAGATGCACCATTTATCATTTTACGCTAACAGAATTATTAAACGTACACACTACATCAAAAGAAATTCGTGTTCAAATGCTAGTATTTGATATAATTCTATTGTGTGGTCAGATTAATAGAGGTTGAAGTTGTAGGTGCGTGCGTGCGCGCGTGCGTGGGTTGCCGATGGGGTTTGTGTGTGTGGGGTAGGGGAGGGGTTACTAGCAATGTAATTTATATATATATATATATATATATATATATATATATATATATATATATATATATATATATATATATATATATATATCGTGCATTATTGAGTGGCATATTGTTTACGCAATTAATTTCAAACTTTACCAAACAAAAAATGAATGAAGTCTCTGTGACGACGAATCAAAACATGTCATCGGGTTCAAATGGCAATATGCAGTTTTGAGCGGGTAAATTAAAAATTTCAACATCAACGTTGCTGAAGAGAACAGGATTTGAAAATGTTGAGCTACTGTGAAATACAAGTAGGTATTAACTCTACGGTATTAAAATCTTAATTATGATGTAGCTACCGTACTGAGGGCGATACTGGTGGTGATAAAGACAATTTGTTTCTGAATGTTAGCTCTTCGTTGTTAACTGGTTCTAGTATAGACATACCTGATAGTGTAATGTCTCTCTAAATATAATTACCCTCTGTCTGAAAGAGGACAAAGTATTGGATTCGTGTCTGTCCGTCCGTCCGTTGATCGGTCGGTCGGTCGGTCGGTCGGTCGGTCGGTCGGTCGGTCGGTCGGTCGGTCGATTATTTGGACGTTCAGCCGGTCATTCCTTCGGATGGTCGATCGGTCGGTCAGTGGGTTGGTTGGTCGGTCAGTCAGGTGGTTATTTGGGCAGTTGGGCGGGATGTCGTCCTCGCAGGCGGTCGTCTGGTGGTAAGGCAGTCCGTCTGTTGGTCCGTCTCTCAGACTACTTCCTGCGATTTGGCTCAAATCGTAACACAAAAAGGATACCGTAAACTAGAACCTGTAAACTTTTCCCGATTTCTTGGTCGGGTCAAATTCCATATCTATATTTAGTCTATATATAAATCTATTGTGCCGAATGCTGATCTGATTTGGCAAACTTTAGTGCATAAAAAATTGTTGATACACTACCGCGCACTAAGATTCTCCGAAAGTCCGAAAATCCGTAATCAGGCCTAAAACACTGAGGGGTGGGGTGATGTGGGTGGGGTAGGGTGTGTAGGGGTTGGGGTTGGGGGTGGTGCATTGTGTAGCAATTACTGATTGCTAGATCTTGTTTTCTATTGTTTCTTCGCCCATATGACACGTCCTCCGGCTTAATAAAGTATGACATAATATGTTGAACATTTTGAAAGTAATTTGACTGGAAGCCGCCGCTGCCTTAGGCAGCGACGGATTCCAGTCAAAATAATTTCAAAATTTTTAAACAACTTACCTCTATAGGTGTGCTTAAGTCGCGATATTTGGTATTCTATTGAGGAATGGTTTTTAGGGGGAGCTATGTGTGGACTTTTACATGATGACAATGACGATACTTGTTAGAAATGTGTTAGATGTTACTCGTTTGAGGAGGTTTAACACCTGGGTCAATTCTAAGGATTTGTGAACTTTTCATATCGATCAAGCTTTCACAAATACTGTCTGTATAATAACAAAGATATATCACGTGATGTTTCTACCCGCGCAGTACCGATATTGAGAATGATTGTATGTATATACATCTTTCAGAAGTTGTGCGGTGACGCAGAAATGGAAAATCTGCAGAAGAAATTACTTTTAAATAAATTGAACCAGGAACTGAAGTGTGTACAGGATACGCTTCTACAGAGGTACGTACATGGCTTCGGATCACATAATAAGCAAAATATCTCCATCCGTTTGATCAATAATTTAAAGTTTTGTGCGGGTTAACATGATATTTTCTGATGACATATCCAGAGATTATATTTGCCAAACCGGCATTAAACCCAGATTTTGAATATGATTAAATTAGTTCATAATATTTTTAAGCAGATTATTCCTTACACTAGGCCTGCAAAGAATTTGATATATCAGTGGCTGGTTTCATCAAGCTTTCCCAAATGAACTCCTTCGCCCGTCAAACCCGCCATCTGCAGTGGAATGATCCTTTCCAGTTTTAGCCGTGCCCCTCCCATCTCTAGCTAAGCTCCACACAAACCTCACTCCTGTTGGGATCATTCGATCCCTGAACTCCCTGGTCATCAATTTCCAGAAAACTATACAGGTAAGTTGTTGAATATTCTGAATTAATTTGACTGGGTACTGTTTCTGCCTATGGCAACAACACATTAGTTTCAACAGCATCGTTATTAAATAGTCAAACTATACAATTCTTACAATAACGTTTACTCCGTCACAAATTAAGTGTTCGTGACGTACTTTCATTCATCCACGCCATTTATGACGTAATTATTTATGACGTCACGTAGTTGATTATGACTTCATATGATGGAGGGATAAACTAGAACGGTCCATTGAGTAATGCCCATTTTCAGGCCAAGAGAAGACTATTTTCTTTTATTTACCGCTCGAACGACTGGCTCAATTTCCGAGCCAGTCGTGCAAGTGGTATATTATCAAACATAGTCTGCTCTTGACCTACAAAAGGACATTCAATAACTAAATATTTTAATCATTTTACCAAATTTATATATTAGCCTAAAGGTGCATATTCACACCAGAATGCTTGAAAATGCTTAAATTGATGGCGTAAACGAAATGAAACGAAATAAATCTTAACATTTGATAATATCATTACGTATAAATTAATAAAAAATTTTAAGCTGTCCCTAATTCAATTAAAATAATTATAATAATAGGTACGGAATGAAATCATCATATGTTAATATTTATTTCGTTTTATTACATCTCGGCCAACAATCTAAGCATCTAAAAGTATACAAGTTTGACAACTTTATTTTCACGCGCTCTGGTGTGAATGTATACCTTAAAGGGCTACGGCCGTGTTCTCACTAGAGACTTAATCAGGAATAACGCCATACTGAAGTATGACGTTATTCTCGATTAACTCTAGCTTACACACGGCCTAAGAGACGTTTCTACGGAAGCACATGTGTATGGTAATTGGAAGCCAGATGGTGCATTCGTCAATGCTCAAGGTTCGTCATGAAAATAAAAATTTTGTGAAGTGAATTGTGAATGTCAAGTTTCAAGCCAAAAGCAAGCTACTTTTAAGATGTACCGCTGGAGTTACTGGCTCGGTTAAATTTGTAAAAAGAAAGAAAAATAGTTTCGTGGCCTGCAAATGGACATACATTTTTCAAGACCAGTAGTCAGACCACTGGTGGAGCAGTATGGGTCAACATGACACATGAAGATGTGCTAGTAAAATTTTTGGTTCTCTTACCTATTTGGATTTATTTCTGGACTATAGCGTTGAAAGGGCTAATGTCCTTCAAATCTTGGTCGAGCTGATCGATGTATCAAGATATGTGTTAAATTATTATATTTCCCCAAAATTTTATGTTCTATGAATTAATTTATTTACACTAACCTTAATGTTTCCAGGTGTATTCAGACTGACCAAGTGAGATCACGTGATGCCAGCATGGTGATCATGCGACAGTTATTAGAGGAATCAGTTACAATACAGCGTCGACTGATAAGCTGGTCAGATGAACTCACAATGATCCCTATGGAGGAGAGTGATGGACAGAGGTACGGTTATGCAAATCTGGCTGTGTTAATGTGCCATTACCAACCCCACCTCTCCATACACCACCTCTCCACACACCACCTCGCCACACATCGCCTCACCACACACCACCTCACCACACACCACCTCACCACACACCACCTCACCACACACCACCTCTCCACACACCGCCTCACCGCACACCACCTCACCACACACCACTATCAACTCTATTTATCACGTGTGATCAGGACCGGATTACCCACTAGGCTACGTTTGCTACTGCCTAGGGCCTCGTGCTTAATGGGGTCTCGCGTTTTAAGCCAAAGAATATTTTAACGGTTTCTTCTAGGCTATGTAACGCAACGAAGAGACAAACCCGGTGCAATCGTCACTACAGTAATAAAGCCGCCTTGATTCGTGTCCATTTGCAGTCCAAGAGAAGAATATTTTTGAAAAGTTACCACTGTAACTAAAAAATCTCTTCTCTAGGCCTGCAAATGGACATTGGCTATACAAAGACGTCATTGGCCCTCTAATACCACTTTGATGGTCAAAAGAATTCTACAGTGGTGCTGATGAAATTAAATGAATGCCCATTTGCTGGACGACAGAATGCTATTTTCGTATATTTCACTGGTAACTTTGACAAAAATTGTCTTCTCGTGGTCTCAAAAATTATAATTCTCTTGAAAAGTCTTGACCAATTAATAATTAATAATATTATGTTAAATAAACCTCGGCTTGTATGCCAGAGCATCTAGATTTACCAGTCGAACACTTAGGGCTCCATCCTAGGGCCTCACTCCAGCTTAAGCCGGCACTGCGTGTGATGCATTCTTTCAAAATAATGTGATCTGAAGACTGAAACTTCTCTAAAATGTTAATGTATACCAAAACAACTGTTAGTCTTAGACCGTGTTCGCACTGGAGTGTTAATCAGGAATAACGCCATACCTCAGCATGGCGTTCTTCCTGATTACATCTCTAGTGAGAAAACGGCCTTAGTTCCCACCCCCTTCTGCACGACCCAAGTTTGGATAAGTGCTTCCTGATCACAAGCTCCCATGACAGAATCACCATGACATCTATATGCCAATGGTCAGATTCAGTGTGATAAAGACAAAACGTAGTTTTTCTTCAACAATCACATTTTGTGCTAAACTCAACTTAAGGGTCATATCTCATGCTTCATTTGTGACATTACATCCACACTGCGACACTTGCCTCCGTATAATATAAGGTCTGTGTAATACGGCATGGATGGTTAGAAAAAATAGTCTTTGTCAATATTATACGGATAGATCCCTGATTAGCTTGAACGTTTCAATTAAATCTCCTCGAAACTGTCTATCTTTCATTGTAGTGACATTAAATATAAGACGTCTATATTTCAGTGACATTAGATTTAGAGTTTCAAGTCTTTCTGGGTAGCTATACTCTTTGATTTGCGGCACGAGTTTTACTGCTCGTCGTTGAACTCTTGCTGAATAGTTGCAAGTTCCTTTTCAAACTTGGCGACCATACCGAGTTGCAGTATTCGAGAATAGGTCTCACTAGAGACGTGTACAGGAGAGTGAAAGTAGATGGGTCAATGTTGGTAAAGATTCTCTTGATTAGTCCTCTTGCGGTGGTCGCCTTGGATATGATCATACCTACATATAAAGGCATATTTATCAAAACAGAGGTTCTGTCAATATGCACTCCAATGTCTTTTTATACCTCTGATCTTGCAGTTAGTTTGAAGATTAATCCTCTCAAAATGTAGGGCATACGTTTTATCGGTGTTGAAAGATAGTTGCCATGTCTGCGATCACTTACATAGTTTGTCTATGTTGTCTTGAATCTTACTGGGAGCTCGGTCGACATATAACTTTGTGTCGTCTGCAAATATTTTATAGTGGCAGGTTAGTCTGTCTTGTAGGTAATTTACATGTCAGGTCAAAGGTTCATATGACGGGGTCATTAAGTAGATCACTAAATAGGAGGCCTACACATTTTTAGGCATAAATCGGAAACGCGCGTGGGTAGAATCACCAAATTTAGCACATCGATCCATATTTCAGGCGGCTATAAGTTTCAGGACAAAGCCTCAAATATCTAGGTCACGGGGTCACAAAGTGCCTACCGGAATGGGCACTTTTTGGCATAGCTCTGGAATGCAAGAAGGTAAAATCAGCAAATTTAGCACACGGCTTCATATTGTGAGAGTGTATGATTGCCTTGAGTTTGAAGTCAACTGATCAACTATCTAGGTCACGGGGTCACTAAGTGCATTGCGAAGACAGCGGAAAAGCGCGAATCAACAAACCCTTGAGTTCATTCTAGTTATACCATTAACTAGACGTGTAACGTTTTGTACATTCAATTACACAGGTATTTGAAGACCTTGTATTCAGCATTTCAGCACAAAGTGTACGTTACCCAGCAAGAACCCGAGGTATATCCACGGGAAAGGCGTGAACAACTCATATCTACAATTACAGGTACGTTAATCTGCCACAGAAGCAACATTTCAAACATCTTCATGATAGATTTAAATGTCATATCCCATTTTTAGCTATGCCCCGCCCATCTCTAGCTAAGCTCCACCCACACCACGTTCGTGTTGGGATCGATCGATCCCTGAACTCCCTGACGATCAATTTCCATAAAACTATACAGGTAAGTTGTTGAATATTTTGAAACTAATTGGAATGGGTGCTGTTGCCGCCCAGCCCAGTCAAATTATTTTCAAAATATTCAACAACATGTTTAGTAAATAGTAAAGACATACAATTCATACACCCTCGCGGACTAGTAAGCGTTTAAGACGGACTAAATCGTGTCATTCATTACCTAATGATTATGGCGTTATCCTACACGACACGTAGTTGATTGTGACGTCATATGACGTATGGCTAAACTGGAAAGGCCGCTTGTCCATTAGCAGGTCAATAAGACCATTTAATAAGTGTACATTTGACCTGACTGGCTTGATACCCGAGCCAGTCAATCTAATGATAAAATTTCAAAAATAGTCTTCTCTTGGTCCGCAAATGGACACTGACAAACAGACATCCCAACTCATGAAATCAAGTTAAAACCATGGGATACGGGGCATAAAGGTGCAGCCCCTCCCTCACACATCGTATGCATAATGCCATTTCTCAAGTCATTGTACTCATGTAGGAATACCATGTTTCGCATCGTTTTGGTGCTAAACAATGGACCTTTCCAGTGTTAGCTATGCCTCGCCCATCTTGAGCTAAGCTCCATACACAGTTCGCATGTGTTTGGATCGATCGATCCCTGAACTCCCTGACTATCAATTTCCAGAAAACGATACACGTAAGTTGTTGAATAGTTTGAAACTAATTTGACTGAGTGCCGTTGCTGCTTAGACGTTTAGTCCATCTTCAATTATGCGTTCGTGACGTACTTATCTACATCATTAATGATTATGACGTCACCCTACACATCACGTAGTTGATTATGACGTCATATGATGGATGGATAAACCGGAAAGGTCAATTATAGATGTCAAAGTTGGCTACTGTAGAGGTAGGTTAGGCTATTTTGTATCGCTTTTTTAAGTTGTGCGCATGCTGATGTCGATGCCAAACAATACGTATCTACAAACGTGTTTCAAATGCAACTGTTAAATTGATATGGGTGCTAAATTTAAGGTTTATTAAGGCATAATGTCACAAAATAAAATATGCATATGTCCTATTCATTATAAAATCGCGGGAAATGTGAAAAATGAAGTAGATGCTATTGGAGAAAGCGGGACATCACCTTTTGGAGCAAAATGGGACAGTGTCCCAATATTCACCAATCGAAATTGCCAAATATTACCCCTGTATAATGCTGCTGCTGTTGCTGCTGCTGCTGCTACTACTACTACTACTTTTTTTCTTTTTTTTTGAAAATCCGACGCTGACGCAGTCGGATACACTTCCCGGAGGAACTCCTTTAAAAAGGCTTGCAAACCCCCATAAAAAATCGGTTGAAATAGCAGGCTTTATTAATAGAATAACAATACAAACCTAACATGTCAAAACAGTGCAAGCTAAAATACTCTATTATCATATACTACTACTACTACTACTACTACTACTACTACTACTACTACTACTACTACTACTACTACTACCCTCGACCCGTACGAGGAAGAGGGTAGTTCATTCGTGCCGCTGCGTCCATGCGACGGCGCGTTGGCCTACGCGCTTATCGCCGAAACTACTGGTTCACTTCAAATGGCTCGCATTTTAACACCAAAAAACCCCGTTGTGACCGAACACTATAATTGAGGAACCCAATCTGTCACTCAAGTATATGACACCATAATAAAGTATGTCACGCGTAGGCTGACGTCACAATGAAAATACGTAAAGTCCGTTGTGAATTTGTCCGCCAGTTGTACGAATTGGATATTTTTACTAATTAATAAACATACTTTTGAATATTTTGAAGCTAATTTGACTGGGCGCGGTTGCTGCCAGCCGCTGACTCAGTCAGATGAGTTTCGAAATACTCAACATCTTACCTGTATAGTTTTCTATAAATTGAGTTCAGCGTTCGATTGATCCAAACACAGGCAAAGCGTGGGCGGGGCTTAGCTAGAGATAGGCGTGGCATAGCGAAATGCGGATTCCCCATTCGATAACTGTGACCATGATTTGCAGAGGACACCGGATATATATTTTTAATGGGACAACAAACGAGAGGGTGCGAGTTTGTAATCTCTAATTAAAGTTGTAATTGTTATTTTTAGATGTGTGTCTAATGCACGAAGACACACTTAGACTGAAGGAAGAATCTGATAACATACTTAATACAGGTAACAATTAGTGAAAACTATTAGAAATCTGACACAGCGCAATAGCATAGTCTAACCTGCTATAAAGGTCGCTTCTAATATGGTAAATCTCGTCTCCATATAAATGACGTACACTCATTAGGCATGCACCAATATCAAGAAACTGTATTTGACATTCCATATTAAGGACACATACAGGACACCTGTGTATAAAGGACACTTTTACACGGTCCCTACGATGGTCTTTTATAGAGAAATTATACAGTAAAGTGGACCTATTTGGTATTAATGTTTCACACACGCCCTCACGCGCGCACGCACACACATACTCGTGGGTACCTTGCATAGTCTACCGATCAGCAAAATGTCCGTATTCATAATGATTTACTTTATTTATTTCATATTTTTTATCATCAGCTAAATGTCAGCTAGACACGCTACAGAAATCCATATCTGATTACTATGGTTATGCTAAGCTTCCTGTTGCCTCTAGAAAAACAACAAGGGTACATAGAGGTGACAAGCTAAGCGCCGGACATGCACGTGTCAGATGTCCACTCAGAGAAATCAACAGATAAACACAATATTATTGAAACTGAATGCGTGGCACTCTTATTATATTTATTGTTATGCTGATCCGGTAAGGTGAAGACGGTATTGCATTCGGCTCTGCCTGCCTGCCTGCCTGCCTGCCTGCCTGCCAGCCAGCCTGCCTGCTTGCCTGCCTGCCTGCCTGCTAAGTCCTATTGTGAATAAAGTATCTATCTGTATTCCAGTATAAAGGGCGTACACTCATTAGCATGCACCAATATCAAGAAACTGTGTTTGACATTCCATATCAAAAGACACATGTTTATAAAAATCAATTTTACATGGTCCCCACGATGATCTTTATATAGAAAATTGAAATTCAAGAAAAGTGTGTTACCATACATATAACTTCCCTTCTTTGGTCATGGCCCGCTAAAAATTCTTTAAAATGTCGGGAAAACCGACATTTTAAAAAATGTGTCAGAAACTGGAGGGTGAGGTTCTGCAATCTCTGATTGCCCATGTTCAGCCCTTTCATGGCAAAGCCTGTCAAAAATGGCCTCTGCAGTGGTTTTGAGGAATGTCCATTTATAGGCCAGGAGAAGACTATTTTGGAAAATGTATAACTGGAATGACTGGCTCGATACCCGAGTCATTCATTCCAGTGATAAATTTTCAAAAATACTCTTCTCGTACCCTGCAAATTGGCATTCAATAAGTAAATATTTAGTTTTTTGGGAGAAATTTAGCCATTAAATTATAAAAATTGACGTTAGCGGGCTAAAGGCCGAGTTTGTTTAAATTGGTATAGCCTTCTAGCGGGGAAGAAAGTAACGCTTTCGCACCGCACGGTATACGTTACCGTAGCTCAGAGCGTTAACAATAACAGCGGATATATACGCATGGGGAGAGAGGAAGGGAGAGGGGTGGAGAAGAATGGATGGGGGGGGATAGAGAGAGGGAGAGAGAGAGAGAGCGACAGAGGATACGGACAACGGAAGGGAGAGGGGAGGGAGGGAGGGGAGGATCATCTGAGTAAGAGAGTGAGGGGAGAGGGGGAAGAGAGATGGAAGGAGACAGCGGGAGAGAGATATGGGAGGGGGAGGGAGATGGAGAGAGAAAGAGGAAAAGAGAGAATGAGGGAGAGAGAAAGGGAGAGTGGGAGGGAGAGGGAGGGAGAGAGAGGGAGAAGGGGGTGGGAGAGGGAGGGAGTGGGAGGGGGAGGAGAGTGGGAGATATTGGGAGTGAGGGAGGGAGGGATGGAGAGAAAGATGAGAGAGAAAGGTGGAGAGAGAAAGAGGGGACGGAGGGGGAAAGGAGGGAGAGGGAGGGGTGGGGGAAGAAGGGAAGGGGACGGGAGGGAGGGGATGGGGAGGGAGAGAGGTTTTCACCAAAGTTGGCCTGTGTGTTGCCCTTGAGATTGGGTAAACTATGTGAAAGTCATCATATGCTCTACAACTTTGATGCCAATGCTTTTTCAGTACTTAATTACTATCCGGGAAATTGTTATTCCTGACGTTAGAGGCTTGAGACATGCTATCAGATGTTCTTTTATTGTATCATTGTATTATTGAGGGTCTGAAGAACTGGGCCCTACCGCGGCAGTCCCACATGAACACCTGCCTTCCCACCCACATGTCTGCCCACCCGCCTGCCTGCACATATGTCCTTCCAAAACTTGCCCAGAACTGGCAAGCCCACTAGCCTGCCCATCCAGAACATGCTCGCACGAACGCCTGCCCACCAAGGATTTTAACATAGCCATCCAGAACCCACCAGCCCACCCACTCGTCTGTCCGGCCTCCTACCCATCTGTCTGGCTGTCCCCCCCCCCCCCCCCAGAACCAGCCCGCCCGCCTACACACTACCAAAGAGCATGCCCAGAGCTCGCCAGCCCGCCCACAGAGCATCCGTTCAGAACTCGCCTACCCATCTACTTGCCTGCCTGCTCGCCACTGCCATCCACTCCCACCAGCCACACCCCACCCACCCACCAGGAACTTATGCGTCCTCCCGCCCGCAAATCCATCCAGCCAGAACCCACCCGCCCAGAACCCAAGCGCCCTCCCGCCTACAAGCCCACCCATCCATCCATCCGCCCACCCACCCATCCAACTACCTACCTACCGCCACCCACCTACCCAGCCATTCAGCCGTCTCTCTCTCTCTCTCTCTCTCTCTCTCTCCACCTGACCACTCACACACCTTCCCGCGAAACATAAGCCGCATGGGTGTTCCAATATTTAAATGTTTCATCCTATCTACTTTTCATGAGGAGAAAATGGATAATGTCCCGAATTAATTCTTCACCGCTCCCCTGGAATTGCCTTACTAGGCCCAGTCTTTCAGTGCAAGACTTGCTTGCCACATTGACATTCATCTGCTGTAGTATAAATGCTTCTTTGCGTAACTATAGTCCATTCAATGATCTCACATAGTGATTCCCACTAAAGATGGATTCGATAACATTATAGATATGGAACTCTATGAGGATGTTTTCTGCGCCGCTCCACTTCAAATACTTCCAATAGGTACCAGTGCCACCTTTGTCATATGGTCAATAACTAGGTTAGACCACGTGCAAAGAATAATGTTCTAAATGCCCTCAGGCCAGATCAACTGTATTTCTCTGGCAATACTGTGCACACATTCATCATAGGGTACTAGTATTTTTGGTTGATCTAGTTACACTGGGATATATCCTGCAGGTTTTTCATTTCCGTGTTGATCTTGGTACCCTAAGATCTCCTGCATGTTTCATGGCTGTGTACACTGTATGATATTTCATGATTGGGTATGGCAGAACACTAAAAATTATACTCGCGTGAGAGGAATGTCCTCAACAGTACGGACAGAGATGATCACACTCCATATTGGCATGGTTTGTGCATGCGGTCTTGCATTCAAATAGTCCGACTCACAATGGTGTACTCTTATCAACAACCAGACTATATCCTTCGACCAAATGTCATTCAAAAGAGCATCATTCACAGAATGAGGGGAGGTAATAACATTGTATTCATGGCGCACCTTCAGAATTTTTAAGGTTTAAAGAACTGCTTCAAATGTTGACATTTTAACTTGGTATTGAATGTTTCTGAAGCCCAGATCCAACGGGTTTCAGAAGGTTTTGGCTCAATGGCTGTATGATCTACATCTTCTTGAAACAAAACTGTCACTGTGTCACATGACTACTCCTATTTCAGATAGGTTGGCCTCGTTATGATCGAAGTTGTCAACAATATGCATGGTAAAACTCCCTATGTCAAAGCGGTGTGAAAATGGAACTTGCTACAGGGAATAATGACATATCATTGTTATGGCGCATAAGGTCATCTATAGCACATAGACGAGCTTTCCATCAACGCGGTTTTGTTAATGGTCTACCCATATGGCACATTAACAATTTTAGCCGCGCAGGTAAAGTGCTCGCAAAACCACATACATGGAAATGTGCATACAACATAGGGAAGTGTGCCGGTATCAAAACTAGGTCAGTCCATCCATCTCTTCATCTGTATGTCTATTGACCCTCTACACGTTGGTTTGGACCATAGCTTCAAGACTTATATGTATGATCATGAAACTTGCTGTGTCCATACAGCTTAGAGAGAAACCTACTAATTTCCAGTATTTTTATCATTTCCTTCACTATTCCTACAATAGGGTAAAATCCTCCGATATTTCTTTGTGCATTATCCCTCTGAACGCAGAAAACGAAACGCTACGCTTCTCAGAACATCCCATTTCAACATCTTCATTGGGGAATGACCCTCCACTATGGAGAGGACGTCTCACAGACCCCTCCCTATATTGGACCCACCCTATGCCGTGTACAATGTGCCCCTATACACATCATAAATAGTAAGCTAAATTTGGACTTAGGTGTAATTAGAAAATGCTTAAAATTGTAATGTAT
This sequence comes from Chaetoderma sp. LZ-2023a, assembly GCA_034401795.1. Lineage (NCBI taxonomy): Eukaryota > Metazoa > Mollusca > Caudofoveata > Chaetodermatida > Chaetodermatidae > Chaetoderma > Chaetoderma sp. LZ-2023a. The sequence continues at coordinate 40,658,154 of CM067365.1, forward strand.
AATTAATCCTAGTACTTAGTTAAATAAATTTAAGAAGACGTTGGAAGCTTATTTCGGGGATCAATCATGTCATACACAATTTCATAATGGCAAGTACACCTGTTGGTCGAATTCGCTTTTCATAATTTAAAAACAATTTCACAAATTTTTTAAAATCTTATTCATATCAAATAAATCTGATATAAATCACAAAAATACGATTTTGTAAAAAAAAAAATACAAAATTGAAAGAAATCATGCAGTGGTGCTCTAGCTACTAAGAAGTTCCTGAAACTGAATTATCAGGTAGCCATTCTCCGCTTACACGTGTTACTAATTCACCTTTCTAGAGTATCCATCCATAATCTGACTTCGTATGACGTCATAATCAGCTCAGCGCGTGTATGATGACGTCACAATCATTACGTCACAAAGGGTTCCGTATAGACGGTCATCAAATCTCAAACAGTCCGACACGTTGTTTGAATTGTATGGCTTTATAATTCTTTGCTATTTAATAAACATGCTGTTGAATATTTTGAAACTAATTTGACTGGGCGCTGATGCTTCCTTAGGCAGCAACAGCACCAAGTCAAATTAGTTTCAAAATATTCAACAGCTTACCTGTGTATTTTTTTGGAAATTGATAGTCATGGTATTCAGAGATCTATCGATCGATCCCAACACCAGCGAGACGTGGGTGGGGCATAGCTAAAACCGGGAAAAGTCCATTTCCGCACAGACAATCAATTTAACAAACACTAAGATTTAGAATTTGTGAAGTACAAATTACTACAAGCTTGCACAGCACATGTTAAAACTCAGCGCTTGCATTGGCTTTAAGACAAGGTTCCACTCAAATGTCAATGTTTGAGAAGTGTTCAATATTCCTACATCACAATATGTAAATATTCTAACTGAGCATTATATAAATAAATGTTTTCTGTAATTTTCAATTATTGTTATTGTTGCTCTTTCTATTACAATTAATTTCAGTCACCCAACAAAAACACTTCTATAAATATTTTATTTATAGTCAGTATACCATGTATTGATACATACGCCGTTTTATCGGACACAAACCATTGATAGACAGACAGTTATTATTGTATACCAACCAACCCTGCACACAGTTTTACAAATATACTTAGAGAATAGTATAGGTATAGAATAGGCTTGTTATCCTCATTGACTTCTTCTTCTTGTCGTTCGCTGATCATACCGCCAATCCTGTAAATGACTATCGACATGATCATAAGCGTTAAGTGCGTGGATCCATGGTTTATTAGAGTGCGCCGTGCGGCCTGGAACCTCCGTCTTCAGCACTCAAGGTTTCTGTCAGGGTTACCTCACCCTTACCTCCTTTAGTCGCCTCTTACGACACGCAGATGATACGGAAGGTGTATTCTAAGCCCCACCTACAGGGCAAGTCCTCATTGACTAAATATAAAATAACCACCTATGTTAGCCAAGTTTTATACGTTTTGGTTCTGAACTTATAATAAAGTGGAACCAAGTTTTTCTCTTTGATGCATTGCATCAATATGTGCGGGTGGCCTTAGCCCACTAACGTTATAAGGACCTGGTGGTCAGAGGCAGTCATTTCAGTGGTGAATTCTCAAAAATAAACTTTTCTTTGGCTTGCAAATAGATATCGACTAAGTACCTGTTTAGATTTTCTTGACTAGCTTTGATTATTTTATTTAGTTCTTCCATGGTGAAGCCGGCCAAAACTGGCCTATGCAGTGGTGTTAAGAAATGTCTATTTTCAGGTCAAGATATTACTTTTCTTGATAACCGAGCCAGTCATTCAAGTGGTAAAATTGTCAAAAATGGTGTTCTCTTGGCTTGCAAATGGACAAGAAATGTTTGAAATTTTAACCAAATTTAACTACTAAGTTCATGTAACTTCCATGCTTACAAACTCTATCAGTACTCTGATAAAGCGGCTCACTGGAGCTGCACTGGGCCATTAGCGAGTCGCATTGCCCACTACCCAGCTGTAGCTTTTCCCAGCATACATGTACCTAGTATAGTCTGCTGCGGCAATAAAAGGTAATCCATTACATTATCTCTCATAGTCTAGTATATCTAGTTAATGAATCAATAGCTCTAAATATCCGATCTGGTCAGGTTTGCTGAAGTATCTGACGCCATAATCAATCTCTCTTTCTAGTTTTAGTGATGCCCCTCCCACCTCTAGCCCCACTCACACTTCACGCGTGTTGGGATCGATCTATCCCTGAACTGCCTGGCTATCAATCTCCAGAAAACTATACAAATAAGCTGTTGAATATTTGGAAACTAATTTGATTGGGTGCTCTTGCTGCCTATGGCAGCAACATCGTTCATTCAAGTTAGTTTCCAAATATTCAACAACATGTTTATTAAATAGTAAAGAAATACAATTTGTACCACAACGCATAGTCAGTCTTCGATTAAGCTTTCGTGACATACTTATCTACGTCATTCACGATGCCATTGACAACGACGTCAGCATACACATCGCGTAGTTGATTATGACGTCATATGATAGATGGATAAACTGGAAAGGTCGTGGCGTCTGTGATGACGTCATAATCAATTACAACATGAATGACTCGATTTAGTGCGTCTTAAACGCTTAATAATCCGACAAGTTGAACGAATTGTATATCTTTGCTATTTAATAAACATGATGTTGAATATTTTGAAACTAATTTTACTGGGCGCTGTTGCTGCCATAATCAGCAACAGCACCTAGTCAAATTAGTTTCAAAACATTCAACAGCTTTGCTGAATAGTTGTCTGGAAATTAATAGTCAGGTATTCAGGGATTGATCGACCCTAACACGAGCGTGGTGCGGGTGAAGCGTAGTTAGATATGGGCGGAGCATAGCCAAAACTGGATTCTTCCATTATGTGGCGTGACGTATTTATCTACGTCATGCATGACGTCACTGATTATGGCGTCATCCTGCACGTCGTGTAGTTTATTATGACGCCACGTCATGTATGGATAAACTGGAAAGATTCATTGGCTAATAAATAATAAACAGATATTGTCAAAAAGAACAGCTGCCAAATTTGGTGTTAGTCCTTCAACAAATTGCAAAACGTGATACGATTCAGGAATCCATCCCCCCCACCCAATTATATGACGTCATAGTCAACTACGCGACGTGTATTCTGACGTCATAATCATGACGTCACGAATGATTCTATTACGCCAGTCTTTAACGCTTAATAGTCCGACACTTTGTACGACGTGTATGTTTTGCAATTTAATAAACATTCTGTATTCTGTTGAATATTTTGAAATTAATTTGACTGGGCGCTGTTGCTGCCATAGAAAGCAACAGCACCCAGTCAAATTAATTTCAAAATATTTAACAGTCTACCTGTAGAGTTTTCTGGAAATTGATAGTCAGGGAGTTCAGAGATCGATCGATCCCAGCACTAGCGAGCTGTTGGTGGAGTTTAGCTCGAGATGGGCGGGGCATAGCTAAAACTGGAAAGGTCCATTGTTGACAGAGGACGGACACAACGCAGACACCAATGTGACCTACAGCAATCACCCTAACCATTTTAGACCTATTCGACAAAGACCTTGTCCTGAGCGATACGTTCCAGCGACTACGCGATTCATACCAAAATATACATCATAGTTTATAGGTCCTTGTCGATCTGGTTGTCCTTTGAGCGCGAACAACGTTTTATCTCGCACAAAATCAAAACTCCCTTCATGGTTGTTCCAGATAACTTGCTGGTCTGTTATTATCAAGGTGACTCGGTCTAGGATGAAGTCTGTGGCGCTGTATATGATCTTTTTCAGCGGGTCCTGGGCTTTGTCACTGCTGATTACACTGAAGGACCGGTCTTTACCCTGTATCTCACAATCGTTCTCTTGTCGGTGGCCATCGCCAGCTGAAAATAAAACAATATTGGGCCTAATTAATTAGCATATTTAATTAATTATACTCAAGTGAAAGGGGAGGTGTATAATAATCAGTCTGTGTTTCCGTCCAGCCATCTGCTTGTGTAGCCTATGACCGTCCGTGATTATTTTCCGGTTTCTATTATCTATAATTAGCATACACTTGTGAACAGTCACCAAAGCGAGTTGACGTCCCTTCCGTTAATTTGCCACTCAAAATCGAATTTTATTCAGTATTCAGAAACCTAAGGAGATAATTACACACAGTATGTGATACTAAGGTTTTCAAAATGAATTGCCTCCCTTATATTAACTACTACACACCCGCCCAAAAATTAAAGTTCGCGTGTCCTAATATTAACTAGAGAAACATATGCACGGGATATGACTACTTGTAATTTATGTGCAATTTACCCAGCGTGCAGTGTTCCGACTCCATGTTTGTTGCAACTATTGTATGCCATATTAGTTGAGTATATAGTGTGTATTGGCTGGAATTTCTCAAACAAAACACCCCGGTCTGCACGTGCAACTGGTAATTCATTAGCCAGTTCTTGTTGCGAAAGCGCTTAAGATTCACGGCAATAGCTGGGTGGATTGAGGTGGGGGTGGGGGGGCATTAGCTAAAACTGGAAAGGCCCATTCTATGGACACCAAACAAATGGACCTTTCATCTGACGTCATAATCAACTACGTGACGTGTAGGATGAGTTCATAATTAATTATGGCATGAATGACCCAATTTAGTCAGTCTTTGGTTTAAACGTGATTTATTTTGTTCAGATGGAAGCACGATAAGACTTAGAGTCTTATGCCCGTGTCTCCCATACACATACAGATTATTCAAAACTTTTTTACAACAAAATGGCGGCAAATCATAATAGTTTAATTAATTGTAGTCTATTGGTGTGCATAAGTGTGTGGATGTTGAGAGTGAGGTGGGGGAGAGTAGGAAGAAAGACCGAGATAGAGAGAGAGAGGAGGAAAGGGGTGAGAGAGGGTGAGAGATAGAGAGAGCGAGGAATAAGATCAAATGGAAGAATAGCAGAGGTGAGCTCTAGGTGCTGCCTTCGCCCCGACCTGTACGTGTTGGGCTGCTGTCCATTTACCCCTTAAACTATAAGTTCGCGAACGGGAAGCTACGGAAAGCGGTTGGTGTTAATTATGTATTGACATACCGTATTACAGATCAGTTTATTCATTTCCAAGTTGGCAGTGTAAGTCCGTATAGAAACTGGTTGACCGTAAGATTAGCAAGAGAAATATCGTTCAAGGCAAGCTGATTTTGGAAAACGACTCTTTGCTCGTTAAAAAGGGCACAATGTAAGAGGTAGTGGTTTGTAGATTCATCATTGTGCCCACAAGAACAACTAGCAAATTCCGACAGAAAGTTGTCAAATAGATGTCGGTTTAAAGAACTACAACCATTTCGGAGCCTGCATAGCATTGACGTCCAGTCTGTAGTCTCAAAACTCCTCCACCAAATTTCAGGGTATGGGTGCATCCTTGGCTAAATCTGTGAGGTGCATCAAAGGAGTTGTGCCTTTCATTGTTAGCGCGAGATTGCAGTGGAATTTAGTTCAGCGGTGTCAGTGGGGCGGTGTGAGTGTGCGCTCGTTCCTGCGTGTGTGCGTGCGTGAGTGAGTGCGTGCGTGAGTGCGTGTGCGTGTCATTTGCAGTGCACTGCATCACTAAGATTATGGGTTTCCTATCAGAATCAATAATAAAATAATCAATAGCATACTGAGACGCCCATTACTTCTTAGGCTATTTCAGTTTGATAAACACTAGCACATGTCACCACTAGGGCATATTTGCGATTAGTAGTCACACGGGTAAACTTGACCCGGGCAAATAGACATGTACACACATGATATCTCTATATCTAAAATAAGAACTTAGTTCAATAACATTTTATTTTATAACACGTCTCTAGCATGCGTATGCGTGTATAGGAACCAAGGGTGCGTGCGTTCGGAAGTATGTGTTGGTTGGCGGGAGAGTGGGTGGTGTGGGTGGGTGGGGGTGGCCCGCCTCCCCCCCCCCCCCACCACCGCGTGATATCCGTTATGTGGCTATAGACACAGTTAGAAAGTAAAAAAAAATGCGGCGAATGCTGTTTATTTACTCAAAACGCAGGAAATTGCTTATGAGAGCTTCTAATTTTCTTTGCTGGGACGGAAGTGAACGAGTCCAAACCCGCGCAACACTCTAAACGATACACGTCAATCCCCTTTTATCAGTGGGATCTCCCAACCTTCTTAAGAAGCGTTTTTATGCAATTTCATTAGTTGACTATGTTGGTAGACACGAATTAATTTACTAATGAAGCAGGCGGGTGTAAACACATCAGAAGGGAACAAAATGATCGGAATGTGCCCAAATGGAGGACAGTAGCCTAGTTGGAAGAGTGAAAATGAGTAGACTATAGGCTATATGCTGATCCATGTGTAATTATATCTATCAGCATTATCGTTAGATACGCACCCATGGGGCAGGGCAGTGACTAGCTTTATTAAATAGTTACTGAGATTATGATATTTACTCTAGCAACCTTTGTTGACAGCACACCTTATTACCCAAACCTGCCTAAAGCAGGCACCTGAATGGTACCAAAATTAACCTAGTCATTAGAGACAGATGGTGACTTAACAGTGGCGGATCCGAGAGGTGGGACGGGTGGGGGGGGGACCGATCGGGGGCACGTGCCCCCCCCACCCCCACCGGCAGGGCTGTCAATTTATTTTTACTTACCTGCTGGTGGCGAAGTGAGCCCATTTTCAAGAGCTAACCCCTTGAAATTGTGGGTGCCCCCCCCCCCCCCTACCACCCATACCCCCCCCACCCCCGGCAAATGACCTCCTGGATCCGCCCCTGCTTAATACATACTAGCTGCGATAGACAATGACTTATAGGGCCAGTAGATCGTGGCTCTTTAAAAACAAGTGCTATCTTTTGGCCCCATTGTCTAGCCGATGTCAGATGACTTCTGGAGCAGGCTTGACCGGATTAGTCATTATAACGACATAATTCTATGCGAGATACTCAGATTAACTCTCTGCACGCTGCAAGCCGCCATACAATAACTTCAATGGGCAATAACTCTGGATACGCTGAATATTTACTCAAAGACACCAATAACTTTCATTCAAAAAGTTTTTAAAATATTCAGCGTATCCAGAGTTATTGCCCATTGAAGTTATTTTATTGTATGGCGGCTTGCATCGGGTAGAGAGTTAATCTGAGTATTAAACCGCATGGAAAATGTAGTCTGCGGAAATTCAGCGGACAGACTCTCTAGCTCTCTGAACTATCGTCCTATATCTGGTCTAACCGTCTTAGCTAGGCCTATCTGTAAGCTGATAGGTTATACACACACATCATCGTCATCATCAGCTGATCAATATTTGCTGTTGTTATTATTAGTTATTACACGCCCCTTTATCTCGACATGATACCAGTCTGAAATTGACTCGCGGATTACACATGACGAGTGTTTTCGTTTTCGTCGTTTCCTTGTTCAATGTTGATTTAATATCATGTTGATATCCATCGTACTAACATACACCCACTCACATCCCTCCGCTGTATGTGTGGTAGGGGAGCAGAGCGGGAGGGCGAGACCGTGCGATAGGATGCTGGTTGATAGAGATCGGGTCCAGGTTAAAAATTCGTAAATTGTTTATTAGCCTAATTCAGTGTAGGCCTACCACCAGTGATAGCCTAGGTTCGTCTTTCAATTTTAAGCCAGGTACTACGACAACGACGACCTCCCCCCCCCCACCCACCCCCACCCAGCGACTACCATACGTCGTCGGTGACGACGACGACGATCGATAATTATTACTCAACCATGGCAGCACTTACACCATCCGTCGTTATAAAGAGAGTCGCCAATGTTGAATAGCCATCCTTCTGGCCGCCCAAACCACATATCTATCAGGACTTTAGAATGGCCACCTGCAATCAGGGAATCGTTGAATCTGATCCTAGCCATGCCCTGGGATGAGCACGACCCTGTACGTTCAGGTGGAACCAGCCAGGATAATGCTACGTGTTCTCCTGTAACCGTGCCATCTGAAAGGTCAACTCGTACGTCGTAGTTCTTGTTATCTGTGGAGCAATTAATTGTATTTAAAAAAAATAAAATTATTTATTTTGATAAACATGTTAAGAACCATGGTGTTGATTTGAGAACATATTGCATTGCTAAAAACTGCTGGGCTAGTGAGTGTTGTCAGAAATGGGAGACATGCGACTTACAGGGAGACATACAACCGTGTAGGATTTACGAGTCACACTGGAGGAATCCAGCTTCTGCTATCCCCCGCCAATCTCCAGTTAAACTCCACAGACGCTAGAATAGCTCGATCCATGCATTTCCTGAATATCAAATTCTAAAAAACTATATAGGTAAGCCGTCCGCCCCTCCTATCCTTTCTGGCACCCTTAGAAGTGACTGAATACGTTTCTGGATAATGGATGCATCCGATCTGTCATTCAAGTATATAACGGCATAATCAATTACGTCACATGTAGACTTACGTCATAATCGATAGGCGTGAAGGACGTAAATAGGGCATTCATGAACACTTAATAGTGGCCCAAGTCTACGAATTGTATGTCCTTACTATTTAATAAACATTCTGTTGAATAATTTGAAACTAATTTGACTGGTCGCTGTTGCTGCCATAGCCAGCAACAGTACCCGGTGAAATTAGTTTCAAAATATCCAACACCTTAGGCATACCTGTATACTTGATTCTGGAAAGTCAGAGTTCAAAGTATATAAATCGATCTAAACACACTCAACGCATGGTCGGAGCTTAGCTAGAGATAGGCGGGGCATGGCTAAAAGTAGTTTAATCAATTGTCTAACTCGCAACAGTTATTTACGGAAACCAGAAACAGGTCCGCGATGTGATGAAATGGGTTGTGTTAGTGTTCACATTCCTTTCCAGTCAGTCTCAGCCTCCCAGGAAGTACGAACTTTGGACATGCCACGTAGAGTCCCATATAACATGTAGACGTTGGGCTAACGTTGGCAACAGATTGGCAGATCGCAGTTGGCATTACAATGTTGGCCCAACGTTAGTCCAATGTTGGCTGTATCACTTGTTTGGCCAATGTTGAGCCAACATTGGGCCAGCATAGAAAATTTCACAGTAAATCAAACAAAATCAACATAATATTCACCGTTTAATTTTTAAATTGTTAATCTATGCTTTCTGGTGGGATACTTTAAATATCTTCATAGATTTATGCCCTTGGTCCAACGTTGGGCCAATGAGCAAAATTACGTTGGCCCAACGTAATGTTAAACGTTGGGCCAACGTTTGCTTGGTATCAGGGATTATTAAGGGTTCGAACCGAATCCAAACCATTATAGATGATTTAACAAGATGCCCAGCGATTCACAGGAAAATGCCCAATTTAGTCCATCTGTCATATGGAATTGGACGGTTTACCATTAACGCAAACTACTGGGCCTATACTGTCCAATGCCGGCCAAATGCGGTCTGGTATCGGTCCATTAATAAGCATTATCAGGGTATTGTTTCCGACAGAAGCTGATGTTTATATTGGCTTACGCTACTGGCCACGTATATGTTTGTGTTGCAGTTTTAACTTACCTCGAAGAAATTGCGACTGTGATGTTTGAAAATGTATTGGATTCTTTTTCTTTCTATTATTTGTCAATGAGCGTGTCTTATTGGGCATAGCTATGTTAGTAAATGGGTTCTCTTTATTTCTTGCAGGTTTATAATTATTCTTGCCGCCATCCATCCTGTTACACGCGCATGATCTGATATCCTTGATCGCCCTCTTCAATCTTTTACAATGCCGCCCATTTGCAGCTCTACCATACCACATGTTCGTCTGAACCTCTCTCCCGACCTCGTGTTGTTTTACCAAACGATTCACCGACAAAGTCTGCTTTCTAATGAGCTGATAGAGATAAACAGACAAGTGCTTCAGATTTTCTATATTGTAATTTATGCTATTCACATTTTGCAACCATGCCTGGTTGTCCGATTTTTCTATCGTTCCTATATCGTTTGCACTAATAGGCTTTTCATTTAACAGCTGATCTTCGTTAATGGCTTCAATCATAACCTTTAAGTGATTTCTGTCCTGTCGTTTGTTGGACATATTCTCATTTGTAGATAAATCAATTTCTCTGAACATGGCAAAAAGACACGCGACTGACAAGATGAAAGAAAGAGGGCTTGTATGAGTTTGCCATAATCCAACATTTACCCGGTACATATTGATGTTTTATTTTCCACTTAAGCAATAAATCTGAAGTGAATGTACTGCACTCGGTGTCTATACTGTAGACGCCATCACATAATCTGTGAGAGTCCCTAGAATTATCAATAATTCACCAGTTCGCAGGAATATACACGAATAAACATCACTGTTAACCATTTGGCTGCGAATAACGGAAACCCCTTTACAACTGTAAAAATAATTATGCTGAATATTTTGATTCTTTTTTGTCTGAGAGCTGTTGGTGTATAGTATATGTTGGTGTACAGTAACAGATTCCAGTGAGATTGGTTTCAAAATAGAAGCAACGTGAATGATTGTGTTAAAATTGAGATATTTTGGACTTTAGAAATCGAAAGGTTTGCGAGAAAGGCATTTGTCAACAAACACATTAACTCTGTGTATCAATAAACAACAGCTGTCGGGGTTATTACAGTCATTCCTTCTTAATTCGTACACAGAGCAGGAATTATTTTACTTCATCGAATATTTGGAAAATAATTTCACCAAACTGCCAATCAAATTCTTTTCAAAATGGCTGCGAGGTATTTTGATTGGATACGTCGAATCGTTGTTGACCATGCCTCTAAATGTCTATAATATGAGCTAACGGAGGGATCCGTTCCTAGCTACGCCCCGCCCATTTATAGCTAAACTTCGCCGACTTTGGACGCGTGTTTGAATCGGTTATATCACTTTAAACCCTGCGTCTCCGGAAGCTTAATTTATAGGAAACTATATAGATAAGCTGTTGAATATTTTGAAATTAATTTTTTACTGGATCTTACCGCTTCCAGTCAAATTAGGTCCAACGTATTCAATAAAATGTTTATTAAACGGTAATTTCATCAAAGATCTATACTTCGGACACAATGTAACTTCCTTAACGGACGTACGTAATTTTCATTGTGAATTCAGCTAACAAGTGACGTATTTTGATTATGACGTTCAATGCCCAAGTGACAGATCGGATCACTCCATTGCTGCAACCATTAGACATGCATTCAGTTACAGGTAAAGGCCAGGCTACAGTGCTCAATAGGCCTTTCCAGTTTATCCATCCATCATATGACGTCATAATCAACTACGTGACGTGCAGGATGACGTCATAATCAATGACGTCATGGATGAGGTAAATAAGTACGTCACGAACGCATAATTGAAGACGGACTAAGCGTTGTTATAAATTATATGTCTTTATTATTTAATAATGATGTTGTTGAATATTTATATATAATACACGGGCGAAGCGTGGGTGGAGCTTAACTAGGGATGGGCGGAGCATAGCTAAAACTGGTAAGGGCCATACTAGTGTGAACTAAATATCGGGTTCACTGGGCAACATGGCTTCAGCAAAGGTTTTAAAAATCTCAAATAACAGATCACTATGCCTAAGACTCTCACCATTGGAATAACTAGCTCGATAGCGTTTAGATAGGGGTTGTGCCTAGATTTATAAAATATACTTCTCTGGCCTACACGTGTAAAGTCTCCATGCAAGATAAGCTGTCTTTCTTCTTTACTAATTTTAAAAGATGTGGAATATTTTTTTTCACACAGTATTTGCTTCCTGCAAGTAGACCTGAACACTGAAACTTTGTACACATCCTTCTACCATCTTTAACGATGTAGGCTTATACATCGTATGCACACTACATATTTGCGTAAGATGAAATTAAGCGAAGACACCATACAAATAATATCTATTTTTTTAAAGAAAAATCTTCACCGCTGGTTTGCATTTGTCCATAATCTTTCACTTTCGCATCTTAGAGTGATTATATACTTTGCCCGTTATATAAATACGCACGAGAGGCGTGGAAATAAAAGAAAATAACACAGCAGATCTGATGCATAGTAGTATCTTGTAGATAGATAACCAAAATCGTTAGCTAAATGGAGCCAGCATAGTAGGCGAATGATGCAACAGATTATGATAATAAGCATCGCGTTTATGTACTTCTTGGATTCATCATCATGCCTTTCCACATGCTCAACCATATGCACGGTTACCCAGCCAGTCATTCCAGTGATGCATTTTTAAAAAGTAGTCATCTCTTGTTCTGCAAATGGACAGTTCTCAAGACCACTGCAGGAATATTTTGTGCAAACTTGGGCGTTAGAGGGTTAATCGCAACATTCCGTTTTATAAGATCCAAGACTATAAATCCGGGTTTGATGGTCCCACCAAACGCTACTTCACACCAGCTAAATGTTACGTATAACGAACATTTTATATCCTTGAAATAACCCACAGTCGAACCAAATAAAACCACCACCTGCCTTTTCAAGCCAAATGAAGACGGTTCTGTAAGGCATGGTTGTCGAAAGGCCACGCATGTTAACGAACCATCACGGTGTGGCGCCAAAAGGAACATCGTGTAGCAGATCAGTTATATATTAAGAAACCACATGTCTGTATTCCGACTAAGTATTGGTTCTCTATAAAGTGGCCGTTTAAAAGAGGTGTTACTGTGTTCGTGTGCCAAGCTCTTGCACCAAATGATCGCAATATCTTCATAATTAGCTATACATATAGATTATTTTCGAATAAAAAAAGTTAGTGCGTGCATGCAAGCTGTTGCTGATTTAAAGACAGTATCATTTTCAGAAAACCAAACATTCTTTGTCATGATGCATAGCAGTATCATGTGTAGATCAGCGCTCGCAGAATGGAAGTATCCGCGTTGTCGCCCAAGTATCTGTCATCATAATCAAACACGTCACTAGTTATCTGACGTCACAGACATAATGACGTATAGCTCCACCATAAGGATCGAAAAAGTCCATCACTAGTATATGAACTGTATGTCTTTGATGAATTTACAATTTAATAAACATCCTAGATAATGCCTTAAAGCTAATTTTACTGGGAGCTGACATAGGTAACAACAGCCCCAGTCAGATTAGTTTGAAAAATCCTTAACAGCTTATCTGATTCCGACCTGCGTACAAAGTGGTCCGATCTTAACTAGAACTGGGCAGGGCATAGCTAGAAATGAGAGAGGCATCGAGAGAATTGGATTCCTCCATTATGACAGGGTTGGAGTTAAATGATTATAGTAGGATCTACTGGGTTCCATATGTATTTTGATGTCATTCGACAAACGACATCTTTTAGTAGTGTAGGTGTTTGAGAGTTGTTGTTGATCAAAACACCCATTATATTGCACCAGGATATCCTGAAAGTCGCTGATATCTAAGCAGACTTTATGAATAGCACAGTTGGAGATCGACACGAAGAGGGGAAAATACAAACACACATGAAATAACATATATGTTCTACGTATCTGACATGGTATTTAGTATTACTTCGCCATGTTGTTTAGCTGTCTCGCTGTCTCGCTGATGCACGCCACCACGCAATAATTCCAATGAGCAAACACTCTAGAATTCCTGAATATTTTGAAAATAATTTGACTGAGCGTTGTTAGTGGCTTAGCAACCAACAACTTTCACTCACATTGTTTTCCCAATATGTAGGCTACCAGGTTCAGAGAGATAACTCTTGGAATATGTCATCTGCAAAAACTCAAGTCAGACAGTTAATAAGATGACGATATTCTCGACGCACATTGGAATGAACCTTTGCATTCTTAGATATGCGCCGCCCACCTCTAGTTAAGTTCCATCCATACTTCGCCGTGTTGGGATTGATCGATCCCCGAATGGCCTAACTATCAATTTCCTGAAGACTATACAGGTAAGCTGTTGAATCTTCTGCAACTAATTTGACTGGGGTGCTGTTGCTGCCCATGGCAGCAACAGCGCCCAGTCAAATGAGTTGCAAAATATTCGACAGAATATTTATTAAATAGTAAAGACATACAATTCGTACAACAATGCAGAGTCCGTCTTCAAATAGGCGTTCATAACGATGTCATTTTACACGTCACGTAGTTGATTATGACGTCATATGATGGATGGATAAAGTGGAAAGTTTCATTGTATATCCATAAGTAGTAAGGCTCTGCAGGTGGACGCATTATACATGAGCTGTCAATCATCTTGGACAACATCGACCCGATGAAGGGCATTTGAGCGCGAGAGACATTACCCGCAAGCTAAAATAAATTTAGGAAATTTTAAATATTTTTATTGCAATGTAAAGAGCTTAGTATATACCATTAATGCATACTAATTTTTATACACACATTCCGACTATGCCACCCATATTTGTTATGGTATTGTTTTTTTCTAGAGAAATAGATCCGCTCACAGAAGTTTCTTACATTTGTTGGATCGCTCGGATTAGGAGGAACTCCGAAAATGTCAAATATATCTAGACAGTCACCGAAAATAGTGGCTCAAGTGTTCCGCGAACTCCAGTGTAGCCTCGCAAAGCATAACAGTCCCGACCGCCGAGCAACGGAAATTTATAGAGCCGATACAAAACGAATTAATCAGTTGCCGACATAGTTATTATTACTGTGAATACGTAGAGCAACAGCGCCCACCCCTAATACTTCCCATCGATTAACTGGTGCACTGGATTCTCTTCAAATGAAGACGAAGATGCATTTCTTAAAACTAGCAGCGATATTTTTCTACATCAACTACTTTCCGATACGACACGACATAGAATAAATCAGACTTCAAATCTTGTGGCTCTAGTTTTAACAAACAACCAAAACATCGTCCACGAAATAAACCCACCTACCTCCGCTAGGAAAAAGTTACCATGCTGTTCTACAAATATCACTACATACATACATCTTAAGCACAAGCAAACAGATAGGTAAGCCAAAGCTACTGTTGAATAAAGAACGGTATACAGAAATAAAAAAGGACTTGGGAACGACTGACTGGAATAATCTGCACGAACCTAATGCATCAGAAGCTTGGAACAAAACACTGATCACAATGAAAGAGTAGTAGGCCTATATTCATTCATAAAAACACGGTAAGAAAAAGCACCAGAACAACAGAATCACTAAATAGCAAAAATCTGGCATACAAAAGATACAATGAAACAAAGAAAAGCACAGATTACACCCTTTACAAAATTGTTAGAAACAGAGCGACAGCATACATCAGAAAAGCAAAACAGACATTTGAACGTAAAGTGGCAAGTGAAAGCAAGAGAAATCCCAAAGCTTTTTGGAACTATGTCAAGAGTAAAACAGTTCTACGTGAATCAATTAGCAGGCTACATAACCCAGCTAACGGCACTATGGCTACAGATGATAAAGAAAAAGCAAGCATTCTTAACAAATTTTCTCAAGTAGTTAGCCCCAGAAGCAATGGTATTGTACTAAAAGACAAACTAATAACACCTATTGCCATCGAAAATAAATTGAAAGGACCCAACCCCAATAAAAGCAATGGCTCGGGCCCAGATGAAATAACAGTGAGATTATTAAAAGAAGCGGCTAAAGAAATTAGTACACCACTATGCATAATCTTTAACAAGTCTCTGGAAGAAGGCATATTACCTGACATCTGGAAAATGGCAAAAGTATACTGCATACACAAAAAAGGCTCCAAAACGACCCAAGCAACCACAGGCCTATCAGTCTCACCGTTACCTTATGTAAGGTCCTAGAGTCTTTTATAAGAGACAGCATTGTACATTTTCTGGAACAGCCAATCTATTTACCAAATGTCAGCATGGATTCAGGCATAATAGAGCATGTAAAACACAACTACTAGAAGACCTCGAAAATATAACAGCCAAACTTGACTCAAATGAACCTGTCGATGCAGTATATTTAGACTTGTCAAAAGCATTCGACACTGTACCACACCAACGACTCCAACCAAAACTGAAAAGCTATGTTATTAGCGACAATTTAGTAAGATGGATAGGAAACTATCTATGCAACTGAAGCCAGAGAGTAAGGATCAATGGCACAATATCAGACTGGATCGAGGCGACCAACTGCGTGCCACAAGGAAGTGTCCTGGGACCTATACTTTTTCTTATATATATATAAATGACCTACCTGACGGACAAACTGGCCACTGCAAAATATTTGCAGACGACACAAAGATATATGGCTACCCAGCTACCAATACGATTCATGACAACATTGACGAGGTATGTAAGCGGTCACAGATATGGCAACTATCTTTCAACATGCCATACATTTCGGCAGAAACGACCCTCAAACCAAATGCTATATGACAGATACGCCCTATATGCACCCTGTATCAACGTCCGTGGTAGAAAAAGACTTGAGAGTGCATATTGACAGAAACCTTTCTTTTGATATACATATAGGGAATATCGTATCCAAGGTGAACAGCACAATAGGACTAATCAAGAGAACATTTACCAACATTGACCCATCTACTTTTCACGCTCTTGTACAAGTCTATAGTAAGACCTATTCTCGAATACTGCAACTCGGCCTATAGTGGTGGAGGACACCTAACACCTAACACTAAACATACATACAATTACACACACACCCACCCACCCACGCACGCACGCACGCACGCACGCACGCACGCACGCACGCACGCACGCACGCACGCGCACACACACACACACACACACACACACACACACACACAGCTTAACATAGAATGTGAGATAATCATATGAATACACAGATTTGGTACTGAATTAAGTAGACAGCAAAAAGAACAAACGATACAATACATCTATGTTTTTTCCTTTTAGATTTTTTTTGGGGGGTGGGGGAAGGGGTAGTAGGAAGGGTGTGGGGGTGTGGTGGGGCCATGCATGCCAATTACCACAGCTCAACCTGTAGGTTGTTATTTAATAGTAGCACTTGTTGGGGTGCGTCAGTTTGAAGGAGGTGTAGCGCGAATACGTTCCAAGCACGCACCCCCCTGAGTAGGATAGTATGCGTGTATAAAGCCATATGAGAGGTTTCTGTGAAATGTCTAAGTCCGTGAGATCGCATAGCATGTATGCGCGCGTGTCAGAACTTCCCTGACAACACGTGTCAGCATTCGGAGAGAATACAAACTAAAGTGTACCGGGTTGGTGCACGTAATATCTTTAAATTCAACCATTCTCGTTGTTCTCGGTACCTATCAGGACCGGAATGAGAGGAGGATTCTAAAACTATTTATCTTTTTAAAGTCGGACCAGAAATGGCCCAGTTGTCCTAATTTAGCTCATTGAAATTATATTCAAAATGTTACTGGGACGTCGTAAACACGTGTATGTACTAAATGAATTCGGAAGATGTCTATCAGGTGGTAGCATCTTCACCCTTCCTATCTGCACGCTGATTGGATACAGATCTCCCGCTGATTGACTGGGCGTCCTACCTATGACGTCACAAGTAGTATAAAAGGAGCGCAAAACCAAGAATCGAGACCACACTTCGAAGAGAGAGAACAAGTGGCAGGTTGTGTGACCAGAGCAGTGCAAGACGTGGGCAACTGCTTACTGACTGTGGTTCCCTTATAACCGCAGCAGTGCCTTTCGGATTTCAGTTCTTAGTCTCTGGTCCGCAATCGAACATCCGCATCTAAGTTCTTGTAAACCCTAGGACGGCCATCCGGGGGCAACTAATTGTATAGAAGATTCCCTCACTTCCAACACTTCAGAGAAGCCTTCCTGCGGATGGACCTTGCGGCCCCGATGTAATTTCTCCAGTATGTACAACGAGTGGTGAATCTTGGTGGACAACTTGTTAGGTCTGCCGAACCACGCTGAAAAGTGGTGATCAAACTTCCGCGCAACATGTCGTGTGTTAATTAACTTTTAGGCCGTAGTCTGTTGGGACTCTACCTGGTATGCTACAAGAGCTATGCGGTGTACCATGTATGGTGTACCCAGGAATATACATGCATTTTATAATTATAAATATCAACTGTAGCCATCTATGTTATGGGCAATTTTCAAACTTCCGATACAGTATGAAATTTCTAACAATCTGCTTAATTATTTGTATTAGCTAATATGACTATCTAGTGGACATCTGCAACTACAGTCGTTCTTCTTCACGGCCTTTGAGAGTGAGCCGCATCAACAGTTCGCCTGCGGAGATTTATCAGCAACTGCAGAATTGTACCATCTCAGATTCCTCACCTGGAACGCCGCATCTACAGTGATTTATGAACTTTTTCCATACCAATGACTAATAGGTACTCATTTAGCTATATTGTTGTAATATTGTATTCATTTGTTTCTTTACAGGTACTGATGACTAATAGGTACCGAGCGGTCGTCTGAGACCACATTTTATAATTTAAATCTTTAATGTAAATATTATCCTTATTTTTTAGCTTATGACTAACGATCACCGCAAGGTCCTATGACCTGATTTATTATCAATACTGCGATAGTTAGTATATATACGGCAGCATCCATCCTAGTTACTTGTTTTGTTTATTTTATATAAAACACTAGGACCGCAGTACGCTGGGCTATACTATAAAGCAACAATAAATCTGAATCACCTTTCCCCCAGCATCAATTTTACACTAAGGTCACTGTTCATGTTCTCATTGCGCGAACCTGACATGGGATCGATTAAACCTGGCTATTCTAGCTCGATAGGATAGGTTTAAAAGTGGTTAGGGACAACCGCTCCTTAGGAGACATTTGTGTAGGCATCTTTTCCGGATGTAGCAGATATGTAACACCGCACACCGGCTAGATTGTGTAAAATTGACCAGATACCTTAGGCCCTCTTATTACATTGAGTGATTGTCTCTTTCTACGCTCCTCCAGCCGCAAGGCTTATTAATTGTCTGGAACTCCCATCGCCACGTTGGAACGATCCGACTTGGGAAACTATTGGGGTTTCCAAGTGGTGAAGACCAAAGTGTCGATTTCGCATAGCATAGATAACCCCGCCAAAGTAGAAAGCAATGCGAAAAGATATTTATTTTAACTGGTCAGCAGTGCATCTCTGGGCATCCTGAAACTTAACCCTAATGACAGGCAAACGTTAGTCCTCCGAGCCGGATCTTAGATGGTCCGCCAGTCAGGCTCATGTGTCAAAGATAGGTAGAAATTCCTGCCACTTGCGGCCAAAGCTAGGATATAAATCTAACACCTAACTGGTTGTAGTAGTAGTAGTAGTAGTAGTAGTAGTAGTAGTAGTAGTAGTAGTAGTAGTAGTAGTAGTAGTAGTAGTAGTAGTAGTAGCAGCAGTAGCAGCAGTAGTAGTAGTAGTAGTAGTAGTAGTAGTAGTAGTAGTAGTAGTAGTAGTAGTAGCAGCAGTAGCAGTTCTAGTTGTTGTGGTTGTTATGATAGTGGCTATGGCAATGATACAGGAAGTGTGTGATCTTGGTTATCATGTCATTATGCAATGATAGCTGTTTAGTGTGTTATCTAGATCTAGTATGTATTGAGTATGCTAGTTTATTTATGTCTTTGTATGATTTTAGTGTTAGTATTTTTTCGCGTGTGTGTTTATCTGTACTATTCCATGCTTTGACAGCACCAACTGAAATTCCACGTTTCCCTGTATTTGTTCATGTGTATCTAATGTGGAGATCATGTTTGTTCCTAGTGTTGTATGTGTGGATTTCGATGTTGTTTGCAAAGCTGTGGGTTATAGATTTAGGTAGGATTTTGTGATGAAAGGCTCTGGCAATGTTAATCATCTGTGACTTACCTATGTCTGTGAGTTTAAGAAGTTTTTATGTTTTGAAGATGGTTTGACCCTTTACTGTTTTTGAGAACATTTTAATGCATTTTTCCGCATGCTTTGTATTTTTGTTAATTTGCCTTTTTGTGTGTTAGTCCAGATGGCATTGCAGTGTGTGAGGTGTGGAATGATCAGTGTGGAATACAGGGTTTTAATCCTGGCTTGTGTTAGGCATAGCGTTAGTCTTTAAATGACTCCCATGCCTCTTGCTACTTTAGCTGTGACTATCACAATTTGTTTACTCCAGGTCAGGTTTTTGTCTAAATAAACTCCTAAGTCATTCATATGGAGTAAAAACAGCAGAGGGCCAAGTATTGACCCCTAAGGAGCACCACATGTTAATTTCCTGTTCTCAGAGCAGGTTGCATTAAATTGCACACATTGTGTTCTGTCAGCTATGTGGCTCTGAAACCAGGCAAGTGCATATGCTCAGATTCCATAATAGGCAAGTTTTCTTAGTAATATATTGTGATTGATAGTATCAAAAGCTTTTGAGAGGACCAAGAAGATGCCCAATATCTGTTCTTTCTTTTCAACTGATTCAATTATTTTTTCTGTCATTTCAACTAGTGTGAGCATTGTTGAGTGTTTCTGGCGGAATCCATACTGTGAAGCATATAAAATTTCCTTTTTTTCTAGGTAATTGATTAATCTATTATACATTAATCACTCCATTAATTTTGAGAAAAGTGGACGTATTGAGGCAGACCTGTAATTTGTGAAGTTGGACGAGTCTCTTGTTTTATATATTGGAGTGACACGTGCAGATTTTAGTTTTGATGGCCATATGCCTTGTACTACTGATTGATTGCAGATATGGTTGAGTGGCATTAGTAAATCAAATATGCAGTGTTTAAATATGCTCCATTTAAACCCATCTAGGCCGACACTTTTCGCAGGATTAAGTGAATTAAGTATAGTGAAGATTTCTTCATTATTAACAGGATAAGCGGAAAACAAAGAGTATCTGTGAGGTAATCACTACATTTAATTCCTGATGTAGATCATAATTCCATAATAGGCAAGTGATAATTCCATAATAGGCAAATGATTTTCTTTGAGAGATCTCGACCTATGTTAACAAAATATTCATTGAAACTGTTTGCAATTTCATTGTTATCCGTGATTGCCTTACTATTGTAGATAAACAGGATCTGTTGTGCTTTTCTATTGTTTTTATTCAAAAATGATTTTATAATTTTCCATATTTCATTTATATCATCTTTGGATTGCTCAAATTTGTGCTGATAATAGTTCTTTTTTTATGTTTTTATTATTTGGTCCAGCTTATTTCTATATTTTTAAAACTTTGTCTCATTATACTTTGTTTGACATTTTATAAACGTCAAATAAAGTTGCTGTTTTTTATGACAGGCGGATATCAATCCTCTTGTCAGCCATGGCTTAGTCAGGTTGTGCTTGAATAATTTCTTTTCTTTCATGGGGAAACTGTGCTCAAAGATGTTAGTGCATATGTTGTGGAGCTTGGTGTAGGCATCATCACATGAGTCTATATCTATCACTTCGTTCCAGTCTACCACAGACATGGCCTTTTAAAAAATGTTAACGTTGACCTAATTCATTTTTCTACACTTAATTCTTTAGTTTTTAAATGGTCTAATGTAGTTTGACTGTTTTTCAAGGATATAAATTGGTAGGTGATCTGATGTGTCTGTTATGAAAATTCCTGAATGTGTTTTGTTGATAAAACTGATATTATTACTGAATATGTTATCAACAGTTCTAGCCGAACTCTCAGTAATTCTGGTCGGCTTAGTTATGTTTGGATAAAAGGATTGTGCATTTAGCAAATTTGTAAAACCTTGTGAATGAGAGCAGTTTTGTTCCATCAGGTCAATATTGAAATCAACCACGAGGTAGACTGTTTTGTTTTCTTTTTGAGTATCATGTAAGGTTGCTCCTAATAGGTCAATAAATTTGCTTTTGTCGTTGTTTGGTGCACTATAGATAGTGCCTAATATTTTATTTTTACCCTTTTCTGCTGGGATTTCTGTTAACAACGATTCAAAATGTGGGTCCAAAATGGAAAGATCCTCATGCTCAATGTACTGAGTATTATCCTTGGTGTACATGCCTACACCACCACCCTTTTTAATTTTTCTATGCTTTTCAATAAATGTGTAATTTTTATATCTCCAAGGGTAGTAGGTGAGGAAGCTTTTAACCATGTCTTAGTAATTCCAATAATTCCAAATTCATGTGCTCTCAGTTCTAGAAGGCAGCTTACCCTGTCAATGTTCTTCAGGCGTGATCGTATGTTGGCATGTAAGAGTGAAAAGGTGACTTGTTCCTTGCATGCTATTAAATTGTCATTGAATGTTTTCGGCAGGATGTAGTCACATGATGGTGGTGTTATATTTAGGTCTGTTCTGTTGTCAGTCAGGTTTGTTTTGCATGTATTTAGTGTAAATGGGTTTATAATTTGTTGTTGTCCATGTGCTCCATATGATTGTATTTGCAATGTGGATTTAGAATTGTAAGCATATAGTGTAGATCATTGTCATAGTGATTAAAGGGGAACAATTATTTGTTGCAGTTGATGCACCACCATGATTTGTTATTGGTTTCAAGATGGGTGTAGTCAGAGATTTTGAGATTAGAGCATTTCAAGTGAATCCAGGTATTACATAAATCGCATAATAGTGCTCTGTGATTCTTTTTTACTGCCTTCCTACGAGTTGAGCAGGGGAACATGGCAGGCATTAAGGTTTGGCAGAGGATGATTGGAGAAAGAAGAGAGAGGATAGACGACACCCAGTTCTAGGTAGTCAATGGACTACAGAGTGGCTTCCTCATTTTGGCGCTGTAACTGTATTGGTGTTTGATGGCAGCAATGGTGGAAATGCATGCGCCAAACACTCCTTCATGCCAGCTGTTGAATATCTTGATACTGATCTGACTGAAGGATGTTGCTGCCATAGGCAGCAACAACTTCCAGGCAACCCAGTTTTCAGAACATTCACCAGCCTCCCTGTATAGATTCTGGAAACTGAAGACTCAAAATATAGAACAGAAAAGGAGTAAGTAGTAGGTCGGGCTGAGCTAAGGTTACCTGGTGTTGATGGGTTGTTGTCATTGCAAAACATTGGCTAAAATAGTTATAATTTGGCTAAGAGGCAATATGGACAGCACTATATCTGCCAGATTAGTCACAGATCAGTTGCTGAACATCTGAAAACCTAATTTGACTGTAAGCAGTTGCTACCTTAGGCAGTGTCAGCTTCCAGGCAAACCAGCTTTCAAAAATATTCACCAGCCTACCATATAGTTACTTTGATATTACTTTTATGTTGGGATTCTAGAAATTATGGATTGTATATCAATTGATTTCAACACACGTAATTATTAGGTGGAGCTTAGCTAAAGTTATCTGGTAGTGATGGATGGTCTCAGATTAAAAGCACTAATATAGGCCAGCTGTTGAGTGTCTTGAGATTAAGTTGACTGGTTACTCAGTTTTCAAAACACTCATCAGCCTACATCTAAATTTAACTTGAAGATTCACGATTTTCATCAGCTCACCTCTATAGTTTCCATTGAAATTGAGATTCTGGAAATTCAGTATTCAATTATATAAATTGACTTCAGCACACCTAAAAAGTAGCTGGTGCTCAGCTAGGGTTACCTGGTGGTTGTGGATTGTTGAGGTGCAAACAATCGCTACTATATTTATAATTTGGCTAAGAGAGAGCGAGAGAGATAGAGAGAGAGAGAGAGAGAGAGAGAGAGAGGGAGGGAGGGAGGGAGAGAGAGAGAGAGAGAGAGAGAGAGAGAGAGAGAGAGAGAGAGAGAGAGAGTATGGACAGCAACAACTCCCTCTGAGATTAGTCACATTGATTGTGATGTCTGCAGGTGTTAGTATACAGTGGGTAAGGTAATCAACTAAAACAAAGATAATCTTGGACAGCTCTATAAACACAGACATGAAATAGAAAAGAGCAGTCCACTTGGGCAAAATAAATATTGAAGCAGGTCAGCTGGCAGCAAGGTTAAGAATTGACAAGTGAAAAGGATTACTTATAAAAAAAAGCAACACATAACATGCAGCTAGTACCCTGACTTGACCTGTCTGACATCAGTACTCCTTATGATTCAGTGGCTGGCTGGCTGGCTGTAATATTCATAATCACATATGAATTAGAAGCAATAGTTATAGCATATATACACACACAGACATGTATTCACAAAGTTGTATACACATGCATATTCATATATATTTACATGCTCAGATGTTTTCCGAAAGAAGAATTCATTCATGGTATATAGTCATGCAAGATATACTCAGCACTCCGCAGGATTGGTAAATTAACCATCTTGCTGCTGTTAGCCACCAGAGAACAATTCCATAAGCAAAAGATAATTTTTGGGTATGCAAGCAGCATGAATTAAAACCTAAGCGGTAAATACATACATTTTGGCTATCGAGAATGAATAATTCAGTAGGATTGATAAATTAAGCAAAGTATCAGGGATTGAGGATTGAGATGGAATTACTTTTTAGGAGTTTATCAGTGAAAGGGTTAAGTTGTTGGGAATGACAACAGAAAGAACAGAATAACACGATATGTATGCGGGGGTAAATAAAATGCTACTGAATGTAAACTTAATCAAAGTGAAAAGAAGCTGAAAATTTAAGTCTTTATGCATTGGGAAAATTAAAGTATTAAAATTGAGCACTTAAGCAAACAAATATATTGTGAAGAACATCTTAAGATAAGTATGTATCTAAGCAGTAATCATGTAATGTTTTTGTTGTGATCAAATAAACTTATAACTCCTAATATCTCAGATTAAGAGAATTCATATAGGCCAGCTGCTGAACATCTTAAAACTTATTTTGACTGGAGGAAGTTGTTGCCTTAGGGTAATCAAATAAAACAAAGATAATCTTGGACAGCTCTATAAAAATCGACATGAAACAGAAAAGAGCAGTCCACTTGGGCCAAATGAATTTTGGAGCCGGTCAGCAGGCAGCAGGGTTAAGTTTTGACAAGTAGGAAGGATTAGTTATCACAAATAAAGCAACTCATAACATGCAAATTTTACACCTAATATTACCCTGGCTTGAACTGTCTGACATCAGTATTCCTATGATTCAGTGACTGATATTCATGCATCACCTATGAAGTAGAAACAAGGCTTATAGCATATTTACAGATACAAATATATACACAGTACACACAATTTTGTACACCCATGCATATGCACATATTTACCAATATACTCATATAATATCCTCATATAGAACTACATGGACAAACGCGTAGACATACCCGCACGCATACATCCACATAATAATAAGTGTGCGTACTCATACATGTCAGATGTACTGCTTTGTAGGGTATATTCTGTTGAATAGTGAAAATGAATGCTTGATGATTTTGAAAATATCTTGACTGGGAGCACTCTGCTTCGATTAGGAAGGAGCAGCTCCCAGACAAACTGACCTAAAAATGGGCAATGGTCAAGCGGGAATGGAACAACAAGATTTCATAATTCCCGTTAAAACCAATGGACATGACTATAGGTCACGATATATATGCATAGTCTGAAACATTAAGGTTATCATGAATCAGTTTATCAGCATTAAAGTTACGATACAAATATGTGGCTCCGGGGCCTAGTTGTCCCGTTTCTACCTCCTTCTGCTTAGCTAGGCTCGGAGAATGGTTTGGGGGAGGGGAGGGGGAGACTGCAGGCGACTAGGGTGTACAGAGACCGAACTCTAGACCCCGTGGAACGATCATGTTCCAGTGGGGCCGGGCGAGCATCCACCATCTCATCCCCGCCATTGGTGTAACAGGTGTGGCGTTGTATTCTGAAGGTATTACTTAGTTTAAGGTTTTATATGATTGCACAGCGAGTAGAAGCTGGTTTTTATGAAAGAGATTTAGGGATTAGTCGCTGCTAATTACGACGTCCCTAGTGAAAAGGTGTTGCTGTTTTAGAAAATGGCGTGATGCCTTATTGTAAGATTGTAGAATTAAAAGCGAGTGCAAGGTTTTTCTTATGAGTCTACCTAGAACAGAAATAACAGTTTAAGAATGTCCCTCGCCATAGTACAATTTATACAGTAAAATAAGAAGGTCAGACTGACCTAAGCACCTACTTGTAATCAGGTAAAAAATGGCAATGCTTATTTAAGTAAAAAGAGGCATGTTAGTCAGCAGCGCACATAAAAGCCTATGAGGAAGATATTGTAGAAGATAGCATCTTTTCAGTGGTGGTGCAAGATCGCATGATTACAAATTATTTCTTTTGAAAGTCAGTTGTTACAAAACAGGTGAAATAGATTCCTCTACCACAGAAATCTCAGAAATGTTGGATGACGAAAGAGGTGCAGGGAGAGAACATGCTTGATACGAGTATGGCGTGTGATTAAAGTTCTTTACAGCAATGGCACAAGACGATTTTCATCACAAGCTCAGGTGAGGCAAGAAAAGCAATATCCAACAAAAAAATGCATCTTTATACGGTTTACTACGTAGCCTCAGATTGTCCTCTGTTCTTTCCATCGTGAAAACTGAAGTAAAAATGTATTCAGTGTTGCTGCCTTCTCTTGATCTGAAACTGCACTTTTTCCATTCTCTGTCACTAACTCCAGATCTTGCATTCTGTTTTGATTTTGTGTACTTCCAGGTTTGTTTAGCATTCTGCTGAAACTCTCTTGCTATCTTATTTTCAAAAAACGATTTAGCCTGTCGTACTGCCCAAGTTGTTGCGTTCCTTGCTTTAACGTATACCTCGTTTTAACATATATATCGCAATCATCTGCCAAAACCCGACTTTCGGTAATGATTCCAGGTTTTATGCTTATTTTGGATAACTCTTCCCGTATCTCTATTCATCCAATGTGGCTTAGAGTGCTTGGCTATTTTGGATAGCGGTATGTTGTCATGTATTCATCATCATCATCATCATCATCATCATCATCATCATCATCATCATCATCACCATCTGCCTCAGTGCTTTTTTATTATAGTATGGCTAGCTCAGTTCAATTCAGAAGATTGTTCTTTGAAGTAGATATCTAGTTTGTTCTTGAATGACTTGGCCGTTGTCGGTTAATTAAATCTCCTCGAAACTGCCAGTATATCAGTAATGTTAGAATTAAAACTTTAGCTCTGTTTTGGGAAATGCTATGATGCAGATGGATGTTCTCTGCGTCAGCTGCCGTGTGCCTCCTACACTCATGTTTACACCCTGATGTGCATAGTATTTGTTTGCATGGTGACTTGTGGAGGCCATGGTTGGTCTAATTGCTGTTGCTTTTATTTTCTGTGTTAATCGCTATCCGCGTCTCATCCTCAACACAATTGTCTCATCATGCAACCACAAAGTGCGGACATGGGAGCAGAGATGTATCTACCGGTAAGTGGAATCACTACCAGCATGTTCCTGTCTATACACACGTTATTCCAAGATCAGTCCACTGTATTGGCAGAATTGCGGTATAACTGTGTGATGGGCTGGTATACATATGGCCTGCTCAATGTGTTTATCGATATCTGAGCCTCTACGCTAGTGTCTCTTCATGCAAACCATGTTTAGTCAAAATCATGAAATATCTCTTTGAAATGCTTGTCTAGTTGACTTTTGAAGGATTCAACAGTTGGTGCCTCTAGATGTTGCTGGCAGTGAATTCCAATAGGGTATCACTCTGTTAGAGAACAAATATTTGCGAATATCCTTAGTGCCGTGTTTCATGTTGACCTTGAACTTAAAAGTTCAAGTAAGCCCTTACCCTCTGGTGTGTGTATTAGTGTAGAGTTCGAAGAAGGTGCTTTTGTCAATGTTGTATACATCAATATGGATTTTGTATGTTGCGATTAAGTATCCTTGAAATCGTCTGTATTTCAATAACATTGGATTTAGGGTTCTGAGTCTTTCTGTGTGATGTCTAATTTGTGGTAATAAATGTGTTGCCCGACGCTGTACTCTTTCTAATAGCTGGGACTTTTGTTTAAATCTTTGTGACCATGCCGATTTACAGTATTCAAGTAAAGATCTCACCAAAGATTTGTAGAGTAAAGTAAGTGTAGACGGGTCTATACAGGAAAAAGTTCTTTTGATTATTCCGACTCTACTATTCGTCTTAGATACGATGTTATTTATGGGTGTATCAAAAGAAATGTCTGTGTTGATATGCACTCCCAAATCTTTTTCTAGCTGTGATGTAGATATTGGCTGTATGTGGGAGGTACCAGTTGTCATAGAGTATTGAATTCCGGAACTGTTACTGCCCAAATGTAAGACATGTGTTTTACTTGTATTGAAGCCTAGTTGCCATGCCCGGGACCACTCACATACCTTGTCTATGTTATTGTGGATGCCAATGGTGGATGAGTCGCCACATAATTTCGTGTCATCGGCAAATATTTTGCAGTGGCAGGTTAGTGATTCTTGTAGATAATTTTTGTAATTTAGAACAATGACAGGCCCCAGAACACTTCATTGTGGTATGCCACTGGTTGCGTCTGCCCAATCTAATGTTGTATCATTAATTCTTACGTTTTGTTTTCTATTGGTTAAATAGTTATCTATCCACTTGATTGCTTTATTTCCCATACTGTAACATTGCAATTTTGATTGGAGTCTTTTATCTGGTACTGTATCGAAAGCCTTGGAGAAATCCAGATATACAGCATCAACAGATTCTTTCCCATCTAGTTTAGTCGTAATCTATTCGAGATACTCTAGCAGTTGAGTTTTGCATGATCTGTTAGGTCTGAAATCTTGCTGGTATGTAGAGAATAGGTTGACTTCCTCCAAATAGTTTATGATAATGTGCCTAACAAATGACTCAAGGTAAGGCTAATTGGTCTGTAGTTATTTGGATCAGGGTTTTTTTAAACTTTCTTGTATATGCAGCACATATTTGCCAATTTCCAGATGTTTGGTAGTACATATTCTCCGAGATAGTGGTTAAAGATGATGCCTAAAGGTACATTAATTTCCTTGGCTATTTGGATTAGTATTCTCACTGGAATTTCGTCTGGGCCATTGCTTTTATTTGGATTGAGGGCTTTCAGTTTGTTCTCAATAGCCATAGGTGTTATTAATATACTGTTTAAAAAAGTTCTGGTGGCCCTATTGCTGATACTTGGTTTAATATGCAAGTCCTCGGAAGTGAAGATACTTGAGAATAAGTTGTTGATGATATCTGCTTTTTCTTTGTCATTTGTGCTAATGGTGCCAATAGCTGGGTTATGTAGTTCACTAATCAATTCATGTAGAGTTGCTTTGCTTTTTACATAGTTCCAAAATGCTTTAGGGTTATTTTTACTTTCAGACGCCACTTTTCGTTTGATTGACTGTTTGGCTCTTCAGATGGATGATGTAGCTTTGTTTCTGGCAGTCTTGTAACGCTCACAATCTGTAGGTTTGTTAGTTTTATTAAAATTTCTATAGGCTCAGTTCTTTAGTGCAAGTGACTGTGATGTGGTGTGGTCAATCCAGAGATGTTTCTATCTGCCCTGTCGCTTAGAGTTAGGAATAAATTGCTCTTTCATAGTGGGTAATTTTCTGTGTAATAGGTTCCATGCTTCATTTGAATGGAGTTCGTTCAGTTGCTGCCAGTCCATCCTTCCTAACTCTGTTCGCATTTCAGCACACCTACCTTTATTCAATAGTAGTTTGGATTTAGTTGAAATTTGGAGAGTGTCGGGATCACTTTTACCTAGAGGTAGCAGGTGGGTTATTTCATGGAAAATGTTCCTGTTGTTTGTTAAGATGAGATCTAGTAGATCTGATTTCTGATTTATTCTATGCCTTGTTGCTTTATTAACTAGTTGTTGTAGAAAAAATATTTTTTGTAGAATCCAGAAATGCATCCTTCTCTTCATTAGTTGAAACACCAGTGCTCCAGTTAATCGCACTGAAATTGAAGTCCCCTAATATAAGAACATGGTCAGCGGCAAACTCACCTGCCATGTTTAGCAGATTTACCAGTTTTTAGTTGTTTCAGCCATCCGAATTTGGACTTCTGTAAATGCTTCCAAGAAGAATTGTTTGTTTTTGTTGTAAGATACATAATGTCGACACTGACTCGTTAAAGCAATGATTATTTAGTGTATCACATTCCTTGTCGTTTATTGATTGGTGTGTATAAATCAGGACACCTCTTGACGGGTTACTGTTCAATGAAAGGTTATATTCGGCAATCTGTAATTCGCTAATGTTTATGTTTGTGTTTTTAGGTATCACTTCTGTAATTAAAATGATGGCAGGATGAGTCTCGTGTACTAGCGTTTCCAGTTCAGCTTTTTTGTTGATTATACCATCTGCATTTGTGTATATACATGTATTTGCTATTTCTTTAGAGTTTGTTTTATTAATGCATTGGCTGTATTTTGGTATAACTTGTTTTTGGGTATCGCTAGATTGGGAGGTTAGTTCAGTATTCATGCTTGTTGTGTTTTTTAATACTGTCTTCATATGCTTCATCATTTGGTGGTGTGGCTAAAGGAGGATTGTGTAATAAGCTGAAGTCGTTTGACAGCTGTATTGGGGTTGATACCGTTTTGGAGTTATTTGTTGCTTGTTTTATCTCCTCCGTGGTGGTGTCTGTGGATAGTAAAGATCCCTGGAGAGATCCATTTATAAATGTATGTAATTTTTAATGTTGTCGCATAATAAGCAGATCCCTTGATGATTGGGATGGACAAAAAGGATGGACATTGTCCTGGAACAATTCCTCATATGGTTATCCTTCTGGGCTGCTAAACAGTTGTTTATTATTAATGAAGCTGACTTGGAGCCAGTTGGTGAGGGACTAGAGCATTCCATTAAAAACCTCTGTTAGGTTGTTATAATGGGACACGGCAAAAGTTATGAAATGAAGATTTCTGTACTAGGCGAGATGGATTTGATCACTTGAATAAGCTCTCCATACTCTGTAATCATGACTTCTAGTTTACGCCTTCCAATAGCTTTCGTGCCAACATGGACCACTACAGTGTCATAATAGTCAGTTGTTAGCAATGTCTCTAGCCTGTCATAGATTTCATTTATCCTAGCTCCACTGTATAAGGGTGGAACTACCAATTAATAAGGTCTTTTTTGTCTGACAAGTCGCTTGTTGTCTACTGCTATTATGGTACTATCTTGTTGGTGGGTTATTAGTAGTTCTGGTTGATGATATTGTTTCTGGATGTTTTGAGATTTTGGGCATTGGATGTGTCACTTAGATTACTCTTAGTGGCATGACTGCTTGGTGTCAATTTCTTTTGATGGTAGAAACCGGTCATTTCCTGTGTCGACTGCAGCTCGTGCACTTGTGATTGCAGCACCTCCTTGCTCTCCTTGAGGTTTTTTTTATATCTAGGAGGATTTGAGTAAGGATCACAGTGTTTTGGTTTGTTGTGTCCCTTCCAATCTCTTTAGCTGATGTCATTATCCTATCATTGATCTTGGTGTTGGTGCTGCCAATATCCTTCATTGTTTCCGTGGATGGTGTGCCGCTCATGTTGCTGATGCTGTTATCCAGAGTTTCATCTAGAGTTTCTGTTGTTTATATAGTTGTATGGATACTATTCTTACATGTGTTGCTGCTGGGGTCGTCATTTTTTATTTCAATTTCAGTACTTGAAGGAAACGCTATTACCTCTTCATGGATAGATTTTGACTGTTCTACTACCAATTCTGCTCTCAGATGCCGGGATTCTGTATTTATGCTACAATTTGCATCTTTAAAATGATTTCCATCCACTTCTCTGACTGGATCGGCCGCTGTCTGTAGTCCACATACCATGTGACTCATACTCTTTATTGTCGACAGAAAAATACCGTGCCATGAAGTGAGCAATATGATCTGTGATCTTAGAGCTTGTAATGCATCTGTACTTTTTTCGTGATGATGTCAGTACTGCTAGCATGTATGCTGGTAATTGGGAGCATGAGTAGTGCATCCATATTTCACAGTTGTCACATTTGATCATGTGAGCATTGTCCGGGTCACCACAAGAGCAGTCTGTTGTAGCTTGGAGAGTACAAGTCTTGTTTTTGCATTGGCAACTGCTTGTTTGACTGAAATTGCCATAGCACGTGGATCAGTGTCAATTGGTTGTTCGCCTGAAATTGCTGTGACATGTGGAGCAGTGGCAACTGTTTGTTTGCCTGAAATTGCTGTAGTAAGTGAAGCAGTGTCAGCTGTTGGTTCGCCTGAAATTGTTGTGACATGTGAAGCAGTGCCAACTGCTTGTTTGCCTGAAATTGTTATGGCTTGGTGGCTTGTTGTGGCTGTTTCTGTGCTTAGTTGAGGAAGTGCCTTTTCTATCGATTTGGTAACTGGACATTTTTTGTGCTTACAGAAAACACATGATCACTGATCACCCTGAGTGAATTCAGCCCTTGGTTTCTTGCAGACTTCACATGCCACCATGGTTAATTTTGTGTGTATGTTGTGACCAAGCCCCAGAGGGTTATTCGTTCTGTATTAGTTTTGATTGGTACAGTAATCTGCGACCAAATCCAGACGCTGATGTTTGTCAATGCAGTATCATTATCAGACGGGTAAGGCAGTAGTCACTGAGCCTGCTTTCCCATTGTATTGTTATTTGATTGGTAGAGTAGTCTGTGACCAAATTCCAGATGATTATTTGCGTTGTATTGTGTGTAGTAATCACCTAGAACTATCCACTAGTCAATTTTTTGGTATTTTAGCTGGATCGTGATGTATATTATTTGTCCTGGAACTAGTTGTTTTGGGATGAGTTGGTTGTAGTGACAGTTAACAACTGTTGCAATGCTGAACAGCCTTACATTCTGTAGGAGGTGCAAACATAGTTTCAATAGAGCACTCTGCTACAAAACTATTCTATATGGAACAATAATGTTTGATAAAAATGGTATCATAACATCCTTTGCGGGACATGCTTATGATGTAATATATGCCTCTGTGACATATGACATTGTTTTGCGTGCAATTATGTCATAGATTGAAAACATGTTTTGTTTTTCGCGAGTCACCTCCAAACATGTTTCGCGAAATAGCAGAGCACTCTAACAAAACATATCATTCCATAGAAGAGGCAGGTTTCCGCTTCGCTAATCTAGCAGAGTGCTCTGGAGCACTTTCCATATGTTATGAGCTCCAGATGTCAACAAACAAAAACTGGTAACATGTATAGATTGCGTAATAGAATTTTGAATTGTTTTGTGAATTTCTTTGTGTTTCTGTAGTCTACCACTATGGTAGATAGATAAGAATGGAAAAGGAATTAAAATTGGCTCTAAACACAGTGCCCTACGAGGCGTTACTATGCAGCTAGCCGTCTCAACAAAAATTCTAACACCGGTAACACCAAAGTCCGATCTCAAAATCAGATTAATTTTGGTATTTTAGCTATCTCTACGAGTTAAATAGCTATGATAGACAAAATATATGAATATGTGTTAGTTGATGTTCTCCTTGATCAATGTAGAAGCAATTTTCTTTAAAAATTCTTCACGATCATGAAAAATGTTGTTTGTTGCCTGAGCATGCGCTTACAATATATTGATAATTTCATATCCTGTTCAAAGGAGATACACATATATGGTGACTATATACACTAAAGTCACGGGGTCAGTGGAGGTACGGTGCTAATGATGCTGGTAGAGAGGCCCCTCAAAGATTGCTTGCATAATCCATACACTACCGGAAGCACCCACCTGACTGTAGTCAGAGTTCTCTGACTCTGGCCCACGAGGGGTGATAATAGACCTTTCACACATTAGTGTATTTTGGGAAAATACTTTCCCAGAATGCATCGCGCATACCACTTCCGGCGGGTAACCGAGATAGCTGACGCACAAACAACATTACCTTACTGTGGGAATCAGATACAGTGCACTTTAGGCAGTGCATATGAAAAAACATATTCATAATAGTTTTGATGCCCAGTTTTATAAAATTTAATACAGTTGATTGCAATTTTAAAATATGCCCTATTGTCCACTTGCTGTGATGAATCTAAGTCGAATGGTGTATTTCATATATGCAAGACTCTGGATTGGCTGAGTATTTTGGAAACAATTTGACTGAAAGTTGTTGGTGGCTTAGCCACCGACAACTTTCGGTCAACTTGTTTTAGAGGTACTCAGCATACCCTGAGTTAGGCTCCATGGAAAATGTAGACTGCAGAGGCTTGGCAGCGGGACAGTTAACTATATGTATATATAGGACTATAACATGTTAACCTTATGTATTCAGTATTCTTATGTCCTATATTGTTGTTATATGTTATATGGTGGGGTCCAGCGCCACATAGGCTCTGCCTGTGGTGGACTACCTGTTGTGAAACTGTAAATGTATATTCTATATCAAAATAAATAATCTTGAACTTGAACTTGAACTTGCAAATAACTTAGTGAAAACGTTACAAAAATATAAACAATAATGCATTAATGTTTCGGCAATTGAATCCGCTTTCTAATGATATATATTTTAATTAATATAATGATTTTAGTTTATCATATGAATGGTTTAGATTGCGGTGTATTTTAGTGCAAAAGTAACTCAATACGTGTCAGCGGCTTGTTGGCGGTGGTGCCAGCCAGCAGTTTTGCTCTGCTCATTGATTTTTCTAGGTAATCTAGGTAAAGTTTCTGAGCGCAGGTTTGTAAAACCTCTATGCTCAGCTCCTATGCACTAATACACGTGTTGATCCAAAATTTCTGGTTATGTCTGACTTTTAAATTTTTAGAATAATGACCTCTTCTGTTTTTGTATTTACATGAAGCTGGCTATAGATGTATTCAGTAGCATTTAATATATACAAGCTATATACATATAGTATATACATATATAGGATACTTCAAAATGGTTGTATAACTTCTGTTTATATAATTATCTATATATTAGTCTGCTGTATGAATATGTATCATGGGCGTGAGCTGCTGTGTGCTGCCTACACATGTGATGATTTCATACAATCATGACAATTGTCTATATATGTACATTAATTCTCTCAGCCTTCCTCTTTGGTCACATCAATCTCTGTGCCATCTGTTCTGGTCATTTTGTGTGTGTGTGTGTGTGTGTGTGTGCGTGCGTGCGTGCGTGCGTGCGTGCGTGCGTGCGTGCGTGCGTGCGTGCGTGCGTGCGTGCGTGCGTGCGTGTGTGTGTGTATCATGGGCGTGAGCTGCTGTGTGCCGCCTATGCCTGTGATGATTTCATACAATCATGACAATTGTCTATATATGTGCATTAAGTCTCTCAGCCTTACTCTTCAGTCACATCAATCTCTATGCTATCTGTTCTGGTCAGTTTTTGTGTACAGTCAAAGACCGCCTCTTGACATTGCCATAGCTTGTCTAGTCGTAGGCCCAATGTTTTCAATCGTTCAGTTTATGTGAGTTCTTTGAGGGATGGCACTAGCTTGGTTGCTCTCCGCTGAACACCTTCTATGGCATTAATGTATTTTTTCAGATATGGGAACCATACTGCATTAGCGTACTCAAGGTGTGGCAGAACCAGTGCCTTATATAGTAGCTTGAAATTTTCCTGTTCCAGGTAAACAAATGTCATACGGATGATGCCCATGATTTTACAGGCTTTGTTAATCTTTTTAAAAATATGGCTGTCAAATATCAATTTCGAATCTATAATGACGCCTATATCTTTTTCCTCTGTAACATATTCAAGGGATGGCTTGGCTCCATTTTCAGATTTCATCCCGTAGTCATACGAATCTGATTCTGTCCTGGATAATGTCATTACCTTGCATTTCATTGGGTGAAATTTCATTAACCATACTTCTGACCATGTCTGTAGGTTTGTTAAATCTGTTTGCAGTTTATCACAGTCCTCCTGGTCCTTGATTTGGCGTGATAATTTGGTGTCGTCTGCAAACATGTACACATCTAAATCGACAACATTTGGCAGATCATTTATATAGATAACAAATAGTAAGGGACATAGCACACTACCGTGGGGATGGTACTGCTTGTAACATCTGACTGCATTGATGTTGCAATGTTGACTCGGAGCTGCTGTTTGCGGTTCCTCAGGAAATCTTCTGTCAATCCTAGGACCTGGCCACTTATGCTGTGAGCTTCTACTTTCCCAATTAGTGTTCTGTATGGGACTTTGTCGAAGGCCTTTTGAAAGTCCATATATATATATTGTGTCTACCACACCTCCATTGTCCATAATCTCTGTCCAGGTGTCCAAGACTTGCAACAACTGGAAGCCAGTTGAGCGGCCACTAATGCATCCGTATTGCTTGGGGCTGAAAAGTAAGTTTACTTTCAAGTGCCTGTATATCTCGTCTCTTGCAATGGATTCCATTGCTTTGCATACAATACTTGTGAGACTGATGGGACGATAATTTGAGGGGCTTTTTCTACTCTCTTTTTAAATATTGCAGAGATGGTCGCGTCTTTCCAGATTTCTGGTATGGTGCAAGCGTCTAAGGAGGGCTTAAATATAATGGATAGTGGCTTACTAATGACCAGACTTAGCTCCTTCAACACTCTAGGGTGCAGATTGTCAGGTCCTGGAGATTTAGTTATGTCAAGGTTTCCTAATTTCTTCCTCACCATTTCCTCTGATATCACAATATATGATAATGGATCTTGTACCGATGCTGGGTGAATTCTCGGAATGCCACCCTCTGGCTCTACTGTGAAAACTGAAGAAAAGTAATCTGCCAGAACATCTGCCTTTTCCTCGTCCGTTTCTGCAAGAGCACCAGTTTCTGGGTCTATTAAATTTGCTATGCCAACCCATATTTTTGTCTTGCTGTTGACGTAGTTCCAGAACTGTTTGGAGTTGCTTTTGATTTGCTTAGCTATATCTGTTTCAATTTGTCTCTGTTTTGCTCTGGTTAAATTTCTTACTTTGTTTCTTGATCTGCAGTAAGTTTTATAGTCATTTTGGTCACGTGTCCTCATATAGCGCTTCCATAGTCGGTGCTTTTCTGAAATTTTACATTGTGATGCTGTGTCAATTGGGGTTTTGTTCTCCCCGCATGGTTTACTTTGAATGGGTTTACTTGGAATGCATTGACTGATTGCTGTATTTATTTTGTCCATAAAAACCTCCCATTGAGTTTTCACATCTAGTTCTGACAGCCTTTCTTCCCAGTTGATATTCAGCATCTGCTTCATTTTTTCATAATCACCTCTGTCGTAATATGTTTTTATGTGACCCATGATGTCTACGGACGCATATCATTTATAATCGAATTGGATGCATGAATGGTCAGTCTTCCCACGAGGACTAAGCATAGTATAAACTCCTCCAGCATATTATCCTCATTTGTGAACACCAAGTCTAACAAGCTTGGCATGTCAGTATCTCGTGCTCCTGTGTCGTCCATTATATGTTGAAGTAAGTAATTTCTTTTACAGCATTCAATAAAGTAGTTAGCATCACTGGTTGGCTTGTCAGTGGCTGTCACATGCTTTTTCCAATCTATTTCGGGCCAATTGAAGACGCCAAGTAGTAAAAGATGGCTGTAGTTTTGGTTTGATATTTTGTCAATGAGATCATTTAGCATTTTGTTGTTTTCGGTATCACTGTTTGGGCTTCTATATACGCATCCAACTAAGAGTTTATCCTTTTTTGCCAGTTTTATATCAATGTAAATATTTTTTTATGTGAACCTCGGCGTAATGATGTCAATTGTAGGAAAGGTGCATTCTTGAAAATGCTCTACTGTTGTGTAAATATTTTTTTGTATGGATCTGACTGTTTAACTGTGAAATAACGGGTGGCCTATGTAGCTGTTTAAACACTCCGTTCGTCTGAAGGAAGTTTGTTCTCAGAGACGGGATTAACACAAAACAAGACAAGAAAACGTAAAAGATGGAGAATTTCATGAATTTTTCTAAAAAACTTGATGAAGTTATTTGGAGCGATTGGTTTTGGTTTCCAGAAGGGAGCTCGTGGGCAAATTTGACATCGACAGATCCAAATGTGTACTACCCAAGACATCGAGATTTACACTGGTCGCTCGTTATTGGTGTTTTCCTGGTGTTTATCCGACAACTATATGAGAGGTGCATTTTAGACACCAGTTTTCGTATCACATTTGTTGAAATTTAGGACCTCGATTCACATTCTTCTATAATGTTTTCAGTATTGACTCACTATGTACTATTACGATACTATGAACTATGCCTATATCCTTATTCTTACTGCTTATGAGAAGTGATCACTCAGGTTTATTTGTGCTATTGAGTTTTACTGCTTTCGTCGTATGGCGAAAAAAGCGTCATAGACATATAGCCTTGCTTATTAAAATTTTATATACATTGAAAACATTATATCTAATTTTATTTATATGCTCATTCTGAAATTTAAGGAACCAATAGAGTAAAATTTTGAAAGGGGAATAGTGTCCAAATTTCTTTATCTACTCAGATGGCAGGGTTATCAATTTTCAGAATAAACATGGTTCGTACGCATGTATGGAAGTCTGGAAAAAGTATGGAAAATTAGGTAAGCCTTTTCCAGGGCTGGAAAAAGTATGGAAATTACAATTTTGGCTCAACTGGTATGGGAAATTAAAATATCGGCAATCCTAATTTTTCTTACCGCAATCTTTTTGTTTACGAACGAAATCTCGCGTTTCCGCCAATCTTGCCAGAATCTAATTCGATTGGGTCCCGGTCTCGTCTTGCAATAGAAAACTGCCTCTTACCGGGAACATCCCGCAGTTGTTGAGCAATACGGGTTCTGAACATGCTTAAGTACATTAAGTGCCTTAAAAATGAGTGAATCGGCAGTCGTCTGTCTGTCAAATAGTACAGTGTTAGAAGCCAAAACAATGAAATAATTTGCGAGATTGCCGTTTTTTGTGATACAGTAAAGATGGGAATGTGCAAATATGCTAGTGCTTGGGAAACTAATGATAAATATAAGGATTGGATTTTACCGGACAACACATCAAACTCACATACCAAATGTAGTGTTTGTAATAAGTCGTTTGACATCGGGAATATGGGCGAAGTGGCTCTTGTTAGCCACATGCCGGGTACAAAACATGAGACACTGACAAAAGTTCGTCTAAAGCCAGCGGTGAAAGTTACGGATTTCTTTGGTTCAAGGTAAGAATATTTTACATTTTCACATTGATGGTACCAGAATCATTTAGAAGCGTAGCAATTTTATATCGCCCAATGTTAGATGATCCCAACTTTGCCTCTTGTGTTGGCTCATCATCGAGTGAAAATAATGAATTCCTGTTGCTATGGCGATCATTTAGACGCGTGACAATTTTATATCGCCCAATGTTAGATCATCCCAACTTTGCACTGAGTCACGGTAAAATATGATTGATTGTCCGACAGCTCTTTCGTATCGCGAGGCCTCTTATGTTGTCGCATTATCAAGTGAAAGAAATGAGGATTCCTCCTGTTGCTATGGCGATATGATCAGCTATGGTAAATTTAAATTAAATTAGTGTGTGTGTATATGCGCAGGGTTTAACTTGTTATCTAAAGGTGGGGGTTGTGGGGTGGGGGTGGCCCTCAACAAATAAAAGTGGGTGTCTCAAGCTCAACTTTGCATGATAGCTGTTGAATATTTTGAAAATAATTTGACTGGAAACTATTGCTGCAACAGTTTCCAGTCAAATTATTTTCAAAATATTCAACAAAAAATGTGCTGCTGTAATGAAATTCATATCTGGTTTGCATCCTGAAAAACACTGAGCCACTCCTAGACAATATACGGTTCCCAGAGCCACTCATAGACAATATACTGTTCCCAATCTAGATTTTGGGGCTATATACCCTCAAAAGGTCTCGGGGGGCGGGGGGTAATGAAGGCCGCCGGTAAAAAAGGCAGCCACTGGTGTCAAAAAAGGCCGCCGGTGTATATTTGGCTTTAACGGCTGCCAGGGGTCTCAATTATGCATTATGCATGACGTGTTATATTTGATGGATGTATTATCTGTGATTGTTTGTTTATTAGTTTATTAAAATTTTATTGAAATTCAGCACGCAAATTATTAATGTTGCGTGGGGCGTGGACATGCGTGTTAGTTATGTTATAGTTATGTGCAGCATACGTTAGTGCAGTAATATATCATATAGGTTAATATCTAATCTAATCGTGCCACATTAGTTACAAAACATAATTCAATGATGACGATGTGATGATGATGAATAGTAGTAGTAGTAGTATTAGTAGTAGGCATGTTAGTTATGTGCAGCATACGTTAGTGCAGTGATATAGGCTAATATCTAATCTAATCTAATTATGATCATTGACGATGGTGATAATTGACGCCGATGATGATTGATTGATAGTAGTAGTAGTAGTGGCGGCGCTGATGGTAGACATGCGTGATGATGATAATGATGTTGGTTGTGGTGATGATTTCATTTAATATAATGATAGCAGATGTAAGAGACCTCTTTCGAGGAATGTGGTGGGCCCTGAAAAGGGCCTTTTTGCTAACATATGGTTAGCGTGCAGGATAGATCAGGTAATTGGCCCTGAACACGTTCTATCCTTATTCAATTGGATTCAAACATTGCCTAATTTTCGCATGTAAACCATTTAATTTTCAATTTTCGATTAATTTCTCAAGACGTTTATACGTAGTATAATTGGCTAAAATAAAAGACGAGCTGAAATTATTCCAAAATTTTACAACATTTATTTACATTTGTATTAAATATCATATTGCTATTCTTAATATAAAAAACCAAACATAATACGGAAACGGTTAAGACATTTTAAAGACATATTCCTGTGCTTAGCAACAGCCAGCATCAAATAGTTGAATAGTTCGTCACTACGTCCGCTCCACATCTGAAAAATAGTATATATTAGGTCTTTGGTATAGATCGATAATAGTAGGTCTATAGTAGGGTTGGGCGATATTTCGATATTATCGTCAATATCGCGATATACCGAAATCGTCATAATTTCAAAAAATCGTAAATATTGTCAATACCGACAGGACGATATTGCACTTTTAACTGTGAGCATAATATAAATAACTAAGTTAGAAATGTCATACTCTTACCTCTATTCGGTCCAGTAATAGTCTTTAAGTAATAATCCAGTCTTTGTCTAAGGTAATAAAAACTTAATAAACTCCAAAATAATCTGTGTTCATTTAATTCATGGTTTGTTTGCGCTAATAAAATGATTTAAAGTACAAAATAATCCTTTGTTGTTCACTTTTCATAATTACATAAATAGACGACGCCATGTTTTTTCTTGCCTCATTCTGAGTATTAGTCAGTGGGGAATACCATTTGCACTACCCACATTCCATTCTGAT
The DNA here is from genome assembly GCA_034401795.1 of Chaetoderma sp. LZ-2023a. NCBI lineage: Eukaryota > Metazoa > Mollusca > Caudofoveata > Chaetodermatida > Chaetodermatidae > Chaetoderma > Chaetoderma sp. LZ-2023a. The sequence continues at coordinate 40,699,157 of CM067365.1, forward strand.
GACGCTATTACTACAGGTCAAGCTATTTATCCATTAGTCATTGATCTGCATGGTTAAACATTCTTCTGACCGTGAAAGATTTAAACTTTAAAACTTTTGAGGTCGATAGAAAACCACACACTTAATCCCTTATCAACTTTATACAATATATTTAGCATTTTTATATGAATCAGATCAAAATTCATTCCACATATAACATTACGGATTTATTCTAAGTGAGAAACGTCCTTAAAATAAAGAATTTAGGCCTAATTATGTCCAGTCTTCTATCTGTTGTGGCAGTCTTGGCTGCAGAGTTAACTGGGTTAATTTCACACATCCTGGCTACGCCTTGAGATCAATGGATAAACCCCGCTAAGTAGTGAGCGAATTTGAATAGGTCTACAATGGGGCAAATTAGTATAAATATTACAGACCAAATAAAATCTGATATAATTGTTTCCAGTCTTCACGCTGGTTCTCGTTCAAAATCATGCAGTTTTATTTTATTAATTTGCATCGTCTATGCTAGCGGCGGTCATGATAACAGCTGTCGGAATTCTGCAGTGTGAATTCTGATTGGCTCAAGTATGATACGGCGGCCAATCAGATTTCGCTCTGCGGAATTCCTTTCTTCGCAATGAAGTTAATGCGTATTCCTTGCTCAATCTTTTGACAGTTGTCGTGAGGTAAAGATAACACAAAATACAACACAAGAACTGAAGAAAATCCTTTATTTTTCTTATTTGTGATGAATACGGTTAGTTGCATTACATTCGTTGCTTTAAACTGTATGTTGAAGGGTGTCAAAGTGTGGAATTTCGTGTGTTAAATATGCGGAAATGGCAATCATGGCGATATCAATTTACGGTTTCAATGTAACAAATTTAATGAAAATAACTTGCAGACACCACCAATTTGAAATACATGTTATTCTATGTTTACACCCTAACTCCACACCCCAGCCAAATGACGATATATCGTGATACCGTGGTATTTTAATGAGATACTGATATCGGCATGCCTTGAGCAATATCGCCCAACCCTAGTCTATAGTATAACATAGTATAGTATAGATCGATAATAGTAGGTCTATAGTATAGTATAATATAGATCGATAATAGTAGGTCTATAGTATAGTATAGTATAGATCGATAATAGTAGGTCTATAGTATAGTATAGATCGATAATAGTAGGTCTATAGTATAGTATAGTATAGTATAGATCGATAATAGTAGGTCTAAAGTATAGTATAGTATAGTGTAGATCGATAATAATAGGTTTACAGTATAATATAGCAGGCGGCTTTTAAAGCCAAATATACACTGGCAGCCTTTTTTGACACAGTGGCGGCCTTTATTAACATAATCCCCTCAAAAAGTCCATTTATAATGAGAAATCCTGTGTGTGTGTGTTTGTGTGTGTGTTGATATTTCTGGCTATATTAGATTGCGATAACTCCTATGATCTTTTAATAGTGTGTTTTGATAGCTGTTGAATATTTTGAAAATAATTTGACTGGAAACTATTGCTGCTTAAAGCAGCAACAGGTTCCAGTCAAATTATTTTCAAAATATTCAACAAAAAATGTGCTGCTGTAATGAAATTCATGTGTGTGTGTGCGAGCGCTGTGCTTTGACATTCTTGTGACAATTATTTATATATGCAGTTTGTTATTGTCCTCGGGTCTTCCACTACTGCGGTTGCTTCACTTCCACAGGCAAAAGTGCGCACACTGTGTTTTGATATTCTTGTTTTATAAAGTTTAATAAAGTTTATATATGATGAACTTAGTAACTGTGTTTGTTTTTTGTCTGATTGAAAGTCCCAAAATGAGGTCTGGAAAGTTTGAAATTGAGTCTGGAAAAGGTATGGAATTTAATTCTGTTGAAGGTGTATGAACCCTGAATAAAGCAGAGGAACTGGTGCTTCATTCTCTAGGCAGGTTTGGTGGAAGATGCTGCAGTCATAAACAGCACCATCGTCCACCAAATTTGCTGTATATTGTGCGCCGGTTTCTCTGCTTTAGATATAATAGAAGATGGAATATTGCGATCAGTGTGGTAGGTGTTAACAAATTTAGGAGAGCTATACCGCGCTGAAAAGCATGAAATGGATCCAAATAAATGGTCCTTATCAGTAGAGCTGGGCGGTATTGATATTTACATGACGGTACCGGTACCATGAAAAAATACCGCGGTACCACGGTATACCGTCATCTGAGCTTGAGGCATGCCACGAAATTAGAACAATTTTTTCCATTTCCTTTTCACTTCCATCTCCAATCAACGGTAAATATAGGTAAGATAAATAAATCGGCTTCCTGATTTAGAGAAGAAAAACATGGCTATTGCGACTGTTTAGTTTCACGATTTTATTAGGTCACTATTTTTATTGACGTAATATCATTCACGGGAATATCGGTCAAAGGGTGTGGTTGACTCGCTAACTATAACCCGCTGTTTGAGACATTGGGGTGCACTATTTTCAATCTGGATTTTTCTTGCTATTAATGCGTGCGACCAGCAAACGGTAAATTTTATTTTGGCAGTCGAGCGCTTTGATAAACAGAGTCCAGACAAAATCCGCGAGTATTTAAACGGGGCGAGTGTTGTACGCTTTTATTTCTGTTGGAGTCATATATTCTGTTACTCGCAAAAACAGGCCTATACACATACATATAACACGACATTGAATATAGCCGACTCCAAAGCTTCTGATAATTACCGAGTACCCGATGTGAAGACTCGTTACTTGCCATGCTTCACGTGAACAATGCGTGTAAAAAGCTATTTCCGCGAACTTCTGATGTGTAGCCAGTTGAAAAATGAATTACAAAAACTAAAACACTATAATTTTTAGGTGTCGTTACTTAAACTAGATTTAATCCGTAAAGAAATTTCTTAAAACAAGCCAGAAAAATAGAAAATAACGACTTCAACGCTGCTCGTTGTTAATAAATTAGCACGTGATCAAAACAGGGCGAGCAAATACTACGTTTTAGTAAATTTTCATTGATAAATTCAGCATAGTAATGTATTTTCCCACGGTCTAGTTCATGAACAATCAATCCGATACGTCTTTGCGAGATCGCTGTTGTGTTTGAATAGCACACAGTTTGTATGTTATTTTGTTATTCTAGCGTGTTTGTTCGGTGACAAAATGCTTGGAGTAATAAATTACAAATAATAGAAACGGGAATAGGGAATATATTATAGTGTAATTACTACCGGCGGATGGCCAGAGAATGAGTAGATGTTTTAAATAAGGCAATTTTACCGTGAGACTTTCAAGACATACAATTCTGCCTGTCATTATTTTGTGATTTGATGTCTTGACGTTTGTTTTTACAACAACCCTTTCACCTGAACTCGGCTAATAGTTAGGGATGCCTGTATTTTTGGCACTATTAGCACTTATTTACCCTTGGTCAAGTCAGATTTTATGAATATATTTCTCAAATATTGCTCAAACATTATGGACGGTATTCACGGTATTTGGAAATGTCAACGGTATCGGTTCACGGTATACCGCGGTCCTCACGGTACTACCGTCAGACCGCCCAGCTCTACTTATCAGATCTCAATTAGCTTGAACGTTCATCTGATATTCCTTTTTCTCAGTGAACATATCAGATGTCGTTTACATAATATTAGTGTATAATTGTATATAACAGAATGAGATGTGTTGTCATCTCAATCAGTTAAACCCCAATTAGACACCTCTCTGGCTTTCCATTGTGGGACAGTATCACACCTGTGTATAAGCTGAGTGTGGGAAACAGCCTAGCTCAGAGCATTGATTTACATAGAAATCTGTGGCTAACTAAATAAACAATTTGTAGATATAAGTGTACCAGCAGTTTGGTAATTTAAGCTTAGATCCCTATTTCAAATCAAGATTCTGATAGGCTGAGAATTCAGGGCAGTATAATGGATTTGTGTTGTATGTCAGCATATGTACAGCATGCTCATGCATCGTATATAAGTTTAAGTAAACCATTCATGACAAAAGTTTCTTAATATTATGAAACTATTTTACTGGAAGTTGTTGTTTTAGCCTCTGCTGAAAATTCTTTATAAAAATTCCACCAACATTGTGCAATAAATAGTTGTTGTATTTGCTACATGTACATGTATGTTGAGTTGAAAAGATTATAGATATGATATGATGTGCCTATGTTGCCTATTTGGTCTCATGTCAACCTGTATTAGGTGTAGACCTCTATATTACACCCTCTGATTAATATATCTAAGATATTTAGTTTAAAATTTACAATTTCTGATGAGTATTGGAGTATTTCCCGCTTTTTGGAGTATTTCCTGGGGTGGTATTTACTGGTATTTCCCAACCAGTATTTTCCGCACCGGGAAATTGCTGCCAACCCTGATATGTAGAACAGTAGGACAATTTGTAGGTGGGTCTATCGATACATAGACTCTGCCTTTGATGAACTGCCCAACTGTGATGTATATATTCTATATATTAAGCATGAAATAAATAATTTTGAATCTTGAATCTTAGTGTCTTCTTAAACAACGAAATGATGTATGATGACTGTCAGATGTATCAGAAAATTTTTGTCAACATTACTTATCCAGTTTTTTTCGTTACATGCTGTAGAAAATGAATGCCTCATTTTCAAGTGTAATTTACGTGATCAGCGGTTAACATGTTGTTACCAGCTTAAAATTTTATTATGACCTTGTAGAATTTGACAAATAACTAATATATATATGCCGTTTGGGTTGTTTCTTAGACTTATTGCATTAAATGCTCACAAATCTTTGTGTTGGACCTCCATTTACTTGCATTTGTTGTTTTGCTTATTTTCATGCAACCATTCTACTATATGCTCTGAATCATAACATCTACAATGAAAGAGTTGAGGATAAGTATTTTCTGAATAAAATGTATTTGCAACTTTTAGAAACTCATCTCATTTGTCAACACAACATTGTTTTCGTAATATATGCCATCTGATGAAAACTCACCACAAAACAGTAGCGTAAATTTCGCAAAGACTCCAGTGCGTAACATATATTTCAGTACACTAATTTTAGTCTAAAATGTCCTGAATATCAAATTACATGAAACAGTTCACTGAAAACTCATCATGTAGAAACAAATTAGTCATCATATGGGCGATTCAAATATATGTTGAATGATTCAAGTGGCTTGGGGAATAATAATGTTGACAATTCTGAGCACAAATCTGATTCTGTTATCTATTTTGTGGTGAGAGACCGGTGTCTTGAAAAGATGAAAGAAGAATTTTCACAAGTTAAGTGTTCAACCATGTCAGCTCCTGAGTATGAAGCTAGTCACTGTTAGTGTAATGCATAGGGCTAGTGGGCATTTCAAATAACGGTAGCAGACAAAAGCTGACTGCATTGTCTGTTCGTCTTCCAGTAATATAAAAGATTGATACATGTAATGCTAATTATTGTCAGTAGAGGAGTGCTGTAACTTAGCGCATGCCCTCATGCAAATGCACTTGAAAGTTGCCAAGAGAAGATCTCATCAAGCTCATGTTCTCAAGTGCAAGCTACTTTTTGTGTGTCTGCATAATAGCAGCATAATGTGGGAAGCAAGATATCATTTCTTTTGTTATCAAAAATCACAACATCATATATTAATTGTATGAACAATATCATTCTGTTCTGTAAATAATTTATAAGATTTTTTGTTAAAAATGTCTAGATGCCCCGTACAACACTGATAAAATCTGGTGGTCCAGAATTATGCTTGGAAAACTAGTTTAGAAAAATAGTTTTGCATGTCATTGCAAAATGCTACATCATATCTAATATGTCTAATAATCATTTTGTACACTAAAATAAAACGTTATCTGCTAATTAGATCAATTTGTCATCATTTAACACTCATATCAGCCAAAAACGTATTCTGCTGTGGTCTTGAGAAATGTCCATTTGCAGACCAAGAGAAAAGACTATAATAGAGCCAGTCATTCCAGTGGTAAATTTTCAAAAATAGTCTTGGTCTGCAAATGGACATTTTTCATGAGAAAATTGAAATTTTTTGGAAGAAATCTGAGGGTTAAATGATTAAAGCTTAAAGTCTCTTCTCTTAGAAGAGTACAAACAATGTAGATCTTTGTACTTAAATTTCAAACCTTTGGTACTTTAGTATGTTTTTAGTACAGTAATTAGTTTGAACATTTTGTGGCAGACTAATAAATATATCGGGAAGTATTTAAAATTTCAAATGGAAAGCTTGAAGACTATATTTGGTTGATTTTTATGTGCCAAAGGGTATGTTTTGACATGTTTGAGATATAGAGCTTTACAGTTTTGTAGTTATGTGATGTAATGAGGTAAAATAAATGTTGTTACCAGATTTCTTAGTTTGCAATTTGATATTTGTTTAGTACTTTGTCATAAAGCTATATATACTGTGCCAAAAAAGTTTAGCAACAGTGAAGTTTGGTTTGTTGTATTAAAACTATGCGTTCATTTATAATCAAATTTGCAGGCATGTTTCGTCCATGTAATGTCTCGCTGATCATGAAGAAATGCAAATCATTTCTTGCATTTCTCGGCCGCACGCTTACTGCATGTGAAAATGCATTTTTCATGCACTGGCCCACATTGGCGGGTAGCTGAGGCAAAAATTCATATTGCAAAAGCAGATAACGAACGTTAACAGAAAATGCTTAAAAGTTTACCCTACTACTGATCATGGGCCGCCGCCCAGGGCTACCCGAAAATCAGCGCCATGAAGCAATGGGAAGACTCACTGCTGGGCAGAGCATTCGCGCTGTTGCTCGACATTTTAATGTTCACGCCTCAACCATTTCCCGTCTCCGTCAACGTGAGCAGGAAACTGGACATGTTAATGACCGACCACGATCTGGCAGACCGAGAGCAACAACATCACGAGAAGACCGCTACTTAGTGATGTCATCACGACATCACAGGTTTGAGACTGCGCCGCGGCTGTCCGGTAATTTGCACACGGCTATCGGCACTACACTGCATGCACAAACTGTGCGAAACAGACTCCATGATGCTGGACTGCATGCCCGTCATCACTTGTTGCTGTTCTGCTTACAGAGCGTCACATCAAGAATCGGTTTGCATTGGCAAGAACTCATCAGCGATGGCGTGCTCAACAATGGAGCCACGTTTTGTTCAGTGATGAGTCGAGGTTTTGTGTGGGTGTGGCGGATGGTAGGCAATGGGTTTGGCGACGTTTAGGAGAACGGTATGATGCAGCCAACATCATTCAGCACGACAGGTTCGGTGGCGGCAGTGTCATGGTGTGGGCTGGAATCCATGAAAATGGCAAAACATCTTATTGTGATTCGCGGAAATTTAATGGTTCAACGCTACTGTGAAGAAGTTGTCGCCCCTGTTGTCATCCCTCTTATGCAGCATCATGCAGACTATGTTCCAGCCAGACAACGCCCATCCTCATTCAGCTAGGGTCACCAGTGATTTCCTTGAGGCGAACAATGTTCCGGTGTTGGACTGGCCAGCGCGATCACCGGACCTGTCTCCTGTCGAACACGTGTGGGACATTCTTGGCCATATGGTGCGTGAGAACCATCCACATCTTCACAACGTGCGGGAGCTGGAAGCTGCACTGCTCCAGGAATGGATGCGATTCCTCTTCGTGACATCAGGTGCTTAATTTGAAGCATGAGAAAGCGATGTACGGCAGTGGTTAATGCGCGCGGAGGTCACAACTGGTATTGACAGCTCAGTGTCATTATTTAAATTGGACCCTTCCGTTGAATGATGCCGTGTTAAAGGCGCGATGCTAGCATTACAGTAACAAGAGACTGTTGTTCAAATTGGAAAATGACCTATCAATTAAATAATATATTTGAATCAATTTGTGGTTTTTGTTAAATAACATTTATACAGTAATATTCTCAGTCTTGCTAAACTTTTTTGGTTCAGTATATATACATATGAAAAAAGGCATGAAACACAAACTGACCCACCTAAAAAAAATGTGACCTCAGAAGCTTCCGTGAATTTTTTATGGAGTTATGTCCCCTTTCGTATGCCATCTCTTAAAATTTATATCGCTACATGTAGGTAGGGGACATGTATTGCAAAGTGCTTACATAATGCTTGTTATTAATTATTATTATTGTTGTTGTTTACAGATTTCTGGTTGGCCCATTTGGTATACATTTGGGGCTAAAGGCACGCAGAAGCAGAGCCCCGCACTATGATGTTCTTGAACAGTATTACAAAAAGCACCCGAGAAGAGCCACATACAGAGATGATGTGACATTATTAGAGGTACAGTTACAGTACACCTCAGCAGGGTTAGTACTGGCCATGGAAGTCCTGGAAACTTATGGATTTGAAAATTAAAATTCATGGCCGGGAGAGTCATGCAAAATCAGCATTTTTTATCATAGGTCATCGAAAAGTCATGGAAACTGATGCAAAATAAAAGAAATCTATTAGCATAAATTTCAGCTGTCACCTCTCATGTCTATACAATAAAATTATGGCAAAGGATAACAAGGCTTTGGATTGGTTGTTACAAGACGCAATATTCAAACACCCCTGAATAAAGTCGGATCGTAATTTATTTAGCTACATGTACAAATGTATGTCATAAACACAAATCTAGATATTAATTCTTAGGTCATGGAATGTGTTAATTTTGTTCATAAAAAGTCATGGAATTTCAAATCCAAAAAGGTGTATTGAACCCTGCCTCATGAATAACTTAACACAGATCATGGAAATACTGGAAAGTCATGGAATTTGAAAATCTAAATTTCAGGCCTGGAAAAGTAATGGAAATTCATCATTCTGATCTTAGCATGGAAGTCATGGAAAATGAATCTTGCTAAACAAAAAAAAATCTAATGCCATACAATCCTGCCATACAGAGACAGTTTAGCAAAACAAAGCTTTGACTTTATCGTGTCACAACAATATTCCCTCAATGGCGCCATTGTTATTGAGCAATCCCTTACCTTACTTAACCCATATATCGCTGAAATTCTTGATTACAAACCTCTCTGTACATGTATATATATGATAACTGCTATTCATTTTGGTAACTTGCTGTAAGCCGTTGCTGCATACATGTAGAAGACTCAGCATTATTGTTTACATAATCTACACAAATCTTTCTTACTGACTGTAACAACTGACCTTTAAAATCAGAAAGATAATGATGGTTAAAGCGGGGTTTTTTCCTTCCCGCTTCCATGAAACATGACACCATGGTATACATGTACATGATCTCAAAAATAAATTAACATGTTTTCAAAACAAAATAGAATTTTTTTTTTGTAAATATGTTAACCTATTTATGATCTGTACTGATGCTGTAAGCCGCTGACTGGCTGATATAAAACATCTCATATATAGCTTACCGTGTTTTCAGAACAAAATCAAATTTCTGTTTCTGTTTTGGAAATGCTAGCCACATTAAAGGTGCATACATGTATTCACATCAAATGCTTCGAAATAAAATTGTTAAAGTTATATAGTTTTATTAGCTTAAATTGTATAACTAGATGAAATAAACTAAATAAATCTTAGCATGTGATGATTTCATTATGTATGAATTAATATAATTTTTTAAGTTGTGAAATTGGATTAGAGACATGAGTCCTTGATTCAACTTCGGTTGAAAAAAAGATATTTTAATGTATATGTTAAGATTTATTTCGTTTCATTAGCCTCTAAAAGTATGCAATTTTAACACTTATTTTCACAGATTTTTGTGTGAATGTGCACCTTTAAGTTGGTATTTGTCATCTGTTACCACGCATAACCAAGACCTCTATTCTCTGTAGATGTCTAACCTGTAAAAAGGACCAGTCTATTATATACTATATTATAGGGGTAGCAAGTTACGGTTGCCAGCCTACTTACCGTGTATAATTTAGAATGACTGCGTTGCTGTTACATGGGTTAGATCAAGTAAATTTGTATCTTACTGTTACATATTTTGAAACTATTTTGACTGGAGCCTTTTGCTGGCAGATTTATGTAACATGTTTCCATAACAAAATAAACCATAATGTTTGAATATTTTGGACGTAATTTAATCAGACAGCACTGCTGCCTAACTTAGGCAGCAGTGGCTTGCTATCAAATTATAAGTCCAAAATATACAACAGAACATTTCTTTTGCATCAGGTTCCAAATTGTAATAGTTCTACAATGTAGCATGTTTCTGTTTTTGTTTAAACTTATTTATGAGCTGTACTGTGGTAAGGACTTATACAGTATAGTCCTTTAATCTTCAGAAGTTGTCAAGAAAATTAAATTCTTTTCTCGGTAAATGTTCATTTGCAGGCTAAGAAAATTCAATTTTTGAAATTTTAGCATTGGAATAATCGAGCCAGTCATCATAGTGGTAAAATTCCATTACTTGTCTTCTCAGATTGGTGTGCAATTGATCATTCCTCAAGACCGTTGTAAATGCTGATTTTGTCCAGTTTGATGATTTGCAAAATAATTAACAGCTTATTTGTACTTGTATGGTTGCTTTTGCATGGTGGAGTGTGGTTGTTTAGTATAGCATTATGCCCGTTCAAACATGGGTGTGTACATGACTACATGTGCGTACGTCATACAGGGTTGTTGACATTCTGAGTAAGGAATGTATATCTTAATTTAAGGCTCCTAAGATGGCGGTCAAGTTTGTGTTCCAATATATACAGTACAGCTCAAAGTTAACTTAACATAAAATGTGTCTGCAGCGCGTGCATGACGCGTACATAGCGGGTCTATTTTAAAATAATGGATGCATCACTTTCCCGTTATGAACGGTAAAACAACGCAGTGTGAAAGTAAAACAAATGGGTTGGAAACAGTTTGACAATGCGTCAGAATTTATTACACAACGCATTTATGATATTGGCTAGACAAGTCGTTTGAAATCTGATAACGTGAAACGCGTTCATAATTACGCTGCGCTGGTGTAACGACATTATGCGAGTCAACCAAGAAGGGCAACCAACCGATTACTCGGGCATACACACATTATGCAATTATATTTTGCCATGGTACCGTAATTTTTTCGAAATTGGTGTCATGATTTTAGGGGGAGGCATCATTCAATGTTGAATAATTGGCAGTACATGTATGTCGCATTATCAGTTCCGATACAGCTGCCTGGTAACGTAAACATTCCATTCTTACAGAACAAAATGAACCCGGTTACTTATTCACTGCATAAATTCACCACTAATGAGAAATGCCTCGCGCGACTCTCGCAGATCGATAATTATGCACACTCGTAGATTCTCGGAAAAGCATAGCCATAATTTGATTGGCTTCCTGGACATCTGACGTCATTATGAATGAATGAAAATTACTGTCGTAGTAAAATTTTGATCACATGTCTCGTTGTCATTCATAACGAATTGATGACGTGATTTATTTTAACCAGTCTGAGCGACTGGCGATCAACAATGGCGGAACGCAAAATGTACACGTATTTGCGGTTCTGCTTTTAAACGCAATAAAGCAATATCTTAACGCCCACTTTGACTTTTAAATTAATAAAACAAACAATGTCTGGTTCATGAATTATATAGTGAAATTAGCTCCCTGACTATTTGTAACGTTAACTTTCACGAGTTTATTACGGCACTATTTATCATCTAACTATGTTATTGCTACCCTATGGGGGGGGGGGTGGGGGTGCGGCGATTGCTCATTTCCTTGGCCTGGTTCCCGAGTGAGGCAACAGCAATGTGTTATACTCGGCTACATTACATTGCAATATAGTGAATCCGAAAGCTACCGAATGTCACAAAAAGAAAATCATTAAATCACTATGGGCGTTTTTTTTCTGTGAAAAGCCAATGAGATATCGGTACATGTTACAGCTTTACGGGCACATAGTATTTCATAAATATCCCTGAACTAGTCTTTTTTTTGTGTAGCGCACAGATGGGGATATTGCGGTAGCGGACACGAATCTGCTAATTTGTGCGTCATATTATCAATAAAGACCACACCATCTGCATGTTTTAATAAAAAGGGTCTACATTAGTCGAGCATTGGTACACATAAGCTATATTTTGACATCTTTAACCCATAATTTTGCGTTTATTCGCTGTCTGTTCATCGCGAACACAGGTGATGCGTAGAAGTGATAATGAAGTTGCTTACGGACAATTTTCACTATGATTAACCTATGTCAAATCTCGCCAGTCATGTTTCGCTACGCTGGATGTTTATAAAAGTTAAATGCGATGCTTACGATTCTTGCACTAGATGCAAAACGTTCAGGTGCGCAAAACATTCAGGGGCGCAAAACATTCAGGGGCGCATCGTTACATTAATTCTCAACTGGGAATCATGATTTTGTGTTTCGTTATATTTTTAATTTTGATTTTTAATAGCCCGCTGTATTTTTTTTTTAGGAAAACTCTCATATTTACCCTTGCCCCTTCTAGGAAATGTAATGTACCGCTAAGTTTGATTGGATCCCGGGTAGTTGGAGCCATGGAGTTGGTATGTACGCCGGGTATTACGCAATGTACATATGAATCTTTTAAATGCATTTAAAATTCAGCGTCTGTCCCATTTTGCTTTTAATAACACATTTGGCACTATCTCTGGGGGACATCAAACAAGTTCAAACTTGCTTATTTACGCATTTAATGCTTGTTCTCAACGCATATATTTATTATTTAAAATGCATCCAAAAAATTAACTTAGATGCGTTGTGAATGCATTGTGTTTTTAAAACCGATGCGTTGGAAACGGGCCTTCAGTGCATCATGCACGCATTTCAGACCCATTCTACGTTAAGTTAACGCTGAGCTGTACTGTATATTAATTTAATTTGGTTTAAGACTTGTCAGACTAAACAGAATATACATTGACCATTTAATGGTCAAGCTCTTAAGGAATGTCCATTTACAGGCCTGGAGAAGAGTATTTTTGAAAATTTACTGCTGGAATCAGTGGAATGACTTGCTTGGTTGCCGAGCCAGTCATTCCAGTTGTAAATTTTCCAAAAATAGTCTTCTCTTGGCCCGTGAATGTAAATTCAGTAAACAAAAATTCAAATTTTCTTGATAAATCTTGACCACTAAAGAGTTAATGATTACTACATGTACGCTATATACTACTAAGATAGATCATGTTTATTCTTTTGAGAATCACTAGAGAACTCAGAAATTGACCAGATTTGTTCATACATGTAAGCCTCATTTCACAAAAAAAATTGGAAATCAGGGTGTTTTGCATTGCTCCAAATCCTTTGGTACACTACATGTATCTCCACATTTTTTGAAAAAAAGCAGGGGATATTGCCAAAACCATTTGGTGTAATATATATATCTGAATTCAATCCAATTTGTTATGTGAGTTACCCATATGATTTCGGACACCGCAATAACATTTACATTAAGCTCCACCCCAGGGGGGTGTGGGGAGAGGGGGTACATGTATGTGGGCAGGGTGGAGGTGGGGAAAGAAAGTCAGTTGTTGGAATTCAACCAAATTTGGTTAGTTACTCATATGATTGCGGGTTGCGAGACAATGTTTACTTGAGAAATGTCCATTTGCTGACCAAGAGAAGACTATTTTTGAGACAATTTACCACTGGAATGCCTGGCTCGATAACTGAGCCAGTCATTCCAGTGGTAAATTTTCAAAAACAGTTCTGTTGGTCAACAAATGGATATGTTCTATGAGAAATTTGAATTTTGTAAAACAAATTTGAGGGTTAACATGTTAACTCTGCATTTTAGTAGTTTACGTTGTTTTTGGTAAGCATGATGAGGCTCCTGTTATGTCAATGCTGCTAAACTATAAAACAAGATGCGATTGCCATATAGTACAGTAATTTTGTAGCGCTAACATATTGTTTAATTACATGTTTTACCAACATCGCCATACATGTACAATAAATTATATATGTAAGTATCTAGATATCGGTGTATTTGTAGTAACAAACCCCCCACCCACCCCGTGTAGCGTTTGCTTTGTCTGTCTGTCTGTTCGTTTGGGTTTCATTTCCGGATGATAACTTGAGTTTTATTGAAGGGATCATTACCATACTGGTGTGCCAGAGCATGTCCTTTGGTGGTCCGAAGATCCCTATCGATTTTGGTGTCAACGGTCAAGGTCACAGTGACCTAATTAATTACGTAATATTGTGTTTTCTGAGGATAACTCGAGTTCGATTGAAGGGATCATTACTAATCTTGGGTGGGAGGCTGTCCTTGGTGTTTCGAAGAACCCTATCGATTTTGCTGTGAAAGGTCATGGTCACGATGACCAATCTTGGGTGTGAGGTTGTGATTGATCGTAAGGGGGAGGGTGGGGGGGGGAATAATGTACTTTAGCGATCCCTGATTGTCGTTCTTGTTAATGTTGGTTTAATTTGATTGACATATATATGTGTACGTATACATGTATTTTGCATTTTATCGGACAATTTTTCAATTTATTAGAATCTGGGAAAGAAGTTGGACTGGCCAACACGCAAGGTGGAACGATGGTTGCGTATTCGTCGTGTCCAAGATAAACCAAGTGTTTTGAAGAAATTTAGAGAATGCAGGTAATAATAATAATAATAATAATAATAATAATAATGATAATTAATAAAAAAATAAAAATAAAATCAGCAATGAAAGTTTTATATGCCCATACCATTAGTGGGGTGTATTATGTAATACTGTATGACGATCTTTTTCAGTGAAGTCTGTCCATATTCACCCATGTTACATTATATAGTTTATAGTGTCAAAATATTCAACAGAAATTTTGACATACATAGAGAATTTATTACATTTATATTTGTTGGTAGTAGTAGTTAGGTACATGTAGTAGTTACTTAGTGGTAGTAGTAGTAGTAGTAGTAGTAGTAGTAGTAGTAGTAGTAGTAGTAGTAGTAGTAGTAGTAGTAGTAGTAGTAGTAGTAGTGGTAGTAGTAGTAGTAATAGTAGTAGTTAGGTACATGTAGTAGTGGTAGTAGTTAGGTACTAGTAGTAGTAGTAGTAGTAGAAGTAGTAGTAGTAGTTAGGTGCATGTAGTAGTAGTAGTAGTAGTTAGGTACATGTAGTAATAGTAGTAGTAGTAGTAGTAGTTAGGTACATGTAGTAGTAGGAGTAGTAGTAGTAGTGGTAGTTAGGTACATGTAGTTAGGTACATGTAGTAGTAGTAGTAGTAGTTAGGTACATGTAGTAGTAGTAGTAGTAGTAGTAGTTAGGTACATGTAGTAGTAGTGGTAGTAGTAGTAGTAGTGGTGGTAGTGGTAGTAGTAGCCATTCCCTAAGTTACCCACACGATAAGGTCCCCCACAACTCTGGGCCCAAAAAATGCTTAATCCGGATGTCAGAAGACTAAGTTTGGCTCCTGTTTCATTGAAATCTGTCTTTGACCCCTCTTGTGTCAAGTTAAACTTGTAATTGTCAAACTGGCCTATTCAGTGGTGGTGAGAAAAGTCCATTTATAAGCCAAAAGAATACTATTTTTGAAAATTTACCACTGGAATGACTGGCTCGTGTCTATGCTGAAATTTCGTATTTCTTAGCTATTAATCCAATGGTCTGGACCACCAAAAACAGCATCTGTAATGGTCATGAGGAATGCCCATCTGCATGACAACAGAAAAGAATTATTTTTGTAAATTTAAGTGAGAAAATTATAATCTTGGAAAAGATCTAGACCGTTAAAGGGTTAATTGATATGAGTAGCACTTGGAGCGCTTTGGGGAGCTGTTGACATATGAGGGGTTAATCGATTGGCCGCTTTTGAAAATCTTAAATCTTGCGTTCATTTGTTGTGTCTGGTCTAGATATATAGTGAAGAGTTTTGAATCACACTTGTATTTCTTTTTCAGTGGATATATACAATGTATTCGGCGGAGACGGCGAGGTTATGATTTCATTTAAGAAAAATTTGTCCGTACTTCGTCAGAGTTATGTACATGTACCATGCTTTCTTTAACCCTAACAATCAAGCTGGCCAAAAATAACTTCTGCAATGTTCTTGAGAACTGTCCATTTGCAGTTAAAGAAAAGGCTATTATTTAAAATTTGCCACTGGAATGACTGGCTGGATAACCAAGCCAATCATTCCAGCGGTACATGTAAATTAAAAAAAATACTCTTCTAGTTGTGCAAATGGATGTTTTCTATGAGAAAATCGTCTTGAACAAATTTAACCCGTTACCCATCGACTTAGTTCAAGAAAATTTTAATTTTCCTCATACATTTTATAGATAATATCAATTTGTAGACCATGAGAAGACTATCTTTGAAAATTTACCACTGGAATGACTGGCTCGCTTATCACAAATATCATCAATATCGTCATGACGATATTTCACTTTTTGTTTTGACTAAATAAGTTAGAAATACCATATTATTACATGTCTTCCGCTCATGCTTTTGAACTTTGAATTTTTTTCATTTTTTTTGTTATGTTTTTTTTATCGACCACTCATTTTCAACAATGGCTCGCCAGATATTTAACAATTTTACAGCCAAGTTATATACTATGCTCATGCTTTTGAACTTTGAATTTTTTTCATTTTTTTTGTTATGTTTTTTTATCGACCACTCATTTTCAACAATGGCTCGCCAGATATTTAACAATTTTACAGCCAAGTTATATACTATGCAGGTGTACTATCTGCATCATTATTCGTTTTATTTTTGAAAAAGATTTCAAGATCAGACTATTCACAGTTTTGTAAAAATGTTCATGTTTGATTGGTTACACTTGTTTGTTGGTGCTTTACTGAATATGTGTATTACGAACCATGCCAAGTTTGCCTTGGCAATTAACACTATCCATGCCTTTACAAGCGAGACATTGTCAGCTTCAACGTTCTTGTTAAGATAACTATTCAGGTACATATACATGTACATGTAAGCTGCTGAATATTTGAAACTACATTGTACTTTGACTGGGTGCTGCGCCAAGTAAAATTAGTTTCAAAATATTCAACAGAATGTTCATTAAATAGTAAATCCTCCAAAGACAAACAATTCATACATGTACATGTACACTTGGCGGACTATTTGTCAATTATGCTTGTGACGTCAGTCTACATGTGATGTAATGCATTATGATGTCATGTACTTGAGTGACAGATCAGATTCATCCATTCAGTAATAATTTGTTTTCTTCCTTATTTCAGTTGGCATCTTGTATTTTATTCTCTGATGTTTGTATGGGGCCTTTATGTTCTTCATGCTGTAAGTATTACATGTACTTGTACTTTATGTGTAAATACTAGTATGTTCTTCATCTGTGCTGATTGTACAGTAATAGACCTTTTCAATTTCAGCTATCCCCCGTCCATTTCTAGCTAAGCTCCACCCACATCACGCTCATGTTGGGAAAGACATACAATTCATACAATGTGTCAGCCTATTAAGCATTTAAGATGGACTAAATTGAGGTATTCATTGATATGACATCATCCTATACGTCATGTAGTTAATTATGACATATGATTGATGAATAAACTGGAAAGGTCCATTGCAGATGGTCAAGCTAGCCTTTGCAGTGGTCACAAGAAATGTCCATTTGCAGGCCATGAGAAGATGGAATTTAGCCCTATGCAAAGCGGAGGATGGCATGACAGGTATGATGATTCGAATGACATCAGAGGATTATATACAGTGTAGCTCAGAACCAATGTCATATTTGGCGCGGCATAAGCACAACATTATTGAAACAATAGTTGTCAAACCATTCCCGAGAATCTTGAATATTTTGAAACTAATTTGACTGGCAGCAACGGCACCTAGTCAAATTAATTTCAAAATATTCAACAGCTTACCTACAGGTATGGTTTTATGGTAATTGAAATTCATGGAGTGCAGGGATCGATCGATTTCAATACGGGCAAAGTGTATGTGAAGCTTAGCTAGAAATAGGCTGGGCTATGAGCTAAAACTGGATTCATCCATTGCCAAAGCTTGCAATGCTTATGTTTGAATGATTTCCATTACGGTTGTTTTCAGGACAACTGATACATGTAGTCGAACATGTGGCCCAAATTGCACATCTCATTCTGAGAGAAGTCAAACAGCTTAAATAAACATTCGCATCTTATGACAAGTGCTCTGATTGAGAGCAATACATGTACTGGCATGACTAGTACTCCCATATAAATTTGCAATATAAATGTTTCAATAATATTGCGGCAATTCCTCATTTATTTCAAAAAAATTTAATTTTGTTTTGCTATCCGAAATAGCATTTATAAAAGCCATCATCCAGTGAATTTACTAAAACAACTTCTGATTGGTTAACCACGATGAATCTACCCAATCACAATCCATGTTATATATTTACTTTGTTGAGTCGTCATCTAATTATCATAATGTATGGGTTGTCATTCATTGCGAATCAAGTCGATAACCGAGCCAGTCATTCCAGTGGTAAATTAAAAAAAATAGTCTTCTCTTGGTCTGCAAATGGACATTTTCTGAGAATTTTTTGGAACGAATTTGAGGGTTAAATGGTTAATAAAGGGATTCATTTCTAGATATATCACACCTTTTTCTAGATAAGTTGTACACGTGTTTGTATCAATTTGGAACTTTGAAAACTTCCCCAATAATCTAAAGCCGTGTTTTCACTGGAGAGTTAATCGGGAATAACGCCATACCTCAATATTGCTTTGCGCTGGTTAAGACTCTAGTGAGAACATGGCCTAAGTTTCAAGGGTAAGCTGCTGAATATTTTAAATCTAATTTGAATGGCGGCTGTAGAAATATTTAACAGGATGCCTATTAAATTTATAAATTCATCAAAGAAATACAATTCTTACACTTTCGTGGCAGAATTTTGATTTTGATCGTGATGTCAGCTTACATGTGAGATGTGACGAATTTGCCAATAACGTCAAATATACATGTATGTACTTGACTGACAGCTCGGTTCCCTGTATTGTCAATCTGCTGCTCTATTGTCTTTGTGCTCTTGTTTCCTTTCAGAAACCCTGGTTTTGGGACACAAGACATTGCTGGATAGGCTGGCCAAATCAGGTATATACTAAAATTAAAATCATCTTAGTGCCATATTCTTTGTGTTGCGGAGTTCCAATAATCCATCATTACAGGCTCTCAGTTGATAATTTGATACAAAGTAGAAGACTTAGGGCTCTTTCGATTGGGGTGTGTCACTGTTGTGTTGAATTCGTTTACAGGAGTTCAGCCGTGTTTAACCCTTGAATTTATTCAAGAAAATTACAATTTTCTGATAGAAAATGTCCATTTGCAAACCCGGAGAAGCCTGTTTTTGAAAATTTACCACTGGAATGACTGGCTCGATAACCGAGCCAGTCATTCCAGTGGTAAATCTTCAAAAAATATTCTTCTCTTGGTCGGCAAATGGACATTTCTCAAGACCACTACAAAAGCCGTTTTTGGCTGATATGAGTGTTAAAGGGTTACTTGTAATAACAATCGTGATAATGCAGGTACTGGGACGCCCAGTATTAATACAGTAATGGCCCATAATATGCATTATGATGGTCGTTGGCGTGGCCTGACTATGGCGCCATAATTGAATCTATGTGACGTCACATCAAGTGTTGCAGTACTCGCACAAACTAATTTTCGCAAAAACTTCATAATTAATACCATGACAACAACATGACCCTAGTTTTACAACACGAGGGAAATCGAAAGAGTCCTCAGTGTATGTGACATTGTGATGTCCGCTTATATCAAGGAGTTCTCATGTGTGTGCAAGCTAACTGGTGCTACATGTAATTGTGAAAGAATTTTTTTTTTTGTATGTTGCTGTGTACATGTAACTTCATGTTACAGTAAGTTCATTTTAAAAATTTGACAATATTTGCCTTCCACTACTTTGAAGAAGTGTTAAGATCAATCATTTTTGTCAATTAACACACGTACATGTATGTTTTGACTAGCAATCATTATATCAACGTTTTTCTTGATTTCGTCGAGGAATCTCTCGGTCGGTAGTGGTTGAACATAATCTGTGAGGTAGGGTTGTGATCTCTAATTACCTTTCCTGTTATTGTCTTTCAGCCAATAGATCGTGATATTTACTGGTACTATTTGATAGAAACTGGATTCTACTGGTCTCTGTTGTTTTCTGTTTTAACTGACCATAAGAGAAAGGTTTGTAGCTTCTGGCTAATCGCACCATTTAACCCGTACCATTCTGATGTCAAATATTCTATCTGTTCCTGGGTGAATAGCAAAGAAACGGGTGTACATTTTTCAATAATTATGGTGGACACGGTTGCTGTCTACCTCTAAGACAGCAACATCTACCAAATTTGTTGAAAAAAGAACACCAGTTCATGTTTTAATTTAATTAAAAAATTTTAAATTTTGACATCAGTATGGTTAACATGTTGATTGCAGATGACATTTATATATCCCTCTCTATTTTACCATACATACATGCATATATTAACCCCTTAACACTCACATCGCTAAAAAATGCTTCTGCAGTGGTCCTGGAAAATGTCCATTTGCACCTCTCCCAGGAGAAGCCTATTTTAAAAAATTTACCACTTGAATGACTGGCTCGATAACCGAGCCAGTCATTCCTGTGGTAAATTTTCAAAAATGGTCTTGAACAAATTTAAGGGCTAAAGGGTTACATAATTTTAGTTATTTGTTAGCTCACCTGGCCTGAAAGGAAAAGCGAGCTTATGTCATGGTGGCCGTCGTCTGTCTGTCAAATCGCATCTCCTTAACGTTTTGACTCATTTCAACCAAATTTGGCTAGAATGATTCTAAGCTGGTACCCTCCAGAGGTTTTTTCAGAATTTTGATTGGTCAATTTTTTGGGTGAAAATCCTAGATTTTATGAGAAATCTACCGAAAATGGTCAAAATGCTACTCTTCCTTGGCTGCTTGACATATTTCAATCAAATTTGACAAGATACGTTCTATGGTGGTAGCCTCTAGAACTTCTTTTCAGAATTTTGATTGGTCAATTTTTTGGGTGAAAATCCTAGATTTTATGAAAAATCAACCGGAAATGGTCAAAATGCTACTCTTCCTTGGCTGCTTGACATATTTCAACCAAATTTGGCTCTAGATCTTCTATTCAGATTTGATTGATCAATTTTTTTGTGTGAAAATCTTAGATTTTATGAAAAATTTACCAGAAATTGTCAAAACGCATATCATCCCTTAACCGCTTCATTGATTTCCACCAACTTTGTTTGGAATAACTATAATGGTAGGCTCCATAATTTCCATTCAGAATTTTGATTGGTCAATTTTTCCCGTCACCACCTTGTTTAATGTAAAGAAACATGTATCTTTAAATGCAAATGTTTCAAATGCTAATGGTCCAGGTGAGTGTCACAGGCCCTTGGGCCTCTTGTTTCTCTAAGCAATAATATGTTCTTTCGATTGTTGGCCAAAATTCATTTTGCAAGATAACTTATAGCCGAAGTCATGACTTAAGGTTAATAAAACTGAGTATGGTCGTACATGTACGTGTATGACTGCACTACATCATGTACTTAGGTTTTGCTGTTCTGTGATCATCACAGATGATTTGTTGAGCCAGGAAACTCAGACACTTATATATATTTATACATATATCTCATAATATTGTGACTGTGAAAGCATCTTAGGTGATAAATGTTTCATAAACAACGAGTATGATCTTATGACCTACTTTCTCCAGCTCACTGAACATCAATCAGTCAACCTTTCCAGTTTTATCTACGCCCCGCCCATCTCTAGCTATGCTCGCTCATGTTGGAATCAATCGATCTCTGAACTCCATGACTATCAATTTCCAGAAAACTATACAGGTAAGCTGTTGAATATTTTGAAACTAATTTGACTGGGTGCTGTTGCTGCCATGCCCAGTCAAATTAGTTTCAAAATATTCAACAGCATGTTTATTAAAGAGTAAAGACATACAATTCGTACAAGAACGCATAGTCCGTCACCAATTATGCATTCGTGACGTACTTATCTATGTCATTCATAACATCATTGATTATGACGTCATCCTACACGTCACGTAGTTGATTATGATGTGATATGATGGATGGATAAACTGGAAGGGTTCATTCGAATGTTCAGTGAGCATTCACAAGGTCTTTTGTGCAGACTTTTATGAACATGGACATATTTCATATTTTGTAGGATTTTGCAGAGAATGTCGTCCATCACTTCTCTACAATGACCTTGTTGTACTTCTCTTGGACGGGAAATTATATCCGTGTCGGAACACTTGTCTTGTTACTCCACGATGTTGCAGATCCGTGGATTAATGTAAGTTCATTACTCAGCTCTAGTCATGTGATCATCACCTGCACCAAGGGTGATAACTCCAGAGAGTTCTATGGTCTATGGTTTGGCTGCTATTATGGCTATCGGGTACATAAATGTACAGTTCAGCTCAGGAATATCTTAGAATGTGTTGTTGAATATTTTGAACAATATTGGATTTGAAGACATTGCTGCTTATGTTGAATATTTTTAAACTAATTCATCTGGGCACTGTAGCACCCAGTCAAATTAGTTTCAAAATATTCAACAGCTTACCCGTATAGTTTTCTGGAAATTGAGATTCAGGTGGTGCAGGGATCGATCGATCCCGACTAGGGTAAAGTGTGGGTGGAGATTAAAATGGGCTTCCACCAGTGTGGTGACATTTGACGAATATTAAGGATCATTATTACGACTCAGTGATGTCTGATGACTTAATACTGCTATTTGATTGATATATACACCTGTGCAAAAGTTAAGCACCAGCAAAAACAATAGAACGTAGAAACATGATGGTACAACTAGGCTGCCATACTTTTTGTCCCCGCGTTAGCTGACATAATTCCAAGTACGAAATGCACATGCATGCATGACTTCACGCCGCTTGATGTCCGTGCGTGGCGGGAAACAGCACACGTGTTCAGTTATGTAAAAGTCCAGTTTGAGGTGTAGAACATTACATACAGATTTAGGCGACAAGATTAGGAATTTTGTGTTCATGACCGTGGTTTATTTGTACAGAGAGAATTAGCTCTTGATTGTGAACCGCTATGGCAAGACGAAGGTTAAGTGATCGTGTGAAATGGCAAATCATAGGCATGCATACCACTGGTATGTCATGCAGAGAGATTGGCAGACAGCTGAACATTAACCATACTGTAATCAGTCGTTTGATTGCAAAACATGGGCAAACTAATGAGGTGAAGGACAGGCCTAGATCTGGAAGACCGAAGAAGACTACTGCCCGTGATGATCGAGCCCTAGTACGCCTTGTTAAGAGATCTCCATTCACCAACAGCAGAGTGCTCAGCCAGCAATGGGAAACGCGCAATAGAGTGTCAATGTCTACCGTCAAAAGGAGACTGTATGCTGCTGGCATGAAAGCTAGGAGACCTGTCAGATGTCCTCTCCTCACTGCACACCACAAAGAGGAGCGTCTGAGGTGGTGCAACGAAAGAAGACACTGGAACATGAGATCCTGGAGACGGGTACACTGGTCCGATGAAAGTCGGTTCCTGCTTCATGCCACAGATGGTCGAACTCGTGTATGGAGGTCCAGACGCACGGCGTACGACCAACGTAACATCATGGAAGAAGTTCCATTTGGTGGAGGTTCCGTTATGATATGGGGGTGCATCTCATTTGATTGTAAGCTGGATCTGTTGACTGTACCTGGAACACTAAATGGACAAAGATATCAAGATTCCATACTGGATAGAGTTGTGGTCCCTCATTTTGTAAATCATGCACCTGGAACCCACCCTATATTCATGGATGACAACGCCCGACCACATCGTGCTAGAGCTGTGCATGAATACCTCCGCCAGAATGCCATCGAAACCCTACCATGGCCAGCAAGGAGCCCTGACATGAACCCTATTGAGCATATCTGGGACATTCTGGGAAACATGGTGAGAAGGAGGGATCCTCCTGTGCAGAACCTACAGGAATTAACAGACGCACTCCATCTTGAATGGCAACGAATACCACAATGGCGTATCAGTCGGTTGGTGACCAGCATGAGACGTCGTGTCCAGGCCGTCATCCAGGCACAAGGTGGATATACCCGGTATTAATAATGACAGTCTCAAACTCGTGCACAGATGTTAAACTTCGTTTTCAGACACCATTAATGACAATCTAGCCACGTGTGTCAACTGTAGGGCAATAGTTGTCAGTTGTGTCAACGTAACCATATTCAGGCCTCGTTTTCAAGTTCAAACAAAAACATACAGTGTTTCCCCACCATCATAATCAGCATTCCTCTAGTTGCATTATTACCTCTTGCACTAAGATGGATGGGTACATAAATGTTTATGCTATTGCTTTCTTCATAGCACATGAATATACCCTCGCATGTGCGTAAAAATAGGGTGGTGCTTAACTTTTGCACAGGTGTATAGAATGTTATTATGTAATGTGTATATCACGGTTATGCAATGGTTCCTTTACAAATGTACATGCTGTTGCACATTCAAGCGACTAGTTTTGACATCACACACAGGAAATAGAAGACAAGGCCATCCTTAAATAATAGTTTGGTTGTCCTCTCCCGACCGACCCTAAAAAAATCTGCCGGCTCAAAATCTTTTTTTTTGTGGTATAGTGTGAAAATCATTTGTATTTTTTAATGTACATGTAAGTCTGTTGGGAAATTGAATACACCTTTCCCACATTGACATCATTGCGCCGGGATTCCCCTAAATCAACGCTCAGAGCAAAACTGCTGGCTGGTACCGCCACTGACCCGCGTTGAGTTACTTTTGCACTAAAATACAACGCATTCTAAACCATTCCTATGATAAACTAAAATCATTATATTGTTTAAATCATATATCATTGGAAAGCGCATTCAATTGCCGAAACATTAATCCATTATATTTTATATTTTTGTAATGTTTTCACTGAGTTACAGTATTTGCATATGTAAAATACACCATTCGACTTAGATTCATTAAATAAAGTGAACAATACTCAATAGGGGATATTTTAAAATTGCAATCAACTGTATTAAATTTTATAAAACTATAAAAACTAATACAGAAATGTATAGAAAATTGGCTTAGCTTTCCAATGATGTATGATTTAAAAAATATTATAAACATAGTTTTTTATATTCACTGCCTAAAGTGCACTGTATCTGATTCCTATAGTTAAGTAATGCTGTTTGCGCATCGGCTATCGCGGTTACCAGCCGGAAGTGGTATACGCGATGCATTCCGGGAAGGTATTTTCCCAAAATACGCTAATGTGGGAAAGGTCTATTGACTCCTTTCATTAAAATGGGATCATAAATCTTTTACAGTGTTCATACTGGCCATGGATATCCTGGAAAGTCATGGAATTTGAAGATTTAAATTCCAGGCCTGGAAAGTCATAGAAAATCAGCATTTTTCATCATAGGTCAGGGAAAAGTCATGCACAATGGTAATCATGAAAAATAAAGGAAATATGTTGGCATAAATTACTGCTGTCACGCCTATACAATAAAAATTATGGCAAGAGCGTACCAAAACAAGGCTTGGTCTTGGATATTGCAAGGCACAATATTCAGACATTTGCAGAGCAACATAGATCATAATTTATGTAGCTACGTCATAAACACAAATCTACTAGATATTAATCTCTGGAAGTCATGGAATTTTTAATTTCGGTCATGAAAATTCATTGAAAAGTCATGCCATTTCACACATAGAAAGGTGTACGAACCCTGTTTTAGAAACCATTTGATTTATAGTTTCTGTTTCAAGTTCAAATAAAAACCTTAAACTTTTGAACTTCTTTAACTTCAATTTTTTAATGTTATAATTCAGCAAGTAAAAAAAAATTTCTCTACCTACCTACCTTACTCCAACAACCAGGGTCGGGAGAGGGCCACCAAAAAGTCCTTTAAGGATGGCGCAACATACCAGGGACTAATTGATCCACTCGCTATATCAAAATTCTTAACCAAGTAAATGACCAGATCAGATCTTGTCAAGTTCATAGCGAAGCGGAGGATCTCGACATAGCGATCTTAATGACGTTCAGCATCAGCCAAGAATTGTGTAAATGTTAATGTTTTTTTAATCATGTCAATCGACATTTAATTCATCAAGGATTTATTCAATCTTAATAAAACTACAGATTTGATTTATACCATCATTGCATCTAGTCTCCAATTGAAATGATTTTCAAATCTTTTCCACATTTTTAGGGGGTTTGGACCACCAAGAATTAGCTAAATATTAAAGTTTTTCAATGGACATTTAATTCATCAAGGGGTTATCTGATGTCAATAAAACTTTACAGATTTGTTCTATGCCATCATTGCATCCAGTTGCGATCATAATGATTCTGATTTTCAAATTTTTGCCATACTTTGACAGCGTTTGGACTTAGAAAGAATATTTATAGTTTGATACATATATCCTATACATAGATACATATATCGAAGGGATATTAAAAACACATAGATACTCCTGTTGCTCAACATTTTAATTTGCCCAATCATAGTGGACAGAAGTGTCCTTTAAAATTATACATGTTCTTCCTCATACCCTGAGGATCTCAACAAAAACCTATGTTGGAAAAGAACAAATGAAGTACGGGATACACCCACCCCACACACCAGAACCAACGATGTAGATTGGTGATTCCAAAATCTGAGTTGTTTCGATACATATATCCTGTTTAAGCTAAGAATTAGAAGAATATTACAGTATTTCAGTTGACAGTTTTGTTTTATATCATCAGTGCATTCAGTCTACATGATAATAAATATGATTTTAAAATTTTTCCATATTTTTACCGGGATTGAACTTAACAGGCAGTTAATTTTGTGTGATTTATATTATATTCGAAGAATGTTAGACATGTAGTTTTTCAATAGACTTGAGTCATCAAGGGGTAATGGTCAAATTTGGTCAAAAAATTAAAATATTTTCTTATTGTGACTGCCAGACATGATGATATGCAGTAAAACTAAAGGGCTTGCCACATAGGAGGCAGTCCATCTAGTTTACAGAGACAGTCATACTTATGTCTTGCCAGGGTAAAGTTTTTTGGAATGGCTGTGGTGGGTGTACTGATGATGATGTCACCTGACCACCTTAACCATTTCATGGCTAATCCGGCCACAACCATGACAACCGACCTCATCAGTGGTCTTGAGGAATGTCCATTTCCATGCCTGGAGCAAAGATTTTAATTTTCTTGACTAAATGTTGCCAGTAAGGGGTTAACCCTTACCACTCTGATGTCAATAGTTTATCTTTTATCCTGTCAATAGCAAAGAAACTGGTACATTTTTCAATAATTTTGGTGGACGATGTTGCTGTCTTCGACAGCACCATCTTCCACCAAATTTGTTGAAAAATGTACACTGCTGTAGTTCATCTTTTAATTTAATTTGAAAATTTAAAATTCTGACATCAGGGTGGTAAGAGTGAAAGACCCAAGCGCTAGCTTGTGGCCTCCAAAATGTACATAGTCTTTAGTGCCAAGGTGTTAATCCTTTTCTGATGCTCTTTTATTTTTAGGCGGCTAAAATGGCAAATTATGCCGACCGGCATCGATTAACCGAAGTGTGCTTTGGTATTCTTTGTCTTTTGTGGCTTCTCACTCGATTGCTCATTTATCCTTTTTGGTGAGTATAATTTTAAGATTCATTCAGAGTGAATTACTATCTGTGTTTCAAGACAGTTTGATTATATGTTGTTGCTGCTTTCAAACAAGTTAGCCGGATATTACATAATATATATATATATATATATAGCAGTTCAGGTCTAGACATTAACATCTTTATCTCGCCTTTGTGAAGTAAAATGTAGGCTTGTGCGATTATTGCGTTGAGTGATCGCGATTGATTATTAAAAAATAAACGCGATTACTCGATTAGTCAGCTTGGATACAAATTACTAAGAATATCAACGACGAAAATTGCAATGGTGTTTAGAAAAGTCCATTTGCAGGGCAAGAGAAGACTATTTTTGAAAATGTATCACTGGAATGCCTGGCTCGATTCTCGAGCCAGTCACTCCAGTAATACATTTTCAAAAATAGTCTTCTCTTGCCCTGCAAATGGGCATATTTTCACTAAGCAAAACGTAATTTTTCTTAACCGATCGCATTAAAAAGTAATTGAAAGTTAGGTTTTGAAATATTTTATGCAATAGAAAATGTTCACGATTATTCGATTATTTCATTTTTAATCATATACATTCACGATTTAAAACATAATCGCGATTTTCGATTTAATCACGTAATCGCGCAAGCCTAGTAAAATGAGGTTAGGCAATATCCAGCGCGTCGTTTACGCCTGATATCTAGGTGTGGGCACCCTGGGATCGCCAAAATTTAAATGCCATGAGAAACACTATGATGCCCTATACAAGTAAATATGTAGTAAATGCTGCATTCTTAACATACAAACATGTATTTTATACTTCACATTCCGTGCTTCGCATTCTATTGTACATGTACAGTGTTCAGCTAAAAGCAGAATATTTTCAAATGTCCCATTGTTATGTGAATTGTACATTCTTATATTACAGGATTTTACGGACTGCTACATTTGAACTTGCCGAGATCATTGGTTCATTTATGGCTCATAAGGTGATGTGTTTTTTCCTCTATGTTCTTCTGATCTTAAACATAATGTGGGGCGTCTCAATTTTCCGCATCGCCATGCAGGAGCTTGAGGGACAGGTAATATGGAATATGGCATATTTTGGTGTTAGTATCGTAAAGCTTTCCACATGGAATGAATCTTTCCAGTTTTAGCTGCTATACCCCGCCAACCTCTGGCTAAGCTCCACGTACACTTCGCCGTGTTGGGATTGATCGATCCCTGAATAACCTGACTATCGCATTCCTGACAACTATACAGGGAAGCTGTTGAATATTTGCCTATGGCAGCAACAGTGCCTAGTCAAATTAGTTTCAAAATATTCAACAGAATATTTATTAAATAGTAAAGACATAATTGGTACAACAACGCATAGTCCATCTTCAATTTTGCGTTAATGACGTACTAATCTACTTCATTCATGATATCATTGATTATGATATCATTCTACACTTCACGTAGGTGATTATGATGTCATACGATGGATGGATAAATGTGGAAAGGTCCGTTGCAAGAATCGTCTTTTCAAAGATGGTATAAACGCATCAAGTCTCATGAGTAAATGACGAGGTGTTAACGCTTTCGTGACGAAGCTGGCCAACACAGGTCTGCCTCTACTGTCGTCTTGAGGAATAGCCATTTGCTGGACATGAGAAAGCAATTTTTGAAAATTTACCACAGGAATTACTAGCACATTAAGTGAGCCAGTCATTCCAGTGGTAAATTTTCAAAAATAGTCGACTTAGTCTTGAACACTCACTAAGGAAATATTTTGATTTGCTTGACGAAATGTGGACATTTAACCCTTTAATGGTCAAGCCGGCCACTACCGGCCATTGCAGTGGAGGTACATGTAACAACAGTTAAAAGATAATCTCTGTAACGCTTTCATGGCTAAATTCGATAAAAAATATAAATAATTGCTTATTGAATGTCCATTTGCAGGCCAAGAGAAGAGTGTTTTTGAAAATTTATCACTGGAATGACTGGCTCGGTAACCGAGCCAGTCATTCCAGTGGTAAATTAAAAAAAATGGTCTCTTGATCGTCAAATGGACATTCAATATGCAAATTTTCTTAGTTTGTTAACAAAATTTGACCATTAAAGTGTTAAGGTTTAATATTACATTATACCGATACAGGGATAAACTGTGGACCAATCGGAATTCAGCGTCTTGTTGGCTGCATTGGAATTTTTAATTTGATGAATTTTGAGGGTGAAATTGCCTTTATTCTGGGTTTACGATTTCAAATTTGCCACTCGAAATTGTCAGATAAATGGTTTGGTGGACATCTTCGATTTTATCACCAAAACCCCTATCGTAAAGCAAAAGGAAATTTAAAATGGCTTCTCGAGAACTACCAAATTTTATATGAAAGATTCTTATGCCATATGGATCCGTTTGTTCAAAGAAAGATGATTGGCGAATTTGGCCAGTGACCTGGATTTTGGCCAATTTTTTAGAAACATCTCTGAAAATCTTCTCCAAATCTATTTACTGGATTGATTCGGATGTCATGAAACTCATGTAGCTGAATCAAGTTGGTTTGAGGGAACCGATTGGCTAAATGCTTCGGGGGCCATTTTGAATGACCTAATTTTCATGAAAAAGAGTTCTCGAACTGTTGACAATGGTTGAAGAGATCTGGCTAAAATAGTGTTTTGTCTCACCTGTCCAGAATAGTTGACAAATATTTAACAGCTAACTTGTATAGTTAGCTTGAAATTGGGAATCTGGGAATGCAAATTTTAATTTATGCAAATCAATTACAACAGGGATAGAAAGTCGGTGGAGCTTTACCCTTTAAGCCTTAAATTTGTTCAAGAAAATTTCAATTTTCTCATAGAAAATGTCCATTTGCAGACTAAAAGAAGACAATTTTTGAAAATTTAGCACTGGAATGACTGGCTCGATTATCGAGCCAGTCATTCCAGTGCTAAATTTTCAAAAATAGTCTTCTTTTGGTCTGCAAATGGACATTTCTCAAGACTACTTCAGAAGCCGTTTTTGGCCTGTTTTTGAGTGTTAAAGGGTTAATGATGATAGGCAGAGCATGACGAGAAATGGATCCCTCGTTAAGAAGGAATGGTAAAGATTTTGATTCAGTCATGGTTTTGGTTAATTCAGCTATACAATGTATCATGTATCTAAGTTTTAGATCATCGGCTGATGGATTGCTCATCGCTCTAGTCCCGCGTTGTCTTTGACACTCCATTTCACTTTCTCTTAACAGATTCAAAAGGATGTACGAAGCGACAGCGAAGTCGAATCGGAACTTGATACCGATGAAGCAATTAATCAAAATGGCTCCTCAGGTGACCACGCTATAAGTAACAATGCACTCCATAATGACCACTCATCAGTGAATCAAAGAAAGATCATTTCCAGTTAATGGTATTGTGGTCATCATTCTTGTTAATGTTTATGAATTCTAATTGTTTAATTCTTCATCGATTCATGAGAAAGCAGATAGCCAGCAAAACGATGCTAGCACAAGCACAAAACATCATTAACATTTTCACCCGATAAATCCCCTGTATCTCAATCTTAAGTCAAACGAACAGGAAAGTTGCAGAATGTTTTGAAATTAATATTTCGGGAAGCCATTCCTGCCAGAGTTCATATTAATTTCAAAATATTCAACCGAATATACTAAATCGTACAGAATTTACTTTTTCAGGGATTTGTCGTTGAAAGGGTTAACCTTTGATGGTATTAACCCTTTAACCCTCATATCCAAACACGGCTTCTGCAGTGGTTTTGAGAAATGTCCATTTGCAGACCAAGATAAGACTATTTTTGAAAATTTATAACTGGAATGACTGACTCGATAACCGAGCCAGTCATTCCATTGGTAAATTTTCAAAAATAGCCTTCTCTTGGTCTGCAAATGGACATTTTTTTATGTGAAAAGCTAAATTTTCTTGAAAGATTTAAGGGTTAAAGTAAGGGGAATTTTGACAAATTTACCACTGAAATTACTGGCTTGATAATCAAACCAATGATTCCAGCGGGAAATTAAAAAAAAATATTTGCTTGTCATGCAAATGGATATTCACTAGAGAAATATAAAAATTTTCTGTGAACGATCTTGACTATTTAAAAACATTAACCTACATGTATCATGATAGGATTGTAAAGCCAGGTTTTCTCCCCAAAGCATATGGTGTCGATGATTTCTTATGCTGTATCATTGAAGCCAGATTGGGAGATTATAATTCTAATTTACTAATTTTTATGCCAAATCTTGCCAACGAATTAGTGTCAGGTCTTGGACTATACTATTAAAAATGGCATACGATTTCAGAATGTCCTTTATCTCACTTTTGATGCAACCATACAGGAAAGAAACCTCTTCGTGAATGAAGCTAAGATCATGTTCACACATGTATACCCCTCTGACACAGAGGAGACAAATCATAAAAGCCACTTACATGTACTTCAAGGCGAGGAAAATCTTGAGCTAAATCTTCTGTAGCTCAATCGACATTGTAAATTGCGGTGTAATAGGAAACCTTCCATGGAGTCTTTCTGGAAGCTGTGGATTCATGGCTCTAATATTCCCATAAAACTCAATATGACGCTACATGTTTTTCACTAATACTATACAATTGTGAAAGCTGGACAGCTTCAAGTACCCACTTGAACAAAGTTAATGCTTGCCATCACTAGCACTTGTGAACCATCATGACTGACCACTGGCCATACAGCCTAATCGCAATCTCTGAAATTTATAAAGTGTGTTATGTTTGTTTCGGTTATCGAGACAGCTATTTCAGTGAGAAATGTTAAAAAATAATCCACTTGGCCTGTAAATTAACGATCCTCAAGATCATGGCAGATTCTAGTTGGCTTGAGCACTAATGGGTTACACAGGCAACTCTTGCATCACAAGCAACATGTGTAGCTTCAATAAAGACAACATTTGAGTCCAAAACTCAGAGTTCAAATCTCAATGCTTAACCCTTTAACCCTCGAATTTTTTGTTCAAGAAAATTTCACTTTTCTCATAGAAAATGACCATTTGCAGAACAAGAGAAGACAATTTTTGAAAATTTACCTCTTGAATGACTGGCTCGGTTGTCGAACCAATCATTCCAGTGATAAATTTTCAAAAATGGTCTTTAGACTGCAAATGGACATTTCTTAAGACCACTACAGAAGTTGTTTTTAGATGACATGAGTGTTAAAGGGTTAAGATTCATCAGTTTGATAACATGTCATTTAACCACCCAGAAATAACTTCACATGTTTGCAAAACAAAATAAAATGTACTTTTGAATATTTTTGTCTTAATTTTATTGGACAGCAATGTCTTCCAAATCAAATTACGTTTCAAAATATTCAACAGAACATATCTAACATTGTGTTCAAAATTGTTAGGACTAACCTGTTTCTGTTTTTGTTATGGAAACATGGTCAGTTATTTCTGAGATGTACTGTACTGTCAAGTTTTAGGGACCACAAGCGAAGACTTCATTAATCGTTTAATGTCTAAAATTGGTCAAGAAAATAAAAATATCTGCTTATTGAATTTCCATTTGCAGGTGACGATTAAACTATTTTTGAAAATTTACAACTTGAGTGACTGGCTTGATTAACAGGCCAGTGGCAAATTAAAAAAAAATGCTTTAGCACTGTTTTTACCCCCCCCCCCCCCCCACCAAAGGTGGGTCCTATTGCAACTGACCTGTACTATACAGTTTTGGTGATATTTCTATGCTCTATTATCAGCAAGATAGACTATTTGCACAATTACTTACATAAAATTGTTGATGGCAGCATTTATCATTGCTAATTTACCTTTATGTGATACCTGTTTGTCAGTTCATGCCCTTCATCTATCTATCCATCCAATGCTCGTATGCCGCAAACGATCAACCTACAGTGTATTTCTGTATGTTATGTCATTGTTTAGTCACAAACGATCAACCTACACTGTGTTTCTGTTCGTTATGTCATTGTGTAATGCAGGATTATAGTCTTAGCTATGTCCTGCTCATCTGTAGCTAAGCTCCTCCCACACTTTGCCCATGTTGCGATCAATCACTCACTGAACTCCCTAACTATCAATTTCCAGAAAACTATACATTGCAGGTAAGCTGTTGAACGTTTTGAAACTAATTTGACTCACTGCTGTTGTTGCCTATGGCAGCAAAAGCGCCCAGCCAAATTACTTTCAAAATATTCAACAGCATGTTTATTAAATAGTTAAGCATAGAATTCGTACAACAACGCTTAGTCCATCATCAATTAAGCATTCCTGATGAAATAAGCTATTTCATTCATGATGTTATTGATTATGATGTCATCCTATATGTCACATATTTGATTATGACATCATATGATTGATGGATAAACTGGAATCCTGCATTGTTTTATGTAGTTTGTTTGCCATGAGATTGAGATACTGGTACGTGGAATTTAACAGTAAAAGGTTTAAGACAGGTTGTATTGACCACCTATCCTAAAGAAATGCTATCTTTTGGCAGTGTTTTGTTGGTTTTGCTATCAAGAGTAATCATGGAATATCAAGTCATTGTTAGCTATCTGCTTTCTGGTTAAATTAAATTAATTAATTTCAGATTTTAATTACGGTTTGGAACGTTCCATTCTTGTTACATAAGTTTGTTAAAAGATTCGTGTCTATTAATTACTAGCTTTCCTGTTAAAATAGAACTGGGAAAATATTTTTGTAAAAAAAATCATATATTAATTATAATCATAAGTGAATTTTTAAAAGAAATTAGGAGTAAATTTTATAAAGTATGAGTGTGGTATATATGTTTGTTTCATGTAGCATTACAATCATACAAGATAAAAATGTCATTTGTGTTGTCATAGTAACACTCTAATATTGTAACCAAACGTAGCATTTTGGCTTTTTATGGGTCTATTCAGCTTAACCCGTATGATTCTGATCGATACCAACAGATTTAGTGTTACAATTAGTAGAATAATCACAGGTGTAAATCTTTTAAATAATGTTGCTGAAAGTTGTTGCTGTCTTTAACAGGTGCAGAAACATTGTTTTAAAAATGAATACCAGCTATCGTTTGAAAGGCAAGTGAATTTATGAATTTGTTTTTTCAGTGGGCGAGTGTTTAAAGAAATCAAAAATACATTGTATTGTGGAGACTGTTTCATAGAGCATTGCTGCCTTCTAACACAATATTGTTTTAAGAATTTTTTAGTAATATGACTTTGATTGTTTAGTGTTTAATTAACATCATGTTTGAAGGCTAGGTAATATTTCACATGTACAGGGAAATAATTATATGGTAGTGTGGTTGTGGGAAAAAGCACAATATTGGTGATGGTGTTGATTATACAGTCATTATTATTAGTCATAATGTCAGTGGTATATGTTGACAAATATTTGAATAACTTACAGAGGATATGTAGTAAATTACAATC
Organism: Chaetoderma sp. LZ-2023a; assembly: GCA_034401795.1. Lineage (NCBI taxonomy): Eukaryota > Metazoa > Mollusca > Caudofoveata > Chaetodermatida > Chaetodermatidae > Chaetoderma > Chaetoderma sp. LZ-2023a. Next base: position 40,734,107 of record CM067365.1, read on the forward strand.
TGAACTTACCTCTGCGGTATTTCTCTTGAATTAATTGTTAATCCTTTCAGAGACAAATCCATGAAATAGTATATTCTTTATGATATAAAACCTATTCTGTTGAATATTTTGAAATTAATTTGCAGCAACGAGTTCCAGTCAAATTAATTTCAAAATATTCAACAGATTTCCTGTATGGTAGTGTTGAAAATGAGATATGGGGAATTCATCGGTGAAGGTTTTAATGAATATATTGCAATCTTTGTGCTATGAGACAGCGATATTAACTCATGGTCAATAAAAAATAATACTGTAAAAATTCGACTAAAGGACGCAGTTTTTTTGTCAAAATACATCTAGAAAGGGGGGTGCGTCCTATAATCAAGAACATTCCTTCCGCACATTTTTGGGTCGAAATTTTTCTTAAAAATTCACAGATTATACCACGGAAATTGAACTAAATGTTACCCTAGACAATTCGCGCCGCATGACGACTGTTTAATGTATACTAAAAAAACACCAAGCGGAAGTGAAATATTAAATTGGGGCGCCTAAATATTGCTTATTCTTTAATACATATCACTTATTACATCAAAATTAATCCAGAATTTGCCATAAAATGGCGTCGAGAAAAGATACGTGTATAAATCACGTGATTTGCCTCCAATCGCAAAAGATCTTTATTCTAATTAGAATCTCGGATCTAAATATTCTGGACTCGGAAATTGCTATATATCATTGCGCAATAGGAACTGAATGTTCCCGTACCCGTTTGATAACCAACTCCCGTTAGCGCATAAGATTACACAGCGCCTCCAATCACAAAAGAGCCAGATAACCAACTCCCGTTAGCGCATAAGATCACACAGCGCCTCCAAATGCAAAAGAGTCATTACAACTAGTGACCATCTGAATATTCCCATACCCGTTTTAGAACCAACTCCCGTTAACGCTTAAGATTACACAGCGCCTCCAATCACAAAAGAGCCAGATAACCAACTCCTGTTAGCGCATACGATCACACAGCGCCTCCAAACGCAAAAGAGCCATTACAATCTGTTTCTATCACGCGATTTGTATGTTTTCAAGGAGACATTTTATGCCAAAATTAGATTGATTTTGATGTAATAAACAATCTTTATTGAAGATACACGATATTTAGGCGGCCCTATTTAATAATTTCTCCTCCACCATGATAATTTTAATCATGCATTAAACAAAGCGCTGAGTGATGGTTATTTTTGATACCAATTTTCGATTTTTTAAAGGTACGTTTTTTCTAAATTTAACAGCGTCTTATACTTGATTATAAGTTTTTTGGGCGGATTTTGGTCAAATTTGGGACAGCGTCCTATATTCGAGGGCGGCCTTTAGTCGAGAAATTACGGTAGCTTTAATCAATTCTAAGTTGAAGGTCACTACATTATTACATTGGTCAGTTACTGAAGTTCCCCCATTTTCATGGAACTGAAGAAGTTACATGTACATGTTGTACTTTAAAAAATTATTGTCTAATTCTGAGCACCCGTGTTAGCATTATACAATGTAATAACTTAATATTTTGAGTGTAAACATTTCATATATTGTATACAAAAGATAAATAGAGGGATCCAATTTGTTGCTCATGTACCTGACGTCGTAGTCAAAATATGTCACGTGTTAGATGAGGTCACAATCAAATGACGTAGGTCCGACACGAAAGCGTCCGAAAGTAACCGACCGTCTGGTATGTCATGACTGAATTTACAATTTAACCCTTTCACCGATGATTTCCCCATATCTCATTTTCAAGGCTCCTACTCAGGAAAACTGTTGGATATTTTGAAATTAATTTGAATGGAAGCCGTTGCTGCCTTAGGCAGCAATGGCTTCCAGTCAAATTCATTAAAAAATATTCAACAGAATAAGTTTTATATCGTAAAAAATGTACTTTTTTTTAGGGATTTGTTGGTGAAATGGTTAATAAACATTCTGTTGAATATTTTGAAACTAATGTGACTGAGAGCTAAGTTGTGATGGTTAAAAAAGGCCTGTATTCTGCGCAACCCGATGGACAGCCAAGTTAGTCTGACTTATAGTATAGTATTTATTGTATTAACTTTAGAAGTGGTATAAGATAGTTTCGTAGATAAGATCATGATGGGATCCTTATCGCTAAGCAATAAATAATGCAGTCATTCCTGTGTTAAGTTTTCTAAAATACCATTCGTTTTCCCTCTGTATGAACTGAATAGCATTGCCAAAGCCATCTTTGGCTTTTTACCTGTTAATTAACCTGTTAACCAGCACAGATAGGTAGGACACATTTTTTATGATGTACAAAGTATTCCGTTGAATATTTTGAAACTAATTTAACTGGGACCTGTTGCTTCCCTGAGTGTATAGTTGATTTGAAATTGAGAGTCGAATTTACAGCGTTAAAGGGTTGAAATTCCTTGCTATGTGCATGGATACATGAGGGCTTAATAGCGTGGCATATATTTATTGCATGATAATGGCATTTTGGGATAAAATTTTGGGATAAAATGGTTTTATATGTATATATGTATATATATATATATCTATATATATATATATATATCTATATATATATTAGGCTTGCGTGATTATTGCTTTGGGCGATTAGTGATTACTTAATCAGCTTGGGTGTATGGGTGCATATTACCCAAAACATAACGACAAAGGCATATTAATGTTGCAATGGTGTATAGAAATATACATTTGCAGGCCATAGAAGACTATTTTTGAAAATGTATCACAGATGCCTGGTTCGATGCCCGAGCCAGTCATTCCAGTGATACATTTTCAAAAATAGTCTTCTCTTGGCCTGAAAATAGATATGCATTCGCTGAGCAAAATGCACATTGTTGTGACCGATCGAAGTTATTTACACATTTATTCGATTATTTAATTTTTTTATTTTTATTTTATTTTTATACCTGCCAAAAAATTTTGTGGGGGCATTATGTAATGCCGCCGTCCGGGCGGGCGTGCGTGCGTGCGGGTGGCAGAGTGGTTTCCGGATGATAACTCCATTACCATTTGTCGGATCGCATTGAAACTTCATAGGGTGGTTGTACTAGGTCTTGGGAGGAAACCTATCGAAATCGATGATGATCCGATGTCCAAGATGGCCACCAGCCACCGGCGGGCATTTTGAAAATTAGTTTCCGGATGATAATTCTGTTACCGTTTGTCAGATCGCGTGGAAACTTCATAGGGTGGTTGGACTATGTCTGGGGAAGAAACCGCTCAAAATCAACAATGATCCGAGCTCCAAGATGGCCGCCAGCCTCGGGCTGCCATCTGGAAACTTGGTTTCTGGATGATATCTCCGTTACCATTTATCGGATCACTTCCTACCAGGGTCGTTGGAATATGTCTGGTGAAGAAACTTATCAAAATTTACGATAATTCGAAATCCAATATGGCCGCAGTCAGCAGCAGCCATCTTAGAAATTGGTTTCCGGACGATACAGCCTTGACCGTTTAATGGATCGCTTTGACACTTCGTGGGATGACGGGTCTGATAGGTCTGAGGAAGAAATAAATATTTTCTGATGGCTCTTATTCATTGGTTTGTCATCATAGCCGGGTATTACACGCCGTTTGCGGAGCTCTTGTTAAGCATATGCATTCACGATTTAAAAAATAATCAAAATTTTTTATTTAATCACGAATCGTGTAAGCCTAATATATATTATTTGTCAAATAGCCAAGCTTGTATTCCATTGCATATAGCATTCATGAACTATTGTATATTTTACCTCTCACTAACTGTGTTAGGGACGCATGTCGCATACAATATATTACTTCGTCTGCTGTCGCATAGCAGTGATGACGTAGGGATAATGCTTGTAATGTTATTTTGCTGCTGTTAATATGTTGTAGAATGATACTTTTTGATAAAATGTAATACAAAGCTCAGAAATTTTAAAAGATCAATTAAAATTTTTTTTTTAATTAACCACCAGGGGCCTGTTTTACAAAGTGTACTTAAGTACGAAGTAAATATCTAATGAAGCATTCTGATTGGTCTGTTTTCTACTTTGCGACCGGGCGTAGCATATGCACCTTAGTGAAACTGGCTCCAACAGTGTATATAAGCCGATTTCTAACATGAATAAGCATACAGATTACAGACTCTACTAAAATAGTGAAGCGTCGGCTAGTTGTAACCCAGAGTTGAAGTTTTAAAAAAATCAATTAAAAATGTATTTATGACCCGAGGTAATGAGATGTTGCATTTGTTACAGTACTATAGTTTGCTGCATATTGATAAGAATTCATAGTAATGAGGCGCTACAACGATAGAAGAAAGATATTCTAGCATGGCAATAAAATGTCCAGAATATTAGAGCTGCAACGATTCATCGACTTTCACAAGAATCATGATCCATGTAAAAAGCATTTCATAGTGTCATTTGTGTTATAAACCTTTAATTGTCATACCGGCTGAAACCGACCTCTGTTATAGTCTTGATAAACGAGCCAGTCATTCCAGTGATAAATTTTCAAAAATTATATTCTCTTCGCCTGTAAATGGGCATTTAATAGCCAGATATTTAAATTTTCTTGACCAAAGTTGACCATTAATGGGTTCAGACGTAGGAAAAGAATTGAGATGCATGATTTTAATTCTGTAAATTTCGTGTTACTGCGAGCACCAATTCCAACTAACCCACTACTATGTGCTATAAATGTTGTAATACTAGTTTTACGGATGCTATTAGTGAGGAAATATTACATCAAAATGGGATTATTTATGCAAAACGCATAGATTCATGTACATGTATATAGTTATGTATTGCGTTACATATCGTATCGTGACACAAATATCGCAATCCGTCATTTAGTGTATTGTTCCAGCCCTACAGAATATGCTATGCATCGTAAAGATTGTATGTAGTGTTTCAGGGGTTTGTTATTGAAAGGCTTAAAGTGATGTATATTGTGTTTGTAATGGGTAACTAGCTATAGATGTATGCATGGTTGTGAGTGTAGTAATTGTAGTAGTGTATCGCTTATTTATCACATTCCGTATGAACTTACATTCACTCCTGCTCAATAGAACCAGCATATTTGCTCATTCACCTGTATAAAGAGACGACCTATGTTAAAGAACCAACATCTTTCGACACTAATACGATACATGTCCTCTGATGATAACGCTTTATTTAAGTCTTTAATGCAATTTTTTTTTCAAATATCCATTTGTAGTCAATAATAGATTATTTTTGAAAATTTACCACGAATGGCTGGCTCAGTTATCGAGCCAGTCATCCCAGTGAAAAATTCAAAAAATCTCTCCAAACGGACAATTCTAAAGATCCCTGCAAAAGGCATTTTTGGCTGTGTTAATGGTTAAAGATCAAACCTGCCAAAAGCAACTTCTGGCGGTCATCTTGAGGAAGGTTCATTTGCATGAGAAGAGGATTTTTGAAAATTTATCACTGGAATGTCTGCGGTGGTAAATTTTCAAACCTGTTCTCATGATCTGCAAATGGGTATTCAGTAAGCAAATATTGAAATTTTCTTGACTGATTTTGGCCACTAAAGCGTCGACTAAATGTTAGGGAGCAATTGCTGGTGCTGTATGAAAAGTTCCCGTAAGACAGAGTTTATTGTCCAATACAGCTCAGAAATAACTTAGAACATTTCCAACACAAAATAAAACACACTGATCGAATACGGCTGCGATGGCTTCCAATCAAATTATGTCAACAGAACAGTTCTTACTTCGTGTTCACATCTTAACTTATTAACTAACATGTTTCTCTATTTGTTTTAGAAGCATGTTAAGCTGATTTATGAGCTGTACTGTAGAAGCAGGTGAAGGAGACTAGTGTAAAGTTGGATTGGTTAACTATTGGCAGTTTGCTGCCCAGCAGAATGCTGGATAGTTAACTATAGTTCGTTGGTACCCAATTCCCCATTGAATTACTATTGCAGAAAATTTGTAGCCAGGTACCAACCAGTCTCCATTAACCCTTTCCGTCGTCTGTTTTGATGACCTACGAAAATGGGTTATTTTGGTCCGCTGCGCCCTCAAAAGGCATTCATATGAAATAAAGTGGGAAGGAATAGGGGCTTGGGAACATTGACATAAATGTAAGAGCATAAATTCATTAAGCCTAAGTTATTTAGTGAAATATTTAAACTTTTGTATGCGTTTATTGGTGGCAAGCTATAGGTGCCTGCCATTTTGAAATTTAAGCAAATTTCGCACTAACTATCTGAACCGAGCTCGGGTGCTCGGGTGACTATAGATGACTAGCTAGTTACCTATTTCAGGTTTGACCGTTGGGATCTAGTTAGCTCTAGCTGACTATGGTTAGTGAGCTGAACTTGACCTTTATTGTCTGTGTACCCCTCCCCCTATTTAGTTCTACATATGTCTTCCACTTGTTGCATTTGACTAAACAGGTTAATTAAAAAAAATGTCCATTTACAGGCTAAAAGAGAATACAATTTTTGAAAATTTATCACTGGAATGACTGGCATGGTTATTGAGCCAGCCATTCTTGGGTAGTAAATTAGAGAAACTGTATTCTCTTGGTCTGGAAATAGACATTCCACAAGACCATGGCAGTTTTGGCTGGTATGATGGTTAAATTATAATAGCATCAGATGTATATTGCTCTTTACCTGATGGCATTCTTTCAAACGTAACAAGCAAAGTGATTACCGATCTGATTGCTGCAAGCCACCAAACAATAATTTAAATGGGGAATAACTCTGGATATGTTGAATGTTTTGAAGACAATTTGACTGAAAGTTGTTGGTGGCTTAGCCACCATCAACTTTCAGTAAAATTGTTTTCAAAAAATTGAACTTATCCAGAGTTAAACCTCATGGAAAATGTATTCTGCAGAAAAAATGGTAGAGTCTGAGAATGTTAATTAAACTGCTTTCTAACACGTTTCTTTATATCAGTGAAATTCTTCGAGACCCGCAGTAAATCAAGATGCATATTATTGTGTGTTCTAGGTGACCACTCAGTCCAATCAAATGCATGGGTCCACCATTCGGACCAATCAAATGCATGGGTGCACCACTCAGACCAATCAAATGAGCCCATTGTTATATCTTAATTCTTTAATCTAGCATCTTTGAGACATTATTTACTATAAATACAATAACATACATGACATGGAATAGTCTACTTGATTATTTTGACAAAATAATTTGATTGACAAGTAACAGCAACCGTTTTGAGTTCAAATGTTTTCGACTTTAATTTATATCTTCCTCCCTTAAAATACGTTCCTGGGATTTCTGAATGAAGTGTTAACTGTTCTCTGTCATATTAACCCTTACCACTCTGATGTCAATATTCTATTTTTTACTGTGCCAATATCAAAGAAACTGGTGTAAATTTTTCAACACTTTTGGTGGAAGGTGGTCTACGACAGCACCATCTCCCCACCAAATGTGTTGAAAAATTAACACCATTTCATCTTTGAATTTTATTTGAAGATTTAAAATTTTGACACGAGTGGTAAGGTTTAAGAGATATAGCACCATTCCAGAGGCTGTAATCATGAAGAGTGGTTACCGTAACTTATGCACCAGTCTAACTTCCCGCCAATATTTAGAATACTCAACTACGTCGTATTCACAGAGGCGGGTAAATATTCATCTAAAGTAGGTGAATGTACACCCTTAAAACATTTTTTGGACTACTCCCTATTTACACATCGTCCACCAAAATTGTTGAAAAATGTACACCAGTTTCTATGCTATTGACACAGTAAAAGATAGAATATTGGCATCAGAGTGGTAAGGGTTAACTACCCTTCATGAATATGGCACCAGGCTTTAGCGAATGTTATTTGATTCACGGATGGCAATTGGTTTATTTTGAAAATGGTGTTTCTGAATGCTGTTCTTTTCGGTCTCGTATCCACCAGCGAAATTTAATCCTTTGATTCTTTTAGTGGTCAGGATTTGTGAAATAAAATTTTTTTCTCGATCATTTTTCATTTCCTTGCCAAAAAATATACTTTTTTGAAATTTTACCACAGGTATGGCTGGCTCGATTATCAGACCTGTCATCCAAGTTGTACATTTTCAGGAATAACACATCCTGTCATGGAAATTTACATTTGAAAGGATCACTACAGAAGCCATTTTTGCTGACTTGACTATAAAGGGGTTAGCGAATCATGGCCGTAGGCAGCAATAGCTTCCAGTGAAACTACTTTCAAAAGATCACTATTTGGTATACCATCAAGAATTTGACACACTCGATATATGTGGTGTCGAAAAGGTTAAACCCTTTAATATCTAAATTTCTTCAAGATATCAAACTATATCCATATTGAATGTTTATTTACAGGCCAAGAGAATACTATTTTTGAAAATTTACCACCAAGACTGACTCTCTGTTCTCGAGCCAGTTATTCCAGTGGTAAAATTAAAAAAAATAGTCTTTTCTTGGCCTACAAATGGACATTCCTCAAGTCCACTACTCTGGCCAGTTTTGGCCGGCTTTGTCATGAAACAGTTACGATACTGCTCAAGGTTTTAGTTTTAAATTTCTGTTTGGCTATCTGAGGTCAATTGACGGTCACGATTCATGGCCATGTGAAATCGTGGGCATGTTTAATACGTTGTTTAGTTTGCTAAGTGCTAGTCATAATATGTGATTCATAAATCATTGCCTTGCCAGACAGCTGTGTCTATGCTTGTGAAGCCATCATGCCTTACTAATAATTTGATAATACTTGTATATATTAATAAACAATGGATAAAAAGAATTAATTACTGTAGAGAAATACAAAAATATATACGTTTTTATTTTCTGTTTTTTCTGTGTATGTATTTCTATTAGATTATTTACAAAATATATTTTTCATCTTTTTATAAATACTGTCTTTGTACTGCAGTTGATTTGTTTTTATAGTTTGATTGTATAATTTGCGGTGTCATAAGTTCATGTATGTGCAGGTACGTGGTCAGTGAAATCTCGAGAGGTCATCTTTTTTCCCCGCCAAAAGATGGCAGTTCTTATTTTACGCATGTTTGAAAAGACATTCTGAATTCCCAGAATGCAAGATACATGCCGTACAGTTCATAAATAAGTTAACATATTTGAAAACAAAAACCCTGAAACATCTTAGTACAATTTTTAACACGCTGTAGGAAATATTTTGGCCATAACAATTTCACCAATGAATTTGTCATCTCATTTTTAAAGCAACCATATGGGAAAATGGTTTAATAATTTGAAATTAATTTGACTGGAACCCTCTGCCGAGTCAGCAACACCTTCCAGTCAAATACACCTTCCAGTCGAATTAATTTCAAAATATTCAACTAAATAAGTTTTATAGTATAAAGAATCTACTTTTTCATGGATTTGTCGGTGTAGGGGTCAATTTGATTGGAAGTCATTGCTGCCTTAGACAGCAATGGCTTCCAATCAAATTAACTTCAAAATATTCAACAGTACATTTGATTTTGTTTTGGAAACACAGTAAGTTAATACTGTATTACACCGATGGCAAGAAGAGAATTGTTATAGATTCAGTATAAGAAAGGTTGGTGTATATTTTGGAAACAATTTTGCTGAAAACTTTTGTCTTAGAATCTGTATTGTTTCCAAAGCTAATACCAGAAATGATATGGAAAGGATAGGAATTTGATGCTTCTATGGTTTATGGGTTGAAGACTGTTGTGCGTCATTGCGTAATTATAACCCCTTTAAGCGTGAAATCCCTGTATCTATTTCAAAGCTAAGCTGTTAATTATTTTGAAAATTAGACTGAAAGTTGTTGCTCGGCAACAACCTAAGTAGCAATGTCAGCCAAAAATTACTATTGTTGAAAATTTACCACTGCAATGACTGGCTCAGTATCCGAGCCAGTCATTCCAGTGGTAAATGTCCAAAAATAGTTTTCTCTTGGCCTGCAAATGGACATTTTGAAAGAAAAAATGTAAATTTGCTTGAATAAATTTAAGTGTTAAAATCAAAATATTCAACACAATATTGCTGATAATATAAAGAATATCTTGTTTGTTCATTAGCATTACTGTTGAAAGGGTTAATAAAATGCAATCATATGTTTAGCATAATTATTACATGAATCCGTATAATCAATGTATCGAGAATTGTAGATCACGGTGTTAATTTAGTCTTGAAGAAACATAGTCATGTGACCTTAAAGTTATCACAAGGCGATATAACCTTCGTCGTAATATTCACTCGTTTGTGCGGTAAGAAGTTTCTCTACTGACAGACTGGCTTTGGCTAGCCAATCATTTCAACACATACGGCCATCATGAGCATATACCAGCCAGCGCGTAATATATGTAATGTCTCAATTTTGTAAGTCAGAGAGCTGATATAGGTAAAGTCCAATAAATTACTCAGTTCTTAGCAATATATGACAGATTGACAGTGCTTGAAATTAGAATGTATTTTACCCAGGGCACTAAGCATTTAACCATCATAGAAAATGTTGATTTGCAGACCAAGAGAAGACTATTTTTGAAAATTTACCACTGGAATGACTGGCTCGGCTCGGTTATCGAGCCAGTCATCCCAGTGGTAAATTTTCAAAAATAGCCTTTGTCTGCAAATGGACATTTCTCAAGACCACAGCAGAAGCCGTTTTTACTGATGTGAGTGGATGGTTAAGCATATTTGGTTTTAGCAAATTGATTTGGTAATACTGCAAATCTAGCAACAATTTTTGAAAGGACATGACGTTGTAATGACTGAACCTTTCACCCTATAATCATAAAGATGTCAAGATAATCGATTTGTTTGCTTCATGAATAGCCATCTGCAGGCCAAGATTTTTAAATTTAAAAAAATTTACCAGTGGAATGACTCGTAAAATCTAAAATATAGTCTTCTCTTGGTCTGCGAATGGACATTCCTCAAGTCAGTGTAAAGGCCAGTTTTGGTCAACTGTGCCATTCAATGGTTAAGTGTGAAAATAAGTCTGAGAAGATTTTAATAATCGGTTGAAAAATTAAATTTGTACTTTAGTCAAAATATTAGTTCCTTTACCTGTCAAGTGTATTTTTTGAAAATTTACTGCGCTACTTAATTCCAGTGGTATTATATTTTTGGAAAATACTCTTAGTATGCAAATGAACACTTCTTTTTAGACCACTGCAGCTGTTCTTGTTCAGCCTGACGCTAGAGTGGTAAACAGAACCGATGTAAATTACAGCTCAGAAATAACTTAACATATGTCTAAAACAAAACAGATGCTATTGCATATTTTGAACATAATTGAAAAGGCAGCAATATCTTCCTTCCTCTCAAATTATGTTCAAAATGTTCAATAGAACATTGCTTACCCCTTTAAGCCTTAAATTCTTTCAAGAATATTTCCGTTTTCTCAAAAAATGTCAATTTGGGAACCAAGACAAGACAATTTTCGAAAATTTACTACTGGAAATAGATAGGAAAATGGACATTCCAGTTGTAAATTTAAAAAAAATAGTCTTCTCTTGGTCTGCAAATGGACATTTCTCAAGACCACCGCAGAGGCAAATTTAGGCTGATATGAGTGTTAAAGGGCTAATACCATGTTTTTGTGTTAGGTTTGTAAACATCTTGACTTACTTATGAGCGGTACTGTAGTCGCTCACGCATGTATACCATAATATATGTATGATAAGCCATGTAACAATATTAATCAGGAGTCATATATATGAGAAAGTTTCAAACTCGTTTGCATTTATTTTATTTAACCCTTTGCCACAGAGACCACAATTTAAAGGTCATACAATTTAACTCTTTAACCCTCAAATTTGTTTTTAAAATTTCAATTCTTTCATAGGTGTCCATTTGCAGACTGAGACTTTTTAAAAATTTATCATGAATGACTGGCCGTTTTTGGCTGATACGAGTGTTAAAGGAGTAATGGTCAAGCCAGCCAAAAGCAGCCTCTGTAGTAGTCTTGAGGAATTTTTCCAGCCAAGGTAAGAAAATGTCTGATAATTTACCACGAATGACTAGCTCGATAATTGAGTCAGTCATTCCAGTGGTCAATTTTCAAAATCTTGGCTGGAAAATGGACATTTCAAGCAGCAAAGATTTTATTTTCTTGAAAAATCTTGACCATTAAAGGGTTAATAACTATTCTGTTGAATGTTTTGAAACTAATTTGACTGGGAGCGGAGAAATTAATTTCAAAATCTCCAATATCTTACCTATATAAGTTACCATGGAATTGAGATTATTGGCATTCAGGGTGCAAAGGGTTAACATTTATTGGCTCCCTGATGATGATGTTACAATTATCCCTGTAAAGGACAGAAAAATAAAGCTTCACCTGTCCGCGCATCTCTAGCATAATGTAACTTCAGAATTGAAATGAAATCACATGAAATTTTGACAGTGAATGCTGTGCGATAGAAATAGAATGTGTGCATGGATTCACTAATGTTGGAGGTCAGGTGACAGGCATCAGACTTTTATTAAGTTCATTGCGTAAACTTGAAAATAGATTTCATTTTCAATTAAAATTATGGAGACCTGGGTCCATGTTCCCGAAGCTATCGTTAGGATAGCGATATCGTTACAGTCATGTTATGCTATTGGAGTAACGATATCGCTATCCTAACGATAGCTTCGGGAACATGGGCCCTGTATAGTGAAGTCCATTGGTTTCCTCTTTTGATGGTCAAATCTCAATTTATCGGTGAAAGGGTTAAGCACTTAAGATGAGCCAGTAGCTTGGGGGGGGGGAGGGTGTTTGTATTATTGGTGCAGTTTAGTTAAATTTGTTCTTTTGAAGCATGATTGAATGCAATTTAGCCTCCTCAATGACCATCAGAAGCGGTTAACTAACAACGGTACCAAGGTGAGGGTTAATGTCTCCTCATCTCCACCCTACATCCCAGATACAATAAATTATGATCTAACAAATATTCTGTTGAATATTTTGAAATTAATTTGACTGGAAGCTGTTACGGATCAAGCAGCAACAGTATCCAGTTAAATTAGTTTTAAAATATTAACAGATTACATGTCTGCTTCCATTGAAATTGAGAGACTGGGATTTAAGGGTTAAATCAAGGTTCAGGGGTAGTTCTTTTTTAAGATTTCATACAAAATGGTTAACTTATAAGAATTCATATTTATACGTTATTGTATATAATACAACTAGTTTTCTGTATCTTTGTAATTTTGTACCAATATGACATACTAAATGTAAATTAGTTTTTATATTGTAAATATGCATATATTGGGTTCATAGTCCTGAATCATTATTATCATTATTTGAGAATTTATCAGTAAGAAATATATTACATTTCTGTATGTGATGGTCAAGCAATTTACCCTTTTCATGCCTTAATATATTTACGAAATGGTCTGTGGGTACTAAATTAATTTTCCATAAATTTGACATTTTCCCAAAATCGTTAAAAGGCTTTGGCTTCAATTGTGTGTCTAGATGTAATGAAACGAAATAAATCTTAGCATATGATTTCATGACATATAAATTAATAATTTTTTAATTCAAATTCACAACTAATCCTACAGATTATTTATTTTTATGGAATGAATCATCATATGTTAAGATTGAGTTCATTTCATTACATTGAGGTACACAATTTAAGACTAATTTCAACAATTTTATTAGCTCACCTGGCCTGAAAGGCCAAGTGAACTTATCCCATGGCGGCTATCCCTCCGTCCGTCCAATCGCGTCTTCTCCATAACGTTTTGACCGATTTCAACCAAATTTGGCAGGAACGATCCTAAGCTGCTACCATCCAGAATTTTTTTTCAGAATTTTGATTGATCTATTTTTTGGGTGAAAATCTGAAAAATCTTCCGGAAATGGTTAAAATGCTATTCCTCCTTAGCTGCTCGACATATTTCAACCAAATTTGACTAGATGGATTCTATGGTCGTAGGCTCTAGATCTTCTTTTCAGAATTTTGGTTGATCAATTGTTTGGGTGAAAATCTTTGCTTTTATGACAAATTTACCAGAAATTGTCAAAACGCATCTCTTTCTTAACCGCTTCAAGGATTTCAACAAAATTGTGTGGGAATGATCCTATGTGAGCAGGCTCCAGATGCTGTATTTAGAATTTTGATTGGTCAATCTTTTGGTTGAAAATCATGATTTTTTTTAATGAAATATTTACTGAAAATTGTCAAAACACATCTTTAAACAGCTTAGCGGACGTTAACCAAATTTGACTTTGATGATCCTAATGCTAGAATCTGGACTTTCTATTTAGAATTTTGTTTGGTCGATTTTTCCAGTGGCCATCTGTTTAATGTAAAGATTCATTTATATTTAAATGCAAATATTTCAAATGCTAATGGTCCAGGTGAACATCACAGGCCTCTTGTTTTTCAAGCATTTTGGTGTCTTTAATGAATCAATGCCAGGACATATAATTGAGTTACCAAAAATTCATTGATAACAGTATGTTACTGGTAGGCATTAAATAGATTGTTTCCTTTAGCACGCTAGATCAGCCTTAAACACGTTAATATTTTCAGCAAGTCGGTCCTGTACATTTTTTTTAATGAACACACACCAGCTTGTATATATCATTAACCAGTCATTGGTCACGCTCTGCTCATGTGACACATATTGCATAATAATAAGTGTATGCCATTCCCAGTGATGTTGGCACCAATAAATTGTGTGCCATTTGCAGATTCGTGACTATCGGTCAGTATGATGAATTATGACGTATTGACCAAGGGTGTCATGATAAAATAGTGATGTGGGTTGGGTTGCCAGCATCACTTTATTAGTCTATCTTTTCTTACCCTTCTGTCAGGGATGGTCTATGCTAAACTCGTTACACCCGAGAAGGTGTCCAACACTATGGAACTATGTTTATTAAGGGGAGGTAACAGCAGTTAAACGATAATCTCTCTTTAACCATTTAATGGCTAAATTCGGTCAAAAATATCAATAATTGCTTATTGAATATCTATTTGCAGGCCAAGAGAAGACGGAAAATCTACCACTGGAATTGTTGGCTCGGTTATCGAGCCAGTCATTCCAGGGGTAAATTTTCAAAAATTATCTTCTTGGCCTGCAAATGGACATACCTCAAGACCACTACATAGACTGGTTTTGCCCTGAAAGGGTTTAAATGACGAGTTAACTTTCTTGACCTCGTATATATCTTGTATTCTGAATAAGTATTAGATTCATATAAACTAACGTAATTATTATTCATTAATATGTAAGCAGCAGTGTTATGACAAATATTCGTAGCTCCATTTGTCAAATTTCTATTTTGCAAATATTTTGTGATCATATCATGCAAATAAAATGATTTTCCCATATTTTTGCTGCTGTTTTTGTATGTCTTTATAATCAAGTAGATGTGCGTGCGCGCGCGTGTGTGTGTGTGTGTGTGTGTGTGTGTGTGAGCTATGCAAATACAGATATGTATGTTTAGCCTACATTGACACCATATTAGTGAACTGTAGCTATAACATGGGGTATGTTCATACTCGCATTGTGAAATTCAATGAAAGGATCTGTTCGATCTGTCACTCGAGTATAGGACTCCATAATAAATGGACCTTTCCGGTTTTATCTATGCCCCGCCTATCTCTAGCTAAGCTCCACCCACACCTCGCTCGTGTTGGGATCGATCGATCTCTGAACACCATGACTCAATTTCCAAAAAACTACACAAGTAAACTGTTGAATATTTTGAAACTAATTTAACTGGGTGCTGTTGCTGCCTAAGGCGGCAACAGCGCCCAGTAAAATTACTTTCAAAGTATTCAACGCATGTTTATTAAATAGCAAAGAATTACAAAGACATGCAATTCATACGTGTCGGAGTATTTATTTGATGATGGTCTATATGGAACCCTTTGTGACGTAATGATTGTGGCGTCATCCTATACACGCTGAGCTGATTATCACATCACATGAGGTCAGATGAATTACGGTACAATGTAGGCTGACATCACAATCATAATTGACAGCGAGCGTCTGTCAGGCTTGTGAAAGGTACAAAATGTATGCCTAATGGATCTAATATTTAAAGAAAAGGATCAGGGAACTAACATATGCTCTTGAATGACAGCTTTATATAATACTCAACATCTACACACCAGTGAAAAACATAAATAAATCAGAATAATTAGAAACATGTAATGTTGATTGCAAAGGACAATATTTTAGAAAAACTAATCAATGAAAAATGAAATCCTGACTGCATCTTGCCTTAAAGATAGATCTGTAAGTGCATGTTCAATTCCGTTCAACTATTATGCCCGGACAAGAGAATTTTTGGTGAATTTTAAGTTTTTCAAGGGAGATAACTCAGGAAAATACGGATGAATTTCTTCAAAATGGAATCATAGCACTGCTTCTTCAAGTAATATATCCAGTGACAAAGGAATTGAGAGCATAGGTTAAAAATTCTTCAAGATCTGGTACGAACAAGAAATTTTTTTATGAATTGTAAGTATTTCAGGGGAGATAACGACCACAGCCCACCCTAGGGTTGGTTTGCCGTTTTATTAACCACAAACATACTTATCGTTAATCACTACCTGCTAAATAAATCTAGTTACATTTAGCGCCAGAAAAAGATTTCTAATTTAAGAACCCGTACCATATTTCAAAAGAATCAAAGCTAAATTGTAGTTGTGTTTACAAGAAATGATTGGTACTGCAGTTCATGTATCGGCTTAAAGGTATTTAAATGGGGATAACTGTAATGAATAATTTTCTGGCGCGATAAAAGCACATGCACATCTTCAGATGGCAATGACTAGATTTACCACGTTTTAAAAGAATTGTAACTAAACTGTAGGAGTTGCGTTGCCAAGGATAGACTGACAGACGAACATATATTTAGGACCGGCAGATGGACGTACAAGTATACAGATAGCACATGCACATCTTCATGTGGCAGTGGTAATACTTACCAAGTTTCAAAGAATCGCAGGAGTTACGTTGACAACAAATGATTGGCAATGCAGTTGATGCATCAGCTTTTAAGATATTTAAAGGGTGATAACTCTGTAATGAACAATTTTTTGGCCGCGAAAAAAAGCACATCCACATTTGCACATGCTACTGATAATGTCGACAAAATTTAAAGTTAATCCATTGAGACCTCTAGGAGTTGTGTTGACAAGAAATGATTGTCAGAGATTGATGGACTGACAGACGGACATACATAGATTTTGGACAGTCGGATGGACGTACAGGTATACGGATAGCTCATGCTCACCTTCACATGGTAATGATAACTGCTTAGCAAGTTTCCAAAGAATCGGAGCTAAACTCTAGGATTTGCGTTGACAAGAAATGATTGGAGATAAAAACTCATATACTGACAGACTTAATATTTGTGGTGTCCGCTATATTACTCGAGAATGCCTAGATATATCGAGTTCAAATTTGAAGAATGATACTGTATGAGGACCTTAGTTGTGATAATATTTTAATACATCATATGTATGCAAGCCAGTGTGTGTGCGCGTGCGTAAATATTATTTCAGCTGTTGATGATGATCAGTACTTCTACAACAGCAACTACATGTACTACTTCTACCACTATTACAGCTGCTCCAACAATGACCGCTACAACAAGCGCTACTACTGCAGATACTGTTACTACTATTAGCTACTACTTCCACATATATATATATATATATATACACCTGTGCAAAAGTTAAGCACCACCCTATTTTTACGCACATGCGAGGGTATATTCATGTGCTATGAAGAAAGCAATAGCATAAACATTTATGTACCCATCCATCTTAGTACAAGAGGTAATAATGCAACTAGAGGAATGCTGATTATGATGGTGGGGAAACACTGTTTTTGTTTGAACTTGAAAACGAGGCCTGAATATGGTTACGTTGACACAACTGACAACTATTGCCCTACAGTTGACACACGTGGCTAGATTGTCATTAATGGTGTCTGAAAACGAAGTTTAACATCTGTGCACGAGTTTGAGACTGTCATTATTAATACCGGGTATATCCACCTTGTGCCTGGATGACGGCCTGGACACGACGTCTCATGCTGGTCACCAACCGACTGATACGCCATTGTGGTATTCGTTGCCATTCAAGATGGAATGCGTCTGTTAATTCCTGTAGGTTCTGCACAGGAGGATCCCTCCTCACCATGTTTCCCAGAATGTCCCAGATATGCTCAATAGGGTTCATGTCAGGGCTCCTTGCTGGCCATGGTTTCGATGGCATTCTGGCGGAGGTATTCATGCACAGCTCTAGCACGATGTGGTCGGGCGTTGTCATCCATGAATATAGGGTGGGTTCCAGGTGCATGATTTACAAAATGAGGGACCACAACTCTATCCAGTATGGAATCTTGATATCTTTGTCCATTTAGTGTTCCAGGTACAGTCAACAGATCCAGCTTACAATCAAATGAGATGCACCCCCATATCATAACGGAACCTCCACCAAATGGAACTTCTTCCATGATGTTACGTTGGTCATACGCCATGCGTCTGGACCTCCATACACAAGTTCGACCATCTGTGGCATGAAGCAGGAACCGACTTTCATCGGACCAGTGTACCCGTCTCCAGGATCTCATGTTCCAGTGTCTTCTTTCGTTGCACCACCTCAGACGCTCCTCTTTGTGGTGTGCAGTGAGGAGAGGACGTCTGACAGGTCTCCTAGCTTTCATGCCAGCAGCATACAGTCTCCTTTTGACGGTAGACATTGACACTCTATTGCGCGTTTCCCATTGCTGGCTGAGCACTCTGCTGTTGGTGAATGGAGATCTCCTAACAAGGCGTTCTAGGGCTCGATCATCACGGGCAGTTGTCTTCTTCGGTCTTCCAGATCTAGGCCTGTCCTTCACCTCGTTAGTTTGCCCATGTTTTGCAATCAAAAGACTGATTACAGTATGGTTAATGTTCAGCTGTCTGCCGATCTCTCTGCATGACATACCAGTGGTATGCATGCCTATGATTTGCCATTTCACACGATCACTTAACCTTCGTCTTGCCATAGCGGTTCACAATCAAGAGCTAATTCTCTCTGTACAAATAAACCACGGTCATGAACACAAAATTCCTAATCGTGTCGCCTAAATCTGTGTGTAATGTTCTACACCTCAAACTGGACTTTTACATAACTGAACACGTGTGCTGTTTCCCGCCACGCACGGACATCAAGCGGCGTGAAGTCATGCATGCATGTGCATTTCGTACTTGGAATTATGTCAGCTAACGCGGGGACAAAAAGTATGGCAGCCTAGTTGAACCATCATGTTTCTACGTTCTATTGTTTTTGCTGGTGCTTAACTTTTGCACAGGTGTATATTACTACTGCGGATACTGTTACTACTACTCCCACATATATTAGTCACTCTGTGTACATATTGTATATATGTTGTAACTTCTCATGCCACATGGGGGTCAAGGGGTAAATGAACTTGACCTTGAACTCGTAACTGTGAGCGTGCATGCCTGCGTGTGTGTGCATTGTACTTAGTGGCGGTGCAGGAACGAGTAGAATCAACAGACAATGGTTCCGTTATTCACATTTATTTCAGTAATATATTATCATCTTCGTATCATTACGACTATTAGTCATATTTAGTGAGACAAACAGTTAATTCGTTTGTCACTGCTGTTTCATTATTAACCCATTTCATTCCGAATTCCCAGAAACCAGACTTCACGGAAGATAAATATTCTCTGGCGCTTGCTGAACAAAACTTATAACAATTTAACTGGAAGTTGTTGCTGCCCGAGGCAACTAAAGATACATTTGAAATATGTTGAAAATTTTGATGACAATTTTATTTAACTTAGTCGTTGCCATGTTAGACGGCAACAACAACAACAAGCAAAGTATCATCAAAATGTCAAGCATATATGACATTAACAATGGTAATCGGCAAACATCACTGGCTTCGCATTGAAATGGGTTAAAATTGGTCAATGGTCAATCCGGCCAAAACCAGCCTCTGTAGTGTTCTTGAGGAATGTCAATTTGCTGGCTAAGAGAACTTATTTTTGAAAATTTATCACTAGAATAACTGGCACGATAATCAAGGCAGTCATTCCAGTGATAAATTTTCAAAAATACTTCTCTTGGCCGCAAAAATGGATATTCAATAAGCAAATATTTAGATTTTCTTGACCAAATTTGACCATTAAAGGGTTAAAATCCTATAACTGTGGTTTGAATGAAAGGCAATACACTCAAAAGTATGTATCATATAATTAGGGAACAGAAAAGACTATGATAGTCACGGTGTTCATAGCCATTTCACATTCAGAAATTCAATAACATGTACACAAGCAAATAACACAATGTCACAACAGGTATTTAGTTCTCGAGAGCAAGACAATAGACCTTTCCAGTTTTAGCTATACCCCGCCCTCCAGCTAAGCTCCACTCGCACCTTACTCGTGTCGGGATCGATCTATCTCTGAACTTCCTGACTATTAATTTCCAGAAAACTATACAGGTAAGCTGTTGAATATTTTGAAACTAATTTGAATGGGTGCAGTCAAATTATTTTCAAATGTTCAACAGCGTGTTTATTAAATAGTAGAGACATACAATTCTTAGGCAGCAACAGCGCCCTGTCAAATTAGTTTTAAAAAATTCAACAGCATGTTTATTAAATAGTAGAGACATACAATTCTTACGTGTTAGGCTTTTAAGAGTTAAAGATGGGCCGTATAGAATCATTTATGACATAATGATTATGACGTCATCCTACACGCCGCTTAGCTGCTTATGATGTCATATGACGCCATTACTCTGGAAAGGTCCATTAAACAGGACGCCAAAGGGACTGTGATGCTCACCTGGAACCATAAGCCCACCACACTATGTTCGTAAAACCCCAACTTGCTTGAAATCAGCCAAGCGTGTGAGAAATAATCGTTAAAGTTATTTCCTGGAAATCCAAGATGACTGTCAAAAAAGTTAAACAATGAAATATCTGGATACAAGTCTTAAAGGCACTGCATCCAGATATTTCATTGTTTAACACCATAGAGTCGTTTCAGCCAAGTATCATTAAAATTGACCTAGCTGTTGATGAGTTTATTAAACGAGCTCCTGGACATTTTTGGAAATCTAGTGCCCACCAAATGAATTGACCAATCAGATTTCTGGAATGAGAAGGTGACAGGTACTGTATGAGAATAGAATCCGTGTAGCCAAGTTTTGTTGAAATCCGCCGATCCGTTAATGATGACTAGTCTTCTTACCGATTTCTCAGTTTTCGGCAGAAAAATTGACCAACCAAATTTCCTGAATATATGCATAAATGTTCGAAAGCCTATCCCCATACGGTTGTTCAAGACAAGTTTAACTGAAATCACCACAGCAGTTGATGAGGGGTAGTCCTTTAAAGCAAAAAATGTTGATAAACAAAGTATAGTGGCCATGGCATAGGTGAGCTAAAACAAAGATTTTACCATGGTAACAATGACCTTGACCTTTGATCCCGTGTCCATGTGTCATGCCTTCCTCTCCTTGAAACATTTATTCAAGATTACGTCCAATATGATTAAACTTTCAACACGACCCTACAGGAAAACTGTTGACTATTTTGGAATTTATTTGACTGGAAGCCGTTGCTGTCTTATGCAGCGGGTAAGGCAGCAACCGCTTCCAGTCAAAATAATTTCAAAATATTCAACAGAATAAGTTTTAAGAATTTACTTTTTCAAGGATTTGTCGATGAAAGGATTAAGGTGGGCCAAACACAAATTGTGTGCCGCCAGACTGTGCGCAGGGTATCACAATAGCTCATTTTACTTCATAACCTTAAGCTAAAAGTACTAGGATGATAATTGTCCATCATCTTACCTCGTATGACATCATAATCACAGCGCGTGTATGATGATGTCACAATCATTACATCACATATAGACCGGCATCCAATCTAACAAAGTCTGACACGTTGTATGCCTTTCTAATTTCTTTTGCTATTTAATAAACATGCTGTTGAATATTTTAAAACTAATTTGACTGGGCGCTGTTGCTGCCTTAGGCAGCAACAGCACCCAGTCAAATTAGTTTCAAAATATTCAACAGCTTACCTGTGTAGTTTTTTGGAAATTGATAGTCAGGGTGTTCAGACGAGCACGAGCGTGTTATGGGTGGAGCTTAGATAGAGATGGGCGGGGCATAGCTAAAACCCGAAAGGTCCATTATAAGTAAGAATAATATAGTAAATAAAACCTCTTTTACTGACTAACCTTGGTTGCAGACTTTGCTTACTCTATTGTGATAAGCCATGTAAGTGAAGACTGAATCTTCATTAGTCAGTCAGTTGCAGCCTTTGAAATATACGGTACTCAATCATTACATGGACTGCATCATCCCGTGTGTTGAGCCCTTTAGTTTTTCTACACATCATACATCATGTGTGGCAGTATCGCGAAATAAGGATTTCTTAAAAATGTAGTATACACCTTTATTAATCACATGTTTATCGAAAAGCTCTAGCATTTTTTTCTAATTCTTTAAAAAGAGATATTACACAGAAATAAACAAAGTTCAAACCACGTACATGTAGAAGTATGAAGATTTTAAAATCCTTTTAATTTTGTTTAAAGGTGCATATTCAAACCAGAATGATTGAAAATTAAATTGTTAAAATTGCATACTTTTATAAGCTCGAATTATGTGCCTATGCGTAATGAAACGAAATAAATCTTAACATATGACGATTCCATTCCATATAAATTAATAATTTTTTAAGTTGCGAAATTGAAATAGAGGCCTGCGCCTCCATTTCAATTTCGCAACGTAAAAGATTATTAATTTATATGGAATGGAATCATCATATGTTAAGATTTATTTCGTTTCATTACATATAGGCTCACAGTTTAAGCCTTTAAAAGTGTATAATTTAAACAATTTTATTTTCAGAAATTTTACTGTGAATAATGCAGCTTTAAACTGAATGCAATGATGATATAGAACAAATCTTAGTTTCGTTTTGGATTGGATAGGCCTTTGATAAAGTAAAAGTTCACTGAATAAAATGTAACATTCTAATTTTTAGTCCACAATAAATAAGTTCCTTGATGAATTAGATGCCATTTACAAACGTTAACATTTACCTAATTCTGGGTGCAAAAGAAACCAAGTCCAATCATTTCAATTATGATGGGAGACGAGATGCAATGATGGTATAGACGAAATCTGTAAAGTTTTATTAAGATCGGATAAGTCCTTGATGAATTAAATGTCCAATGAAAAACTTCAACACTCACCTAATTCTTGGATCTCTATGTCGAGATCCTGCACTTCGTTATGAGCTTGACAATAATGTGATCCAACATAAAGAACAGAGGTAGTCCAAAACTCCTTAACTGTCTGACTGCTACATGCTACTGAACAATTATTTCAAGGGACAATAACGCTGGAAATGCTGAATATTTTGAAAACAATTTGACTGAAAATTGTTGGTGGTTTACCCACCAAGATATTCAGATGAAGAGTTATGTCCCCTGGAAAATGTTTTCAGTAAAAATTCAGCAAAAGCTGACTACAAAAGAAATTTAATTTGCCATAAAATCAGCCACTGCTGGCCAATCTTTAGTGATTTAAACCGCCGTGGAAATGATGTCTAGCTATCGACTGTCAAACACAGATCAACAAAATTTGTTGTTCATGTAACTTCAACTTTAGACAACAACCATGACAACAGCCTTCATTCAAACAACTGTCTCGCTGCTGCAAGTCACCAGCTACTAATTTCAATGAGGCAAACCGCTCCACTTGATGAATATTTTGAAAACAATTTGACTGAAAGTTGCCCACCAAAATATTTAGTGGATTCAGAGATATAACCCCTGGAATATGTTGCCTACAAAAACTCAGCCTGCAGGTGGTTAAATTGCAAACAAGAGGCGATTGGTCCACGGCGGCCATGTTTTTTACCTATCAACTTCCCATGAACAAACTTTAATGGCCCTTAGTCCATAATCATATCCCCAAAATTTCAGCCCGATCCGTTCAGCGGGTCTGCAGAATAAGTCGTTTTTACGAAAACTAAGTCATCCAAGATGGCCGCCGAACCATTTGGCCAATCAAGTTCCTTCGAACAAACTTGGTTCAGCTCTTGCCCTATATGATATTTTGTGAGCTTTGAATCAATCCACGAAGCGGTTTCGGAGAAGATTTTCAAAGCCATTTCCTAAAATCGGCCAAAATCCAAGATGGCCACCGGCCAAATCGGCTTTGTTTGAACAAAATTGGATCCCTATGCCCTAAGGATACTTCCTGCCAAATATAATTGAAATCGGCCCAGTGGTTATTGAGAAGAAGTCGTTTAAAGGAAAAAGTTGATGGACGGACGGACAGACGGCCGGACGGTCGCCATGCCATAAGCTCACTTGGCCATTCTGGCCAGGTGAGCTAACAATGTGTTGTCTCTACCGTACCTTTCATGATGACAATGTAAAAGAGACTTTTATATCTTACCAAGAGCCATCTCTCGCATGCATGCGCAAACAAATACATGCGCACACAAACATGCATGCTCTTACACACACACATGCGCTCGCTCACACACACACACACTCACAGAAAAAACATCTGCGCGCACATACACCTACGCACGTACAGACCATCACATACATACAATTATTTTCAGCCATACTCTCAACAACTGTATAATACTCACAAAGTTCATCTGTCTGCAAACAGTGATTAAAACTTAAAACGCTGTGGCATAGTATGATTATTATAATAATAATAAATCGTATTACGCCCTATATTATAAATATATCGCATCAATGTTCGCATCAATTTAGGCCATCCTAAAATAATAATTTGGTTGTCCTCTCCTGACCGACCCTAAAAAACATGCCCACTCATTATTTTTTTTTGTAGTTTCCTGTAGAAAATTATTTTTATTTTCCAATGTAAGTCCGTTGGGAGATTTAATTGACTCCTTTCGTCAAAATGGGCTCAAATTGCCCTGAGGTAACCTTTAGAAACCGTTTGCTTAATATATAGTTTCTGCTTCAAGTTCAATTAAAAACCTTCATGTTTTGTTCTTTAAATTCTACATGTGTATTTTATAATGTTATAGTTAAGCAGGTAAAAAAAAATGTCCCTACCTACCTACCTACGCTACTCTAACCACCAGGGTCAGGAGACGGAAACCAAAAAATCTTTTTAGGACAGCCGTATACCTATTCAAACTTTCTCAAGTTACAGTATTTAAATAATTTCCTGTATGTCAAGTGAACGACTTGACAATTATCCGATTTACGGATACGTAGTACATGTATATATCTGCCTCTGTTCACAGCATGGCATGTAGCTCTGGAGCATCATTGTCCTGGTGCTATGACGACGACGTAGACGACGGGGAGGGGGACAATGATTTCCTCAGATCTGACGATGATGATCGATGCAGGCGAGCATCAGATGACGATTCACTCCAATGTTTACTGACCTAAGAATAAAGAGAAAGGCTATATGCGTACATGTTAGGTTCCTAGACGCGACTCATACACAGTAACATAAGGCAGTCTGTTTGTCAAATTTTTTCGAAAACCACATGTCATAACTATACATGTAGCTCATCTCATCTATTTCGCAATTTAAATGTTGACACGTCAGTGTCTCAGTTAAATCAGTTTTAAGACACATTTACAGTAAAGTTGTTGAATAATTTGAAACTAATTTGACTGAGAACTGTTGCTGCCTTAGGCAGCAACAGCTCTAAGTCGAATTAGTTTCAAAATATTCAACAGACTATGCCTTACATCATAAAGAATTTTTCATTTCTGGGCTGTACGTGTATTAGGGTTCGTTAACATGCTTAATGCTCATAAGATACCGAAAGTTATGATTAAACAGACCATCTATAATTACATGTATTGTAAATTTACATGTAAATTTAACATTAATTTCATAAATCAGAATGATAACCTAGAACTGAAAACAATGCATAATACTCAGGCCTCGAGCATAACCCTTTAACCCTCGAATTTGTCCAAGAAAATTACAATTTTCTCATAGAAAATGTCCATTTGCAGACCGAGACTTTTTTGAAAATTTACCACTGAATTGACTGGATCTGCTATTGAGCCTGTCATTCTAGTCGTAAATTTTCGAAAACAATCTCTTGGTCTGCAAATGGACATTTCTCAAGGCCACAGCAGAAGCTGTGTTTGGCAGGTTTGAGTGTTAAATGGTTAACACGGAAGGTGCCAGACATAACTTTTGCAGGTCTTGACAAATGTCCATTGTCAGACGAAGAGAAGACTATTTTTGATAATTTATCACAGGAACGATTGGCTCGGCAACCAAGTCAGTCATTCCAGTGATAAATTTTCAAAAACAATCTTTTCTTGGTCTGCAAACTTGCAAATGGACATTTTCTATAATGTCTATGGGAAAATTGAATTTAAAAAAACCAAATTTGACAGTCAAAGCTGGCCAAAACCATCCTCAGCAGTGGTCTTGCTAAATAACCATTTGACCAAGGAGACTATTGTTTAAAGGTTAATACTGGAATGACACTATAATCGACCCAGTCATTCCACATGGAGATTTTCAAATTGGACTTTTCTCACCCTGCATATGTACATGTACGGTCACTGAC
This sequence comes from Chaetoderma sp. LZ-2023a, assembly GCA_034401795.1. Taxonomy (NCBI): domain Eukaryota; kingdom Metazoa; phylum Mollusca; class Caudofoveata; order Chaetodermatida; family Chaetodermatidae; genus Chaetoderma; species Chaetoderma sp. LZ-2023a. The sequence goes on from CM067365.1 coordinate 40,760,655, forward strand.
TAAGTAGAACTCGTGAATATACTCACAATTTTGCGTACATGCTGCAGAGCTTGTTCCGTGCCATTACTTAAAAGTGTGATATTGTCAATGTCATATGGTGGTACAATAACCACCTGCTTCATCACGTTAATATTCTTATCATCCCAGCTCACATCATCCAATCTATGTACAGGAAAATGAGAACAAATGATATAGACAGTACATGTTAATATTCTTATCATCTCAGCTCACAACATCCAATCTATGTACAGGAAAATGAGAACACATAATACAGACAGTACATGTTAATATTCTTATCATCTCAGCTCACAACATCCAATCTATGTACAGGAAAATGAGAACACATAATACAGACAGTACATGTTAATATTCTTATCATCTCAGCTCACATCATCCAATCTATGTACAGGAAAATGAGAACAAATGATATAGACAGTACATGTTAATATTCTTATCATCTCAGCTCACAACATCCAATCTATGTACAGGAAAATGAGAACACATAATACAGACAGTACATGTTAATATTCTTATCATCTCAGCTCACATCATCCAATCTATGTACAGGAAAATGAGAACAAATGATATAGACAGTACATGTTAATATTCTTATCATCTCAGCTCACAACATCCAATCTATGTACAGGAAAATGAGAACACATAATACAGACAGTACATGTTAATATTCTTATCATCTCAGCTCACAACATCCAATCTATGTACAGGAAAATGAGAACACATAATACAGACAGTACATGTTAATATTCTTATCATCTCAGCTCACATCATCCAATCTATGTACAGGAAAATGAGAACAAATGATATAGACAGTACATGTTAATATTCTTATCATCTCAGCTCACATCATCCAATCTATGTACAGGAAAATGAGAACAAATGATATAGACAGTACATGTTAATATTCTTATCATCTCAGCTCACATCATCCAATCTATGTACAGGAAAATGAGAACACATAATACAGACAGTACATGTTAATATTTTTATCATCTCAGCTCACAACATCCAATCTATGTACAGGAAAATGAGAACAAATGATATAGACAGTACATGTTAATATTCTTATCATCTCAGCTCACAACATCCAATCTATGTACAGGAAAATGAGAACAAATGATATAGACAGTACATGTTAATATTCTTATCATCTCAGCTCACATCATCCAATCTATGTACAGGAAAATGAGAACAAATGATATAGACAGTACATGTTAATATTCTTATCATCTCAGCTCACATCATCCAATCTATGTACAGGAAAATGAGAACAAATGATATAGACAGTAAATGTTAATATTCTTATCATCTCAGCTCACAACATCCAATCTATGTACAGGAAAATGAGAACACATAATACAGACAGTACATGTTAATATTCTTATCATCTCAGCTCACATCATCCAATCTATGTACAGGAAAATGAGAACAAATGATATAGACAGTACATGTTAATATTCTTATCATCTCAGCTCACATCATCCAATCTATGTACAGGAAAATGAGAACAAATGATATAGACAGTACATGTTAATATTCTTATCATCTCAGCTCACATCATCCAATCTATGTACAGGAAAATGAGAACAAATGATATAGACAGTACATGTTAATATTCTTATCATCTCAGCTCACAACATCCAATCTATGTACAGGAAAATGAGAACACATAATACAGACAGTACATGTTAATATTCTTATCATCTCAGCTCACATCATCCAATCTATGTACAGGAAAATGAGAACAAATGATATAGACAGTACATGTTAATATTCTTATCATCTCAGCTCACATCATCCAATCTATGTACAGGAAAATGAGAACAAATGATATAGACAGTACATGTTAATATTCTTATCATCTCAGCTCACAACATCCAATCTATGTACAGGAAAATGAGAACACATAATACAGACAGTACATGTTAATATTCTTATCATCTCAGCTCACAACATCCAATCTATGTACAGGAAAATGAGAACACATAATACAGACAGTACATGTTAATATTCTTATCATCTCAGCTCACAACATCCAATCTATGTACAGGAAAATGAGAACACATAATACAGACAGTACATGTTAATATTCTTATCATCTCAGCTCACATCATCCAATCTATGTACAGGAAAATGAGAACACATAATACAGACAGTACATGTTAATATTCTTATCATCTCAGCTCACAACATCCAATCTATGTACAGGAAAATGAGAACACATAATACAGACAGTACATGTTAATATTCTTATCATCTCAGCTCACATCATCCAATCTATGTACAGGAAAATGAGAACAAATGATATAGACAGTACATGTTAATATTCTTATCATCTCAGCTCACAACATCCAATCTATGTACAGGAAAATGAGAACACATAATACAGACAGTACATGTTAATATTCTTATCATCTCAGCTCACATCATCCAATCTATGTACAGGAAAATGAGAACAAATGATATAGACAGTACATGTTAATATTCTTATCATCTCAGCTCACAACATCCAATCTATGTACAGGAAAATGAGAACACATAATACAGACAGTACATGTTAATATTCTTATCATCTCAGCTCACAACATCCAATCTATGTACAGGAAAATGAGAACACATAATACAGACAGTACATGTTAATATTCTTATCATCTCAGCTCACATCATCCAATCTATGTACAGGAAAATGAGAACAAATGATATAGACAGTACATGTTAATATTCTTATCATCTCAGCTCACATCATCCAATCTATGTACAGGAAAATGAGAACAAATGATATAGACAGTACATGTTAATATTCTTATCATCTCAGCTCACATCATCCAATCTATGTACAGGAAAATGAGAACACATAATACAGACAGTACATGTTAATATTTTTATCATCTCAGCTCACAACATCCAATCTATGTACAGGAAAATGAGAACAAATGATATAGACAGTACATGTTAATATTCTTATCATCTCAGCTCACAACATCCAATCTATGTACAGGAAAATGAGAACAAATGATATAGACAGTACATGTTAATATTCTTATCATCTCAGCTCACATCATCCAATCTATGTACAGGAAAATGAGAACAAATGATATAGACAGTACATGTTAATATTCTTATCATCTCAGCTCACATCATCCAATCTATGTACAGGAAAATGAGAACAAATGATATAGACAGTAAATGTTAATATTCTTATCATCTCAGCTCACAACATCCAATCTATGTACAGGAAAATGAGAACACATAATACAGACAGTACATGTTAATATTCTTATCATCTCAGCTCACATCATCCAATCTATGTACAGGAAAATGAGAACAAATGATATAGACAGTACATGTTAATATTCTTATCATCTCAGCTCACATCATCCAATCTATGTACAGGAAAATGAGAACAAATGATATAGACAGTACATGTTAATATTCTTATCATCTCAGCTCACATCATCCAATCTATGTACAGGAAAATGAGAACAAATGATATAGACAGTACATGTTAATATTCTTATCATCTCAGCTCACAACATCCAATCTATGTACAGGAAAATGAGAACACATAATACAGACAGTACATGTTAATATTCTTATCATCTCAGCTCACATCATCCAATCTATGTACAGGAAAATGAGAACAAATGATATAGACAGTACATGTTAATATTCTTATCATCTCAGCTCACATCATCCAATCTATGTACAGGAAAATGAGAACAAATGATATAGACAGTACATGTTAATATTCTTATCATCTCAGCTCACAACATCCAATCTATGTACAGGAAAATGAGAACACATAATACAGACAGTACATGTTAATATTCTTATCATCTCAGCTCACAACATCCAATCTATGTACAGGAAAATGAGAACACATAATACAGACAGTACATGTTAATATTCTTATCATCTCAGCTCACAACATCCAATCTATGTACAGGAAAATGAGAACACATAATACAGACAGTACATGTTAATATTCTTATCATCTCAGCTCACATCATCCAATCTATGTACAGGAAAATGAGAACAAATGATATAGACAGTACATGTTAATATTCTTATCATCTCAGCTCACATCATCCAATCTATGTACAGGAAAATGAGAACACATAATACAGACAGTACATGTTAATATTTTTATCATCTCAGCTCACAACATCCAATCTATGTACAGGAAAATGAGAACAAATGATATAGACAGTACATGTTAATATTCTTATCATCTCAGCTCACAACATCCAATCTATGTACAGGAAAATGAGAACAAATGATATAGACAGTACATGTTAATATTCTTATCATCTCAGCTCACATCATCCAATCTATGTACAGGAAAATGAGAACAAATGATATAGACAGTACATGTTAATATTCTTATCATCTCAGCTCACATCATCCAATCTATGTACAGGAAAATGAGAACAAATGATATAGACAGTAAATGTTAATATTCTTATCATCTCAGCTCACAACATCCAATCTATGTACAGGAAAATGAGAACACATAATACAGACAGTACATGTTAATATTCTTATCATCTCAGCTCACATCATCCAATCTATGTACAGGAAAATGAGAACAAATGATATAGACAGTACATGTTAATATTCTTATCATCTCAGCTCACATCATCCAATCTATGTACAGGAAAATGAGAACAAATGATATAGACAGTACATGTTAATATTCTTATCATCTCAGCTCACATCATCCAATCTATGTACAGGAAAATGAGAACAAATGATATAGACAGTACATGTTAATATTCTTATCATCTCAGCTCACAACATCCAATCTATGTACAGGAAAATGAGAACACATAATACAGACAGTACATGTTAATATTCTTATCATCTCAGCTCACATCATCCAATCTATGTACAGGAAAATGAGAACAAATGATATAGACAGTACATGTTAATATTCTTATCATCTCAGCTCACATCATCCAATCTATGTACAGGAAAATGAGAACAAATGATATAGACAGTACATGTTAATATTCTTATCATCTCAGCTCACAACATCCAATCTATGTACAGGAAAATGAGAACACATAATACAGACAGTACATGTTAATATTCTTATCATCTCAGCTCACAACATCCAATCTATGTACAGGAAAATGAGAACACATAATACAGACAGTACATGTTAATATTCTTATCATCTCAGCTCACAACATCCAATCTATGTACAGGAAAATGAGAACACATAATACAGACAGTACATGTTAATATTCTTATCATCTCAGCTCACATCATCCAATCTATGTACAGGAAAATGAGAACACATAATACAGACAGTACATGTTAATATTCTTATCATCTCAGCTCACAACATCCAATCTGTGTGCAGGAAAATGAGAACACATAATACAGACAGTACATGTTAATATTCTTATCATCTCAGCTCACATCATCCAATCTATGTACAGGAAAATGAGAACACATAATACAGACAGTACATGTTAATATTCTTATCATCTCAGCTCACATCATCCAATCTATGTACAGGAAAATGAGAACACATAATACAGACAGTACATGTTAATATTCTTATCATCTCAGCTCACATCATCCAATCTATGTACAGGAAAATGAGAACACATAATACAGACAGTACATGTTAATATTCTTATCATCTCAGCTCACAACATTCAATCTATGTACAGGAAAATGAGAACACATAATACAGACAGTTAGGGTTGCACGATTATTCACTTTTCATAATCGCGATCATTTGAGAAAAATAATCGCGATCATACGATTAATCATGAACTATATTAACTACGTCAATGCTGCTTAGAGGACGGTATTATGCTACTGCAGATTGTAAGATTATGGGTTAGGCACATGGGTATACATACATAGACAGAATACGCCAGTTGCTGATTGCAAACAAAGGAATGTATCAAGATTTTTCTAGACGGAAAACGGAAGGTAACGTATTTCGTTTAATTGTAGCCTATGCTCTAATAGAAGTCCACCCCCTAACTTTGACATATGAGCTCCAATGATTTCTTCGCAGTTTAAAAACGGCAAAACTCTGTATTAGAAGCCCACCCGCGTGTATAATAATAACAATCGTGTCACAGGGGGTGTCGACTTAAGACAGATCTCTGCCCTGATACATTTCCGGCCCCTCTAGAAGTCAATACAGGCCTCGGATTTGTAAATCTCGACCACCTATTAGATTAATACTAATAGTAGGCCACGTATGTTCAAGATATAATAAAGTTTATTCCACACTTTTGTAGTTAAAATGCGCTTAAAACAGTCTTGGCGTGATTAAATAGCTTCCTTATAAATATATTGTAAGGCCAAATTTATGTACCAAACAAGTACGGGAGAATATGCGCATCAATTTTGTAACGCCGATCAACATTAAATGATCCAAATTGAATTATTACGAACGACAATATAGCCGGCTTCTTAAGTTGGCGAGCCAGTGGATCTTTTGCGATGGGAGGCGGCGTGTTCTCGCGGGATAGTATACGCTAACGAAGTTTATCAAACGGGTATCCGTTACTCAGATCAGTATAATAAGCAGTTCCTATCGCGCAATGATAATATATAGAAATTCCCGAGTTCCGAGTCTCCGATTCCAGAATATTTATATCCGAGTACTCGCTCTAAAATAAACTTCAATTGGAGGCGAATCACGTGATTTGTATTTTATTCGTGACGCCATTTTATATCAAATTGTGGATTAATTTTGATGTAATAAACGACCTTTATTAAAGGATACGCAATATTTAGGCGCTCAAATCAAATAATTTCACTTCTCCGTGGATGGTTTTAGGTATACATTAAACATAGGCGTAGGCGGTGAGAATTTTTACGTGAGAAAATGCGTTGAATTTCCGTGGTATCAGTTCTTTTTTGGGGGAAACCGTTAGCGCATAACTATTCAGAGAATGGGGAACGCAGGATAAGCGTGTGTGATTACAACAACAATGACAAATAGCGACCAAGTGAACAATCTTTATTCATCTAAAACTAATCCTGAGTCAATACAAACAAATCAGTTATTTATTTATTTAGTTTATTTAATCATTCACACATTCGGCTGATAGCCACTTGTTTGTTTCCATGCTTGATAACGCGAGCAGAGTTTCACAAGCGTAAAAGTGTCTTGACAAAAATTTCAACATGACGATTATACGATTATTTCATTTTATAATCGTCCACGATCATTTTGAATTATATAATCGCGATTAATCGAATAATCGAAAAATCGTGCAACCCTACAGACAGTACATGTTAATATTCTTATCATCTCAGCTCACAACATCCAATCTATGTACAGGAAAATGAGAACACATAATACAGACAGTACATGTTAATATTCTTATCATCTCAGCTCACATCATCCAATCTATGTACAGGAAAATGAGAACACATAATACAGACAGTACATGTTAATATTCTTATCATCTCAGCTCACAACATCCAATCTGTGTGCAGGAAAATGAGAACACATAATACAGACAGTACATGTTAATATTCTTATCATCTCAGCTCACATCATCCAATCTATGTACAGGAAAATGAGAACACATAATACAGACAGTACATGTTAATATTCTTATCATCTCAGCTCACAACATCCAATCTATGTACAGGAAAATTAGAACAAATGATATAGACAGTACATGTTAATATTCTTATCATCTCAGCTCACATCATCCAATCTATGTACAGGAAAATTAGAACAAATGATATAGACAGTACATGATAATATTCTTATCATCTCAGCTCACAACATCCAATCTATGTACAGGAAAATGAGAACACATAATACAGACAGTACATGTTAATATTCTTATCATCTCAGCTCACATCATCCAATCTATGTACAGGAAAATGAGAACACATAATACAGACAGTACATGTTAATATTCTTATCATCTCAGCTCACAACATCCAATCTATGTACAGGAAAATTAGAACAAATGATATAGACAGTACATGTTAATATTCTTATCATCTCAGCTCACAACATCCAATCTATGTACAGGAAAATTAGAACAAATGATATAGACAGTACATGTTAATATTCTTATCATCTCAGCTCACAACATCCAATCTATGTACAGGAAAATGAGAACACATAATACAGACAGTACATGTTAATATTCTTATCATCTCAGCTCACATCATCCAATCTATGTACAGGAAAATGAGAACAAATGATACAGACAGTACATGTTAATATTTTTATCATCTCAGCTCACAACATCCAATCTATGTACAGGAAAATGAGAACACATAATACAGACAGTACATGTTAATATTCTTATCATCTCAGCTCACAACATCCAATCTATCCAATCTACATGTAGGAAAATGAGAACACATAATACAGACACTACATGTTAATATTCTTATCATCTCAGCTCACAACATCCAATCTATGTACAGGAAAATGAGAACACATAATACAGACAGTACATGTTAATATTCTTATCATCTCAGCTCACATCATCCAATCTATGTACAGGAAAATGAGAACACATAATACAGACAGTACATGTTAATATTCTTATCATCTCAGCTCACATCATCCAATCTACATGTAGGAAAATGAGAACACATAATACAGACACTACATGTTAATATTCTTATCATCTCAGCTCACAACATCCAATCTATGTACAGGAAAATGAGAACACATAATACAGACAGTACATGTTAATATTCTTATCATCTCAGCTCACATCATCCAATCTATGTACAGGAAAATGAGAACACATAATACAGACAGTACATGTTAATATTCTTATCATCTCAGCTCACAACATCCAATCTATGTACAGGAAAATGAGAACACATAATACAGACAGTACATGTTAATATTCTTATCATCTCAGCTCACAACATCCAATCTATGTACAGGAAAATGAGAACACATAATACAGACAGTACATGTTAATATTCTTATCATCTCAGCTCACAACATCCAATCTATGTACAGGAAAATGAGAACACATAATACAGACAGTACATGTTAATATTCTTATCATCTCAGCTCACATCATCCAATCTATGTACAGGAAAATGAGAACACATAATACAGACAGTACATGTTAATATTCTTATCATCTCAGCTCACATCATCCAATCTATGTACAGGAAAATGAGAACACATAATACAGACAGTACATGTTAATATTCTTATCATCTCAGCTCACATCATCCAATCTGTGTGCAGGAAAATTAGAACCCATAATCCAGACAGTCAGTGTTGCCCACAACATCTGATTTTTGGGGGTCCCAAGGACCCCACACCATCAGATTTGGGGGTCCCACTGTAAAATATGGGGTTTCCCATGGGGTCCTCATCTGAAATATGGGGGTCCCATGTTTTTTTCTTAAAATAAACACAACACATCGATCTAATTATAAAGCACTTTATTAAACATGTTGAAAACAGTGCCAGTCATTCCAGTGGTAAATTTTCAAAAATATGTATTCTGTGATCTACAATGGTGGCTAAAATTGATCTATTGAAGTGGCCCTTGTATATTTAACTAATAACATTTGAACTGCATGTCAATACACAATAACTTAAAGCACTGTGCTCGTTTGTTGTCTGATAAACCAACCAACCTACATTGACAACCTTATATGATTAACATTTCCAAAGACCACAACATTAGTAATTAGCAAAGAACACTGCATTAATTTTTCTATTAAACCCTAACTTGGCTTTGGACGAATTGAAAAATTACGAATATCTGGGGCGAGTTTGCTCAAGGACTACTTGACCTACTTCGATATAATGCGCGCGTATTTTTTATAATTTAACTGGAATGACCAAATATAGTGGAATACATAGGTTAAGAGCAGACAAAATAATAATTTATCAAACATAATCTGTATAAATCAGATTAAACTGCGTAATTAGTGAAAATATATCAGCTAATAACCGGATATGTCTAATTCATAGGGAGTAACTATGTAACGCGATTGTTGATTGGTTGAAGCATAGATAACGCATCAGCGTGTATCCAATAAGGACGCTTGTATCGGAGAGCTTTGAGCTACACGCTGTTTGGAAAAAAATCTATATTTTAACGCATGCCTACCTGTAGATCGATGAACATCGCTGCTGGGATGAGCTTTTTAATTGAGAAATTGGGAACACCTAACGCTCGAGTATTGCTAAACATTATAAAACACTAATCCATCAGTCAATCAATCAGCCGCTATTGCTAAATAAAAGACGGCTTATAGCGCGTATTGATACCGTTATTCAAACAGCAATACAAAGACATCGTCGCTAATCCGTCAAATGACCATTCAAATGTAAAAGATATCACAATATCTTCCATATATTCCTTCATCCATTTAGATATTTTGATAAGTAAATAGAAAAAAATATTTTGCCTGTAAGTCGTTGCTGCTTTAGGCAAGTAGGCATGCGCAAATTAATTTCAAAATATTCAGCAGATTAGTGATAGCAACTTTGTGATCTGTCCAATGTTCTGATCTGTGAAAGGGTTACGACGCCCAGACACGTTTGTATACGCTTGATCAGTTGTATTGGATTTCTCAAGCGTGAGTTCCTCTAGAGGGCGATTCCGCTGTTATCCAATCAAATACTGACACGTCATACTGACGATTAGCACAACAGACAGAAACATGGCGGGTATTTTTGCAATTTGTAGGCCAAACAAGGCGACTAACATCGGGCTTGTAAACTCATTACTTATAAAAAAAAATTAGACCAAATGGAATATTAAGGATGATTTGGGGATTGTGTTTACAATTAAATGTGGTGGTTGAACCTGATTTATGGGCATTAACAACTTTGAGTTGTGCAAGAAAACATACAACAAATCATAGTCTTAAACAACGCAATAAGTTTGTTTTTATTGAACACACAATACATTAGGTATATTTTTTAAAGTAAAAACATGCACAAATAAATATACACACATGATAATATAATCGATAATTAAGCATACACCAAAGTTACCAGTTTCCGTTACACTTTTTCACTGCGTCCCTCGGGGATGCAGAGGGTTAATTTGTATGCGTCCCTCTGCCATTTTTATGCGTATATATGCGCAAAAGGACGCATAAGGGCAACTCTGCAGACAGTACCTGTTAATATTTTTATCATCCCAGCTCACAACATCCAATCTATGTACAGGAAAATGAGAACACATAATACAGGCAGTACATGTTAATATTCTTATCATCTCAGCTCGCATCATCCAATCTATCCAATCTACATGTAGGAAAATGAGAACACATAATACAGACACTACATGTTAATATTCTTATCATCTCAGCTCACATCATCCAATCTACATGTAGGAAAATGAGAACACATAATACAGACACTACATGTTAATATTCTTATCATCCCAGCTCACATCATCCAATCTACATGTAGGAAAATGAGAACACATAATACAGACACTACATGCAATCGTACAATGTATACAGTACCACATATATACAATTTACACTAAGACGTAAAGTATTCAGAAATAACTCCACATGTTTCCGAAACAAACATGTTATTTTGAGAAATGTTCGGTTAAATATTTTGCACGTACATATACATTGTCTGATTGTAATTTGATTGACAGCAATGGCTTCCAATCTAATTAAGCAGGGATTGAAGTGTCCATTTGCCCTGTTGCCTGGGGCAACCTGATTTTCAAAAGGGCAACTAAACCTTGCCTGTTAATGGTACACAGACATGACAGGGCAACCATGATAAATACTCAGACTAATAGTATTATACTGTGTTTTTGATACCTACTGACTAACTCTTCGTTTTAAGGCATTTATTTATTTAACTATTAGAAAGAGTAACCAGTACGCTTAATGCCATTTCTCAATAATTGTGGCCATTCTTCAGAATTTACTTGACAAAGCAATAGTGATTCTAATTTTACCTGAAAATGCATGAAATGGCATAATACACCTGTGGGCAACTACATCTTTGCATTTATTTCTAACCCTGTTAAGTCAAAAATATTAACCCTTTGATGACGAAACCAGCCAAAACCGGCCTCTGCAGTGGTCGGGTCTTGAGACGAATATCCATTTACAGGCCAAGAGAAGACCATATTTTAAAACAAAATTGAGTCATTAAAGGGCTAAAGAGTATATGTTCTCTTTTGTCTTGGAAACATGTTAAGTTATTTCTGAGCTGCACTGTAAAATACAGTCCAATAATAAGAGGCCCCAGAAGCCTGTATCACTCACCTGGATATTTCAAGTGAAAAGGTCACGTTCTACCATTGTCTACATGTACAGCCAGACAACCTTATATAGATTTTTTTTGCTCAGAAATTCAGAAGTTCTAGCCAGGAATAGAAATTTAAGTTTTAAAAGTACAAATTGTGGCCGGGCATTTTAGGAGTCATATTTTAAATATTTCCTCGACAATCCAAGATGGCTGCCAAATAAATTGATCACCAGACTTTTGTGTTAATTAAACACTTTAACCCTTTAATGGTCAAATATCGGTCGAGAAAATCTAAATATTTCCCTTTTAAATATCTATTTGCAAGGCAAGACTATTTTTGAAATTTTACCACTGGAATGACTGGCTCAGTTAGCGAGCCAGTCATTCCAGTGATAACTTTTCACAAATAGTCTTCTCTTGCCCTGTAAATACCCATTCCGTAAGACCACTTCAGGGGCCGGTTTCCGCCGGTGTGACCAGTAAAGGGGTAATAGATAAAATGCAAAGTAAAACATTTCCTGTATTTTTCTGTCCATTACATGTATCTGTTTGAAGAATTTACCTCTAAAAGCAGCTTATGATCATGTCGATAGTCACTTACAGGACTGGCGGTATGATTAGCGAACGAAAAGAAGAAGCAGACCAGTTATAACCAAGTCAACCAATCAGCTCTCTCCCGACCATTCGTCAAGCACCAACAATCTTGCATTTGTCCTGGTCAAACTAACAAATCAGTCACTGTACGTTCCCTAATGAGGGCGTACCTCTTGATGTCACAAACATGTAATCCAGTTTTGCGCCCTGACTATGCCTCTCTGCTATTTAATTCCACTAGCATCTCAGCTTTGGCGCGTATATATTGATTGATACAGCAATAGTATCCCTAGTCAATATACAGCCATTGGACAAAGTATTTATAAATGTTTTATTTGCAGTGCCCCCAATAATTGGGGAGACAACTGGCCATGGTCTTAGTATGATCGACTGGTAATCAGCTGGCTTGGGTTCAAATACAGCTCGATTATCGGTCAATCGTGTGCCAGACGAGCAATCGATGGAATTGGAAATATAGGCAATCTCCATCACTCCTCCTTGCCTCTCTCCAACCAGGAGTATAAATTGAAACCAGTGTAAAACTTGGGAACTTGCAAATAATATACTGAAATAAGACCAGCCTAGATACATGTACGGCGTGAATGGGAGGGACTCAATAGACACCAATTAAACTAATAACTTAAGTGCCGACAATAGCTTACGTTTTTGTGATTGCATTAAAGACCAGTTGTCCCTCAGCACTAACATCGACACCGATGTAGCTGATCTGTCGTCTCTTATATTCAATGTTCTTCTTGACTCTGTTTGTGAGCTGAAAGAGAGCAACAACAGTCTTGTACGATTATTGCATTGAGTGATCGCGACTGATTATTTAAAAATAATCGTGATTACTCGATTAATCAGCTTGGGTATAAATTACTGAGACATTGCAACAAATGAATATCAATAATGAAAGCTGCAATGGTGTTGAGAAAAGTTCATTTGCAGGGCAAGAGAAGACTATTTTTGAAAATGTATGACTAGAACAGCCATTCCAGCTTACATTTTCAGAAATACGCTTCTCTTGCCCTGCAAATGGACATACATTCACAAAGAAAATTGTAAAAAATGTCATTTTTCATGAATGATCGCATTAAAAAGTAATTAAAAGTTAGGTTTTGAAATATTTTATGCAATAGAAGATATTCACGATTATTTGATTATTTAATTTTTAATCATATAAATTCATGATTTAAAACATAATCGCGTATTTCGAATTAATCACGTAAGCCTAAGCAACAATAACACTTTAATACAGGTCACGATTCATCAAAAGAATCACAACATTTTGCACAGTGGGGGCCTATCGTGACAATGTCAGCAACATGTCCCAGTCAAATTAGTTTCAAAACAATCACCAGTTTGCATGTACATTTATACATGTCCATGTAATTGACATGTAATGGAGGAATCCAGTTTTTGCTACATTGTATGCTCCGTCCATCTTTAGCTAAGCTCCACCCACACTTTGCCCGTGTTGGGATTGATCCAGGTAAGCTGTTGAATATTTTGAAACTAATTTGACTGGGCTCTGTTGCTGCCTACATGCCCAGGCCTGGAAAAAACTTTTTCAACAGTGTCCAACACTTTGTCAGTCAGCAGGCACATGTACTTAGTACCGGACATCCAGAATTTGCTGCCTGTGAACACTATTCCACTTCGCAGTGTTCTTTACTTGAACTTAATAGAAATATCTCAAAAAGCACCTAATCTGATACAGCTTAGGTAGATGAATATTTTATGTCTTTGTCAACACTTGTATGCGGACTGTTTTGTTACACACTGCAACTACTGGGACTGTTTACATCTGTACCTGACAATGTCCTTGACAGGCACCTTATTCCAGGCTTGTATCCCTATGGCTATGGCAGCAAAAGCCCCCACTCAAATTAGTTTTAAAATATTCAACAGCATGTTTATTAAATAGTAAAGACAAACTATTCATACAACCTCACGGACTATTAAGCGTTTAAGATGGACTACATGTTATTTATATGTAAGTAGAGTCATTCATGATGTAATTGATTATGACGTCAGCCTACACGTAGTTGATTATGTTGTCATATGATCAGGATTGACTGAGAAACTAGATTCCTTAAAGGACAATTCCGACTGAGAAACTGGATTCCTTAAAGGACAATTTCGGGATGATAAAAAGTGTGCTTTATTTGAAGGATTATTACATGTTTAATGAAATTGCACCAGAATAATAAACAGATAGAAATAGCGTAACCAATTATCGCTAGTTAAAGTCGGTAAAATTGACAACTTTTCCCACATCGGGGTGCTGCCATTTTATCGCGTCGAGCGACGTCAGCCCCACACCACCCCTATTGCTATGACTGGAGGAGCGAGGCCATTAGATGTGGGTATGTATATATTTTAAGGAAGTAGACGTAAATGACAATAGCAAACGAACCGCTGAAGTGATTCCAATGATTCCAGGATCTCTAGATAGGTGCCGAGCTCGGGATTAATATGATATATTGGATGTTAATATCGGACAAGAGGTTCAAAAGACTGGAATATATAAAAAAACTATTCATCTAAGATACGATCTGAGAATATATTATCCTTTTATTTTTTGGTAAAATTCAGCATGAGATGATTTTTGTCTCGCAGACTCTATCTTTGCGTATTGTCATTAAATTGGAGTGTGCTTGAAGCTGAAAGAAATGGCCATTTGCCTGACCAATTAGAATTTTGCTCACGTGAATATTGCCAGAGATATCAACAAATGAATTAACATTTTGACATAAAATCTGGGAATTTTCCATTGCCGATCAATATTGCCCGGCAAGCTATAGTAATTTCAATAATTAAAATATTTTGATGGAATTCTTCCCGTTATGTGATAACATTGTAAAGCTTCGGCACAGCAAATTCTGTCATTGTAGCCGTAATACTCATTCTGATATGGGATGATGGATAGAGCGCATCCTGAAATTTTTGTTTGAAATTTTGCTGGCTTAGTTTTTCCCGCAGTGTATCTTTTGAACAACTAGGCCAATTCTAACATCCCTAGCATTGGATAAATCTCTCGAATTTGCAGCTACACATAGGTATCACAATTATTATAATCGTTTCTGTAGTGCCGGCAATATTATCATATGTTTTCTTGGAATATATATTTACACTGCCTGCGACACAGGCCATAACGGTATCTTGAGTCGGCTGAGTAATTTGACAATACCCTCGTTTCAAGTGTGCCACTTCATTTAACCCTTATCGCATGGTGTAAAATGCATTATAGCCTACTTACAGAGATAGTGCCGGGGTACATTTTGAAAAAAAGTGTTGCTGAAACCTGTTGCTGTCACGCACAGCAATGACTTACAGCAGCATTGTTACCAAAATGAACACATTCTGATGGG
This sequence comes from Chaetoderma sp. LZ-2023a, assembly GCA_034401795.1. Lineage (NCBI taxonomy): Eukaryota > Metazoa > Mollusca > Caudofoveata > Chaetodermatida > Chaetodermatidae > Chaetoderma > Chaetoderma sp. LZ-2023a. The sequence goes on from CM067365.1 coordinate 40,776,867, forward strand.
ATAGAGAAAATGGAATCAATGCATCACCGGTCTAGGGGTTAACGATTCCCCACCGACTTCGGATACTAGAATTACTTGAAAACTTACTAGCTTAACTGCACAATGTCCTAACGATTACAAATTAGCATATGTTAGGCCTCCATGCATATACATATTTACTGTACAGCCTTCGTGCTCGGCAAAGATAGCGTTGGTGCGGGGATGACGTCAGGATCTCGCGAAATCTAGCTCTCGTTGCTAGAAAATGGCGCCGCCCGGGAGATAAAATAATCCCATGTTTACGATGGTATAATTACTTGTATTACTTGTCTATTGTTTTTATTTAGGATCCAATATGTTAGTCATATAATAGTCTTTCAAATAAAGTACACTTTTACCAATCCCGGAATTGTCCTTTAATTGAGATAGATATTTCCGGTCTCAATTTGCCTAATGAAATTCCATACCTCTTCTATATCCAAACTATCAATTTCCACATGCATCTTATGTCACAAATCAAATCAAATATTACATGTTTAAAAAGGTTCGGCCAAATTTTGCCGAAAACTTTACTAAGTAGTTAGCTTGCACAATTATTTGATTAATCACGATTATTCTTTAAAATATGATCATGGACGATTACAAAACTAAATAATCGATTAACCAAAGATTTTCAATCTCCAACATGTCCAAGATAGTGGTTTTTCAAAATGCAAAGTAATGAACATCGTCTATTAGTAGCCTCAGATTCTATTACGACAAGAGGTGTTAAGTTTCCAAACAAGCATCTCTGATAAAGGCGGTGGGCTTATTTTAGGTATATTTGAAGAAAAAGTTGAAATAAATTCTCTAAAATGGTTAAAACTGATATACAATAACACAAAAATTGGACAATTTCCCGGGATAAACTTTTCTCGCCTTACGACTATGTTTATTATTCACCTAAAAAATATCATCGCTGAAGTGAAATTATTAAACGGATCCCCCTAAATATTGTGTATCCTTTAACAAAGGCCATTTATTACATAAAAATTAATCCAAATTTCATATAAAATGTCCTCGAGAAAAAAATATAAATCACGTGATATTCGTAATCCACTCTAGTTAAATCAAATAAAGAATATCAATAATTTTTAGAGCTAGTACTCGGATATAAATACCCCATACTCGGCACTCGGATATCGTTATATATTATTATTGCATGATGTTAACCAAGTAATGTACTTTAAATTCGATCGGGATAAAATGGGTATCCGATTGACATGATTGATAACAGGAAGGGTTATGATAATGCGATCTAACTTCCCTCTCTGACTCCTGTTAGCATATGAAATCTCGCGAGAACATGTCATTCGCCTCCAATCGCAAACGAGTAATTTTTTTGCCAACATAAGAAGCGATCTCCCACATTTTAATTTTCGGGCATTCAAGCTAATTCTCTCGCATGGTTGATTCCACTTTTGATCATTTTATGTTGCTCGCTTACATTGGGCTGTCTGTCTTGCCAGATTGTATCGATATTGCACGCTAAATGTTTAGTACAATAGCATTTTTGAATGCCTATTACTATCTGGCAATTAGACTGGAGGCGGTTTTAATGCTCAGCGATACCAATTTTCGTTCTTTCTGCATTTTGTTAGCAATTCTCATTCGAAGTAGTTTGTAGGGCCTTTTCAAATATTACCAATACTAGCAGTCGAACTAGTCGAAATATTCCCTGTCACATGTCCATAGTTATTTGTGTTGAATAAAACTTTGTTCAAGTTCCCCACCTTAACACAGAATGACATGTACATGTACGACATTATCGAAAATTACGATTATTTTTTCAAAATGATTGCGATTATGAAAAGTGAATATCGTGCAAGCTTACGAAGTAGTAGACGTGATAATTAATATTTTTAATATTATCTATGTTATTTTGCTACATGTAATTATGAAAATCATACGACAATATTTATATTTTTCATATTTTTGCTAAATCTTAAACAGAAGCCCTGGTACATGTAATGGGAAGCTTATAATATCATATTTCCAGACTAGGGCCGGATCCAGGGTTTTAGTCTGGCCACCCGTAGCTGTGCAGATGGTGCTAAGGAGGAGCCTCAGAGGTGATATTTTACACACATTTGTGAAAACGAACTATCAGAAGATAGTGTTGTTCCAATTAATTGGTTTGTTCGATGAGTGATTGGTTTGCATGTTCAACCAACCGATCGATCATGATTTCAGAAATCGATTTTGGTTGTTTATAAATTGACTTTATTAAATATTTTAACTGGCCAAGCTAGAAAACGAATACTTTTTGGAAAAAAATTTAAATTTAATTGTTACAACTACCGGTATATAGTATTACTCCTTAGTCTAAGACATTAATTCTTTCAGCACTAAAATAGTATGTTAATTTCAAAGCAACCAGACCAATAACATGTTGAATATTTTGAAACTTATTTGACTGGAAGCTGTTGCTGCCTAAGGCAGTAACAGCGTCCAGTCAAATTAGTTTCAAAATATTCATCAGATTTTCTTAAATTATTAAGAATCTGTCTTGGTTTGGAATGGGTACTTATCCTTGAAGATGCTATAATTGCTGCATTCAAAATGGATAAAAAATGAGAACCTGTTATGATCAATCATTAATTGATCATCGGTTAGTATATAAAACCAATCATCGATCACAAAAATAGTACCAATTCCCAACACTATCAGAAGATACCATACAGCTCCCCCAGGAGCTATTTATTCAAGTTTTCAGAATTTGGGTTCCCAAACTGATGGCGCCCAAACCCTACTTAAGGCTTTATAACGGGTTCAAAACCAGTCTGGATCAGGTCCGGCAGACTTTCCTTACCTGGGACTAAAATTAACACTAGCCACCTAGCCTGAAACAGGCACAATGTGACCAGACACCAGGGCTAGTACAGTACAATTTTGACCAGCCCAAGGGGTTAGTAGCGAATTACAAACATGTATGTCAGCAATGTTTAATTACAAGTGGGTGCCTTAAGATTGAGATATAATGGGATGTGTGAATTAACTTGGATACAGGACAGATCAAAAAATATTATTTTATGAGTTAAGGTGCCCTTACAATTAACTTATATACTAGTGAACGAAATTTGCCCATCATGTTTAAAGAGAGACTTGGAATTTCAATACATGTACATACAATGTAATTGACATTGCGTGTTTATACAGTACGCCACAAAAATAACTTACGAAAACAAAAATGCACACATTTTAAAACGCATAGTGAAACAAAATGCTATATAAAACGCGTTGTCGAGATAATTTCTGATGTGCCTAAACTCTTGTTTTGATGCATTTAATTTGCTTTGACCCATTTATTTTTTTCTGACGAACCTACTGAAATCTTTAAATGACCCTAAATTTTAAATTTATGAGGTAGTGCACACCCGTAATTCCTTCTTTTTATAACCCAAACGTACATGCATGAGATATCGCGGTGAGCACAGTTAGGCTAGTACGAAAATATGGTTTAAACTGTTGATACCCTATATTAGGATGTTGGGGGATTCCCCGATGTAGTACGATAGTACATATAGGGTTGGGTTCGCAGTTTCTTTTTTATAAACAACCAAAGCACCGGGATGTGCCAAATAGCGAGATCGCTAAAGAATTACGAAAATATGTTTTAACTTGTCTTCCTTTGTCTCGTCGGCCATGTCACACATAAACTCTGCAATAACACCAGTAGATGTAGGAGGAAACAATTCATTATGTATAGAGCAAAATGACTGTAACTTTTGAATAATACGTGTGTATTGGTTTTTGGTTGATTGGGCCCACGCATACGAAGAGTTGTATAGAGGCACGTGGAGACCACCCAGATGCTGTTAAACGATTGCTCCAGATATCCTCCATGCATAAAGTTTCCAGCGTGGGTTTTTTACTGGTTCTGGCCTCGGTGTCGATGCGATAATGGTCCTGCGCGACGTTGGTAACTGAATTTGTGGCGCAATACTCATCTGCAACAGTCTTTGATACCATGCTTGCGCCTTCCAAGCGGGAGCAATCACTGTAGCTACTACTTCCTGCTCGCACACTACATTAAGATATGTCGTCCATTAAACGAAATGGTGGGTTTACATAATTGTTGTGGTCGCCCCAGTCCTGTTGACTGAGTGCGTCCACACCAGCCATATACGGATCCAGATATCCGCTGTTGTAAATGGGCAGCTTGGTGATGTGCATATTCGTGAACCTGTCGATGGTGTGGTAGGCCCCACTTTTTGTTTAACATCCTGAACAAGCCTTGGTGGAGCGACCACTCATATTGTTCCCCGATACGTGATAACTGATCCGCATCCACATTTTGACAGCCCGGTAAGTGTGACTGTCAACTCGATATCGTGACTGTAGGCATGTGCCCATATTGCTAAAGCTATTGTGGTTAACTGAACGGACGCACCGCCTAACTGGTTTATGTAAGCTGCACACGTTATATTGTCTGTTAATACCTGCACTTTCTGGTGTTGCAAGTGTTGGCTGAACGTCTTGATGGCAAGGAGAACAGCCATCATCTCCCTTACATTACATTCGAGGGCTGGTGGAACATTCTGTTGTTCCAATGGCCAGAAGCCTCAAATTTGCCTAATATGGCTCCCCATCCGGTTTGGGAAGCATCAGTATAAATTTGTTTGTTTACAATACGGTTTGAAATCGAACAGCCATTCCAACTGCCAACCGCATTCAGCCACCACTCTAAATCTGCTATGGCACACTTATCCAATTGTAAATAAGTTTCCCAACTTGACCGTAATCGAAGGATTCGATACAAATTTCGTAAAAACAGCTTTGCTGGCAATATGGCTTTTGACATAGCAACACATTGTCCTGATATTCTGGCAATCACACGAGCTGTCGAGCCACCTTGTTTAATTAGACGAACAATATCGTGTTTAAGCTTCTTTATTCTATCTGATGGAATTTTTATCCAGACGCATTTGTTTGTACCGTTTGTAATTATATTGTAACCAATATAGGTTTTTGTGTGTTCCGGGATTAATGACCTCTTACTCAAATTAATAATCCAACCCAGTTTCCATAAAGTTGTTAACAGTATTTCCTTATGTCTTTCAATAATATCTGGTTGGGCAAACAATATAATCTCGTCTACAAATATTGCTACTCTAAGCCCCTTCTCTCTAAGATGTTGAATTACAGGTCGTAATAATTTGCAAAACAAATAAGGGCTGATATTTGCACTGAATGGTAATGTTTTGTATCTGTAATAATTACCATCAAAATTAAATCCAAACCATTGACGATTTTCCTCACATATGTCAACATGATAAAACCCATTTTTTAAATCAACTGTGATCATCTGATCATTGTATTGTGAAAACTTTAACACAGTGTTTATGTCTTCGTATGAAAACTTTGGAGGGTGACAAAATTGATTCAAATGATGGAGATTAGTCATGAGTCTAACTTGGTTACCTTTCTTAGGAACACATTTATAGGGGAAACACCAGCTGGTTTCGAAGTACAACGTTCTATGACATCTTCGCATAATAAAGTGTTAATTTCGTCACGTAAAAAGTCTGTGTGTTTTTTATTAAACCGGGGATTTTCAAAATGAAATGGTTTTAGATTTGAATCAAAATCAATACGCGCGCCATGACTGACAATATTACAGTAAAAGTTACCAAGGTTTTTATTCTGCCATACTGTAGCACAATTCCGGAGCGACCCCGCTGTAAACCAATCTGTTCTCGCAAAACACATTTAAGTCTATTTTTAACCAACCGATGATAAATAAAATAGGTCACTCATTGGTATTTTTATAACACTGAGGCCGTTGAGTTGTGGGCCTAGCTGATGCTGCCTGCATATACGTCTCGGCGGTGCCCGAAATATCCGCCGTAATTGTTGTTATACGGTCGTCTAGGTCTGTACTGAGTAAATCCCCTCTCTCACGGTTACCGATGGGGGAAGGGGCGGGAGGCGACGTCTGTACCGCTAACATTAGATTTCGCCTGTGTCATTCCAGACAGACCAGATGTTCCACTGTTATACATTTAAAAATAATCTGACACATCTTTGCTATGTTTAGCTTTAACCAATAATGAGGAATATTTGTCTTCTAAAAACTGAAGGTGTGCTAACAAAACTGAAATCGCATCATTAAGAGAACACCCGATAATTTTTAAAGCAGATTCAATGTACCTGGCGTTTCTAATGATTACCTAGTACGTTACTTGGTCCTCTTTCCGTATGCCTTTACGGCTATCATATAGTTTCCAGCCAACCGGTAGTTGAACTCCAGTTAAACCATCTTTGATGGAGGCGTATGTCACCTGTATATCCACAGCTGCGGTGCCTGCTACAATCGGAGTGCCGGGGCCGAGGTGACCCGAATCTGGGTCAAACGTCTGTGCTTACGACAGCGTTTCGTCTGGTATCAAATCAATTTTACGTACTGCATTTAAACTGTCAAATTTTACTTTTAAACCTTTTACTCTCTGTGAGATTGACTCTATCTCGGTTTGAAAACCTCTTAAACTTTTATCTACACTTGTTAATTGTTCTGAAACTTTTTCAAATTGATCCATAATGTGACAGCGTGGACTAGCCCAGTGAAGAAGCACTTGGCAAAAGACCCGGATATATGGCAACAATAGTTGCCGTCACATGACTAAATCTAGTTTAGCTTACTACAGTTATGACTGATAATTTAATATGTTTTGGATTATTTTTTATATGTGGAGTAGACATAAATAGGCCATGCCTGGTTAACATAACTAATACGTGAACGCGATGACAGTAACAGCCTGAATTATAAACCTGTCAAGAAAATTTATGCTAGCCAACGAACATTTAAACGCGCCAAAATAGTTTGAACTCGATTAAATCTTCTTCAAAATGGGTTTCAATGTCTTTTTTATACATCCACGCGCTAAATGAAATTCTTGGTGCACTAAATCTTCTTTTCCTAACGCATCAAAATCTTATAACTGACACAGCCCGGAAACTGTCCCATTTTTAGCGTCTTTTTGGCGCTATGGTACCGTTTTTTTCACGTTTTCCAGTTAAATTATTTTTGCGGCATGGTGTACTGTATGCTGTACTTGCAAATTAATATACTGGTCTGGCAGGAGTGGCTCTACGAGAGTGCACTGTCTTGTACTTACTTTGGCAATGTTGAGACTCGTGAGCGGAGGAGGTGAACTGCTGGCTTCTCTGGTTATCTTGACATCTTTGGCGTAATTCAGATTCACCATTTGTACATTACTGTTCCCATTGTTACTTTTGCTATTCGATTCTGAGAAATCATAGTTAAGGCTTTGATAACACTGTACATGAATTACTATCTATAATATAATTAAATGGTCGATTGCTGATCTTAGTAATGGAAGAATCCAGTTTTAGCTACATGTATACCCCGCTCATCGCTAGCTAAGCTCCATCCATGATTTGCCCGTATTGGATTCAATAGCTCCGGCCAGTTAAATTAGTTTTAAAATATTCAACAGCATGTTTATTAAATGGTAAAGACTTACAATTCGTACAACAATGCTTAGGGTCACATGTCACAAATAGCCGTGAAAGTGTTACATATTAAAAATTGACCATTTTTCTATTTTTCTACCAATCAATCAGGTATCAAAGCCTATTCAGATAATGTAATCAAAATTTATGAATCAAGTGTATTTAACAAGATGTTAGCAATTAAACGATCTTAATTAACTAGAAAATGCATTAGAATGGCTGAACGTTTTCCTCATTTTCTCAAAATCGACCTTCGTTCTTTGAAATGACATAACTTTCTTAATTTCCCTCCATTTTGAGTCTGGTTTGTGGCATAATGAAGAATTGATAGTGCTCTTCTAATGAGACCATTAATGTTATATTTCCTGTGTTCTATTTGTGCTTTTGCACTGTCCAAAAATTACTTAGAAAATTCACCACTTATTTTTTCGCGAAGACACAATTCTAGTAACACTCACCGATGCTCTCAAGTACCTGAGACATCATCAATACAGTGCCTGACAATCAAATTTTATGCTGTGAATGAATGACAGAGCAAACTATTGACACATTAAGAGAGTTTAAATGGTGGCTATTGCACACATGATACCCTCATGGTCTTGGTTTCTTAGAATGAAAGTATCATAATTATTTTCCATGAAATCTACATCAACAGACATTACACACCCAACTGGAATGCACACATTATCAGAATCCCTGGATTTATAGAAGCAACCGTTCCTAATTGTTTTTACATACTCATAATAGGAGCTCATCAAAATGTTTGTTCCAGCATAATACAAATGACCAGAAAAAATAATATTGTCTGGTAGGGAGAGCACCCCATCGGAAGTGACATGAAATAAAAAATAGTCACTCAGTGACATCCACATTAGGTCTAACAGCAACCGAACAGCCTGAAAATATAATTTTATACATTGGATTATTGATTGATTGATATGGGAGAAAATGAGCTGTATCCAGTTCAGCATCGTCTGAATTATCTGAATCAACTAATTGGCTATTTGAGTCAGAGAATTTCACAAGTTTCAAAGTTTCAACATAATCATCATTTTCACATCTCTCAACTAAAACATTTTAGACAATAACAGGAAAGGAGACTGGTATTCAGTGCTCCATCTTCATTCACTGAATGTAGTTTCTGTGTCTCCTTTATGGTATAATAATTTGCCCTCAGACGATCTGTCTCCAGTTCTATAGCACTCACATAATAAAACCTACAATGGTTTGATTTTCTCCAGATGTAGTATATCTATCCAGGTAATCAAGTTATCACTTTGTTCCTAAAATGCTGTCCAACAGTATCATTTTCCTATCCATCCTTCTTGGCTCTTATATAGGGATTTTTCTTATTTACCGGTAATCTGAATGAATTTAGAGTATTCAAACATGAAAAATGACCGCGTGCATGACAACTGATGTGAATCAAAAAATTCCATTGGCCTGACCTTGACCTATATATGGCTTCCAGTGCTTTGGGTCACCTGTAGTGATATCTAGTGGCTGATGTTAGAATCAAACTGAAGACATTAATTCAAGCAGTACTGTTTATAGTATGATTTCTCTGCTTCCTCCGGGTCCACACCGGACTCCTTTTGTTTATAATGCTCTAGTTTCTTTCACTGAACAGAATCCTACAGGAATGGCTTCATTTGAAAGAGAACATGTTTAGGAACAAAATGATATATAACTTCCCTTTATAGATAAACTACATCTGGAGAAAATCAAACTTGTATTGACATAAAAAGCGTAGTGTAACAAATCCACCAATTTTGACACAGCTATTTGTGACATACTACCTTAGTCTGTCATCATTTATGCATTAGTGACAAAACTTATTTCATGACGTAATTGATTATGACGTCAGCCTACATGTCACATATTTCATAATGACGTCATATGATTGATGAATAAACTGGAAACCAAAATTCTGGCCATGAACAAAATTAGAACAGAAGATAAATCATTTTACATTTTAACAATTTAATTGTTTAAAAGATATCCGCAGCACTTGAGCTTGAGGAAGGTCCATTTGCAGGCCAAGATAACACATAAAATTTCAAATCCTGGAATGCTTGAATCAAAAACCCGAGAATGTCATTCCACCGATAAGATTTTCAAAACAATCTGCTCTTGGCCTGAGAATGGAAATTCATAGTCTCCTTACAGAAATTTAAGAGTGCAGCAAGCATGCAGGAAGACTTAGATTGTGAGAGTTAACGCATGTTCGTCGCAAGCTAGCACCGAGCTGGCGCACCCTTGCGGGACGGACCTACAGATTATTTTTGTATGAGCTCACCCAAGCACACATCATTTTCATCTGGAAAATGACGGAGTGTGAAACACCGGCTACGTCACTAATTGTTTCCAAGTTAAATGCTCCTAGATTTAATAAATGCTTTTTCTCAAATAATCCTCATTCATTTCCAAATTTTACCGGTGGTAGTTTATTTAATATTGTGTAACTATTGGATGCCATATTTGCTTAGTCTATTGTCTGTATAGGGCAGGATTTCTCAAACAAAATCAACCCGCCTGCACGTGCAAATAGTCATTTGTCCTCCAGCTCTGGAAGCGTAAGCATGCACGTAGGGTGTACTATTCATGGGAGTACACTCGATGGCATGCATTACAATACTGTTCGGCGCAACTGTGTCAATTTCCAGAAGAAAATTAGAGAAAGCTTTTTATATATATTTTGACAAAAATTCGGTATAATTATTGTCGAAATAATTATTAGGTAATGCGATTACCTGGTACAGATTTGATACTAATTTGAATGAAAATTGTTGCTACAACGGCTTCCAGTCGCTATATTCTAAAATAATCATCATAATTTTAGTTGACTCTCGCTACGGATTGAATAGCAATTTGACTCTAAGTTGTTGATGTCTAAGGCACCAATAACATTGTCGAATTATTATCCACACAAGTACAATCACTATATTATATTTAGGTAAAGTTAGCTTAGGCCTATATACGCGTGCTCGCCAAGAATGAATGCTTAGCAAATGGCGTGTATGTTTCGTTTGTGCATTTGTTTGAAATGCATTGATCGAACAGAAACGTACATGTGGTAGCTAGGCAAAATATTTCCTTCGTGCAGGCAAAGCATATTTTGGCCAAATACTCACTCTACTTAGATAATAATACTGAGCGTCGTGTGATTCTATGGACAACAGTTTGATAACGTTGTTGGTGTCTTAGTTAGCTACAACTTACAGTCAAATTACTCTGCAAATCTGTAGAAAGTGTTGACTGAAATTTATCATGATTATTTTAGAATACATAGACTAAAAGCTGTTGCAACAACACTTGTCAATAGAATTTGTATCAAATATATAGCAGATAGTAATCGCATTACATACTAATTATTTTGACAACAATTCGACAGAATGTTGGTACTGTCATTGCTAGCAACAACTTTCACGCAAATTACTGTCAATGTATATAAAAGCTTTCCTATTTTCTGAACATTGGCACGCTTTCTCTGAACAGTATTGAAACACAGACTGTCGAATGTACTGTCGTGAATACTCCCTACGTGCATGCTTACGCTTCCAGAGCTGGAGGACAAATGACTATTTGCACGGGCAAGCAGGTTGGTTTTGTTTGAGAAATCCTGGCTTGTGCCGACAATAGACTAAACGAATATGGCATCCAATAGTTACAACGCTTATGGAGTCAGGGCACTGCATGCTGGGTAGCATTGCACGCCGGGTAAATTGAACAGGCATCTCATATCTCGTGCAAAAGCGTCTATATTTAATGGAACACAAGAGCTTTAAGTCAATTCATGGCAGGATTTATCAGAAGATAGATTTAATTTAGTGTTTCTTAGTGGGAATCGTCTAGTTTCTGTTTTATAGTGAAAATCTTGATACATCTAGTGCCGAGTGGGCAATCGTCTTGAACTGGAAGTTCCACAATTTATACAAAATATATTCCAACCCCATTAACTTCTGATTACGTTATCGCTTATATATTTAAACTCGTTCAGGACATCAAGTGATGTATTCGCAGGGTCCGATCCAGGGTTTTACTTTGGGTAGCCTAAGCAGTGTAGATGGTGCAAAAGATGAGGCAGCGACAGTGATATTTCACACAAAATTGTGAACAAGATGTATCAGAAGATACCAGACAGCTCACCTGGGATGACTGGGAGTTTCTTATTCCATAATATGGGTGCAAATTGGTATGGCCTTATGCTATAAGTAACATTAGTATTATTGTGATCATCAACATAATCATTTACATAATTAATTAATTAATAACACTGTTGTTGTTGTTATTATTATTGTTGTTAACATCATCATGTTAATTATAGGCAACTGTCCCTAATTATCATCATAGACATAATTATGTACATCAGGAACATCATTAATTTAATTTGTGTCTTTTGACTGGATACATCTGCCCTGTAACAGCCATGGTGGTCTTTGCATCATAGCCCTTGAAACACGGGTATTAGGATTTTGACACTAATTACTAGATGAGAATAGGTGTCTATTTTGGCTACAATGCTGGCCTCATGGCGGGTGTGTCTTCTCTGTCTATGTTTGGCAGCATTGTTACCAAAATGTACCCCTGTTTTGGTGAATATTGGGTTGATGTTAGAGACTTGCAGTGTGCCAATGGTTATTTCAAGTTTCCTGTTAAAAGGGTCTTTACGGTTTTCTTGTATGAGGTCTTATTAAAATTTGTGTGTGAATGTTTGCATCTGTATTATTCCATAATTTTATTGCCTGTGTGGAGGGTTTTTGCATGGATGTTTGTGTATGGCAGTGTCTCATGTAAAGGTTTCGTTTTGTTCGAGTGTTATATGAATGTATTTCGGTGTTGTTTTTGAAGAGATTTGATAGTGCTGTTGGTAGGTTGTCGTTGTGGTAGTCTTTAAGGATTGAATATAATTGGATTTTCCCAATGTCTTCTAGCTTAAGTAGATTTTCTGTTTTAAAAATGCTTTGGCCCACTGCTATTTGTGCAAATAGTTTAATGCTTTTCTTTTGTAGTGCTTTCAGTTTTGTTAGTTTATTTTGGTACGTGTTAGTCCAGATCATGTTGCAGTAGGTGATGTACGGTAATATTAATGTGCTGTACAGTGTTTTAATAGATTTTTTGGCAAGTACAGTTTTAGTCGCCACATGATACCCACATTCTTTGCAACTTTAGCTGTACAAATTTCTATATGCTTCTCCCAGGTAAGATTCTTGTCTAAATATACGCCTAAAACTTTTGCAAATTGAACTTCATGTGTTTCCTGATTATCGATAGAGTTTTGGGAGATTTTTGGATTTCAGTGTTTTTGTGAATAACAAATAATTAGTTTTGCTTACATTTAGTGACAACTTATTTACTTTAAAGCAGCGGCACACATTTTCCATTTCATGATTTACATTTTTATATAGGGTATCTATATCTTTGTGGCTACAAAAAGCATTGGTATCATCCGCAAACAGGATTAGTGATAGTTGGTTGCACATGGTGGGTAGATCATTCATATATAATAGATAGAGCAGCGGGCCAAGAATTGATCCTTGAGGAACACCACATACTAATTTTCCGTTTTCTGATAAGACCCCATTATATTGGACTGCATTCTGTCGGTTATATAGCTTTTAATCCAATCGAGTGCTACGCCACATATTCCATAATAGGTGAATTTCCAATTAGAATTTTATGATTTATGTATCGAATGCTTTTGACAGGTCTAAGAATATTCCTAAAATTTGTTCTTTATTTTCAAGTGGATTTTTTTTATCATGCCTATCATAGTTGAATGCTTTTCTCGGAATCCATATTGTGATTGATAAATAATAGAATGTTTGTCTAGATATTTCATTAGTTGTTTATAAGTCTTTAAAGTAGCTTAGAAAAAAGTGGTAGTACTGAGACAGGCTGGTAGTTAATGAAATCAGAGGAGTCCTTGGCTTTGTATATAGGCGTTACTTGTGCCGACTTCAGTCTTGATGGGAATATGCCTTGTGCTAAAGGAAGGTTGCAGATATGATAAAGTGGTGTTAGTATTTGCGGAACGCAGTTTTTTAAAGATGTTTCATTTAAAATTATCAATCCCCGCACTTTTGTTTGGATTGATTTGCATTAAGATTTTACGAATCTCCTCTGTCAGTGGGGAATAGAAACATTGAGGATTGATTAATCTTGTATTGTGATGTCTTTATCGGTTTGGATACTTTTAGAAAGTGTTGGGCCAATATTAATAAAGTAGTCGTTAAATTTGTCGGCAATTTCTCGATTATCAGTGATCACATTGTTATTATAACCAAACCTGGATGGTTCCAATTTGCTATTTTGCTTGTTTAACAATGCTCTTAGTAATTTCCATCGATTCAGTGTTTAAATTTGCGGTAGGACTGGATCGTTTCTGGCAAGATCATGAAATTAAGTACAACGTAACTGAGGAGTACAAAAATGCCTGGAAGTCATGTGCATCTGTCATATAAGTCGGTGGAAAATGAAGAGGCGGACATACTGGCTAAACAAGCCTAAGCCCACAGCAATATTATATGATACATCCTAAGAAGTCAAGTCTGCATTGCCTGCCATTAGTGCATACTCATTAACCTTCTCATCAGCCTCAGGCTCAAGATTATTTATTTTCATATAACACATAGATTTTACATTTACACAACAGGCAGTCCACCAAAGGCTGAGCCTATACAGCGGTGGATAGGGCTGCGCGATATACCGATACCATATTTAAAACCGATATCCTGCACTGATGGTTTCATAACCGATTATAAGGAATAAATATCGGAAAACCGAATATGAACATATTTTCGGTTTTTCGTATAAGGATTGTTAAAAATAAAAGATACTAACGAGCATGAAAATTGTAATGAATAATAATGATCATACTTTCCATTAAGATACGTTCGGGGCAACTAATAATTGAACGTGGCCCCAATTGCGCATATTGTGTAACTCCATGTAACTCGATGTACGCCGAGAGAAATCAAGCAGCGAATTAATTAAATAAATATCCACTCGTCTTTTCTCTGGTAGTCTCCGATAAATTTGCAATATAAAACACAATACTAACGCGGGAATTTGTCATTGAAATTTGTATCGGGGAAAACATTTCTAAACAACGGCATCCATTTTATTTACGTCACCGGCTAATTAACATAATGCAAAGTCGTCCCAAAACTAAATCGCCCTGAATGCTTAAAAATCTCGCCAATAAATATAATGCTGAATACATTTTGCTGATTAGGATATAATTTTAAATAAAATTATTACTCAACCCGTTTTTAAAACGTTATCTTCTATACACAATATTATATTAACTTATGAAATTCGCGTTCGCAATATTACAGTTAATATTTTCTTCAAGGCATGATTTCGTCGCCGGGCCGAATCGGAAATGAAAGAAGAAAGGGAGATAATTACATCATAATTAATTACAATCACGTGATTTACGTCTTTTCGCAACCTGTTTTGCTGATGATTTATGATTAATTTTGACAAAATAAACGATGCTTATTTAACTGTGCGTAATATTTAGGTGGTCTAATTAATAATTTCACTCCCGCGATGATGGATATTATGAGGTATATTAAGCTTTAAAGGCATAAAACGTTACGAATGTATCAGGGCGTGAAAATACGTTCTGTTTTCGTGCTATTTTCTATAATTTAAATTTTTTGTTTCATGTCCATAAAACCGATATTCGGTTAAAACCGATATGAAGTCATATCGAAACCGATATGGCTGTAAGCCAAACCACGCAGCCCTAGCGGTGGACCCCTTACATTTAACATAAAATAAACATATAATTCAGTAATAGTTGGATCATGGGTGAAGATAATATAATATTTACATGTATACATTTAAGACAATAGACAATTAATACACACGCACGCACACACACACACACACACACATGGAATGGGGAAAACACATGCATATCTTGTTTACAATATTATTATTATTATTATTGTCATATATAATAACGGCCTAATTTGTATCAACATTTCTTGGTGCAGCATTATTATTATTATTATTATTATCATATATAACAATGCGGCCTAATTTGTATCAACATTTCTTGGCGCGTTATTATTATTATTATTATTATTATTATACACAACTGCATCATCCACATCAACAATTACGGATGCATTATTATTATTATTATTGCAGGTGTATTTTACATTCTAGTTGTTATCCTGGCAACTGGGTACATACTTGTTTTTGTACTGCCATGGTGGTGACTTCTGCATTCATGTCATTGGTTTAGATTTTTAGTATCTTTCTAAGATTATTTTTTTACTATTTTGTTTAAAAGAGCTTTCTTTGTGTTAGAATTTGTGTGCGTATATTTATATCTGTGTTGTTCCAAAGTTGTATTGCTTGGTGAGATGGTTTTTGTGTAGCTGTCATTGTTCTGTAATAGGTTTGGTGTAAGTTATTCTTAGTTCGTGTGCTGTGCGAGTGTATATCGGAGTTGTTCCTAAAAAGGTTTGATAATGAGGAGGGTAGATTGCCATTATGGTAGTCCCTTAAGATAGTGTATAGTTGGACAGCTCCAATTTTTAGCATTTTTTCGGTTTTAAAGACATCCTGGCCCTCTGCTGGCTGTGCGAATAACTTGATTTCCTGCATTTGTAGTGATTTTAGATGTGCTAGTTTAGTTTTATGCATGTTAGTCCATATTACATTGCAATATGTGATCTGTGGAAGGATCAGTGTACAAGGCTGACAATGAGAACTTAATCCTTAGATGACGCAACAATTTGGTACAGATACAAATAAACAGCTGCGCATGGATTTATCAGTTTTACCATATTATACAGCTCGAAACAAATAACTAAAGCTTGAAAAATCGAATATTTCTGTTCTAATTTCGTGGTAAACAGAAACGACTCGGACTAGCAATGTAGACATTTTAAAGGATACTAAGTATAAGCATCTTTGAAGCATGGTCAAATGCTAAAACCTCGCCATGAAGATTCTGGTTATAGCATGTTGTACAGGATACCATACTTCCAATACTAAAATATTCAATTTCAGCCATGTTAATCTTCATCTTCCAAACTTTGAGGGTAGAATTGCGCCACTGACACTGAAATATAGCTTTCAGATCGCTACAGGGCAGACGGTATACCTACCAACGTGTATAGTTGGTATGTATAAGCTTGTACAAGCTGAGAAATGCGTCTGAACCATACATGCCATTCTTTGAATTGAATTGAATTGAATCTTCATTTATTTGGCTGAATTATATTTACAATATATTGTGCATACAGGAAGTCCACTAAAGGTATAACCCTTTCGGTGACTGGCGATCTCGCCCCACGGCGATCTCGTCCCAGTAATCTCGCCCCACGGGCGAAGTCGATCTAGCCCCTCTCGCCCCAGGGGCGAGGTCGATCTCGCCCCCATTGGCATACAGCTAACATTTACATTTTTGCATGCGCGATTGACTCTCGGCTGACAGTAACACATTATACACTTACCTTTTTATTTGTGCAAAATGCTTTTTGCTGCGATGACAACATAGACACCTTATACAGAAAAACAAATAAGGAAATGGAAGAAATTACTGACTGGTTTTCAATAAACAAATTATCGTTGAATGTTGACAAAACAAATTATATGTTATTTACAAATCTCAAACTAAAAAAAGATGAAATTCCAAAAATCTACATGAACAAAAAAGAAATTGAGGAGGCCCTATTTGCCAAATTCTTGGGAGTATATTCGGATAAACATTTGACCTGGGCCAAACAAATCGAGATGGTAACAGCAAAGGTGGCAATAGGCATAGGTGTCATACACAGACTAAAACCTTACATGACACCAGCTACAATTAAAACTCTATACTGCACCCTTGATCTTCCGCATCTCACCTACTGTAACGCTATCTGGACGAATACACACAAAAGCAACCTAACAAAACTACAAAGTCTACAGAAAAAGGCACTAAAACTCTTTTTTAAACCAGTAAAGGGCCAGAATATATTCAAGTCAGAAAAGCTATTAAAACTAAAGGACATAGGCAAACTACAGATGTACACCATTGTAAAGGAGTTTCACCACAATACATTACCACAATCCATAGCCTCCAATTTCACACTAAGCACCGACATCCACAAACACAACACTAGGACAAAACACAATTTACACACTCAATTTACACGAACAGAAATAGGAAAACGACGAATTACAATAGCAGCCACAAAACTATGGAACAACACCAGTACAAAAATACGCGATAGTATATTAAACCTGAAATCCTTTAACAATATTTGCCAGGGAATCTATGATCGACAAATACTAAATTAATATATTTATACCTGATAGTCACAGATTCTCTGCTAATTAATAAGAATACAAGCCTAAGACATTCCACCACCACCACCACCACCACCACCACTATAAATAAACTAACCTAACCTAATAATTGAAGTAATAAGTCTAAACACAAACATATTTCACAGTTTACTTTCACTACTACTACTACACCTAAATAGCCCACATACGATCAACGCATCTATCGATTCTTAACAACTCTAACTATCTCAACTTTATATTACAGTGATGAGCTCTTCCCTGCCCCCACCCCACCCACCCTCAGTAGCATACAAAAGTCCTATATAATAATAAACCACTCCAAACTAAATTTAAATAAAATGAGATAACGATGTAATTAGGGAGTATATGTATAATATATGTTTAATTAAGTCAGTAAATATGTATGAGTGTATTTAAATATTAATGCCATAAATATGTGTTTGAAAGTCGTGTGTTTTATGTTTGTGCACATAGTGGCATATATCTATGTAAACATCAAAGAAGGGACAGCCCTACCCACCCACCGCTTAATGGAAGACATATATATTAAATACATGTATATATGACATATATATCAAAGTTTATGTCCGAACTCCACAAAACAAACCAAAATAGTCCTGGATTTCCTATTATTGGCCCTGATATCTCTAAAAACAATGACTTTAACCAAATTATATGTATTTGAACCATTTTAGATCTTCATGTTTCTAGCTTAGACTCCCAATAGCATTACCCAAAAAGTCCCAGACTTCCTGTATTTAGAAGTTTGTTGAAACCCTGGTATGTGTGTATGTATGTGTATGTTTGTATGTATGTATGTATTGTACATTATAAGTCTGAGGCGAGACTCATATCCTTTCTAACCGAAAATCTGTATGGCTAATAAAATCCCTAAATAGGTTAATTTACTGGCTAATAATCCCAGAAAGGTAGTCAAGTCCCTGTATAAGTTTTCATATCAAGGTAGCTTTTCAGCATTCTGTCACCGTGCCACTGTCTTGTGTGTCATATATATGTTAATGTATAAATGTTTTGTAATATGTGTAAGGAGTCCATCACTCAATAGGCCATGCCTTTGATGGACTGCCTGTTTAGATTATATTTACATGTATAGAAAAACCATGAAATAAAGCAACTTTGAACTTTGAACTACTACTACTACTACTACTACTACTACTACTACTACTACTACTACTACTACTACTACTACTACTACTACTACTACTACTACTACTACTACTACTACTACTACTGCTGCTGCTGCTGCTGCTGCTGCTACTACTACTACTACTACTACTACTACTACTACTACTACTACTACTACTACTACTACTAATAATAATAAAAAATGATTGAGTTGAAAACGTAAACATCCAAATCATTTGTTATTGATCATTGTTCACGGGATTATGGGACAAAAATAATTAATTTGTTCAATACCATTAGCTCAATTGATCGCTCAATAACTAAAAGAATGAGACAGCCGATCAGATTGCACATCAAAGGATTTAAAGCATGAATAGAAAGAATGGGATTGATTGAGAGCGAGCCCATAGACGCATGGTATGGTTTAAGCTGGCAATACAATGCGACTAGCCTGAAGACTCGATCAAGGATTAAAATAAGATAAAGTTAGATGGATGGTCGGGTGGATGGATAGGTGAACGGATGGATGGGTGGGCTAGAGGCGGGCAGAGGGATGGATGAACGCCCATACGATGGGCGGATGGATGGATGGGTGGGAGGGCGAGTGGGGAGGTGGGTGGACGAGCTGTGGGTGGATTGGTGGGTGCATTGATAGGTGGGTGGATGAATGAATGGATGGATAAAAGGGGATAAATAATGGAAATGGAAAGATGAGGGAATGAAAGAAGAAAGGAAAAAGCATGAGGTACAAACAGAGAAAGAAAGAAAAAAGAAAGAAAGAAGGAAAGACGGAAAGAAAGAACATGGTATGGTTTAAGCTGGCAATACAATGTGACTAGGCTGGATGGATGGATGGCTGGATGGAGAGAAAGAAAAAAAGAATTAGAAAGAGAGGACTAGAAAGAAAGAAAGAAACAAGCGAAAAGAAAGAAAGAAAGAAAGAAACAAACAAACAAACAAACAAACAAAGTTTATTCTTGGCCAGGCTGTAGTTTCAATATTTTTTTTTGTATATGGTAACCAAACTTGGTATATGGATGCATCATAGCCTAGGGGTGTGTCATGCATCACAATTAGGTCAGCGTGACCTATTTTTCACGGTTCATAGAACGTCATGGTTTATTCTTGCCCAGGCTCTAGTTTCAAGAGGCTTTTTGGTATACAATAACCACACTTATTATTCAGCCAGCTCAAATGATATAATATTTGTACATAAATGTGAAGTTTGGAAATAAACATGTTGTAGATATGTATTACATGTATTAACTAGTAACGTATTGCCATTTTCTTTGTCCCACACTCCCACTTCCCTCTACTACCACGGGCCAGGGTAGTGCTTTAACCGTTATTAGCCATAAACGACTTCTGCAGTGGTCTTCAGAAACGCCCATTTGCAGACAAAGAGAAGACTATCTTTGAAAACTTACCACTGGAATGACTAGCTTGACAACTGAGCCAGTCATTCCAGTGGTAATTTGTCAGAAATAGTCTTCTTGGTCTGCAAATGAACATTTTCTGTGAAAAAATAGAAATTTTCTTGAACAAATTCGAAGGTTAAAGGGTTAATCTCGGCACTGAACCATCTCTAGTTGTCTGATTTTGTTGGCTTTAGTTGGTTCCCATATTATACTAGCATGCTGCTATAAAGCACATTCAATCTGTTTAGGTTTGAGTCATATCTAAACCTGCTTAAAATTCCGAAAGTTAAATCAAAAACCTATGGTCACAGAACATTTGCTTTTGTTGCTTCTACAGAATGGAATGATCTTCCAGCTAGTCTTAAATCTTCATCTACTCTAGCTATATTTAAATCAAATCTTAAAACGTTTTTGTTCCG
The DNA here is from genome assembly GCA_034401795.1 of Chaetoderma sp. LZ-2023a. Lineage (NCBI taxonomy): Eukaryota > Metazoa > Mollusca > Caudofoveata > Chaetodermatida > Chaetodermatidae > Chaetoderma > Chaetoderma sp. LZ-2023a. Next base: position 40,797,664 of record CM067365.1, read on the forward strand.
TCAGGCATATCCAACTGTATGATCATTTTATTTTATTATTGTAAGCGCTTAGAGCACGCAATATTTGCGTGGAATTATAGCGCACTATAAATATCCTATTATTATTATTATTATAATATTAAAAGTGCATATTCACACCAGAATGCTCGAAAATGATTTTTTTTAGATTGTATACTTTTATAGGCTTAAATTATGTGCCTATGTGTAATGAAACGAAATAAATCTTAACATATGATGATTTCATTACGTATAAAATATTAATATAATTTTTTAAGTTGCGAAATTGAAATAGAGGCATGAGTCTCTCTAAATACAGTCTTCGCAATCTTGTAAAATATGACTTTAACTGCCATCAGCGTGATGTCCCAGTCAAATTGACAGCCGTCTGAGTCATTCTATGGATTATTCCCCAGAAAGCCATACAACGTCACCAACTTATCACGATTGTCATGGAGGCGAGATGGCCAATAGAAACTCGTTCTCATGCAATGTACCCGGGGTGAGATCGCCAAAACAAAATCCGTTGATCTCGCCCTCTGGGCCTATGGGGGCGAGACCGTCTTGGGGCGAGATCGACGTCAATCGCCCTTTCGGTTTCTGGTTATGTCAGACTGAATTTTTTTGCAAGAGAAAATTTACATAATGAATCCGAAATTATCATAGCCATCTGCTCTGTTTAATGCGCAATAGAGGATGAATTTGTCATAATATGTATATCTAGCATGAATAAGAGAAGTATCATAATATAATGTGCATATATTGTACGAAAATTTATGTTTCTATTTTCATGGTAGGGTAAATATAATGATCACTTCCGGGACAACTGTTGCTAATATAAACAATAATAACAACAAAAAGAAATTGCGGTTAAATTTAATGAATACTTTATAAATATTGGGCCTAATTTATCTAAAAAAATACAGACCAGTCCTTGAATAAATGTGCAAGACTATCTGACAGGCGACTACCAATCCTCAATGTTCCTGACCCCTACTGACAATGAAGAAATTAACAAAATCTTAAAGAAAATTAGCCCAACTAAGAGTGCCGGCATTGATAACTTTAAATGGAAAATCTTTAAAAACTGTGCTAGAGAAATACTAACTCCACTGAATCACATCTGCAATCTATCACCTTCACAGGGTATATTTCCATCCCGATTAAAAACTGCATGCGTAACACCTATATTCAAAGCTAAAGACCCATCTGATTTTACTAACTATAGGCCAGTCTCAGTACTTTCACTTTTCTCTAAACCTCTGGAAAGATTATACTACAATAGAACTATAAAATATCTTAATAAATACTCTATAATCTATGAATCCCAGTACGGCTTCAGAGAAAAACACTCTACCATGCTTGCCATTGTGGATATGCTGGAAAAAATAACCACATCCCTTGAGAGAAATGAACACACTCTAGGTGTATTCTTGGACTTCTCCAAAGCATTTGATGCTATTGATCATGAAATACTACTTTAAAAACTAGCCCACTATGGAATTAGGGGCATTGCATTAAATTGGATATATAGCTATTTAACTAACAGAACACAATGTGTAAAATTCAGTGGGTCCATGTCAGGAGACAGGAAATTAGTCTGTGGCGTTCCACAAGGATCAATTTTTGGACCTCTGCTGTTTTTATTATACATGAATGACCTACCCAAAGCATGTAATCACCTCTCACTAATATTGTTTGTGGATGATACCAATGCATTTTGTAGCCACAAGAACATAGACACTGTATACAAGTATGTAAATAATGAAATGAAAAAAAGGAAAAAAATCATAGACTGGTTTAAAGTGAATAAATTATCTCTGAATGTCGATAAAACTAACTATATACTTTTCACAAAATCTAAAAAAAATAAATAAATAGCTCTCCCCAAAATGCATGTAAATAATCAAGAAATTCACGAAGCACAATATGTCAAATTTCTCGGCATCTATCTGGATAAATGCTTAACCTGGGAGAAGCATATAGAAATAGTGAGATCCAAGGTAGCAAAGAACATCGGTATCATGTGCAGACTTAAGCCATATCTTCCCCCTAATATTCTAAAAACTCTATATTGTACACTGATCCTTCCACATATCACATATTGCAATGTAATATGGACTAACACGCATAAAACTAAACTAGCACATCTAAAATCACTACAAAAGCAGGCAATCAAATTATTCGCACAGCCAGCAGAGGGCCAGGATGTCTTTAAAACCGAAAAAATGCCAAAACTTGAAGACATTGGAGCTGACCAACTATACACTGTCTTAAGGGACTACCATAATGGCAATCTACCCTCCTCATTATCAAACCTTTTTAGGAACAACTCCGACATACACACGGACTAAGAATAACTTACATAAAACCAATTACAGAACAATGACAGCTACACAAAAACCATCCCACCAAGCAATACAACTCTGGAACAACACAGATATAGATATATGCACACAAATTCTTACACAAAGCTGTTTTAAACAAAATATTTAAAAAAGTAATCTTAGAAAGATACTAAAAATCCAAACCAATGTCGTGAATGCAGAAGTCACCACCATGGCAGTACAAAAACAAGTATGTACCCAGTTGCCAGGGCAACAACTAGAATGTAAAATACACATCTGCAATAATAATAATAATAATAATAATAATAATAATAATAATAATAATAATAATAATAATGCATCCATAATTGTTGATGTGGATGATGCAGTTGTGTATAATAATAATAATAATAATAATAATAATAATAATAATAATAATAATAATAATAATAACAATAATAATAATAATAATAATAATAATAATAATAATAATAATAATAATAATACTAATAATAATAATAATGCACCAAGAAATGTTGATACAAATTAGGCCGTATTGTTATATATGACAATAATAATAATAATAATAATAATAATAATAATAATAATAATAATAATAATAATAATAATGCACCAAGAAATGTTGATACAAATTAGGCCGTATTGTTATATATGACAATAATAATAATAATAATAATAATAATAATAATAATAATAATAATAATAATAGTGTGAACAAGATATGCATGTGTTTTCCCCATTCCCATGTGTGCGTGCGTGCGTGCGTGCGTGCGTGCGTGTTAATTGTCTATTGTCTTAAATGTATACATGTAACTATTATATTATCGTCACCCATGATCCAACTATCACTGAATTATATGTTTATTAAGTGTTAAATGTAAGGGGCCCACCGCTGTATAGGCTCAGCCTTTGGTGGACTGCCTGTTGTGTAAGTGTAAAATCTATGTGTTATATGAAAATAAATAATTTTGAATCTTGAATCTTGATAATGTTTAATCTAAAATCAATTTATGCGTAGGCGGCACACAGCAGCTCACGCAAATAAGTATTAATATTAAATTATCAACAGAGTAGGCAGCACACTGTAGATCACGCTGTTGACAAATTAGCTAATGGAATCGCATTGTTTGTAATATGTATTTATAAATCAAGCTTCTGTAGACCACTACATGTCTCTGCCCAACGCTACATAAGCTATTTCACTATCTAAATGCCTCAATGTGTGCTGATCTTTACAAGCTCGAGAGGAAGAGGGATCAGTGACCACATTAGAAACAATTACATCGACATATCTACCAACAAAATTATCAGAGAAATTAGCATCGGTGGTGCAACATTGGATGACTTATACAAAAAACTGAAAGAAGAAGTAAGTCAAGCAAGACATGACTGTCCTTTCCATAGCACCACCATTGTTTTCATAGGCACGATCTGCAGCTTTACAACCAAATTATATCATCATGAGGAATATCAAATATGTTACGAACATCAACCAGACAGAGTCCAGAAAATCAAGCAAACTATAGACGAAGTTGATCGCTACACAAAGGAGAGGGAAATCAAGCTTATTATTGGGATAGTCATTCCATCCTGTCTACAGAGAGCTCTTCAGTTTAACTTGAAAAAGTATACTGACGAATAGCCTATTCTCTTTAGATGCGCTACAGCAACGACAGACAGATCTTGAGAAGGATGTGTCTGAAGTAAATGAATATATCCTATCTTCCTCAAGATCAAAGGGAGTCGTTAGTATCAATCTACACAAAGAAGTACTAAAGAATACCTTAAGAACTACGGAAGGGGATTGAAGAGGAAAAGGTACAATAAACATAACACACAGAGAGATTATTCACAACTATACGATTGCGTCCATTTTGATAAGAAACTAAGCAAAATAGTATTTGACTATGTAAATTCCTTCAAATTTACGATTGAGAAGGAGACTGCCTTCTCAACTGCAAATTCACGGACAGAATCCGAATCAGAGGGAGCTTGGGATTTCAGGAGGACAAAGCACTAGAGTGGTGAGTACTTTTTACACATTTGCAATACATATGACTATTACCCCTGTCGTAGGCGGCACACAACAGCTCAAAACAGGGCTTACAATTGCACAATTTACTAAATAATCTGTACTGTACAATTAGATGTTTATTTATAAGACCACATAGTAGGCGGCACACAGCAGCTGACACTGTGGTCTAAATTCAGTAGTGTTTGAATACAGCCAGCATGCCTCCCAAAACGCCTCGGGGCTGAGACCAAACAGGCAAGACAGGAAGGCACCAAATGGTGTACTAGACACACCTCAAACACCAGCTAATGACCAACAAAATACACCAGCAACAGCACTAGTCTGTTCAACATGCCCTACAGAACTAGATGATACCAGTAAAGCAATGTACTGTGATTTTTGTCAGCAGTGGCTATGTCTGACATGTGCACACATACCAGAAGATGTGTACGAGTTGATAAATCAACAAAAAGCCATTCTAGAATGTTTCATGTGGTTCTGTCCGGGGTGCAAAAAAGCCATACCCGGAGTAAAAAACTTTTGATAAAGACAACAGCGATGGAGATCCATCAAGAAAAAACAGAAAAGGAACTAGAGACTGTCAAGAGTAATGTAGAGAAAATTAAGACACAACTTGGAAGTGATGACCGATCTATCAAAGAAATTGTGAACGAATGTATAACTGACAGCAAACAGCAAGAGCTAAGGAAAAACAACCCTCATAATCAGGGGTCTGCCTGAATGTGTAGGCGATAGTTCAAATGACAGACAGGAGAGTGAGAAGAAGAGTGCTATATCTATGTTGCATGAGGTATTAGGGGAAAAAGACAGTGTAGATGTAGCGCAGAATGTAGCCCAGATAACGAGACTAGGTGAAAAACACGAGGACAAGGCCAAGCCAATCAGAATCGTACTTAATGACCCAGAAATTTGCAGGATAGTCTTCCAAAGTGCAAAAACCCTAAGGCACAGCAAATCACCTGAATTTAAGTCTGTGTTTATTGCACATGATTTAACAAAGATGGAAAGAGAAGCAGACTGCACTGAGAGAGGAAATGAAAAGCAGACGGGAAAATGGAGAGGACGTGGTGATAAGGAGAGGCAGAATAATCAAGAGGCCTGCTGCAACCGACAGACCAAGGGATACTGCCTAAAAAAACTAATAAGCCAACCATTAGAAAATTTAAATAGTTCTGTAAATACAGTTTGTCTAGATACACATCCGCATGCCACAGATATTACTCCTACCAACTACAATTTTGTAGGCAGCATACAGCAGCAAACAGCAGGAGCGCAGATACAAATAAGGAAGCGAGACTCCAGGACACGAATTTGGAAAGCATACAGTGCAACAGTACAAAAAAGCAACCACAGCCAGTGTATCCAAGACTAGATGTCGTAGGCGGCACACAGCAGCTCACGACTACAAGCAAAAGTAGCGGCACTGAAACAAGATCTCATGAAGACACAGAGCCAAATAATATGCCAAACATAATCACAACCACTCACACACAACCATTACCAGAAAACAGCGCTGTCATAGGCGGCACACAACAGCTTATGACAGAAGTCTATACTGTAAACAAACAAACACAATTATCACAAGCTAATACACAATATTATGTAAATAATACAGGTAATATAACTAATACAGCAGTTCTGGGTGCAAGCCAATTATCAGGTAATGCGGCAACAGTATAAAGAATGGAGCACAAACGGAATTACATACCAATACTTTACACAAACGCAGACACACTCACGAACAAAATGAATGAGCTAAAATTGCTAGTAAGCAACTGCTCACCACAGCCAATGATTATTGCTTTTACAGAAGTTACACCAAAGAATGCCAGATACCCAATTGAAGCTGTACTTTTACAAATAAATAATTATGAAAGGTTTTCCATAAATCTCTCCTCAAAAGCGGAATGAGAAAGTGTAATATATGTACATAACGATCTAGATGCAATGCAAGTCGAAGCAGACTCCAGATTCTCTGAATCTATATGGATTGATATAAAACTGGCAAAAAAGAATAAACCCTTAGTTGGATGCGTATATAGAAGCCCAAACAGTGATACTCAAAACAACAAAATGCTAAATGATCTCATTGACAAAATATCAAACCAAAACTACAGTCATCTTTTACCTCTTGGCGACTTCAATTGGCCTGAGATAGATTGGATAAAGCGTGTGACAGCCACTGACAACCCAAATAGTGATGCTAACTACTTTATTGAATGCTGTAAAAGAAATTACATACTTCAACATATAAAGGACGACACAAGAGCACGACGTGCTGACAAGCCAAGCTTGTTTGTCTTGGTGTTCACAGTTGAGGATAATATGTTGGAGGAGTATACTGTGCGTAGCCCTCTTGGGAAGAGTGACCATTCATGCATCCAATTTGATTATAAATGCTATGCGTCCATAGACATCATGGGTCACATAAAAACATATTACGACAGAGGTGATTATGAAAAAATGAAGCAGATGTTGAACATCAACTGGGAAGAAAAGCTGTCAGAACTAGATGTGACGACTCAATGGGAGGTTTTTATGGACAAAGTAAATACAGCAATCAGTCAATGTATTCCAAGTAAACCCATTCAAAGTAAACCATGCGGGGAGAACAGAACCCCAATTGACACAGCATCACAATGTAAAATTTCAGAAAAGCACCGACTATGGAAGCACTATATGAGGACACATGCCCAAAATAACTATAAGACTTACTGCAGATTAAGAAACAAAGTAAGAAATTTAAACAGAGCAAAACAGAGACAAATTGAAACAGATATAGCTAAGCAAATCAAAAGCAACCCCAAACAGTTCTGGAACTACGTCAACAGCAAGACAAAAGCAAGGGTTGGCGTAGCAAGTCTAATAGATCCAGAAACGGGTGCTCTTACAGAAAACGAATGAGGAAAAGGCAGATGTTCTGGCAGATTACCTTTCCTCAGTTTTCACAGTAGAGCCAGAGGGTGACATTCCGAGAATTCACCCAGCAGTGGTACAAGAGCCATTATCATATATTGTGATATCAGAGGAAATGGTGAGGAAGAAATTAGGAAACCTTGACATAAATAAATCTCCGAGACCTGACAATCTGCACCCTAGAGTACTGAAAGAACTAAGTCCGGTCATTAGTAAGCCACTATCCATCATATTTAAGACCTCCTTAGACTCTTGCACCCGGCCAGAAATCTGGAAAGACGCAACCATCTCTGCAATATTTAAAAAAGGAAGTAGAAAAAGCCCCTCAAATTATCGTCCCGTCAGCCTCACAAGTGGTGTATGCAAAGTAATGGAATCCATTGTAAGAGACGAGATATACAGACACTTTAAAGTAAACTTACTCTTCAGCCCCAAGCAATACGGATGCATTAATGGCCGCTCAACTGGACTCCAGTTGTTGCAAGTCTTGGACGCCTGGACAGAGTTTATGGACAATGGAGGTGTGGCAGACACAATATATATGGACTTTCAAAAGGCCTTCGACAAAGTCCCATACAGAAGACTAATTGGGAAAGTAGAAGCTCACAGCATAAGTGGCCAGGTCCTAGGATGGACAGAAGATTTCTTGAGAAACCGTAAACAGCAGGTCCGGGTCAACATTGCAACATTAATGCAGTCAGATGTTATAAGTGGTATTCCCCAAGGTAGTGTGCTAGGTCCGTTACTATTTGTTATCTATATAAATGATCTGCCAAATGTTGTCGATTCTGATGTGTACATGTTTGCAGACGACACCAAGTTATAACACCAAATCAAGGCCAAGGAGGACTGTGATAAACTGCAAACAGATTTAACAAGCCTACAGACATGGTCAGACGTATGGTTACTGAAATTTCACCCAATGAAATGCAAGGTAATGACATTATCCGGGACAGAATCAGATTCATATGGCTACTGGATGAAATCTGAAAATGAACATGTTACAGAGAAAAAAGATATAGGCGTCATTATAGATTCGAAATTGACATTTGACAGCCATATTTTTGAAAAGGTTAACAAGGCTAATAAAATCATGGGCACCATCCGTAGGACATTTGTTTACATGGTACAGGAAAATTTCAAGCTACTATATACGGCACTGGTTCGGCCACACCTTGAGTACGTTAATGCAGTATGGTTCCTATATCTGAAAAAAACCACATTAATGCCATAGAAGGCGTTCAGCGGAGAGCGACCAAGTTAGAACTATCCCTCAAAGACCTCATGTACACTGAACGATTGAAAACATTGGGCCTACCGACCATGGTATACAGGCGAGCAAGGGGAGATATGATAGAGACATACAAAATGTTAACTGGAATTTATGACCCAGACGCTACCTCCCTATTTCAGATGCAACATGATTCAGTAACCCGTGGTCATCACCTGAAGGTCTACCAAAAGAGGGGAGGAACGAACCTTAGGAAGAATTTCTTTTCCTTGAGAGTTTGCAACCTATGGAATAGCCAGCCTGCCAGAATCTGTCATTTCAGCACCAGCAGTCATATCATTTGAAAAACGACTGGACAAGCTAGGGCAATGTCAAGAGGTGGTCTATGACTGTACACAAACACCGACCAGAACAGATAGCATAGAGATTGATGTGACTGAAGAGGAAGGCTGAGAGACTTAATGCACATATATAGACAATTGTCATGATTGTATGAAATCATCACAGGCGTAGGCGGCACACAGCAGCCCACGCCCATGATACATTTATATAAACAGAAGTTCTACAGCCGTTGTGAAGGATCTCATATATGTATATATTAAATGCTACTGAATATATCTATAGCCAGCTTCATATAAGTACAAAAACAGAAGAGGGCATTATTCTAAAAATTTAAGCGTCAGACATAACCGGAAATTTCTGATCAACAAGTTTATTCGTGCATAGGAGCCGAGCATAGAGGTTTTATAAAACTGCACTCAGAAACTTTACCTAGATTACCTAGATTACCTAGATGTACCGCGGATGCCCTTACATAAACATACATAAAACAATAGTATATAACCGCTTAAAATTTTGGAATCAATATACATTTCTAAACCACCTGGACCTGATGAGGTACATCCTCGCCTCATATATCAATTAAGAGAAGTACTACATAAACTGCTCAACATCATATTCAACAAATCATTTGTCTCAGGATGTGTACCTACCCACTGGAAACTTGCAAACGTTACATCGATTTGTAAAAAGGGGGATTAAAAGGACCCAGACAACTACAGGCAAATAAGCCTTACAAGTGTAGTTTGCAAACTCATGGAAAAACTCATTCGGAATAAGATATTAAAGCACAAAACGTCAAATGATCTACTCCATAATAAACAATTTATCTTTATTTCCGGGAGGTCAACAACACTGCAGTTATTAAATGTTTTAGACCACTGGACAAAAATATGAGACAACAATAGTGAAATAAACATAGTATTTATGGACGTAATGAAGGCATTCGATAGGGTCCCACATGAACGACTCGTGATCAAATTGAAGGCATATGGATTTAGTGATACAATGTGCCAATGGATAAGGGAATTCTTAAAAAATCGTAAACAGCGAGTTTGGATTAATAACAACTTTTCTGCCTGGCAAGATATATCCAGTGGGGTACCACAAGGTAGTATGATAGGCCTTATCTTGTTTGTTATATATAAAAATGACCGACCGGATAATGTCAGTTCTGAAATCTACTTATTCACAGATGACACAAAGATTTATAAAGAAATTCAAGACAAGACAGATAGTAAAATAATATAGGATGATCTTGACTCCATGACCGACTGGGATTCTACATGGCTATTAAAATTCCACCCGAACAAATGTAGTGTCTGGAAATAAAAAGCAAACAAAATGTTGAAAACAGATCCTATTCACCTACGCAGAGAGGATGGTCTCCCAATACCACTTGAATCTGTTGAGTTTGAAAAGGATCTAGGCATATTTATAGACAGACAACTTAACTTTCGAAAACATATACGGGAACAGGTAAATAAAGTCAACAGGATAATGGGAATAATTCGCAGAACCTACACATACCTAAATAATGATAATTTCACCTTGCTGTACAAAGCATTGGTACGCCCTCACCTTGAATACGCTAACAGTGTCTGGTGCCCATACAAAAGAAAAAGATATCAATACTATCGAAAATGTTCAAAGGAGGGCAACCAGACAGCTTCCATAATTGAAGGGACTGAGCTACCCTGACAGGCTAAAAAGACTAAATCTCCCAACTCTAAAATATAGACGACACTGGGGAGATATGATTGAATTATATAAAATCATACACAGTTATTATGACACACATCTAACAAAACATCTGTTCACATTAAACAATTCAATAGCAAGAGGACACACCTATAAACTAAAGAAACATCGCTTTTCACATGATGTCAGAAAACATTACTTTACCAATAGAATAATCGATGCCTGGAATTCACTATCTGATCACATTGTAACATCGGAAAATTTAAACATATTAAAGAACAGATTGGACACATACTGGGAAAACCAAGAAATACAATTCAACTATCAAAGCAGCATAACTCTATAGCAGCCTAGCACAAAACGGAACATAGAGGCTTTTTAGCCTGCGTTCTGCAATTCAATCTTATCTTATCCTATCCTATCTAACATATTTGTATAGAAGACAAAAGAACAGTATAACAGGCAGTCTTCATTATAACATATGCAGACATACTAACAAAACATTAACATTTCACCTACTGTCTTTCAATTAGTTGATGCATTGCATAGCAGTATAGACTATTTATATCATATGCTTAATTTCTACTCATACTTAGGATGTCTTCCGACCGCAGGCTTCATGCCTCTATAGTCGGCTCTACAATATCTTCTGCACTGTATTCCTTACGGTTTCCGGTTATGGTCGCCTTGTAGTTATCATATAGGAGATCACTATTGTTCCAGTGTCCATCAAGCCTAGATTTAAATGTCTCTAATGTTGGTGCTTCAATGACATTGTCAGGTAAATTATTCCATACTGAAACAACGTGCAGTGGGAAGGAGTGCTGCAGATATTTGCATTGGGTCTCTGCTGGAATAGTTTGTACCTATGACGTCTGGTAAATCTCTCCGGCTACACAGTCTTTATGTAATTGCAGTATATTTGAAACTCCCGCATCGTATTTGCCTCGCAAGATCTTGAACACCTCGATTCTATCACCTCTTACTCTCCTGTATGCGGTAGCTGGTAGTTTGAGCTTCTAGACATTCAGGATAAGAAAGTTCCTTCATTCCTGGTAACTGATGCGTGGCATGATGTTGGACATTTTCAATCGCTTCTATATATTTAATTTTATATGGGCTCCATATCGGCGCTGCATAGTCCAGGTGTGATCTTACCAAGGCTTTGTACAGAATGCTGAAGTTTGTCTCGTCCAGAAAACTGAAGGATCTTCCGATGATTGCCATTATGCTGTTAGCTTTATTGATTTTCTCATTTATGTGTCTTCCGAATTCTAATTTTGAATCTATTATAACCCCTATGTCTTTTTCGTCATCTATTGATTGTAGCTCGTGTGATATTCCATCTGTTGTTAAGCTGTATTTATAGTCGAAGTGATGTTCTCTTCCTAATCTCATATGCTTGCACTTATCTGGATGAAAGTGTAATAACCATATGTCCGACCAGGCGATTAGCATATTCAGGTCTGTCTGTAGAACCTCGCAGTCTTCTTGATTGGCTATTGATTGGGAAACTTTGGTGTCATCTGCAAATAAGTATGCATCTGCTTTTAAGCTTGCTGGTAGATCGTTTATGTATACCACAAATAGAACAGGCCCAAGTACGCTGCCTTGTGGTATGCCACTCATTATATTCTTCAAGTCTGAGCTCACTCCATTTACACAAACTTGTTGTAATCTATCCGTCAAAAATGTCTTGATCCAGCCAAGGACTGGGTCTGTTATACCATAAGCTTCTAGTTTGACTACTAGCCTTCTATGTGGGACCATATCAAAAGCCTTGATGAAATCTAAGTATACTGTGTCGACCCGACTCTCTCTTGTCTAGGCTTTCTGTCCACGAATCCATTACATGTAGTAGTTGTAAGACTGTTGATCTTCTTTTCACAAATCCGAACTGTTTGGTGCTTAGGAGTTTGTTATCCGTAATATGGTTTATTACATGGTCCCTAATAATCTGCTCCATACATTTACACACCACACTGGTCAAGCTAACAGGTCTATAGTTTCCTGCCAATTTGCGGCGTCCCTTTTTTAAAATTGCTGAGATTTTGAACATACATAATGGTCTACTAAGTGGTATTGCTAATTCCTTTAGGAACCGCGGATGCATGCCATCGGGTCCTGGGGACTTGCAGCTATTCACGTTTTCTAATGTCTTTTGGACAGCATTTTCTGTAACTTCTAAAATATCATTGTCTCGTTGAAGTTGACACTTTGTAATTCATGGTATCTCCTCATCCGGTTCATTGGTAAAAACACTGCAGCCAAATTTTCCTAATAGGTCAGCCTTTTCCTTGTCTGATGTAGATAAACATGAATTGCTATCTCCGGGCTCTACCTCGAGGTTAGAAACGCCTTGTCTTGGACCAGCAGTTCATGTATTTTCACACTGCTTTAGGGGTTTCCTTTGCCTCCTTAGCTAAGTTGGTTTCAAAGGCTTTCTGGAGCTGTCTAGTTATCTTTCATATTTGGTTCCTCGTCTTGAAGTATTCATTGTAGTACTTGGCATCTTTAGTCACCAAAAATCTTTTCCATGGAACATGCTTCTTCTTTATTTTCTTGTTAGATTCTTTTCTTTGTCCAGTGGGTATTTCTCTTTACTCCTACCATTAACTGTAACCTTTTTGCTTGGAATATATCTGGTCTGTAGATCAATTATAATTACTTTAAAACGTATCCACATTTCGTTAATATCGGTACTTGAGTAAAAAATCATATCCCAATCAGCCTTCTCAAGTTCTGCTTTCAACATTACATAGTCACCTTTATCATAATAATGTTTCAATTTCTTGTAGCATCTGAGCTCGACGTAACAATTGTATTCGAACTAAAGTACTGATCATTAATGATTATTATGATAATCATCAGCATTCAGCATTAAGCACGATATTGCGGTAGAGGAGCGATGTGGTTCGAAGGATGTTTCTGGGACAGATGAGTCATGAAGATCAAGATTAACAAAGCACCAAGAGCACGATCAATATGCCTTATCTGAGGTTCTCCAAATCCCAAAGATGGTAACAAATCATGTACTTGCAACTGGTACAATTTCTGGTGCTATGAATGTCGGGCTGGTCACAGCTGTACTTAAAAAGGACAAATCCGAGCGAAACCCTGAAGCTATAGACGAATCACCACCAGGTCTCTTCTTGGCAAGGTACTTGAAAAGGAAATTGTCCAAAAAATCAGGCCAGTCCTCAACCAGTCTAGGAGTATGCTTCACTGTGGGTTCACGGAGAGGTGCTCCTCGACTAATGCAGTCTTTGTACTCACTGAAACAATTGCTGAGGCCATGGATAATAAGACTATGCAATGTCATATGAAAACAGACTTAGGAAATTAAATTTCTCAACATTAACGTACAGAAGACATCGAGCAGATATGATTGAAGTATACAAATTACTGAATGATATTTATGATCCAGAGTTAGCACCAAAATTAAAACTATCAAGTGAAACACCAAGCTGCCTGAGAGGACACAATTACAAATTAAGTAAACAAAGGGCAAATAAAGACATAAGACACAAGACATTCCCATCTAGAATTGTAAATATCTGGAATAGTTTACCTGCAATGTAGTAACAGCACCACGTCTAAGTGCGTTTAAAATAGATTAGATACATCATGGAAATACCAAGATATTTGATTTGATTATAAAGTACCCCTATCTACCGGAAGTCACCCAGTCGTGATGGAGTCAGATGAAGAGGACGTGGTTACAGAAGACTAGTCTTGCGACCTCTCGCTACCTAGAAGTAACCTAGAAGTAGAAGTAATACATCACATATATGGACGCGAGCAAGGCCTTTGATATTGTAAATCATCCGAGCCTCATGAATCTATAAACATTGAATCATGGGCAAGATGTGGTCCATCATTGACAGCGTGTGCACTGGTATTGGCGCGGCTGTCAAATGGAAGGGCAGTGTCTCAAGTACATTCTCTGAGAATCAAAGGAATCCGCCAAGGTGGTGGGTCGTCAACGGACATATTTAATAGCAAATATCTTCTTGCCAGGTGTGAAAGCCATCCAGCTACATGTAAGATTGGTACAACTATGGCAATTAAGCAATCCATAATTTATGTATGCAACAGCTGATCGACGAGGCACAGTTAGATGCAGCACATGAAAGGTACATGTTTAGTAGCACCAAGACAAACTACTAAGGTGGTTAAAGGTACACAACCAGCTAACTTCAGCCTTGATCAAGAGCCTCTGCAATCCTCCAGGAAGGAAACACATCTTGGTGTCATAAGAAATGTCGCCTGTACCCACCAACAAACCATCGAGAGCAGAATAAACTCAGCAAGATGTGCCGCACACTCTCTAATGGGTGAAGACTGCCATGGCCTTAATGGATTAAATCTTGTTGCTTAGAAGCATATCTGGGACACCTATATTATGCCAATATTCATGTATGGCCTAGAATGTCTGAACCTCAAGCAATAAGTCACAAACATCTCACAGCTGGGTAATGAAGGACACCCATATTCTCCAAAAATATGACGTGCCTTCTGCATACAGTCTCATAAATGACCTCCCAAGCAAAAAGCCATTGGAAGAAAACTGTGTCATAGCATGTTAATGTACACTGGGAAAGGCAATTGAAGGGGGAAGCTGCAGAGAAGACCACACTCCAGTACCTGGATCTAAATGCCTGTAGGATTGGCCAGCCCCATAGGATATGGGACGGCCACTAAACAAGACACAACTTCAGTACACAAGGTTATAATCCATGCTAAACCTTCGGTGCAGATGTACAACCTGCTTGGCGGATCAACAAGAAACTGAAAAGCCTCAACTACATGTCCTCTCTGTAGAGGCGAAGAGGAAACAATGATGCACTTCCTTGTTGTTTGCCCATTGCTCGACCATGTTAGATCAAAGCATATAGACAAAGTTCTGAACATCCTGAAGCATTCTGGTCTCCCATGAGCAAACGAGACGTGTCTGCAAGCAGTCCTAGATCCTGGTAGACTTATCACCAAGCAAACTGACTCCTACAAAATAGCGAAGTTAAGCAAAGTGTCAAGGGAGCTCCGCTACATATTGCACCATGCACGAAGCAAGATGATCCTAGAAAACATGAGCACATGCATGACCCGATGATGGGAAGGAACCCTAATCAAATTAAACTTTTTTGTTTGTGGCGCATATATTAGTATGATTACTTGATCAGAGCCTTTCCATTACCACGAAATCGTGAACTACCATAACGACTATGCAGAAGTTCTATTGAAGAGTATGGATGATTTTACAACTTAGGATTCTACTCCATAAGGAGGTGCGTCTAAAGGACAAGTGACCAAGAGATGGCCCGATTTAACAAGACAAGACAAGACAAGGCTCACATAGCTCTACACCAAGAGGTACCCAAAAACTAACTAATACAATCAGTGATTTTAAAGTGTTATTTACAAATGCAGATACTCTAACTCGGTTCAAACTGCAGGAACTAAAGGCCCGAATGTGTACGTATACCAATCAGCCATCAATTATTTGCATATCTGAGGTTAAGCCGAAAAGCTTTAGCAGAGACATTTCATTAGCATATTATTATTTCATTATAATATTGACGGCTATGAAACAGTCTCATTAAACATGAGCAAGGATTCGGATTGGCGGGACATGCTGTTTTATGTAAAGCATGGACTAAAATGCAATCCAGTTAATTTCGTTGGTAATTTTTGTAAAAATATTCTGCGAAATAGAAGCCAACAGCAATGACAAAATACTGATCAGACTTATTTATAATAGTCCCAATAGCGCAGAAGAAAACTTTACAGCACTGTTGGGTTTGTTTCATGAACTCGGTAAAAAATGTTCCTCCCACTCACATACACTCCATATTTGGAGATTTTAACCTACCAAGGATAATTTTACAACAATGTCGGAAGATACTAATAGGGATTTCAAGTTTGTTGAAGCTGTAATAGATAGCTATCTCTACCAACAAATGCGTCATCCAACATGCGGATGGAGATCAGACAAGCCAAGTTGCATTGGCCTCATTCATATTCACTAATGAGGACGACATGGTGGAAAACACTGAAATAGAATCACCGCTAGGTAAAAGCAATCACTCGGTTATAACCGTTGACTTTAATGTGTATATACAGTATCAACCTATCAATAAACTGCTCTATAGCTATGCCAAAGGCAATATACTATATTAAACTGAACTCGATGTTAAATATTGATTGGCAAAATTCTCTACAAAATTGTGGCCAGGACATAAACAAACAATAGCAATTCTTCGCAACCACCATTCAAACTGCTGCTAACAAATGTGTACCAAAGAAAAATATTAAGCCAAGAACTACTAAAGCAAGACAATACAAAACCTGGTTTGCGAACAAAACTTTGCAAAAATAAAAAGGTTACAAGGCATATGGACGAACTATCACAAAAGCAGGGACAAAGAAATATATCACGAATACTGTAAAACTAGAAATCAAGTGCGACCACTCACCCGGAAAATTACAAAAATGCGCGAAAAATATATAGTGTCACAGGTAAAGATAAATCCGAAGAAATTTGGGAACTATGTTCGATCCAAAACAAAAACCAAATCCTGTATATCAGATGTATTGTAGCTCGTGGGGGTACGTGCTGGTCCGCCATTAAATATCTAGCCATCGCACCACAAGTGCGTGATGACTGGGATGGCTGGTTAGCTGTGGGTCTCGGGGTTGCGGATGCCATATGACATCTCTCCGTAGTGTACAGAAACCAACTTCTAGAGCCGGTGGAACACTGATGTTCCAGTGGGGCCGTGCAACTATTGCCGCTGAGATTGAACTTCACGGTGTCATCCCAACTGTTTGTGTCACCGGTGTGTCTATCCATACTAATTTAAAGAATGGAACAATTAGAATAATATACTATGAATATAAATAAGTCCTATACAAACAAGGTGAATCGTTTGACAGTAAAATGAGCACAATAATACACAATATAGAGCTAGCTTGTGTCCTTTCTACGTGGTGTCGCTGGAGGTACTACACAGATCCTTGAATCCACAGAGTTATCCCCACAAGAGAAGCATCCGCATAGGAGATCACTGAGTAACTTAATGTAAATTAATATACCCCTAACATACACAGAGGGAACATTATTGCTGCGAGAGGAAAGTGCCTCGCGCGGATGTCCGTCACCGAATATTTCACAGGAATTCTTGCTGTTGTGAGAGGCAAGTGCCTCGCGTGGGCCTCCGTCACAGGAAAATACGTTCAACGCCAAAGCAAAGAAAAAAAGTTGGCAAAAAGGGCCACTCTTTTGTGCATCAGAAAATGCTAAGTGCTGAAAAATCCTAGTGAAGCCATAATTAATGTGATGCGTTCTGGTTTACGTGAAGGCGGAACGAGCGGTTTCCGAAGAATTCCCACATCACTGTCTTATGTAGTTCCAAGATGCTGCATTGGTAGATGCCGCTTTATTTATGCGGGCCTTCTGCTACAGTCTAACCTACCAATTACTGTTAGAAACGAAAAATAGCTTTGGCCGTAAGTGGCATGGATTCCTACCTATCGTTAGATACAGCTGTCCAATGATCGCAGATGCCTAGCTTCCCGTAGGTCGCTTTGAAAGAGCATCTACCTCCATGGACAGTATGCATACATGTTACATCGCAACGCATCCGAATTTGATGAAAATCTGGCTACCCTGCTCCGTAACCACAAAAGATTTCACCTGGACAATGGCTACATTTCACATAAGCAAGTTTGATCACTGACATATCGTTTAAGGCAGTGATAGAGAGGTGAATATCTATCGCGAGCATCCTTCCCATGAGGGTATGGCGGATTCCAAGATCCTTCCCAGACACTCCGACGAGTTGGATGGAGATGCGCGTCTCGCCCGTCACTGCTTCCTACGGATCTAACTTTTGACCTGTCATTAGGAGTACATTCCAATGTGCCCAGATATGCACTGCAGGCCGGTAAATAAACCTATCAAACTCACATTTATAACTATATGTTTTCGCAGTGCTTTCCTTCGTTTGTGGGGTTACGGGGGAGATGTATGTAAATCAGCATTTTAACCATCACCGCTCGGAAACCTCCAATAGTTTCCCAGGGTCGGTTCAGATCAACGTGCTGATGGGACATCCAAACAATTAAGAGCCATGCGGCTAGTGGATCGTGGAAAGAGACAATAACTTGATATATACGAGGCCTTATAGGTATTTGGCCAATTTTACACAACCTTGCCGGAGTGTGGGGCTACATTACCGCAACAGCCGGAAAAGAGGCATACACTATATGTCTCCTAACAAAGAGATTGTCCCTAACCACTTTAACCTATCCTATTGAGCTAAATAGTAAGGTTTAGTCAGTAACATGACGGGCTCAAACATTTAGAGCATGGTCAGTGACCTCAGTGTAAAATTGATGATGGTAGGAATAAGTGATGCCGATATAAATGTTGCTGTTTAGTATTTCCTAGCGTACTGCTGTCTACTTTTTTTTATAATTAAATAAAATATATCAACGGAATGACTACCTGCCATATACAACTAACTAATGCAATGAACAATGACAATTTATATATGAATGATAGACCTAAACAGTGGGGTTGGTGTAGTTCGGATCGACCGGTCGGATACCGGCCGTACCAGCTAAGCTGGGTATGCGCCGCCTGTCCTGGATTCGTTTCCTGAACATGCCCCCCTGGGTAGAGCCATAAGCGTATATAGGCCTATGGGAGAGATAGCATTGCGAAAACGACTAAGTTCGTTAAAACGCATGATGCGTATGTGCGCGCCAGGACGCTGTTTTTGATTGAGCATGTAGTTACGACCAAGATAGGATGGCGCTTTTAGTGTAACGAGATGGTACCCTGTAATCCTTATTAATTGCCTGTTCCCGTTAAATATGACATTGACCAAGACCAGAATTCAACGGGCTTTTTAAATCTGTAAACCATTTCAAAATCGGTTGAGAAATGGCTGAGTTATCCACAGAAAACTCTTCTTGATTATCTTCAAAATATTGCTGTGACGTCATAACCACGTGGGCGCAGAACTTCTGGAATGTTCTAGAACATTCAACTGCGCTATTATTAGCTACGCGCTGATTGACTGTTGCTCAAACGATGATTGGTTGGAGCCTGCATCTGTGACGTCACCAGGAGTATAGAAGGAGATGCGATCCAGTGATCGAGAGCATCCTCGGCCAGGGGCCGAACAGGTTTGATCTGTACCAGCTACTATCAGCGCGACAGACAATACGCGTTTTCCTTCGCTATGTGTCAGGTTTTTATCCCGTAGCTTGCAGTTGTCCAACCCACTGCACTAAAACAATTTTGTAACTCCCCGTTTATGGGAGTAATTTGGAACTTTCTATTTACTGTTCACGAATATCAATATCTACCTCGGAACACAAATTTGCGGTGGGGCCTTTACGGCCTGAATATGTGAGTCTACAGATGTAGAGGCAGGATGTTCTTTGATGGATGACTCACCGGATCTGCCGGCGACGCCTAAAAGTGGTATTTCAATTGTCGCCACACTAATATCATGTAGGTTTTTTCGACTTTCGACCGCAGCAAGTAAACTCTGCCCGGTGCGTCTTCAGAGCTGGCTGACGTACCCAACACCATTACGCTTTGTTTTGTATCTTCATCTGCATCTGACAACCCCCGCTTGTGATCAGGTTGTTTACACCTTCCATCCATGCCATCGGTGTACGGGAACTTTCTTCACCACATAGTACTATCGTATCTTTTGCTGACTGCTCGTTAGACATTCTATTAGGCTTACAGCACTGAGTGATGTACTCCCGCCATGAGTGTTCTTGCGGGAGTCTTGTTTGCGGAAAACAGCTTGCGGGAACTTACCAGCTTCCGGAGAGCGCATCATCTCACGTCGACTATGGATTGACGTATCAATTTCAGTAACATGGTAGCCTAACTCAAGAATGACTACCAAGTATTCAAGTAACTATACTTCACAGTTTAATTATTTCTCTATATAGGTTTTGTTAATTATATTGTATCCGTAAGAATGGTCCCGATGACTAAAAGGATCCGTAACGGACTTAGGACCGCTAGTTAAAATTTCTGTATCTGTTTATAGTTATTCTCATTTTCTTCCATGTGTTGCTAACCGCACTATAGTAGGTTCATTAACCTGTACTGATATATATATATATCTTGATCATTTGATACCGTATTGATTGTTCTGGTTAGATTATGTATATATATGGCCAGTGGCCATCCGTTCATATGTTTTGCTTATTCCTAGAAAATATAGGACTGCAGTGCACGTAGGAAACACTATACAGCAACACTTATATATGCAGCACTTTCTCCCGCTACCAACAATTTTTCACTGAGGTCACTGTCCATGCTATAACTCTGTTTAGCCTGGCATGCTACCGACTAAACCTTTTCTATTCAGCTCAATAGGATAGGTTCAAAATGATTAGAGACACTTTCTTCATTACATATTCTGTAATATACTCTTCTCTTCCGGTAGTGTGATAATCTAGCCCTGCACTCCGGTAAGACCCATAACTCTAAGATTTTGTCTCTCTTCATGTTCCACTGAGCCTTGTGGCTTCTTAATTGTTTGGATGTCCCCATCCGCCCCATGGGCTGATCCGACTCTGGGAAACTATTGCGGTTACCGAGCGGTGATGACCAGGGTGTGGTGTCACATACATTTCCCTTGTATCTTTGGATACTTAGTAGTTAGCACTTTAGCCACTGTAGGAAAGCACTGCGAACACATGTATTAATTATTATTTTATTTACTAAACTAACCTCCCGCACTGCAGTGCAAAACAAGGCAACTTGTATATAAACCTAACGACAGGTTAAACGGTTAGTTTCATAGGACCCGGTGATGGGCGAGATACGTACCCCCACTGAATTCTGTTAGAATGTCTGGGCATGATATTTAGATCTGCCACACCCTTGCAGGAAGGACATTTACCGTGGGTATTCATCTCTCTTACCCCCACCATAACGATAGAACAATGGCTTAATAATGCTTTCGTGAAATGTAACCCATGTCTTGTAACGTTTTATGTGGCTACGGGGCTGGATGTCCAGATTCTTATCCAGTTTGGAGATCTTGCTACATAACATGTATGAGCGCTGTCTTCAGTATTGATGTCTTAGGGCATCTGTTCTCTGTGACAGCCGTGTCTAATAGCTATGTAGATATCAGCCAGTTGCGGCCACAAATAATTCTTGTTTTGAAAACAACTAACAGCTAATTAAGCAAAGCAGAAGGCCCGCATAAATAAAGCGGCAACTACTAATTCAGCATACAAAGAATCACATAAGGCGGTAACGAGGGAATCCATCGGGAATCTCCCCATCCCGTCTTCACGTAAAACAGTACGCACCCTTATAGTCATAATCTCACTAGGTATGGGTTTTTCTTTCTAAAGCATTTTTGGTTGAAATATTAGAGTGGGCCCATTTTTGCCTACTATTCTTCTCCTGCTTTAAGCAGTGGTCTTCCCGAGACTGAGGCCCGCGTGAGGCACTTGCGTCTCGCAAGGATTCAGCGAAGACGGTCCACGCCAGGAAAATACTCCTCACCCAAACTAGCGCTAGGAGTAGTGCCCGCGTGAGGCACATAACTTTTCATCCGAGATAACCTTTTTCCTTTCAGCATAGAGGTAAAATAACTTATATTGAGTTAATTAGTTAAGTCTTGTGTACGGGAGCCTCCCTTTGGGGGGGGGGGGATACCTCTGCGGACCTACAAGTCTGTGTGGTACCTCCGGGAGCCCCATGTTTAAAAGTTCATCTACCTGACTCTATGGCTCGTATTTTCGTATGCTCTTACTATAATATTATCTAGCATATTTATAATTGCTTAGGTAAACTCATTGTATAGACTTATATTTTTAGGTCAGCAAATCAAATCTTGTAAGTCCATAGATCACGAAATTGCTATGGACAGGCATACTGGTGACACAAATTCTTGGGATGAGACAGTTGTGTTTAATGTTCGCGACGATGGCTACTGCAGGGCAGTCTCGTACACAGGTCCGTCACCCCAAGACCAGATGCTAACCAGCATCATCACTCGTCATGCACTTGTGGCGCAGTGACTCGACATGATACACTGGAACGGCCCACCACTACCCAGCGAGCTACATTAGTTAAAGCACCTACAGTAAATAAGGATAATATGAACTGTAATAAATAAATTATAAATTGCGGTCTTAAGACCAGGAAGGCACCTATTAGTCATCAGTGCCATATACGGAAATAATAATTAGATGTACAATAGTATAGTTACATAGTACCTAATAGTTGTTGGTATGGAACAGGCTAATATGTTACTGAAATTGAGGCGCTAACATATTCATAGTGCGAGTTGACATGTTCTCTGGAAATGGACAGATTTCCGTAGGAGATTTTCGCAGCTAGTCGCCACAGGTTGGCTCTGCAAGCTGACTCCTCCAGGCAGGGTAGATATGGTGCATACTCATGACAGTGAAACAGAGCAGTGTAGTAGCGTCTATTAGATAGTCTCTATAACTAAATCATAATTTATATGGAAGTGAGAAAGTTCTCCGTCCAGCGACGGAAGTAGTAAAGTTAAAGGTTGCCCATTAACAGAGAGGGCAGTATAATAATGTTAAGCAGATACATAACTTGGCACACAGTGCGGGATGCGTCGCATAGCTCTTGCGGCACACCTAGCAAAGTCCACCACACTGTGGTCCAAAAGTTAATTAAAACACACACGACATGCAGTGCGGAATTTAGTGTCCACTTTTCAGCGTGGTTGCCAGATCCGGCGAGTCATCCACCAAGAATCACCTTAGCTCTACATCACGTAGGATTACATTCCGGGCCCCTACGGCCCCTCCCGCAGAAATTGCGTTAGGAAAGGTCTAACTTTAAATTTAGTTTATTACTCCCGGATGGCCGTCTGGGAGTATCTAAAATTCCGTGGAAGCCGAGGACGTCCTATACCATGGATGTGCTGGGTTCCGTAAGACACCGGTTGAAGTGAAGATCACTGGTATGTCAGCAGGTTACATCTGTCCAGTCGTCCTGTGCGGGTCTGGCTTCCACGCCGGCGATGCTACTGATCCTCGATTTTTCACCCCTTTTATACTCGCTGTGACGTCAGGGATGGGCGCCTTAACCAATCAGCGGCCGAGCGCCAGCCAATCAGCGTGCTGGTATGCTAGTGACGTATCGACCACGTGTACACAGATCTCTGTATTTAGTTTAATATATATACATGCGACTACGACGTTATAGCAATATTCTAAGTATAATTTAGCAGGGAGCTTCGACAACAACTCAGCCATTTCTGAGCCGATTTTGAAACGGTTTAACAGTTTTGGAATACACGTTTAATTCTGGTCCTAATCGATACCAAGAACAACGAAAACGGATACATTATAAACATTTACGAGTACCTACTCTGTACACTATAGGCATGCACTCGCTTCCAATTCAGAGACGTGTTGTCAGGGAAGCTCTGACGCGCGCGCGCATGCACACCACACGTTCTATCGGATGTAGCCAATTTTTGACAAGAAACCTCCCTCATAGGGCCTATGTATGCGTACAATCCTACCCATGGGGCCGTCCTTGGAGCGAATCCAGAGTGGCCGTTCCGTACCCAGCTTTGCTGGTACAGTCAGTACCCATCCGGACGGCCCACGCTACACTATATAAGGACCAAGATCCTGTTAAAATAACTGGATCTGATGTAGAAAAGGCAGAAGTACTAGCAACATTCTTCTCCTCTGTTTTCACCAACAAACTCCAAGGAAACCTTCCAGATATTGAAACTTCCAATGTACTCGTCCTAAATGACCTCTCAATCACCAGCGATGATGTCGAGAAGCAACTTCGAAAGCTCAATATCTCAAAATCACCTGGGCCAGATATGCTACACCTGAGAATCCTATATGAACTAAAAAGTACTGTTAGCTATCCTCTGTAGCACATTTTCCTGCCTCAATTTCAATGGAAAAAGTGCCTACAGATTGGAAATCAGCCAATATTACTGCCATATACAAGAAAGGAGATCGCAAAGACACTGGAAACTACCGTCCCATTAGCCTAAAATGTATAGTATGCAAGATTCTGGAATCGTGAAAAGATCATCCAGCACATGAAGGATCAAAAGCTGTTCAGTAATCAACAGTATGGATTCATTAGTGGACGGTCAACAGTTCTCCAGCTGCTCCATGTATTCGATCGTTGGACAGAAATCTTGGATAATGGTGAATGTGTTCATATCCTATACTGCGATTTTATGAAGGCATTTGACAAAGTTCCACACCAACGGCTAATACACAAACTACAGAAATACAACTTAGGACCATTGTACTTAAACTGGATCACCAATTTCCTTATTGGAAGAAAACAATGAGTAATAGTTAATGGAGAAGCCTCAAATTGGAAAGACGGGGCAAGCGGTATCCCACAAGGTTCAGTCCAGGTTCTGCTGCTATTTGTCTGCTACATGAATGGCCTACCAAATGTGACCAGTAGCTGTACATAAGTATACCTCTTTGCAGATGACACTAAAACATTCAGAGCAATAACTAGCAACGACGACACCATCCATTTCCAAGAAGATATCTATCGCATTCAAGAATGGGCTGACAAATGGCTTTTATGCTTTCACCCAAATAAATGTAAGGTAATGCGAGTTGGAAACTCCACTGTTCACAAAAAACATACTAACTCAGAGAAACGGTTCAACCAATGGATGTATCACACCAGGAAAAGGACATAGGTGTAGTCATCGATGACAATCTCTCCTTTGACGCACACATTAACGAGAAAATAAACAAAGCTAATTCAATGATGGGAATTATCCAACAAACTATGGTGTTTCTTGACATCGCTTCTTTCAGGATTCTGTACACTGCTCTCGTAAGACCTCATCTAGAATATGCTAATCAAATATGGAACCCATATCTAAAAAGACAAATAACGGCCATAGAAAACGTCCAACGTAGAGCAACTAAACCCATACCAGGATTATATAACGAAACTTATGAAGAAAGGCTGAAGCTCTTAAACCCACCAACTCTAGCATACTGTTGACTCAGGGGAAATCTCATAGAAATTCACAAGATACTCTCCGGCAAATACGATAAGGACGCAGTGAACCATCTATTCCACTGTCATATAACAGTATAACCAGAGGACATTCTCTCAAACTATACAAAAGACGAGCAAGGCTAAACATCAAGAGGAACTTTTTCACATACAGAGTCGTAGACTTTTGGAATGATCTGCCTGAAACAGTTGTCAATGCTAAGTCAACAAAACCATTCGAATCCAGATTAGATAGATATTCGCAAGAGCAACCTATAAAGTTTAACTATAACGATGAAATTATAACTCAATCATGCGTACACACCATGTTTAATAACACGGAGCTGACAGAAGAGGGTACTTAACCCTAGGTCAGAAGAGGACCTGTGAGTATACATGTGAGTATAATAAATACATATGTGCCGCTATTCACAAAGTGAGCTTAGGCAGTAGAACGGGCGGTATAGTTGGTAGAAAGTTCCAACAAAAGTGATCATAAGACAGTTTCTGCAACGGCATAGCAAAGGAAACAGCATCTCAACCAATTAGAAGCTTTCCATCTTAGGCTGCTACGGAAAATTCAATCACTCCTAATAAGAACTGTCAAGTGTATCACTTACCTCCTAGTAGGGAGCTGTCCAATCACTGCTGAACTACACAAGAGACAGCTCTCATTTCTAGGTAATATCCTGAGGAATAATAACCAAAAAACTGAAGGCTATTATGGAACGGCAACTAATAATGAAGCCTAATGACCCAATGAGTTGGTTTGTCCACACTGTACATCTACTTAAAAAATATAATCACACAAAGCTAACTGACTTAAAGCTAAATATGCCAGATAAGAACAGTCTGTCAACTCCTCACAGCTGGGGGAATGTGAGCTCAAAAGCACATTGACATACTGCAACACATATGACATGTCAATAGGTAATCTACACTGCTCAGTTGACTCGGCTGCGCATGATGTAAAGGATGTGAAACGAGATGCAATCAAGGCGGGGTTCATCACGGGTACATAATCATCATCATCATCATCATCATCATCATCATCATCATCATCATCATCATTTTACGAGGCATAAGCCATTGGCTTGTTATTGCCTCAGTGTTTTTGTTGTATGGCTTGCTTAGTCAAATTCAAGAAACCGTTAGATTTACGAGTTTTACTCTTACAACTCCGATGCCAATAGTCTATATTTTGCTGTATAAACAACAAAGAAGCTGGTGTACATTTCTCAACAGTTTGGCTGATGATGTTGATGTCTATGACAGCAACATCCTCTGTCAAATTGACCGAAAAATGAACACCAGATCATCTTTTAATTTAATATGAAAATTTAAAATCTTGACATCGGAGCAGCAAGGGCTAACACTGATTTGTGGAAATGCTGTGGTGTGGATGGGTGTTCCCCGTGTCAGCTGCGTGTGTCACCTACACTCATGGTTACACCCTGCTGCTCCTAGCATTTGTTTGCATGTTGACTTGTGGAGGCCGTGGCTGGTCTTATTGCTGTTGTTATCATTTTCTGTGTTTGTCCTTCTCTATGCTAGTGTCTCTTCGTGTAACCACAAAATGCGGACATGGAAGCAGAGACTTATCTACCAATAATTGAAATCTGCCTAATCTATGTTGTACAAACCAAGCTTAGCCGGTTCAAACAAAATAGGGTGGACCCAACCTGCCCACTGTCTCAGGTTACACCAGAATATTACACGCACCTCTTAATAAAATGTGGTGCACTGCTTAAATACAGAACAAGTAGCCTACAAAGCATGAAAGGTATTATAATCCAAAGTCATGGCCCGTGTCTGTGGAAAACCATAAGCTGTAACTGCCAACTCCTCACTAGGCTAATTATTGACTGCGGTACTCTGGTACATTCTAGACGTCTCCCTAATGAGTCTGACCTTTTAAGTAAAACAGAACAACTCAGCAGGAAATTATGTTACAGTATCTATTGCGGCAGGGTATACATCCCTAATTCCAACTCAGGATAATTTACCTGGTTTATCTAACTCCGTCCTTATATCCTAGCTTGTCTAAATAGACAGTACTAACTTGCAACGCCCAAATAGTATATGGAGAAATATATTACACTGTTCTGATTATATAACTTATTTGGTGTACAGCACATACTTTTTCTAATATTCCCTATTCTTAGCCTTATTTACGATGGCTGGTATCTTAACTTGATGCTGCTATGTAACCTAAGGTAAGCCCATATTTCCAAAACTTTATATGGGCAATTAGACTAGGTCTAATCATCCAGTTTTTAACCTTCCCTACAATTAATTCACCAATCCGCATGTGGGCGTTTTACTGAATTATTCTGGCAGTTCTGCACATACCCTAGGTGCTTGGAATGCCTCGTCCGGGAGGTGTGTATACCATCTCGTGTGGTTCACCTAGTTTCTTTCGGTGCGACTCAATGTAACAGATGAAATTGATGAATTTAACTTCTTATTCCATTAATGCACCCAGTGGCGGATCCAAGGGGAGGGGGGGGGGGTTGTTGGGTTGGTAGGGGCAATCGGAGGTACGTCCCCCTGCTGGGCTGTCATTTCTTTACTTACCTGCTGGTGGCGGAGTGAGTCCATTTTCAAGAGCTAACTCCCTTGAAATTTTGGGTGCCCCTCCACCCCCCCACCGGAAAATGACCTCCTGGATCCGCCCCTAGCAGGAAATAGGACATCTGCACTTTATTTTTATTATGTATATATATATATATATATATCTTTACTAAAACAAACTTTGAGAAAATAAATTTTCTCTAATAATAGGATTTTAGATTGCTGTTGTTCAACTACTCCACCTAACTTTAGTGTGCTGTTTTATTATGTTTTATTTTGTATTTGTTTATCACATTCCAAGCCAGTTAATATTTGATTTTGATTGTTTGTCTTGTTTTCTTTTGTTATTATTTGGTTTTATCTATTACCACTTCTGCGGGTGCTCCTATCTAGAGGAGGATAATAGGAAATAACATAGCATAACAGAGGCTGATACCCCGGCTTTCTAGATGCGATATGAGAGACTCGGGTAATTAATAGGAAACTCCTGAGAAGTCCGACAGGAGTTGGGTGAACATTGTTCCATCTGATGTAGCATCATTAATAGTTCTTTTGCCTAACCTGGCGTCCTTTCATTTCATATCGGATATGAAGGGCTTCCTTATGTGTTCTAGGCATGCACATCTAGCGATGAAGTGTATTCGGTATTCTGCGCCATCTTTACACACTGGGCAATCCACCATCACGTTGTGTTGGTTAAATATGCTTTTTTTACTTGTAGAGTGTATATACCGAGGACCAATATGTATATGATTGATGCCTTGGTGATGGAGAGGCATTCGTAGCCAGCACTGTCCCCATATAGAATGCACTTTTCTTACTGACAGGTTTTTGACATACAGGAACTTTGGGGAAGTCTTTGTCTGTGTGTCAGCTTTAAGTTTATTTTCCCAGTAGGCGTTAATGGCACGTGTTACTGCTCCTTTCCATGATTCCTTACTCTGTGGTTCCACAAGGCGATCGTGTGCATAATGAAGATTGTACTGCTGAAACCAGGTACTATGAAACCAGGAAGCTAAATTGAAACACGTCAAGCTCAAGCTACACAGAAAGTCTCAGATCCCTAAATCTAATGTTATTGAAATACAGAAGATTTTGAGGAGATTTAATCGAACATACAAAATTATTAACAATATATAAAACAGCTGCTTCGAACGCTTTACTAATACACATTAGAATCATTAAGTTCAAGCTCAACATGATCCGAGCACTAAAGGTATTCGCAAGTACTTTTTCTCTAACAGAGTTGTTTCATATTGGAAATCACTGTCAGCCAGAATTATAGAGACACCAATGATTGAACCCTTCAAAAGCAAACTATAAACATTTGTTTTAACCTTGGCGTTTCGCTAACTTTTATTCGTTTTGTATACCCTTGCGAGCACATGTGTCCAACTTACTTGCATGTATAATGGAACTCTTATCCTGTGTATTGGCTGCATGAATTTAAAGTTGAAGCTGCCTTAGGAAGGATGATTTTAACCCCGATTTTAACCACGTCATAAACTATATTCTAAGACAATGCTGTGATAAATACTGCCTTATTAACATTTCGCTGTGTATGCCGCTACACCTGAATTCGTATCTCATTAACCTGATGACTTGAACTCCGGGATTGCTCAGAACTCAGAAATCATTTTTTTAAATCTAGTTATTTCACGCCTAGGTGCACTACTAGCTACCATAAAAAACACATACTGGCACAGAAGCACACGTCCATAATATATCGACTATATATCTGCGTACCAACTACCTACTACTACTACTACTACTACTACTACTACTACTACTACTACTACTACTACTACTACTACTACTACTACTACTACTACTACTACTACTACTACTACTAACTGACCACATTTGAAATAACAAGTACAACAACTAAAACTACAAATGATACTCACAAGAGGAAGCCAGCGCCTGCGCCTGCACCTTCCTCCTACAACACACACACAGGCACGCACGCACGCACGCACGCACGCACGCACGCACGCACGCACGCACACAACCAGAAGCCCTGCAGAAACTCAAACATGACCTCAGCTAACCAACCACCAGATATTTCAGCTAAGACAAGTGGAAAGCTAACATCCCACCAAAAGACAAAAGGGAGGCAAGGCAATGCCCACACAACAAAGCGACAGGGAGAGATCACAGAATACAATGAACAAATCCAGCACCTATCGCTATCTGTCGGGAAACTGAAATCAAAGAAAAATAAGCGGACAGATGAGAAGAGAATGCTTAAGTCTCAGCTCATAATAACATCTAAACTGAGCTAACTCACTTCCGAAGAATCAGCCTGTGGCCAGCTCTACAATGCCTACCAAGTACACCAACATCAATATACTATGCCATATAACTCTACAGCTCACCAGCCTCCACGAAATCTGCCTACCATGACTATTAACAATAACTCTACAATGTACCAACCTCTGCAAAATCTACCTAACATGAGCACTGCTTCTCTAACTCGCTTGCTAGTTCAAAATCAGCCTAGCATGTCTATTAATTCGGCATATTAGGACTACCATGCTCATTACTCAAAATCAGTCTACCATGTCTAATATAATGCTACAAAAAATTCGGCCTACTAGGCCTACTGCCTATCTAATACAGCAAAATCAGCCTACTATCAACTCTGCAGCTTATTTACCATTACAACATATCCCTTCTGCTAGCTCTACAATGCCTGCCAATTCTGCAGCTCATTCACTACAGCAAAATCAGTGTACCATGTCTTTAATGACTTTATATATTACCAGTTTCCACAGAATCTACATACTATCAATACCAATCCCAGTGGTAGTTTGCCACAATGAAATCAGCCATTAAAACCCCTCCTGAATCAGCCTAACATGAATACGGAATCTATAACCTATTTATCCTATCATAAGCAATATACTATACCCACTACAGCACCTCAAACACAACACAGCTATGATGAATATTAATTCTACAGCATATCCAACACACCAGAATCAGACCAGTGTGCTTAGGAATCCTACATCATACCAAACAGAACGAGAACGATATCCACAGCACCTGTCTGTCATGAATATTAACGCTACAGCTTATCCACCACACCAACTGTGTAACATGCCTACTGTGTACATCAACTCTGTAGCTTATGTATCACAGCAGACTCAGCCTACCATACTAGGTAATCTTACAGCCTATAAACCATGGCTATTCCAGACAGTTAATCAACCCATTGTGCATCGCAATACCTCTACCGCTATGCCCCCTGCACAACATCAGCTTAATACAATTATAGTTCCTATTGTTGCTCCTGGGGTAGTGTCGAGCCATTCCGGTGTCTGGTGTCGACTCACCATGCCGCATGTGTACGACGAGTGAGGACACTGGTTAGCCTCCAGTCTCGGGTTACGGACCCCGTGCGATACTGCCCTATGGATAACAAAGACTGGCTCCTAAGGCCGGAGGAACTCAATCGTTCTGGTGGGGCCGGGCGACCATCGCCACGAACATTAAACACAACAGTCTCATCCCAAGAGTTTGTGTCACCAGTATGCCTGTCCATAGCAATTTCGTGATCTATGGACTTACAAGATTTGATTGGTGACCTAATTAAGATAAGTCTATACAATGATTTTACCTAAAACAGACCGTCAAGTATGCTAGATAAATATAATGAGAATACGAAAATACAAGACATAGAGACAGTCTGATGAACTTTTAAACGTGGGGCTCCCGGATGTACACAGACTCGTAGGTCCGCAGAGGTATCCCTGTAAGGGAGGCTCCCGCACACGAGATAACTAAATAACTTAATATAAGCTATTATACCTCTAAGCTGAAAGGAAAGAAAATTGTCTTTTATAGTGTCAAAAAATCATATGCCACACGCGAGTACTACTCCTAGTGCTAGTTTGAGTGCAGAGTATTATCCTCGCATGGACCGCCACAACTGAATCCTTGCGAGAGGCAAGTGTCTCGCGCGGGCCTCCATCACAGAAAAATGTCGTCATCGTTAAAGCGGGAGAGAAGAGTATTGGCCAAAAAGGGCATATTCTAATATTCAACCAAAATGCTGTAAAGAAAAGACCATACCTAGTGAAATTATGACTATAGGGTTGCATGCTGTTTTACGTGAAGACGAGCGATTCCTGAAGGATTCCCACGTCACCGTCTTATGTAGTTTTCAATATGCTGAATTAGTAGTTGCCGCTTTTATTTATGCGGGCCTTCTTCTATGCCTAGCCTAATATTTAGTTGTTAGAGACAAGAACTATCTTAGGCCTCAAATGGCTGGCATCTACCTAGCTTTTAGATACGGCTGTCTTTGAGAACGAATGCTCTAAGACATCAATACTGAAGACAGCGTGCATACATGTTACTTCACAAGATCTCTGCACTGGGTAAGAATCCGGACATCTTGCTTCCTAACCGCATAAAACGTCACAGAACAATGGTTACTTTTCACAAAAGCAAGTTTAGGCAACTGATCTATCGTTATGGTGGGGGTAAGAGAGACAAATACCCACCGTGAATGTCCTTCCCGTGAGGGCGTGGAAGATCTTGATATCATGTCCAAACCTTCTTATGGAATTCGGTGGGGATGCGCATCTCACCCGTCACCAGGTCCTACGGAGCTATCTTTTTAACCTGATGTTAGGTTTAAATGCAAGTTGCCCAGTTATGCACTGCAGTGCGGGGGAATTGTCCAGCAGATAAAAGGAAATATTAATTAAGATATGTTTTCGCAGTGCTTCCTACCTTGGCAAGGATAACTAACTACTAAGTATCAGAAGATACGCGGGAAATGTGTGTGACACCACACCCTGGTCATCACCGCTCGGAAACCCCAATAGTTTCCCGGGGTTGGATCAGTCCATGGTGCGTATAGGGACATCCAAACAATTAAGAAGCCATAAGGTTTAGTGGAGACAATAACTTAGAAATATGAAGCCCATTAGGTATGTTGGCTTACACCCCTGCCGGAGTGTGGGGATAAATTATCACAACTACCGGAAAAGATGCATACACTATGTGTCTCCTAACGAAGAAGTTGTCTCTAATCATATTAAACCTACTACTATCGAGCTGAATAGAAAGGCTTTTAGTCGGTTGCATGCCGGGCTAAACAGAGTTATAGCATGGACAGCGACCTCAGTGAAAATTGTTGGTGGCGGGAGAACGTGTTGCATAAGTAAATGTTGCTGTATAGTGTTTCCTACGTGCACTGCAGTCCTATATTTTTTTTATTATAAATAAACAAAATATATAAACTGATGGCTACTTGCCATATATAAAACTAACCAGAATAAGTAATGAATAGAATAATATATAAAGTACAGGTTGAGAAACCTACTACGGTGCGATTATTAAAAACACCTTACAGAAAATAAGAATAACTATAATCAGATACAGAAATTACAACTAGTGGTCATACGACCATTATGGCTCCTTTTAGTCATCGGGACCGTTTATACAGACAAAGTATAATTATTAAAGCTGTAATTAACGGAATAATTAAAATGTTACGTATAGTTACTTGAATAATCGGTAGCAATTATTAAGCATGGGCTATCGTGTTACTGAAATTGATACATCATCCTTGGTGTGACGTGAGTTGACGCTTTCTCTGGAAGCTGGACAGTTCTCGCAGTTTGGTTCCCACAGACAGGATTTCCGCATGCAGTCCAGGACGGGAGCGGATCGAACTCAGGACTGTAATCACAATATAGAATGTCTAACGAGTAGTAAGTAAGAGATACAGTAACATTACTGCTAAGACGAAAGTTCCAGTACACCGATGGTATGGATGGAAGGTGCCAACAACCCGATCATAAGCGGGGGTTGTTGAATGTGGATGAAGATACATAACTAAGCTTAACGGTGCGGGGTACGTCAGCCAGCTCTGAAGACATACAGGGCAAAGTTTACTTTGCTGCGGTCAAAAGGTTTAGATAAACCTGCATGACATCAGTGCGGGAATGGTTGAATAACCACTTTTTGGCATGGCCGGCAGATCCAGCGAGTCATCCACCAAAGAACATCGCTGCCTCTACATTTGTAGAATCACATATTCAGGCTGGGAAAGGCCTTACAGCAAGTTTTGTGTTCCGAGTTAGTTCTTGAGATATTCGTGAACAATATTCAAAAGTTCCAAAAATGCTCCAGTACAATCGGGAGATACAAAATTGATTTAGTGCAGTGGGTTGGATTGCTGCTGGATACGGGAGAAAAACCGACGGAGACTGAAGTGATATATTTAATGCCCGTCTTGCTGATAGTAGAAGCATACAGATCCAACCTATTCGGATCCTGGCCGAGGATGTTCTCGAGTTCTGGATTTCATCTCCTTTTCTACTACTCGTGACGTCATAGGCGCAGGCGTCAACCAATCATCGGTCGAGCAATAGCCAATCAGCGCGTAGCTAATAATAACGCAGTCGAATGTTCTAGAACATTCTAGAATTTCTGCGTACCCGTGGTTACGACGTCACGGCAATATTTTGAAGATAATCAAAAGGGTTTTCCGTGGATAACTCAGCCATTTCTTAACCGATTTTGAAATGGTTTACAGATTCGGAAAGCCCGTCGAATTCTGGTCTTGATTAATGCCAGATTCGGCGGGAACAAGTAATGAGAAAGGATTACAATGTACCTACTCTGTACACTAAAAGCGCCATCTTATCTTGGTCATGAAATATGCGCTCTGTCAGAATAGTATTAAGCGCGCTATGCGCTTTAACGAACTTAGTCGTTTTTACAACGCAATCTCTCTCATAGGCCCATATATGCTTGTGGCTCTACCCAGGGGGCGTGTTCAAGGAACGAATCCAGGACGGGCGACGCTTACCCAGCTTAGCTGGTACGGCCGGCACCTAACCGGTCGATCCGAACTACACTATCAACCCAGCAGCACATCAACCTCCTTTGTACGATACTTCCCAACAGCAAATGTCTACCACAACCGAACAGACAGCTCCTAAGCTACAGAACCGTTCAACGCCAGTCTAATAAGTCACATAACTATAATAAGTCCATCCAAGTTACAACTCAAAACGTCATATTATGTAGGTCTATAGATCTAGTAGACAATGCCACCAGCAGACGGATCGTAGAAGACCAAGCCCATTTCATGAAAGAAACACTAAAATTTATGAGCAACCAAACCCAATCTATCTTTATCATGAATAGGTACTGACCACTTGAGATGGGGACATTTTTAATACAACAGCAAAATCTAATACAACCTGTGCGTTTGTTGTGATGCCACTAATACATTGCAATGAAGGTTTCCTGGATAACTTACTAGAAAATCAGGAAAATCCTGAAGCAGCATATTACAATTGGGATATTGAGATATTTGAATATAACCATGGACTATACGTAGTACCAACAACAGATCCGAATGCAACGCATGCGTCTGTTGAGATGTCACAGATACATAATAATGAAGATATCCTGAATGCCCTGTCAGAAAATCAGGAAAACCCGAAGAGACAGCGCACAATTGAGACACTATGATCGCTGAGTATAAGCATGAGCTAGGTTCAGTACTAAAACAGATCCAAATGCCCGCCATTTACCTGTTGTGATGTCACGGGCAGAGTGCAATGAAAATATCTTGGACATTTTATCAGAGATTCCAGACACCATAAAGGCAGAGAATCTACACACAATAATTGAACAGTTAAAGATTCTTAGCAGCCAAATAGACCTGGAACTGTATAATGACAATAATGACACTGAGAGTACAAATCTGACTCAAACAGATGAGTCCCTGATAATACGATTGCCTATTTTTTAAAACCAATTAGAACGCACACACCCCAGAGCTAGATAGCTTGATTGAGTGGCTGTCATCCCTCACATTGGCCCAGAATGTTAACAAATTCACTACAGCTAGAAAATGTCAAACCCATGATAGCGGCAATATAGGAGAAACAGGGGAAGAGCTACCACAAAATGAATGTATAGCCATTGCAGGTGAAAATAGTAAACCTCTAAATCATGCATGATGACTCGTAGAAAACGGTATAACAAACATACAAGGGTGCAGCATGCAATTAAATCAAACAGAACCTGAGCCCAACCTGAGTAACTACAGAAAACACAAGCCTTTCTTCGTAAATGGCAGGAAAAGCAAAGAAATACTAGACCACCACAATGGGACCGAGCAGAAAATAAAGAACTAACTAATACCATTAATGTAGCAGATGCTATAAGAGTTGAGGTAAGTATAATCAACATAGAGAACATAAAGACCAATAGCGCATACGTTAACGAACGTTATCTAATCCTGTGTGATACTGTATATGCAAGAACAATGGCTCTACAAATATGAACATTCATTCATCACCTCCATCTTCCTGGACTATTACTATGCTGCAAAGCATATGGATTCCACTGAAATCAAACCACGTGGGAGTGAATTTGTTGCTACACTGTGGCATAAATCACTATCTCATTCTATAACTGTCTTACTGGATGGAAGCAACCTCGTCCAAGTCATCCAAATTAACACGAAATATGAACATGTAATTATTGTAAACACATATATGCCTGCAGAATGGACGCTTGATAAAAACATCCACTATGAGAAAGCACTAGACGAGGTGCCGGAAATAATAACTCGATTCTCCAGAGCTGCACAGATTATATGGACAGGTGACCCCAATGCCACGGTGTTCCATAATAGACCAACAGAAAATGATAGCCTCTTCATACTGTTTTGTAAAGAAACTGGTTACGTTATATCTCCTCAGATGCCAAGTAAACCAACATATTATCACTTCACCAGCATTATGACATCCCAGTTAGAGGTTTTATGTAACAAACTGGCCAGACATGTGTCATTACAAATATTTACATAGATTCTAGGAATCCAGTATATAATAGTGCTCATGATGCAGTAACTGCGATTCTTCTTGTATCCATTGCAAACCCTCCGTAACCAACTATACAGCGAAGAAGGGAAATAAAACAGTAAAAATCTATCCCGCCCCATATCATATGGGGCAGGATAGATGTAAGCAAATATAAAGAGCTAAAGGGATCACGTTAAAAAACTATCTGTAATACAGCTGGAGAAAACGCACAGCATGATCTCTTAAATCAAATAACAAATGAAATTCTGTATCAGACAGCTTTGAAACAGTGAAAAAGGAAAAAATGCATGTAAGCGAAAGTACAAATGGGATGCGTCACTGACCCCACACATCAGAAGTGTAAACACAGCACACAGAAAATGGGAAGACCACGGATGCCCCAAAAATGGCCCTGTTTGGCAAGTGAAAAGGGATACAAAACATGCATTAAGAACGACACAGAGACAGCTAACAGCTGAACAAAGAAACAAGCTGCACTCCAGTATTATGGATGTGAACATACAAGACCGAAATAAAATGGTTGGTATTATTAAGAAACTTTGCAATGAAAGACCGTCAAGTGAGGCCATTATAAATTTTGCAAATAAAGATCATCAAATTGACCCAGCAGTAGACAGCTTGGCAGAGTATTTTGGGAAATTCGCAACTCCAACAGACAGCTGAAGCTTTGACCCCGATATAAAACTATCCAGCAAACTAAAACATCTCGTGTTTTCTCATATTACCTCCCAATTCAGATTCGTTTGCTCCAATAACACCGGAAGATACACTCAAACATAACATGAGCCTGCAAACAGACAAGGCAGCTGACGTCTATCGTATTTCTGCTGAACATATTTTATATGCATCTGCACCTGATTATCAACAATGTACTCAGCAAAGGAAAATTTCCAAAGATATTGAAGATACTGGCCTTGTTACATCTGTTCAAAAAAAGGAAAGTGTCCAAGACTACCAGATAACTACAGACGGATCGACATTGGCCTGCTACTCGGCAAAACCATCGAAAACGAGGTTGTCAGAAGAATGAGACCAATAATTAACCAAAGCAAGAGCAGATTACAATTTGGCTTCATCGAAGGATGCTCATCTAATAATGCCATCTTCGTAATAAGAGAAATCATTGCCGAAGCCTTGAACATGAAAAACAAACAATATGTTACCCTTGTAGATGCCAGCAAATCATTCGACATCATTAACTACCATGGAGTATTGAATACTGTCTAAAAGGTACACCTTGACATAGTTCGAATGGCAAATGCCAGAAATAGAGATACAGTAGAAGCCATAATAGGGCCCTTAAGAAGAGCAGCTTATTCACTTATAGGAAACGGTCTCCATGGTCCGATCAGGCTAAATCCGAGGTGGAGGAATCAGAATATTTTTTCAGATGGCAGCTGAAAGCCATTCAACATCTACCAACCACAACCGCAAACTCAGCTGTCTACATACTCATCGGGACTCTACCACTGAAGGGAGAACTCCATGAACGAATCTCAACGTTCTTAGCACAGATGTTGTGACGACAAGGTTCAGTTGAAAGATAAATTCTTGAACACTAATTTGCAGTAAAATAAGAATCCTCAGCTGGTTGGACAGTACACCTTAAAGCATTTTGCATAAGTATGAGTTACCATCTGCATACTCACTATTAGATAATCCACCAAGCAAACTAGTATGGAAAAAGCAGATAACATCACAAGTGGTTAAAGGCTGGGGCAAAAAGGAAGACGATGCTGCAATGAAGAACACCTTGCAGTGCCTTAACCTGTCAGATTTCAAATCGGCATAGCATACATAGCATGGAGCAGCTGTAAAACAGACAAATTATGAGTTTATAAAGTCCCCATTAAAGTAAAACTATTCGTCCAGCGATACCACCTAATTGGTGGATCAACCAGAAATAGGAGAGGAGCCACCAAATGTCCACTATGCAACTATATCACAGAAGATCTACAACATGTTCTCCTCGACTGCCGAGCACTTGAGAGTGTTAGAGAACCAAATGATTTTAGCTGAAACATTTGTTTCTGTTCATATGTCCAATTAAGGACTAAGGTATACCTACTAAAGCTGGTTTAAAGCAAAACCCAGACACCGCACCACTGGGAGAACTGCGATGAACTATTTCTACCCCTCTACCAGGACTTGAAAATATTTGCATAATCTTAAATATACTAACTAATCAAGTTTTCTATTGCTTACAGATTTATACTGCGTTAAGCATTTCTCCTCTCTTACAGCGGCCTTTTTGGTTTTCTGCCTAAGGAATGCTAAAAGAGATTGTCTGCCTTAGCTGTAATATTCGGGCAGTGATCGGGCGGCGATCATGGATTCCACCCAACATGAATGTATATATCAGCATTGTTAACGGTGTCGCCCTTTTTAACATGTATATAGCAGGTTGTCAAGCTTAGCTGCCAAATTTGCAGGTGGCATCATATGCACTTCACGCAGCCTGAAGACTAATAATAGGGCTGCGATCGGAGATGCCTGCTCTTCTCCAAAAAAGGCTCTCCCCATTGGATACGTTAGGCCCTCCGCATGTCACTTGGAATGCCATGCTAAACTAAAGTCGCCTGCAGATATTACTTTTGTCGCACCTCTACTATCTCCTGCTCGGAACTGCAATGACCACTCAGACATCGTGATCTGCGTTGTCTTGACAGACCATGCTCCCTCTTTGAGTCGTTACATTTTATAGGATAGGGAAAGCTGAGTCTCTGCATTTCTCAGATCACCTTCCTCGCACCTAATGCATCAGTGTCGCCGCCTCGTGCCTGCTGCGAATGATATTACAACACAACCTAGTTCTCACCACTTAAAACCGTTCCCCATGGATGCATTCCTTGAAGGCTTCGACTTCCGCCCTCCTTTTGGTTTATGTTTATGGGTCTAATGACACTTGCCCCGTCTCTTTTAGACGATCTTGCCACATAAAGTACCATGCGTACTACAACCACTAGCACACACTAGGCACACTTTCAAGAAAACTCACTGTGTCACGATCTTCTCCGTTTATTAGCGACCCCATTTTCTTTTGGACTGCTTGACCAGCAGTCAGGATAAAACTGTTAATTATACGATCCTGCAGCTATCACTTTTTGTCTTGGCAACTAAATCCGCTAACCACATCAACAGGTCCATTCTTCAAATGGCCCACACCTTCCTCAGTCTGTCATCGTATTAGACCATAGCAGCCCCTTGACTCGACAGATTCCCCAACTTCTTTCCTCTTTAAGTTAAATCCAGTGTCGCGTCTGCATCTCAGAAAGCCTGCCCTTGGACTGTGTCAACAGCTTTATGATGTCACTCAAGCTGGTCTTCCTCTTTGAGCTAAAGATTCGTCTGATTTTGCGAGGGTAGAGGGCCTCGCTTAATCTAACCGACTATGTCCTTCTGCAGCTGTCTAGGGGCCTTAATTCATTAAAAGACCTAGGTTAGCTAAATTACAGTGTAGCGTGGGATCCCCTAAATTGTTAGAGATAGGTACACGCAGAACACCCGCCTCTGAACATTTCCTAAGAACATCGGATCAACCTGGCGGTAAAACTACTCATCTAGTGATACCACCTTTTTCGCGAATCAACCAGAAATAGGAGAGGAGCCACAAAATGTCCACTATGCAACTATATCACAGAAGAGCTAAGGCACTTTCTCCTCTCCTGGACTGCCGAGTACTTGAGAGTGTTAGCGAACCAATTGTAACCATTTCCTGAGAACATCGGATCAACCTGGCAGCACCCACTAAATGCTTTCAAAGAAGATTTTCCCTCTCGAATGCACATTAAAGTAGAAAGCATGCCCTTGTTCTGCCCTAAGTGGAACATTTGGAATTAGTACTAGCACCAAAGACTCATTACCGAATAACCTCTTCTAGACTGACCGGACGATTAGTGACCGCTAGCAACGTAATGACTGCAGGAAAAATTACTACTATTTCTCCCCAACACCATCCCCTGAAAATCTTCTCCTTGCATGAGAGACAGCTTCCAGCCGCCGAATAGTCCTTCTGACCTCTCGAGCAACGATCTAGAGCTAGGACCATGTTCCACCTGATGATGAGGGTACGAATTGCTCCTCTCACTGCTCCGTTAGTGCACTTATCGGCCGACGAAGAATACCATACATGGAGCCACTAGATAAGATCTAGTATAAGACCACCATCGCGACATTTCTCCCTCTCTCCCTTTCACCTCCTCCCATCAGACTAGTGCTCAAGAGAGAATTGCCTAAAGATGTTAGCTCAAGCGCATGTAGGTAAGACCAAAAGCCACCTGCAGTAAAGAAATCCACCTACAACCCTTTCTGCCTCTATGCGCACACACTCCACTTGCACGCACCTCTATTACCCTGTGGATAATCCGACTTACAGGGATAACACCAACACCACCACAGGAAGAACATTCCACCACCACCACAGACAGTACACTTCACTACCACCATAGCAAGAACTCTTCATCCACGTTTACCAAGAAACGCCTGCCTCCACCTTCACAAGAACTACCGTAGACCTCAGTGCAAACCTCCTCCACCCCGACTGAAGGAGTAGAACTACCAGCTGAGAATGGCTGCTTCTGACCCCGAACTCCCGCTTGAGGACATCAACAACAAGGAAGATGGCGACACATCGCTCACTGGAGGAGGTCCAGCTCCCAAACTGCGTCATCTACATGCACTTAGCCATGTCGAAAATGTCTGACCAGACCTGTGCCGCTACAAGGCGATGGCTGGTTGATCTGGCCAGCAAACATTTGTAGAGGAGCCCCAAGAAAGCGCTCACGGGACGGCATCGCAGGAAATGAGAAACCTAATTGAGAGCCACCTAGAAGGACACCAGGGTGTGAACAGTTTACGATTGAGTGACCTGACCACGCTGGATCGGCGCCCCTACCCGGAGCTCGAAGGATATTACGATGAGGAATGCTTTAGCGACAACCGACTACCTAGTCCCTCCTGGCGGCACCAATCCCAGCCTCAACAACTTGGCCTACATGTGTGAGACGGCGGCCACCATCCCACACTAGCAATAAGGGTTACCAGGAATATTTAAAGATGCTAAATATGCCTACAATTCGTTACAGACGAATGAGAATATGATCGAGGTATATAAAGTCTTCCATAAAGTTTATGATGATGATGATGATGATATAGAATACCGAGCTGCTAACCCTGGCAGACAAAGGAGGAACTAGCGACCACAGCAGACATGCCTATCACTACAGATTTTCTGTAGTGTCTACAGAAATAACATTCAAAATACGGCCATTTCGTTAAAACCATGAAGGGGGGAGGGGATACGGTAATACGGATCAGGCCATGAAAAATTACAGGTTCCTGCAGTCCGGGGCAACCGCTTTTTACTTCAGGGCAACCAAACTTTAATGCCCTGGTTTCCCTGTGGGACGACCAAGATAATTTGTTATTTTAGGGCCTGTATATGTCACATTATTTTATTTAGTCTTAGCCATTTAACACTCAAAATTGTTCAAGACAATTTCACTTTTATCACAGACTAAGAGAAGACTGTTTTAAAAATTTACCACTGGAATGACTGGCTCAGTTATCGAGCAAGTCATTCCAGTGGCAAATTTTCAACAATATTCTTCTCTAGGTCTGCAAATGGACATTTCTCAAGCCCGCCGCAGAACTCATTTTTGGCTGATATGAGAAAATGGTTGAGTTAGTATTTACAAGGAATCTATTGTCTGTATAGCTTACAACAATATATATTTTCCAAAGAATTTACAGAATTGCTGCAACCTGGAAGTAAAGTCTGGTAACCTAATTTAAATGGCATACTTGGGGGCAACACAATTTTTTCTAAGTTTTTGCCCTGCGGAGAGGTGATAAGAATGATGGAAATCTGTGCAAATGAATTTAGGGTCACTGCTGTACAAAAGACAGTGCCAAATTATCAAAACCAAGCTTTGTACAGTGAAAATTGAGCAATATTTGCTAAGAAGTCAAATCCCGTCGAAAATCTGTAAGATTTCCAGTAACTATTTTGTAGCACTCTGTATCCATGTAAATAATAAGTACTCATTTAGTGAAGTAAGTAAAAATAGTTAGTTTTCGAATTAGTTTGTTTAATAGGTGAAGTGATGGGTTATTTATTTTATTGTTTATTGCTCTGCTTGTGGTCAGAGTTTTTGTTACGTTTTCATTGCGTCATGTTTTCGTCGTAAATTCGAGTAGTACTAGTACATGTGTGTGATAGTCGGTATAAACAAAACATGAATATTTCTAACACGTGGCAAAAGTGTAAAGCGAAGTCCAACATCATGTAAAGGACTTTCGGAGCATAAATAGGCGCGACTATATGCAAAGAAGTGCCAAGTGTTGAAGTCTAGCAAGAAAGGTGATTCTTACATTTACTAAGTGTGCTGTATTGTCTTGACTGTGGCCCATAGTGCACACAGTTCAAAATGGCTGTTTTGAAAATTTTTACAACGGTTTTGACTGGCTTGGTAACCGGGCCACTGATTCCAGTGGAAAATATAAAAAAATAATCTTAGGTTCCTCAGGTCCATTCTTGGGTTGAGTGTACTGAGTCCAGCTTTCTTGAGGTCACCTCGTAGTATGCTTAGC
Organism: Chaetoderma sp. LZ-2023a; assembly: GCA_034401795.1. Lineage (NCBI taxonomy): Eukaryota > Metazoa > Mollusca > Caudofoveata > Chaetodermatida > Chaetodermatidae > Chaetoderma > Chaetoderma sp. LZ-2023a. The sequence goes on from CM067365.1 coordinate 40,841,312, forward strand.
AGATTTATGCGGTGACGTCCTCTCCTGGCTTTATATTTGCTGGCTCCATGTAGGGCGAATTCCAAGACTCTCTGTGCTGGTGTGTCTTCTGGCATCCTTAGCAAATGGCCAAAAATGGACCATTTTTTGCTGGGCGACTTTGACAGACAGCAGTGACGTATTACACATCTTGTATAGTGCATCATTGGAAATTATGCTATCTGGCCATCGGTGTCCAGTGATGGTGCTTAGGTGTTTGCGGTGTCAGGCATCCAGTTTTCCTAGAGTTGCCTTTGGAGCTTCCCAGCTGTTACAGTTATACAGCATCAAGGATACGCAGGTTGCATTGTATAAACCTAGTCCTTTTTTTATCCAGGACCTCTTTGATCTACGAATCCTTTGCTTCCAGAAGGACTGGAGTGCTATGTTCCCCATGACCCAGCATGTGCGAAGGCTTTCCTTAGTAATGGAAAACAGAGAACAGTTTTAAATGGCATCCACTCCAATAGGGAACTATTAAATTCGGATGTACCACAAGGAACAATTTTCGGACAAGTGCTTTCCCTGTTTTACACGAACGATTTACCAGATGTGGTGTCCAGCATAGCCAAGTTATTTGCAGATGACTGTAAGCTTCACCTTAGAATTGAGTTTATTGCAGACTGCTAGGAACCTAAAGCTTCGCGACTTTCATCGTCAGAAAGATCTCGGTATGATAATCCATCCAGACATATTGAGCCCATCACGGTTAGAGCCAATAAAAGAATTGACAATAATTGAAAGATTCTTCACTGACAGGTCTCAGGTAACATTTCATCTCTAGTATATCGCGTTAGTATACCCATTGCTAGAGTACTATTCCTCTATTTGGAATCGTTGGCTACAGAAGGACATTTCTAAAATCCATAAAGTGCAAGAACGTTATAAAAAGCTATGCAGTGGACATTTCGTGGATTTGTCATCAGGACTATGGAAAATAGACATCCGCGAGATATATAAAATAATTAACAGCTATTACAAAACAACAGAGGGAACATTATCCAGGCATCAGTTACCGATACACATGGACACAGGCAGACCATGAGCAATTTCTTCCCAAACTGTGTGATAGTAATATGGAATAAATTGAGTAAAGACAGCATTCATAGCAAATGTGGAGAAATTTATTAAGCAACTCGAGCTGATGCATCAATGGTGTTCAAAAGCAATGAAGTAATTGAACCATAACTATGGCTTGCGCTTTCCAAGTCGCATCAATGCAGCATTCTAATTGGCTTGTTTTATACTTTATAACAGGGCGTAAGCTATGCCATCTTCGTGAATACCTGGCCTGGGACCTGTCATGGAGTATAAGACAGACCATCAGAATGCCACGTTTGACGTTTATGTCGTACTTACCCTAGCGTACATAGAGTTATAGTTGGAATTTAACCCGTATCTATAATATATTCGCCATGTTCATTATAACGTCATAGTTCATATTGTGATCGCCATTGTCATTGAGAGCCTTTCGTTTCAAGCCACAATTAAATGACTGATTATATTTAATATCCATATCATCCATACTGCATCCATGTCGTGTATTATTAGTTTATTATATTTAGATTTTATATTAATTATTAACAGTGATTGGTATTTCAGTCAAGTTGATATTACAAATTTAGCATTTGAACCAAGAACCATTAATTCTAATTTATTAACTGACATTTAAAATCATACATGCTCTTCCATCGTCAAGAGTCCATACATTAGTTCACCTCCATTCTAGATTCTAAATGATCCAGTAGTCCATGGTGGGTTATATAGGCCAGATCTAATAGGGGTGTTCTTGAATTTGAATAGTGGACGAGTTTTGATATGGTCTTGAAGTAATCAACAGCATTTATGAGTCAGCAGCGATTCAAATTGTCTGCGATATTAGTTGAGGGTTGAGATGGGCTGCAACAGATATAAAAATCGATTCGATGCGGTTGGTTTCAAAGCTCAACGACCAAACAGGGATTAGACCAACCAGGATTAGTTGTCCACTAATAATCGTTATTTCAATTCGTTAGATATGGTTCGTGTTTCTATCAAAGTGGTTCTTCACTATATTCATAAGAGGATTCGTACATGGATCCAATGGATCCACAGTCTATTTTGGACCATATTTCTAAAACATAATTCATTGAAAATAAAAATACATAAGGTACAGTTTACATTATATAGTCAGTTATCTCTCTCTCTCTCTCTCTCTCTCTCTCTCTCTCTCTCTCTCTCTCTCTCCCTCCCCCCTCTATATCTCTCTCTCTCCTCTCATCTACCCCCGCCCTCCCTCTCTCTCTCTCTCTCTCTCTCTCTCTCTCTCTCTCTCTCTCTCTCTCTTAGAAATTATATCAAATCGATTCTATAAGCGTTCACTGAAGTGACAAGTAAAAGGGATAACCAAATCATAATGGAAATCATCTACCCCTAGACATCTTGTTTATCATTTCCATTTGGGTTAAACGTTTGGGCAACAAAGTATTGGGCCATCATTGGACTAATGACGTCACAATCATTACTTACGTTCAGCCTTTTGATCAAATATATTGGCAATTCGCATCATACAGTAATGTGCCCCACACCAACGAAACGTGACTCCCTTATACTAATTTTGCTCTAGAGTTCTTGTCGGACATATACATTAGTAATCCGGTTATACTTCTGGTTCTGCTAGCCTAAGTGAATTATTTTGCCGATATTGAAACTAAGGAGCCGCAGATTTGGCCAGATTAACGGGCCAGCGCTGACCTGTACGAGGAATATCAAGGGCAGGACACGCTAGTTATTAGGGGGTATTTGGCTGCGCTTCTATATTGTTTTTAACCGGGCATGGGCATAATTTAGAAACGCATTTGTTGCCTGCGGTGCTTCCTTCTTTCTGGGTGACCCGCCTGGATGACACCTTGGTGTCGGATTCTGGCACCTCTCCGGCAGTCCTTATTTGGTGGGCGAGGCATTTCTTCCAGCAATGGAGATTAACTGTTTTTACCCTCCACACCCTACTGACCTCGCCCTCAGTATCATCGAAATGATACAGATGACACGGACCAGAGAACCTTGTTACAGATAATTTACTTTCCAGCATAAATTCCAACAACTACTTAGACAACCCGATTGCACACGTCTAACTTCTCTAACCTACATAGACGACACAACTACGTCATAATCACGAAAAGGTGGCTAAATATTCATCTTTATGTTACTTACGCCCTATTTTGTAATTTTTCGTACTGAAATACCTTTCCTGAATATGTCTTATGGACCAAGATGCGAACTAAAGACCGAAACATTCATAAGCAACTGTATCATTTGGTTGTGATCTTATTGCACTTCACGCTTACAAGTCCAACCACATATACAAAACATACTCAGGGGATATCTTCATATTGCATACCTCGAATGAACAAATTAAAGTATATGATTGTACATGTACTGTGTACAATAATAACGCATATGCTAATGAACCTAAATCACATTACGTTTCAATGGGCCTTTCTATTGTTAGCTATGCCCCGCCCATCTCTAGCTAAGCTCCACCCACACCTCGCTCATGTTGGGATAGCACGATTTCTGAACTCCCTGATTATCAATTTACAAAAAGCTATACAGTTAAGCTGGGGATTATTTTGAAACTAATTTTACTGGGTGCTGTTGGCAGCAACAGCGCCCAGTCAAATTAGTTTCATAATATTCAACAGCATGCTTATTAAATAGTAGGGACATACAATTCATACAACGTGTCGGACAATTAAGAGTTAAAGACAGGCCATATAAATATCATTTATGACGTAATGATTGTGCCGTCATCGTACACACCACTTAGCTGATTATGACGTCAGATTACGTCATTACTCTGGAAGGGTACATTAATTGTGTCACAATATGAAACCATATCACATTCTCGTTTGTGATTGCTGCTACACATATGAGACATATACATTGTTAGAAATACCTTTTGTATCAACAAATTTGCCGAGAAACTGAAAGATCTGTTAGTTATTCATCCCGCCAAAAACGATGCACGACAACTAGACAAAACACAGTAAAATAAACCATTCTCATCTGTTATTTGTTTTAGTCTGGAATGGAGGATCGGACCTGTCACTCAATTGTCTGACGTAACAATCAAAATAACGTAGCAGACATCACAGTCAAATTGGCGTAAGCCCCGACACGGAAAGGGAAAGGCTCCGACGGTAGCATGTCAGTGAGAAAGTGCATACAGCTAGCTCAATATTTTCCTTACTAAAAAGAAATTTTTTATTATATGAGCTGCGAGGACATTATCCGAGTATATAAGACTTTATTAAGAACTCATTTGGACCTTACGACCTCTGTATCGGCACCTTTTTTAGGATTAAACACATTGAACAAATAGAAAGAGTACAACGTTGGGTCATCAAGCAACTTTAAGGTATGAAAGATCTGCCGTATCAGAAAAAGCTAGATGTAAGTTAAAGCTTCCATCATTAAGTTATAGAAGGATTCGGGGAGACATGATCGAAGTCTCTAGAATACTGCATAGAAAATATGACCGTGAAGCAGCACCCTTCCTCAAGCTGTGGAATACCACGGTACCGCGCTCAGGGACTCTATGTAACTGGAATAAACTCTTCCCACAAAGAGTGAAAAGTGGTTTAAAAAAAAAAAATGCATTCGCCTTAGTAGATGTAATTCTCTAGAATAATCTGCCCGATAGCGTTGTATCAGAACCCAGTGTAAATAGCTTCAAGAACAAACTCGACAAACATTGGGAAAACCAATATATAGTATATGTAGACTCCAAAGCCCCAATCAACGGAAGTACCTAATGTTTGGGACAATGAAAACCTCGAGTCCAACGAAGAGGAGACGTGGTGATCCATTGTTGAAAACCAACTAACTAACCATTTGAATTGTATGTTTTGGGTGAAATTACAATTAGTAAACCTTTTGTTTAATGGTTTCAAAGTAATCTGAATTGGAGCTGTTGCTATCACCACTCCTAATCAATTAGTTTTACCACATTCCACAGTGTGCCTTTATATAGGCCAACTATAGTTACCATGAAATTGTGATTCGAGAAATTCACGTTCAATATGTTAAAATCGATAGAAAAACGCATACAAAGTGGACAGCGTGTAGTTATAAATGGGTGGGGCATATTTAGAAATGCACCCATCTATTAGTTATAATATGGGGCATATATGTTGATTATATATAATGATATGTTGATTATATAATGTACGCTAACTATACATTTGGTGCACTGTAATTAGATATTGGGCAGTGTCGTGATTGCATATACAACTGACAAACGTCTTTCATATAAAGGTTCATTACAAAGTTTCAATGAATTTTTACTCGGATCCTAGATGCCCCATGTCTCTGTCTTTGATAACGCAGATTACTGGGCGGGACTGGACCAATACGGCTTCTTATTGACAACACTGCCTCTACTAATAACCTGCATTATTAGGGTATCTGAGGTATATTTGGATACCATGTCCTTCCAACTGTCTGGGGCTAGCTCTAGAAAATCTGAATAATGCTCCCATACTTCTTGATTATTTCGTTCGTTTCTTTCCTGAACAAAGAAACCCTTGAATATCGCGTCTTATTGATCGGACAGCTATTACATATACCATTGGATTCAAGGTGCTGTTATAGGCAACCATATATCCTAACGCGAGGAACAACTTATCTTGATAAACGCCTTCATTAGGGATATATGTACGCATTAAGGCATATGTGTTTCCTGGATACCAGGTGATGAAGAACAATATGATCACTATGACAACAGCACGTGCGTCAGCATTCTGACGTTCCTGTTGCACGTCTATGCCTTTGGTTTGACAGAGCAATTGCACATATTTCAGAACATGCATGACTAATATGATTGCACACGGGATAACGGTGTAAAAAATCAGATAACACCAGTCTCTAATGATGACATCACCGGAAAACGTGCATAAAGGAAGTACAGCCTTCCCGTCATATAACACGTCACTAGCATGATAGAATATTGTAATTATTATATATGCAACAACTGTACCAAGCCAAATACCGATACATAATCTGAGTACAAATCCTCTCGTGACCTTTGCCCTGGCATGTAACGGATAACAGAGCTGATAGTATCGAAGGCAGGAGAAGAATGTCAAGTGATATACGCTGCCAGATATACCAATTCCCCCCACAAATGTAACAACTTTACAGGTTACCGTTGGATATGGGGCGATAATAGTAGGATAGATCAACCCCGCCCATCCCGCAAACCCAATACACGATAACAGGTCAGTAACGGCAAGACTTGTAATGAATGTGAATATCGGTGATTTGTATTTCCTGGATGCGATTAAGTAATATATTAAGAACATATTGAGCATTGCACCGACTGGGAGGAAGATAATTGGGAATTGTTTATAGAAAAACTCTGGTATCTGGTCATTACTGCTTAAAGCTACTGACAATACGCTATGCCGCGTCGTAATCGTCCTGTTGCTTACGTCCATATTGGAAGAGTTTCGTAACGCCATGGTAAATACTTGCATACTATAAAGAATGAACTAGTACTACATAATGCATGTATCACGCCTTCCTTTGCACTGGACATTACTGAACTAACACGCAATACCAACCTTGCATTCAAAAGGGAGAACGTTCCATCAGCTTTTGTTAAATCTACAAAATATTGACAATCCGCGGATTAATTATGCCATATGATATATACAAACTGAAAAAAAAGTCGATTTTGCATATGCAGAGTGCTCTGGAACGTTTTCCCTTTTGAGCGCAAGTCTGCATGCAGCAGCATAATGCATAGAGGATCTCAAACGAGGTTTAATGGATAGATCCAATCTATCACTCAGGTATTGACGTCATAAGCAACCACGTCACGTATAGGTTGACGTCAGAATCATAATTGACAGAAATTTCCGTCATAAACCTGAAATAGTCCGTCAAGTTGTACGAACTGTATGTCTTTACCACTTAATAAACATTTTGTTGACTATTTTGAAAATAATTAGACTTGGTGTTGTTGCTGCCTAGCAAATTAGTTTCAAAATATTCAACATCTTACATGTATAGTTATCCCAACACAGTCAAATCGTGGGCAGAGCTTAGCTAGAGATGGGCGAGGCATAGCTACTTGTGGATTCATCCATTTCGTAGACTTATCAAATTTATCAAACCCGCTTGGTAATAGACCATTTAGAATCAGCCTTAGAGATTTCCAAATGAGATTTTGCTAAACGAGTGTGATAAATTTAATGGGACACGACAACGAGTTTAAGATTCTATTTACCACATAGATTATCATTGCAAATTTTCACGTCGATTCTCGTGATTTTCTCTATCAGTTAACATTATGTTTCTGTTACCCCTGCAGCGCTGCGGGTTCTGACCAACACAATATAACGACACACTCAAAGTTGACTCAACATTACCCCGTTTACCCTCGAATTTGAGCCGGAAAATTTCAATTGTCTCATAGAAAATGTCCATTTGCAGACCAAGAGAAGACTATATTTGAAAATTTACTACTGAAATGACATGCTCGATTTTTGTGTTAAATGGTTAATAAACACTTTATGATCAGCATCACGGTGCCGCTATTCTTCCTAGAAGCGCTACAGAACAACACGGAGACAGTATCCAACACAGATGTCTTATATTCTGCAAATTAGTTCTACTTTACCCCTGTTCGTTCTGAATATTCAGAATGTTCTTTGTGAACAGACTTCTGAAAATTGGGAAGGATGAGGGATAACTATTTTATGTCCTTCATTATCCGGTATACTAGATAATATGATAACAATACGATGTATCAATAAAAGGAACGTTCTAAGCGTACAGACATAGGACAAAGAGATGAGTAACTGCTCCAATGCTTTTTAACATACTACAATGCGCATTCATGGGTTTGTTTTATGTTCTACTGGTCTAGCGAAGACAGGGAAGATGTATTTTGCTCAAAATGGGTTACTTGGTAGAACTCGATTCTCGATTTACTAGTACGGGTATAGATCATGAGTAGCTGACTCACCTATTGTTAGCCGTTCGTACGCTGTAAAATCCTGATTCGGCGACAACGTTTTTAGAGATTGTAGGTCTCTGTTACTATGTCAACGCAGGTTACTGGGTCGGTACTGTAGCAATACAGGGCAAATACAGCCCGGTATTGTCACAGCACCGACCCAGTAACCTGCTTCATTACTGCGGACAAATATTTACTGATGTTAGTTTTAATCCTTTCAACCAGCCAATCAATTTCTAGACATTGACGCAAGAAAGCTATTTAAAATCGTGACTTCCATCCAGCTATTTACTAAAGTGGAATCGACTGACGGCGCCCATATGAAATGGAGGGATACGATCTATGATTCACGTATCTGACGTCATGACGGTAGTCAAAATACGACATTGTTATCTGACGTCAAGATAAAAAGACGTAGCCTGATAGATTCGATAGGAATGTCGCAAAGATCCGGAAGTAAGCGTCTGGCATGTACTGCTTTGGCGAATTTACAATTTAATAACCATGAGGGACTATGTTAAGGTATCTACAGTTTACCTACACAGTCACCTTGAAACTGGGATTCTGGGAATTCACCCAGGATTTCAAGCGTTTCAATATATCCAAATGCGCGGTTAAAATGGGCGGTGCCTAGGTAGAAATGGGCTTGGCATAAATGTAGAGCTGCGCGATATACCGCTATCACATTGTAAACCAGTTCAATTCCCATAATCACGCTCAAACCGAAAAAGCGAGTTTAATTAAATTTGCGGTTTAGTAAATACTCCGTAATCATGATTTTGTCATGAATATTGATGCCAAGTCGGGCAATAGCGGTGTCTGCATTGGTATTGAGAACTATCAATTTTCAGCCCAAGAGAAGACTATTTTCAAAATTTTACCACTGGAATGACTTGTTAGATAACCAGCAATTTTAGAGGTAAATTTACAAAATTAATCTTGCTTAGTCTGCAAATCGATATCGTCCATGACAACATCATACTATTGATCAAATGTGTCAATTGATGGGTTAAAAGGCCGGCCGGTTTGTACGTATAAAAGTCAATATATCATTTATTTTCTATTCCCAATAAATTGCTTATAATGAATGACACTTTGTCCGTAAACTCTCCAATACTTTGAAACTAATGTGACCGCAATAAGATGCTGTTGTATGTATCAACAAAACCCAGTGAAATTAGTTTCGCAATATTTACCATACACAATAATATTTATACAATTATAAGTGATTGACTTTCTATTTTTCTTTCGTATTCAAAGTGCTAACATAGCCTAATTGCATATAAAATGTGTTCGTCCTTTTTAATTTTTGTGCGCATGATTGATGCTTGTTCAGCGTGTAATAGATGAGTCTGATGCTAATTAATTTTATCGCAATCTTGTGAAAACACATGATTACCTATATTTAAGACTAATTGCTGAAACCATGATTTAACTATCCGCTAGTCGAAACGGGTAGTCCACATGGCGAGTATTCTTAAATGGTCGCGATTATGTTATAAAATAAACATATTTATTTTCCCTTTATTTCCAAGCGAGGGAGTTATCTCAACAAAGCTAAGTAACCCGCCTAACGCTTAGATAAGACTTTAAAGGTGCGTATTCACACCAGAATGATTGAAAATAAAATTGTTAAAATTGCATACTTTTATAAGCTTAAATTATGTGTCTATATAAATGAAACGAATAAAATCTTACCATATGATGATTCCATTCCATATAAATTAATATAATTTTTTAAGTTGCGAAATTGAAATAGAGGCCGCATCATATGGTAAGATTTATTTCGTTTCATTACATATAGACACATAATTTAAGCCTATAAAAGAATACAATTTTAACAATTTTATTTTCAATCATTCTGGTGTGAATATGTACCTTTAATGTTAAGATCACAAGTCAACGGCCACCTTGACCAGTGATGTCAGTTCGCATTATATAATAGGGTTGTTTCGATAGGATTACATGCTCCAACCATGCCCATACACTGTTAGCGATGCCTGGCCCCCTTTTGTATTAGGCCAAAATAAACATTACTGGGGTTTCTCGTAACTAATGCAAAGGATACCACTCAATGACCACTTGTCATGTGAATTTTTAAATGAGACTAATTGATTGCACGTTGCTGCTGTCCATGACGGCAACAGTTTTCACCAAGCAGTTAAAAATATATTATCACATTATTAGCTCACCTGGCCTGAAAGGCCAAGTGAGCTTATGCCATGCGACCGTCCATCGTCCGTCCGTCAACTTTTCCTTTAAACGACTTCTTCTCAAGAACCCCAGGGCCGATTTCAATTATATTTGGCAGAAATCCTCCTTAGGGCATAGGGATCACAGTTTGTTCAAAGGACGCCGATCGGCGCAATTTGTCCGGCGGCCATCTTGGATTTTGGCCGATTTTTCTTCTCCAAAACTACTTAAGGGTTCGATTCAAAACTCATGAAATATCATCTACCGGTAAGAGCTGAACCAAGTTTGTTCAAGAGAACTTGATTGGCTAAATAGTGCAGCGGCCATCTTGGATGGCGTAGTTTTCCCGAAAACGACATCTTCTCCAGAACCACTGAAGGGATTGGGCCGAATTTTGGGAGATATAATTAGGACATAAGGGCCATCAAAGTTTGCTCAAGAAAAGTTATAACGTCAAAAAAACATTGCCGCCCTGGACCAATCAAAATGTAACACAGTTGGCAGCCAATTTGAATTTATTTATTTGATGGATTTTGAAATCGAAATTGGTTTTATATATGTTGTTGAGTATGCTGATTTCAAATTTGCCACTTTCGAAACTGTCGGATAAACGGGTTGGCGGCCATCTTGGATCGTTTTCCCGCCGAAACTCCAATCCTAAAGCAATGAGAAAATTAAAATGTCTTCTTTTCCAGCTCGGCCGATTTCAAGTATATTTGACAGGAATCATTCGTAGGCCATAGGTATCCAAGTTTGTTCAAACTTGGATTTTGGCATATTTGGTGTAATGTCTTTAAAAATCTTCTCCGAAACCGCTTGGGGCATCGATTGCAACCTCATGAAATATGATCTAGGCGAATAACCGAACCAAGTTTGTTCAATGGAATTTGATTTACCAAATAGCTTGGCTGCCATCTTGGATGACCTGGTTATCGCGAAAATTACTTCTTCTCCAGAACCGCTGACCGAATCGTGCCGAAATTTGGAAGATATGATTAGGGGCTAAGCCCCCAAAAAGTTTGTTAACGGATATACGGTTAAAACGGGCTTGAAAATTGGCATCGTCGCCGGTTTGATATTATGCCATACTGCGCAGCTTACATACATGTCTAGAAATGGAGCCACTATTGATAGTGACAGATGGGTTATATATGCGCTAGATCAGCAATGACGTCATCGCTCGCAGTCATAGTCCAGTCAATCTAGGCCAAAAATATTTTAACCCGGAACAAATTGCAACAGCATTTTTTTTACCTCGCCCGGTGTATAGGGGGCCATCATGTACAACATATCAAAAGTCCTCCAAAATTCCAATAGGGGAAAGGGTAAAATTTGCATAATTATTACCAGATTTGGGCCATTTCACCTGAAAAATCCATTTTTCTTTATTTCTTTAAAACCGGTATGTAATATATGTGTGACTGGGTATTTTTGGACTTTTTTTTAGTAATAAATGAATACGATTGACATATTCTCAATGTATTGTGTTATGCCACTTGCATGAATTTACCTAATACCATCATTGATATTGATACAATACATATTATATTTTATTATGTCACGGTGTTGTGTGTTTCTAAGCTAAGCTAAGATGAAATAGTATGGCATAGGTACCTGGTTTCTACTAATTTCATCTTGCATCAATTAGCGTTATTGAATTCGAGCAACTGAGACCCTTACAGTCTTCGCAGGCGGATGTGCAGCTGAGCCCATGTTTTCTACAGGTGCATCTCTTTGATTCACAGCCAGTTTTGCAGCTGCATCTAAATGAATACAGTAAATCGTCAGGTACTGCCAGCATGTCAGTCTTAACAGGCAGCATTTGGTGGTTGAGAACTTTCCAGCCCCATTCTGTTGGATCCATATCTCCAGCATCTCCTCTCCAAACTTGAATTTGGTATAGTACACGCGAAGACTGTGAAACTTTGCGGATGCGGGTGTTGGTGGTAAATCTCGTGCTTCAACATACTTGGAACTTTTTGCAACCTTCTCCCTGAATCGCTTGTACCGCAAAGCAACTAGACTATCCATTGAAGTGCCATTGTATAGAATAAGCATTGCCTTCTCACCTGCTTTTATCACGTCATCTTTATTCGCATTACTCATTGTAAACACTTCAGCAATTTGAGAGAGTTCTTTGCAGCACTGGAATTTGCTAAGGGATGCAGATTTTCCAATTCCATAAAGCCTAGATGTTGAGTCACGGCCAAGGATAGCATGGATAAATAACAGCTGTGAGCACAAACAGAACCCGAGTTTTTCCTTTGCCATTTTGATATTCCACAGTCGGGGTTTCTTTGCATTTTGCTTTGGCTCTGGTCTGAAAAATAGCTGACAGCCATTCATATCAGTATGGTATAGAAGCAACACCAGTAGGTCGGTATCGTCTCCAACAAGAGCAGTATTTGTTGACTTTGAAGCCAAGATAGCCGTTTGCGTAATTAAGACATCATCATCACCGCTTGCCTTTATCGTTAAGCATCCAGCCTGTTCGAGAGATTTAAGATTTAAGATTGATATGAACCGATGTTTGTTCTGCTTGTTACTAAGAAAATCAGGCTTACTCAGAGTTACAACTGTTTGCGGAGTCAGTACAACAGTTGCGCCTGATCCACGAGTTCGCCTCTTATGTGTTACATCTTTTATGTCTGGGCCTTGGTCATAACCATCAAAAACTACTGTAGCCTTTCCATATTTGCTTATGCAATATTTTACATATCTTTGACAAACATTTGCAAATGTCTCTCCACGCTGCCATGGAACACGGTGTAATAGAGCTCCTCCATCAAGCACATAGTGGACAGAATCTGGAAGGACTGCATCTTCATTCTGAATTAATTTCCACAATGCATCAGCAAGTGCCGGCTTATTTGCTTCCCATGGCAGAGATGAATTATCAAAGAGTGCGGGCGGATGAGTGCACAACTCATACTCAAAATAAGATGCTGGATTCCCTTTTGATCCATTTGTAGCAATTAAACTGAGTCTTTGTACAAGGTGTCAACAATAAATCTAGATTCAAATTTATGGTGCATCTCACATGACAGCCCGAACTGCAAAGGTGCCGAAATAACTCTAGGACGAGTTCCTTGCATAATAGCCTGTCCAACTGATGCCTGTTTCATTTCTGTGTCTTTTCCAGTAAACAAAATCCGCAATAATTCCCGCAGTGTCTCTGGTAAATAATTCAATGCCTTTACTGGGTCGCTCATTTGCTCCCTTGATGGATAGCTTTCAGATGATGTACATGAATCAATTAACTTAATATCGTGTCTAAGCAGTTTGGCAGCTCTCTGGATGATTAGCATGCTCTCTGATTTGGAATCCTTTCTCTTCTGTTCCTTATAGAAGTCAGTCAAAATAGCAGATGCTTTAGAACGAAAGGTAACAACGTTTGTCTTACCATTCACAGTGCTAATAAATATTTCATCGCCATAATTATCTTTTATTTTATCCTGCATGTATTTTGTACTGTAGGCTTTATTCTCTTTATCATCGAGATACTCTTGCATTTTATTAACGAGGTCGTGCAGGGTCAGCTGCTCATCATCATTATTTTCAAGAAATGCCATTGTAGCACTAAATGCTCTTACTCTGTCCAAGTCTTCTGGCCTTCCATGTTTTTGGGATGAGCAAGATGAGTGCAGCTGAGGGATATTTTTCATGGTTCGAAAATTTACGCTGCAGCTTTGATGGTATACTGCATTGACAACGCATAAATCCGGCGTGAAGGCAAGCCGCCCAGCTACAAGTTTGCCCCATTCGTCTTTTCTCTGCTCACAGGCCTCGGCGATACTACACTGAAAGTCATGAGTACTTACTGGATAAATATCATAGCCACGTTTCTTTCCATCTTGAATTTTTGCAGGGTATCCGCATAGCAAACAATGTTCACTAAAATTGAATGTTGGACTTTCTGAACGGAGTGTTCGCATGGGTGGCGGAGATTGTTCAATTTTCTCTGCGTCACGGGCAATCCGCTTGGGATCAATGAACTCCCGTCGACATTTTACATGAACCCTCTGTCCTACTTCAGCTATGACATCGCTTTCACGGGCTCTGCTAGCATTGTTAATACCGTCACAGCCTTTAACTCGAAGCTAACAGTTTGTGAGCCATTTTCTAGGCTCTGGTTACAAATAACGCATGTATCTAAATCCATGTCCATATTCTGATTGAATTGTATAGAAATTTATTCAAATTGTGAGATAAAAGTGAAAATTAAAATGCAATTTATTTTAGATAAAATTTTAAAAGCGAAAAACAAAATTAAACTTACGTTAAATAAAATTTTTTTAAATTACCCCGGCCCTGTGCATACAACCATATTTAATCTGTGGTTTGGAGAATTTGTACAAGTGGTTCAAGGCAATATTGCCAATTGCTTACTGTCTTCCGTGACCATGAAATTCAGAGCTTAGACAACATTTCTACTTCGTTTATTTGCGGAATGAAGCAGGTAAGGGAAGTTTCATTATTCGGATAATGGCGGTAGCTAAATATGCGAATTTACCCACTTTCCCATCGAGGGATTTTGGAGGACTTTTGATATGTGACACCTGGCAGTCCCATGAATGCCGCAGAAAAGAAATAAATTCTGTTGCAATTTGTTCTAGGTTAATTTGTAGTTTTACTGGACTATCATGATTCCAAGTAATGTAATATTAACCCCTCATGTGTCAACAGCGTCTCAAAGCGCTCAAATCTCCACTCAGATCAATTAACTCTTTAACGGTAAAGATTTTCAAAGAGAATTATGTTTTTTATATTTTTGTCCTACAAACGGACTTTTTGGCTGGCTTGGCCATCACAGTGGTAATGATCAACAAGCTTCAAGTCTTTGCATAGCCAGTGTCCATTAGCAGTCCAACAGAAGAGTACCGTTTGATAATTTACCACTGGAATGGTTGATTCGATCACCGAGCTCGTCAGTCCAGATGAACCATTTAAAAAACACCCTTCTCTTGGACTGTAAATTGGCATTCATCAAAACCACTCGAGCTGCCGTGTTTGGCCAATTGAGGAATCCCGTTTTAGCTATGCCCCGTCCATCTGTAGCTAAGCTCCACCAATGCTTTGTCGTGTTAGGATCAATCGATCCCTGCACCCTCTGAACCTCAATCTAAAAAATTTACAGATAAGCTGTTGGACTTTTGAAAACTAATTTGACTGGGTGATTCCTATGGCAGCAACAGTGCCCAGTAAATTTAGTTTCACAGTATGCAACAGAATGTTTATAAAATCGTAAAGACATACAATTCGTACACCAATGCTTAGTCTGTCATCAATTATGACGTCATTCTACACGGCACGTGGTTGATTATGACGACATATGATTGATGGATAAACTGGAATCCTCCATTTGACCATTAAAGAGTTAAGTCTGCACAAGAGGGAGTAAGTTCACAATTATTTAGGAATTTTATTACCACATCCTTCGGTCAAAATGGCAACTTATACCTCGCATATCTCACAACCCACACACCTCAATATTTGGGCCCCAAAAGGGTTCCTGTTTATAAGGCTTCATCAGCCATGTACAATACAACATCATGCCTGACATTGCTGATATCGGTTGACTTGCCATTTGCTCGTACGACTGTTTGGCCCATTTATGCAATCATCTTGAATGAATTAGAATTTAGTCATATGTCTGGGCCGAAATACAATCTTATTATTCTAGTCGGTACTATTACTAGTCTAAGGAGCCACACCCTCACCGAGTCTGTGGGTGTATACCTTTAATACATTGTTGCATATCGTATCCGGCCAAACTACGAGGCCTACCAATGCGAAAACCGAATCATGCGCCGCGGATTCCGAATCAGTGGGGCGCTATTCATATATTCACAAACATACATGGACAATAGTAGTGCATGAAAAACGGAAGAATCAAGTTTCTCAGTCAATCACAAGACGTCATAATCAGCTACGTCGCATGTAGGCTGATGTCATAATCAATAACATAATGAATGACGCGATATAGCCCGTCATAACCCCTTAATAGCCAGTCAAGTCTTACGAATAGTATGTCTTTGCTATTTAATAAACATTCTGTTGAATATTGAAACTAATTTGACTGGACGCCGTTGCTGTCATAGGCAGCAACAGCGCCCAGTCAAATTAGTTTCAAAACATTCAACAGCGTATCTGTATATTTCTATGGTAATTGCGATTCGGGGAGTTCAGGATTCGATCGATCCCAACACGGACAAAGTATGGGCGGAGCTTAGCCATAGATAAGACGGGGTATAACTAAAACTGGATTCATCCATTGCCGAACCAGTGATGGTTATGCGTAGAGGATGTGTAACGGCATCCTTAATCTGTCACGAAGTACGAATCTGGGCCAGTACTGTACCGGTAGTGGGCGAGTCTCATGCTGTGTGAATATGTCATAGGCTATCATAACTTTATCCAATTCTAATCTATTATACTAGTATTTCTTTCCCTGGCTTGGAATAGCTTAAGTTGTAAAATAACCAAAAATGTTTTATGATAGTCGTAAAGCGACATCTCAACATCCCCCCCCCCCCAACAAAAAAACCCCACCAAACAACAACCCACCCGTAACATAGATAAGCCATTATTTACATACCACTTCACTGCACGTTAGTAACTCTTAAAAGGTTAGTGTGTGAGTACGTGTTTGCCTGTAACCCATTTTGTGTCAAGAGAATTAGAATTTTTGAAGGCCAAATGGAGTCTATTTTTTCCATGCAAATGGGAATTCCTCAATACCACTGTAGAGTTAGTTTTGGATTACTTGACCACCAAAGCGGCCATGGTCAAGAAGATTTAAGTCTTTGCATAACCAGCCCCCATTTGCAGGCCAAGAGACGAGTTCTTTTTGAAAATTTACCACTAGAATGACTGGCTCGGTAACCGAGCCAGCCATTCTAGTGGTAAAATTTCAAAAACAAATATTCTGTTGGACTGTAAATGCACATTCCTCAAGACGACTCCAGAAGCCGTTTCGGTAAATTTTACAATTAAAGGGTTAATTTGACGCAAGCGAGGTTAAAGCTGTCAATAGTGGAAACTGCCTGTGATAACAAATAGTCGTCCTAAAACAAGATACTACGTAATGCAACACATTGTCTATGGTAAATGCATATTGGGGACACATGATGGTAACTATTCTTACGGCCACCAGTCTTAAATAACCAACAACTTCTCTCCCCCCCCCCCACACACACGCACACAGGTGTCCGTTATAGACGGATTGGATGCATTAGTTCACTCTTAGTCTATACGATTATTGACACAATTGATAAGAAAGAGATAAGATAGATTAGAGTACCACTTGATAATCCCAGCGAGTTGTGTACGCCATGAAATTGGATATTGGCGTATTTCTGCGCGAGACATTTGATTATCACCTGCTCTCAAAAGCACCCACCCTTTTGACCCCTAAAGCAGTCTCTGTATAATTATGCGAAAAGATAAAATAGAACATTTTTAAAAGTCAGGGACGTATCCACATTGACAATGCCCCACTGGAAACAAACTACGCCATATTTCCAATGGGCCGTATTCATAAAAGTTAGATTTTGCTTTTTCTATGCATTTTCTTAAGAATGGATGCATAAACAATTAGCTACTGCTTCACAGAAAATGCACTTTCTTATTAGGAAAAGCAAAAGCTTTGCCTTGCATGCATTAGCTTAGAACTGAGAAAATGCTTGAAACTGTATACATATAATTGTACATTTCCTCATGCCGTCTAGCATATGCTGTCATGTAGATTTATTTGCCGATATTGTGTTTCTCCAGGATACTCACACAATTCAGCCTGATGAGTCGCTATGGCGACTAGAGTGTGACATTCTTGCGTAGTTACTAATCTAAGAAAAGGTTGACATTGCGAACATGACAACACCGAGAGTACCTTAAGGAACTTTATTATAGAAGGACGACGAAAAACGTTAAATGGTAAGTGTATAATTAAATAAACTAACCACTCACTTACGCGTGGATAGATATAGAGGCACCCCTGCCCATGTGTGGTGTATATAGTAAGCAGACAGAGCGGCAGTCAATCATGCGCACGTACACCTGCAAAGACATGACGTGCAGTCACATGCCCGGGAACTGGGAACTGTTGTATGCATTTAGTCAATGGCCTCTGGTGACTCTTACTTCTACTATACGCTTGGAATATTACAGACAGTAGAGAGTGACTAAACAATATTAATGGAGAGCAATCTTCTTGTTGTTCGTCGGGAACACTAGTATCCCGCATGGAATATGTTGTCTTCTCCGTGTCTGGTAGATCTATCGTGTTCTAAGGGTTCGACGACGATGCGATATTTCGACCCGCTTGGAGGATATCGACAACAGAATATACCATCTAACCTCTCTGATTGAAGAACAGCACGGGCCACTGGATGTACAAATGTATCCAGGTTACCTCTTGCAAATGATCTTGTACATACACGCGATTCGGAACTGAGGGGAAATGAACATGTGGCAGACTTGGATGCCAGGCTTGGAGGGCCGATAGTGACTGTTACGGATGTGGACAGCACACCAAATTGTGAAACAATTATTACCGGAAAATTTTGGTATTCGAGAAAGTATGCGGAATGAAGCACACGTTCAATACAAAGGTAATTGGAGTACCGATGGATTTAGGGTACGTGGTTAGGCTTAGTACAAGTTCCCATACACTAGGGATAAAATCAATGGAATCAGTAGAGTCTCCTGTTGTGCTAACCGGACAACAGGACAGGACCAGATGAAGAGCTCGTGTTAGTAGCATAAACTATTGACAATTATACTGTTGTTTTGGGTTGGTACTTAAATAACAATACATAAAACTGTTGCATAATGACTATATTTTAACACCTAAGTGTGCCATTTCCATCACCAGAAATACGATAACACTGAATCGTGTAGGGTTTCTATAAGACCCGTATGCATAGCAAATATAGATAACTCTATTACATAGCAAAACCCTGTGACATCAATATCATCATGGCGCTTCCTACCATTATAGGTAACAATATGTCCAAGGTAGCTCCAATAGAACTAAAGAAATATAAGTGTAAATAATTTGGCAAAATTAAAGACTTGACAATGGTAAAGCAGAAGTCAAACAGCAAGGTGAGAATGAACTTGACCTGTGACTTAGTGACGTCACCAGCAACCACCACGTGTGCAAGTGTGTTTCCAGCAGGGTTAAGCAATCCTAAAATATTGGCAAAGATGATTTCCTAAACGCAGAAACTGAACATCGACGCCGCCGCCGTCGTCGAGGCGTCGGCCCAAGTGGAGGGTACTACATTTAAATGCAAATGCAAATATTTGTAAATGATCCAAGCGTAAGCGGAGCCAGCGAATACAAAGCCAGGAGAGGACGTCATTGCATAAATCTGCTACGCGTGCTACGAGGTGATTTCAAGAAAGCATGACTCGGTACACTCAAGTCAAGAATGGACCTGAGGAAACTAAGGATTTTGGCTGAAGACAAGACACAGTAGTCAAAAGCGAAGAAGGACTGAGTGCAGCTGTAGGATGTGTCTACTACTACAGCCGCAGAATACAGTAATCATACATAAATGCAAGTGCAAATGCAGCTAGCGCCATTGTATGTAAATGCTAATGCAAATGTTTGCAACTTATTCATTATATAAGTGAAAATGCAAATGCAAATGCGTTTACAAATGCATTTGAATACACGGGAACACGTCTGGTACTGACATTCTGGAACACAGTATGTCATTATATGCATCTGCTTAGAGTGAGTATCTTTGTGAAAACTTATTGCAACTTAACTCTTTAACCGTTTAATTTGTTCAAGAAAACTTTCCCAAGACCACGACAAAAGCCGTTTTTGGCGGATATAATTGTTAAAGGGTTAAATATATAGTGGGTTATAACTTATAAGCAATGATTTGACTGCAGTTTCTTTATAATCAGTGTTGGAAATAGCATTTCTTTTGGATTTACAAATTATTAATGCATGATAAATGGTACATTTATTACAGAATATAAATAATAGGATAGTATATTATTATTAATCCAGGAATGGCCACACTGGCCAAACAAGGATTCTGTATTGGTCCTGAAGAATGTCAATTTTCAGACCAAGATAAGACTGTTTTGGAAATTTTATCACTGGAATGACTGGCTCGCTTATCGACCCAGTCATTTCATTGGTAAACCTTCAAAAATAGTATTCTCTTGGTCTGCAAATGGACATTTCTCGAGACCACTGCAGAGCCGTTTTTGGCTGATATGCGTGTTAAAGACTTAGGACAGATGCTCGTAGGAATATTATTAATTTTCCTGAAAATCAACATATTGATTAAGGCAGCAACAATGTTTAGTCAAATTGTTTGAAAACCAGCCTTTATTGTGGTATTTACAAATGCACACTTGTAGGCCAAGAAGGGACACTCACTGAGCCAATGATCGTGTATGTATGGGCTAAAGGGGCAACGCGTTGGACAAAGAATGGCGGCACCAATTCCTTACTATTTATTGTACTGTAGATGGTTTTAGAAACAAACAAACTAAAATGTGTCGGCTTGATAAAAATCTCAACTGACTTTAGTCAAAATAATTTCAAAGTAAGCATGCTTTTGTATATTTATGTATAATGATGGCTGAGAGATACATGCTGAGAAATTCAGAGTGAAATGGAGTAATAAATCAGAGAATGAAATTTCTTATTTCATTTAAATGCAAATGCATTTGTACTTCTACCCAAGCCTGCGGCGTCGTCACAGGAAACGATGCTTCGCGGGTAGGACAAACAGTTTTAGCAAGAGATGAGGAAGTCCGACTATTTAAAAATCTATTGTTGAAAAAAGTGAATTGTGCAAAGGTTTTACCAATGGTTCCGCACAGTCTGGGTGTGTTGATGTGTTTTCAAGCAACAATTATTGGTATTATTATACACGCATGAATTACGAGACTGAGATGATAATCTGGTTACACTCAGTATGATGACAATCTCTGTCTCATAATTTTTACGTAACTATATATTATAATAACGCAGCTTAAAAAACTTTTGAGCTTAAACAGGGTTCATAACCTTCTGCAGACTGCAATTCCATACTTTTTCCATACATTTTCCACAGCTAATTGATAAATATCCATACTTATTTTATGTATCCAATCAGTGTCCATTTCAAAACTGCCAAATTTTTACAGAAAGCTGTGGGAATTAGTAGCCAAGATAGTCAGTCAATACATTGAATATTATCTATTTTATTTTGCAAATTAGAATCACATCTGATAATATTTTACTTATATTTTCCTAACATTATTGATTATTCCATACTATCCAAGGCCTGGAAATGGGTTTCTTATTATTCCATACTTTTCGGATTTTCAATACCCGTGTATGAATCCTGTAAACGAAATTTACTGCCAGAATATCCGTCTTGTGTGCATTTGAATGAAGCGTTCGACTAATTAGCTCGCTATAGCCCGTCTTAAACGATTAGTAGTCCGACACGTTGTACGTATTGCATGGTTTTGCTATTTAATACGCATGCTCTTGAATATTTTGAAACTAATTTGATTGGGCGCTGTTGCTAGGCAGCAACAGCACCCAGTATAATTAGTTTCGAAATATTCAACAGCTTACCTTTATGGTTTTCTGGAGATTGATTGTCATGGAGTTCAGGGATCAAGCGATCCCAACACGAGCATGTTGTGGGTGGAGCTTAGCTAGAGATGGGAGGGGCATAGCTAAAACTGGAAAGGTTCGTTAGTCATGTAATCCAAACACTTAACAATATATTCGTGCACGGACATCACAAACTCCAAGCAGGTATATCTCTCCACCACCGAGTGTTACATATAGGCCCATTAGTTTCCGTGCGTTCACCTCTGTTGGTGCATACGCGTCAAAAACTTTCTCAAGAAATCTCTGAGAAGAAGTTTCGGTGACAGATTATATAAAATAAAATAACCACAGGCCTACATCGCTGTAATTGTATCGCGCGAACGTAACATTGACAGCCGAGCATTGCTACAATCACTAGACTAACGAGACTAATATTTATTTACTCCATATATTGTCTTGGACAGACTTTGTTTAGGACTGCTTATTTGTCTTGCTTATTTTCGACGCGTTAAAAATATTTTTAAGGGATGGGTCCTGACACCAACCCCATCCCCACACCCGAACATCACGCCATCTAAATCCGCCAATGACATGGTGAGTGATGCCAATCTGGCAGACCATGCTGTGATGTTTGTTAGCCTACTGTCATATTCGTGAGGGCCACGACATAGCTATGGAACACCAATCAACGGATCACCAGTGCACTACACAACTTACAAAACATCCAGATAAAATAGTTTTCATTATTGCCCGTCGTCGCATCCTGATCATCGAACGGTGTCATTAAGCCCCAGTGCAGCTTGTTAGTACACTATTCCAACACAGCACATATACATATACACATAACCATTACATGGTAAACAAATAAACAAACAATAACATACATTAACATGTCAGTTATAGCATGCAACCACTAATTCGCATTGCTTGTACAACAGGGAATCTGTAGATGTAAACCACGGTGCAAAGGCTGTCAAGGCGGAGATGAAGATTCAGGCAATAAGTTGTTGTACGGAATTGACGATGTTCCTCCATGGTACACCACCATTCTTCTCGGCTTTCAGGTATATGTATATATGTATATATGTACACTGGCAATGTAATGGGGGGGGGGAACCGATCTGCCACTCAAGCATCAGATGATATAATCAAATACGTCTCTTGTTAGCTGACGTCACAAACAAAATGGCGCAGGTCTTTCGCGAAAGTGGCAATAGTCCGTTCACGAAAGTGACAGAATTACAATTTATGTCTTTTATGAATTTATAATTTATTAATAATCTGTTGATTATTTTAAAACTAATTTGACTGAGAGATGTTGCTGCCATAGGCAACAATCGCTCCAGTTAAAGTAGTTTCAAAATATTCAACAGCCTACCTGTATGATCACCTTGAAATTAAGATTCTGATCAATGTTCAAATTATTAAACACGTGGGTAAGATGGTGGATATGTATGTATGATTACCGTATTCTGCGGCTGTACTAGTAGAAACATCATACAGCTGCAATCAGCCCTTCTTCACTTTTGACCACTGGGTCTTGTCCTCAGCCCATTTCTTTGGCTTCCTCAGGTACATTCTTGATTTGAGTGTACCTAGTCCAGCTTTCTTGAGAACACCTCGTAGCTCGCTTAACAGATGTATGCAATGGCGTCTTCTCCTGGTTTTATATGTGCTGGCTTCCAGTATGGCGAATTCCAAGGCTCTCTGTACAGGTACTTCTTCTCACATCCTTAGCCACTGGTCAAACATGGATATGTATATACCACAACCAATTAGTGCTATAAGTCTACGATTAGATGCATAATCGATAATTCAATCAAGTGATTAATCGATAGTCTATTCACTACAGCGCAACACGCGCAACACGCTTACCCTTTTCAAAAGAGCTCTCATGTTCCAATACCTGTGGAATCAAGGTATCTTGTTCTTCGTCATGCAAAATACCTTAAATTTGTAGTGAGTTTTTTTGCGGAAAAGGCTCGATTAATAATGTCCAGTTGAGTGAATATTAGAACGGCCAATTTGCCTACCACGACAAACCAACTACGAGCCTAGTGCAACATAGTATAGTATAACAATTCTAAAATGGGGGATGATTCACCGTATATGGAAGACGGAGAGGTATAAGAAAAATAAGACGAAGAAGAGAAATAAGAAGACAGAGAAGAACAAGAAGATGGAGAAGAAGAGGACGAAGAAAAAGAAAGAAAGAATGAATGGGTGTTTTCACATTTTCTCTCTTTCGAATGTATGAATGAGCAAAAGAATAAATGAACAAATGAGTAAATGAATGTACGAACGGTCGAACATTAATTTTATTTAATTATTTCCAGCACTATCTCACGATGTTCGGGTCGACTTTCAGTGTTCCGTTAGTCCTTGCTAGACATTTTTGTCTAGCGGATGACCATCTTGGTCTCAGTGAACTCGTTGGTACGATTTTCTTCATCTCTGGTGTTTGCACATTACTCCAGACAGTCCTGGGATCAAGGTAAGGTGAGAAGCATGTGAATAACAATAAGCGATTGTAGAAACTCGACCTCTAATGTTTGTTACATTGTAAATGCTTTTCGTATTTTCCCGATCTTTTCGGATTTTCAGGATATTTTCGGATTTTGTGGAGTTTCGCGGATTTCCTGATTGTTTTCAGATCTTCCCGGATCACGCACGCACGCACGCACGCACACACGCACGCACACAGTTTAGGAATCCTAAAGGACGATCACACCTTTCTTGATTCAGGTTATGCTATCCGGATCACGGCCAATGTCTGGAAATCAACATTACACAGCAAGTTACTGTCGTTGCATTACAATTTGAGCAAATTCGGATCAGTAGTGTTTAAGATACAGGTCTGGACATACAGACAGACAGACAGACAGACAGACAGACGGACGGACGGACGGACGGGCGGACGGACGGACGTACGGACGGACGGACGGACGGACAGACAAGCAGACAGGAATGCATGCATGCATGTATGCATGCGTGCGGGCAGGCGGGTAGGTAGGCAGGCAGGCAGGCAGGCAGGCAGACAGACAGACAGACAGACAGACAGACATGCAGACAGGCAGACAGGCAGACAGGCAGACAGGCAGGCAGGCAGGCAGGCAGGCAGACAGATAGACAGAACCGATCGCAATACCCTCTTCCACTTATGGGCGAGAGTAATGGTTCAAAGGTACTATTTAAAACCATGAATACAACGACACGGTATCGAGTTGTCGTGACCGTAATAGTGGAAATGATAACGACCATGCCAATGGAGAGGTCTTATCTGTCGCTCAAGCTAATGACGTTATAATCAATTACGTCACATTTATGATGACGTCACAAGTATATGAAGTGTAATAATGGCGTAGCTAGGCTCCGTCATGAACATGTAAAAGCCCGTCAAGTGTACGAATTGTATGTCTTTGATGGATTTACTATTTAATAGGCATTCTGTTGAATATTTTGAAACTAATTTGACTGGGCAAAATTGCTGCCGTAAGCATAAACATAGCATCCAGTCTAATAAGTTTCAAAATGTTCAACAGCTTACCTGTAGAGCTACTTTGAAATTTGAATTCTGAGAATTCAGGGTTCAGGGTTCAGAGATTAAAAATCGATCCTAACACGAGCAAAGAATGGCTGGAGCGTGGTTAGAAATAGTCGGGGCATAGCTAGAAATGTATCCCTCTATTAGAATAACTACCCAGATAACGTAGCTTACCATGCCGATGCTGGGCCGATACCGTGCCGATACTGAAGTGCCGATACTTTCAGTATCGGTCTAGTATTGGCCTAGCATGCGACCCAGTAAGCTGCGTTATCAGGGTAACTCAATAATTGCACCGCCAATGATGGGCCGAGTCTGCTTTGGCATTGCCACCTTGAGGTTTTCCATCAAAGATATGTTTGCCCATAAATGTCGGATGTCGGAGCAGGGTCTCAGACGACTCCAACAATATCAATGTGTAAGTTTGAGACGCTACTCGCGTATCGCTTGCTTCTCGAGTTGTTAGAGTAGCGCCAGCGTTTGTACTCCAGTTGCTAGTTGGAGTCGAGTCAACTTTGCTCTGAGGTAAGCTTAGCCGAGTAAGTCAAAATACACTGAATGGATTTTGAACACTTGATAATTGTTAAAGAGCCATGTGGCGCATCATCTCATCATAATGAGTGTTTGTTTCTTTATGGTAGGTTGCCAATCGTCCAAGGCGCATCATTTGCTTTTATTATACCGACGATTGCCGTATTGAACCTGCCACAGTGGAAATGTCCTTATAATGATGCGTCCTCTCTCGGTAAGTGCACTCCACTCCACCAAACACGCACGCAAGCGCACACACACGCGTATAGGCATTCATGCTCACTCTCACGCTCACTAAGACCCGCTTTCCACGTGAGCATTTGTGCTCGCGTGTTCTCGCACGCTTTTCTGTTCGTGGGTTTGTCTATTTCCATGCGGGCGAGTTTACCAGCGAATCCGGCTGTTTTCCTGGCGTAGGCAAGCTCTAGTTCCGCATATTTTTGATCAATTTTTGCTTTCCCACAAACTACATGTGTCATCTTGCAAATGTGCAGAGGCCGGTCCTGAAGCTGAGCTTTCAAAAAACAGGAGCAGTTAATTGAGGTGGTATAACAATATCTGTGTAATGATAGTAAGCATTCAGTTACATTAATTGTGTCTCTCGGTTCTGCACATTGTGGTTCTGGGTTTTACCGTATTAGTTCTGTCCGGGTTCTGCATATTGCAGTCCCGGGTTTAATCGTTTGTATTGATACCAGTATTCGAAAATAACAAAAACAGTCCCGTAGCTTTAGCTATTATGTTTTATTAAATAAATACAGTCAAACAAACTAAAACATGTTGTCAGGAGTGGGATTCGAACCCACGCCCACAGGCGTGTTTATTTCTGCAAGTTATTGGCGAGGCTGTTTTAGAAGTCTATAATAACTTCCAGTTTAATGAAGGTGACAATTTTAAACTTGTCAAAATTATTGAAAAATTTGAAAACTATTGCTCTCCAAAGAGAAACACCACGTTTGAAAGATACACATTCTTTACTTGTGCCCAGAGACCAGAACAGACAATAGATCAGTAAGTTAACGAACTCAGAACCAGAGCAAAATCATGCGAATTTGGCGATTTAATGGATTCACTAATCCGGGACAGAATAATTTGTGGTATTCCTGACGATAATTTGAGAGAGCGCCTTCTTCGTGTTCAAGATTTGACTCTTGAAAATGAGATGTCAACTTGCCGTGCTGCAGAAACAACAAAGAAAGGAATGAAGGCAATGACTTTTAAAAATAGGCCTAAACAGGTTGCAAAGAATCGTTCAAGTAACAACCAGGACTGGCATTCAACTGCTTCTGCAAATTATTCACCGTCAAAAGGTTATAATAGAAATATATCAGAATGTGGTCGATGCGGACGCAAACATGGTAATAAGCAGTGTGCTGCTGTGGGTAAAACGTGTAATTCTTGTAAACGTCCAGGTCATTTTGCTAACATGTGTTTCTTTGCCAAAAAATAATAAGCCTGTACACACAGTAGATGATGGACAGGATTCCGCGACAGATAGTGACAATGAATTTTTCGTTAAGGCGATTCAGGCTGAAAATGATAAAATGGAATGGTGTTATAGTTTGCTCACAAATGGTACACACATTTGCTACACGTTAGATACGGGAAGTCAAGTGAACGTTGTTTCCGTTGTTTGATTTTGGGAAACTTAGCAAGCATCCCAAGATTCACAAAACATCAATAAAACTTACATCTTATAGTGGAGATAACATATCAATTGATGGCTCGTGCGTTTTATCTATGCAGCGCAAAGGCAAAACTGTAAAATTACAATGTATATTTCATCGTGGCTAAAAATCAAGTGGTACCTATTCTTGGTCTAAAAGCATGTGGTAAACTTGGCCTCGTTAAATGCGTTTTCACAGTGGAAAACAGTAGGTAACAAAATAACAATACAGAATTTATTATCAAACAATTTTCAGATATAATTCAAGGCTTTGGATGCTGCCAGCAATGCATAAGTTTGAGACGGACCCATTAGTAAAGTCTGTGGGACATCCTTCTAGACGAGTTCCATTTAAATTACAGGATACGTTAAAAGATGAACTGGACAGAATAGAAAAACCAAATGTGATTTGTAAGGAATTTAAACCAACAGACTGGGTAAATTCTATACTCATAGTATAAAAGAAACATGGACATCTCCGTGTATGTTTATATCCACGTGATTTAAACAAGGCAATTAAACGCGAACACTACAAGCTTCCGACTCGTGAGGAAATAATGACACGCTTTGGAAAGGCAAAATATTTCAGCAAACTCGATGCGTCATCAGGGGTTCTGGCAGATGAAATTAGATACAGAATCATCCAAATTGACATGTTTTAACACCCCCTACGGAAGATTCTGCTATCTACGAGTTCCATTCGGAATTTCTTCTTCGCCTGAGGTATATCAGAAAACGGTACATATGCTATTTGAGCACATCGATTGAGCTTCTACCATGATAGATGACAATATTGTGTGGGGATCCACCCTTGAAGAGCATAATCAGAGACTTAAGTTGATTTATGAAGCTACACGATCAGCAAATTTAAAGTTGAATAAAGACAAATGTTTGTTTGGTGTTCAAGAGTTAACATTTAATGGGGATGTTGTTTCATCAGAAGCAATGAAACGGATCCCACGAAAGTAAAAGTCACCCAAAACTTCAAAAACACCGGAATGCAAGGTAGGCATGCAAAGATTTCTTGGGATGGTCAATTATCTAGGTGGATATTTGCATGATTTGTCTACAAAGACTGCTCCACTAAGACAGGTGCCTGAAGAGAAGAATAAGTTTATATGGAGTCACGCTCAGGAAGATTCGTTTACAATGCTGAAAACAATACTGTCAAATGAACCAGTTTTGAAGTTCTATGATCCTGATCGGGAAACAAGATTGTCGGCGGATGCTTCGAAATCAAGCCTAGGTGCATAAGCATCAAGAGCAATGACTTGTGCTGAAACACGGTATGCTAAAAAAGAAAAAGACACTCGCTATGGCTTTTTCATGTGACAGATTTCACCAATAGATTTATGGCCAGATAGTGAAAGCAGAAACTGATCATAAACCACGTGTTGCTATTATCAAGAAAGCTCTGAATGACTGTCCCATTAGGATACAGCTTTTGCTTCTCAGACGTCAGAAGTATAGTCTTGATGTTAAATATATCCCGGGTAAATTTCTCAATACAGCTGATGCACTGTCAAGGACACATGACATGCCTGTTCATGAACATGATGTTAGTGGTGGAGCCGAAATAGATGCATTTGTTGATCTTAGTATGGCAAATGTCCCTGTGTCAGATAAAGAATGGAGCAGATTATATTGCCAACTGAGAAAGATGAACAGTTACAATTATGAAAATGTGCTATTCTAGATGGATTTCCGAGCTGTAAGGAGAACTATTCACGGATCATCCGTGACTTCTGGGATGCACGTAATGAACTTAGTATTTCTGATGGGATTATAATGAAAGGGAACAAAATTGTGATTCCAAAATTGCTCAGAGAGGAAATGCTAAAAAAGTTCATGTCGGACATCTTGGGATTGAGAAATGTCAGAGAAGAGATCGACAAGTGATGTATTGGCCCAGAATGAATCAACATATAACAGAAATGATAAATTCATGCGCAACATGCTTGAAATACAGACCTAGACACGCATCACAACCATTAGAAAGTCAGCCGGTAACACACTATCCATGGGAAAAGGTCGGTGGTGATCTCTGCATGGTGAATGATAAAAACAATTTAGTCATGTGTGACTACTACTCAAACTACCCTGAAATCTATCAGTTAAAATCTACAACTAGTTGGTCTGTAATAACAGCAATAAAATCTATCTTTGCTGGCCAAGCACTATCGAAAACAGTGTTCAGTGATCCTCAGATTAGTTCAGCAGAATTTTGTGATTTCGCTAGGCTCTATGATTTTCGCCGCATAACATTGAGTACAAACTATCCACAGTCGAGTGGCCTTGTTGAGAAATCAGTGCACATTGTGAAAAATCTGCTGAAAAAGCAGATAATGGAAGTGACTTTTACCTTGGTTTGTTGTCTTACAGGTCAATGCCTCTGGAATGTCGCAAATCACCCATCGAATTGCTCAACAATGGGAGAGTTGTTAGAACGGATCTGCCTATTTCAGAAAATAAACTTCGTGCAAACAATACAGAAAAGTAATGACCGGAAAAGCCTCACAGAAAGCAAAACAGAAAGAGTACTTTGATAAAAAATGTGCGTGACTTATTACCCTTGCGTCAAGGAGATAATGTGAGATTGAGAAGTAATAGGGACAATACATACCACGTTCATATATCATCAGATCACAGGCTGGTGTTGACTACAGGAGAAACCGAAAAGACATCTTGAAAAGTAACGATAACATTTCTGAAACCAGATTCGATGTTAGCCTGGTATTATGAGTATGATATTCCTGATTAACAATCAGGTGAAGCAATTGTAGCCCCAATACCTCCAGTAGAGAAGACTCCACCAGCTCATATTTCTCCATTAGTCAGAGGTTCCGGTAGAATAGTGAAGAAACCTGTAAGATTGGTGTTCTAATAGCTAAGTGGACTCATTGTGAAATTTTAGACATACATAACTGTGACATTTATGTCAGTAGATCAAGATTCATTATTTTAACATTGGGTTATTTCATCTATAATTTACCTGTCTTCTTTGAAGAAGGGAAGATGTAATGATAGTAAGTATTCAGTTGTATTAATTATGTCTCTCGGTTCTGCACATTGTGGTTCTGGGTTTTACCGTATTAGTTTTGTCCGGGTTCTGCATATTGCAGTTCCTGGCTTTATCGTTTGTATTAATACCAGTATTCGAAAATAACAAAAACAGTCCCGTAGCTTTAGCTATTGTGTTTTATTAAATAAATAAGGTCTAACAAACTAAAACAATCTGCACCCAAAATCTGTGCACTCTTTTTTGGTTTGTCAAGTGCATTAACTGCATCATACGAATGCGAGTTCATTGTCTCTTGGGCAAATAATACAAAAGAAAATGGCTGTTGCGTGGGACCATTATTAAATTTGCATAGTGTTCAAAGTCAATAATGCAAAAATAACTTGCTTATAAGGCATGCGCACAAGATCAACATGCACAACACACGCTTGTACCCCCTGTACGGAGACGTTCCCACGGAAATGGTTCTATCTAAATGCACTAGACCGACTTTCTGCTCACGGGCACGTGGTTGCTAATAAACATGTACTCAAGCAGCATAATACATGAATCCACGTTAGGCCATGCCCGGCCTTGAAAATGGGATTCTGATAATTCAGGGTCCAATCCATCGCAACACGAACACGCTGTGGGTGGAGCTTAGCTAGAAATGGGTGGGGCATAGCTAGAAATGATATCTCGTGGCCAGCTGATGGTAAATGAACAGGTATATAGGCCTGATAACTCCAGTACCCAATACGTTTCTTTGCTCTATCAAAACACAGACTCTTCTAATCTAACCTTACCAGAGACTGGGAGTCCAGAGCACAGAGAGATGTGGCAATCCAGACTCAGAGAGGTATGTACGTCGAACCATTAATGAACAAAGACAATGGTCCATTTTGTAATGTTTTAGTTCAAGGTAAAATCACCATACATTGACATTTTTTAAAACAGTTTCATGATTAACAGCCCTACTATTCGTTGTAGAAAAGTTGCAATTAAATGTCCCTCAAAAGGTTCACAAGTTTAAGACATTGTGCATTCTCTATCGGTGTCTTTCTTAGGCGATATTCTCACTAGAGCGAAGTAAGACCGAAGTAAATCCGATCGAAGGAAAATATTCGTTTATTTGCCATAACTTGTTTAAGCGTAAACGCTTACACGAGTAAAATGAAAATTTGTGATCGATTGGACTTCCTTCAGATTAGCTAATTAAATGTGAACACGGCCTTTGACTACCAAATGCCTATGATATACTATAAAGCTTGCTTGCTTGGTTGTTTGTTCGCTCGTTCGCTCGCTCGCTCGCTTGCTTGCCTGACTGATTGACTGATTGACTGTTTGATTGACTGATCGATCAACTGATCGACTGACTGAAGCATTTGAAACATTCTGGTTTATATGCAAATCATTAAACAACGACCTCAAGGAGACAAGTTTGAACAGTAATGCGAAAAGAGTTTTCATAAATATGCACATTTGTTTCAGATTCAGGGCGCAATCATGGTATCCTCACTGGTCCAGGTGGTTGTCGGATTCAGTGGAATGATGGGATTGTTGCTGAGATATATAGGCCCCCTAGCGGTTACGCCGACAGTTACTCTGATTGGATTATCGCTCTTTGGTGCAGCTGCCGATAAAGCTTCAAAACAATGGTGGATTGCTATCATGCAAGTATTTGTCAAGAATGTCACAGACCAAAGCAACGGCGTACCTCTTTGCTAAGCTACGAAGATCGATGAAATATAATGCATCATAACGTCTCTATATACTCCACATTTTGTGGACGAAAGATGGCTGTTCTTTAACCCGTAACCCCTCTTGTGTCAAAATCGCGTCAAAGTGCTCATAATACTACTTCTAAAAATCAACCCTTCAATAGGCAAGATCTTTCAAGAAAACTTAAATTCTTGCTCTGGGAATGTTCATTTGCAGGCGAAAAGAATATTATTTCTTAATTGCACTCCTGAATAAAGAATAATATCCTTTTGTTGGACTGCAAATAGATATTTCTCATGACCACGGCTTTTGGCCGGCTTGTTCATTATTTAATGGGCTAATAGGCAAGAAAATAAAAGATTGTTCCGCGCCAGTCTCTAAAAGAAAGATGCCATCGAAAGGCACCCCTTTCGACAGCTGCTTTAATGGATAAATCATTATTCTTTCAAGAACATATTTTGGGATGAGTTTGGGACGACGACGACGCCGACACGACGACGACGACGACAATGGTGATGAAATATGAAGAAGAGGGGTTGGAAGGGGAGGATAAGGAGGATCACGAGGACGGCGATGACCACGACGAGCATGATAAGGACGACGACTACGATTCTAAGGATGAAATTGGTCGATATGTCTTTGCTACGTTGTCGGCTAATTTACTAACCAATCTAAATAAGCTGCGTTATGTGTTACACGTTAACAGGACTGTCATGCTGATGGCCATCTTTTCGCAATATCTTCGAAATGTCACCTTGCCTCTGATGTACTACTCGCGAAGGAACCGGAAATGGAAGTGGACATCTGTACCTATATTCAAGTTATTTCCGGTAAATCTATTTTTAATCGTTTCATGACCCAGCCGGCCAAAACCAGGCCAAGTGAGGACTATTTTTGTCTCGCCTGCGAAGCAGAAAGCGAGACATAGAGATCACTAATTCCGGCGGCGTCATTGGCGGCGGCGTCGTCCGTCATTTGTGCAGTTTTGGTTAAGGTTTTTTAAATCAACTTATTTTTCAACACTGGTTCATCCGATCTCAATGAAACTGTACAGAAGTGATCTATACTATACAGGGATGTGACCTACATAACAATAGATTTAATTATGGGACATTTTAACTATGTTTTTCACGGTTTTGCACTTGAACTTTTAAAATGTAGTTTGCAAGTGCAGTTTTGGTTAAGGTTTTCAAATCAACTTATTATCCAATTTCAATAAAACTCTACAAAAGTGATCTATACTATACAGGGATGTGATCCGCGTAACAATAGATTTCATTTTGAGTAATTTTAAGTATTTTTTTCACGGTTTTGGACTTTGAACCTTTGCCCTATTTTTGTGTTTAAGTTTTTTTATGGACCATTTTTTTCAACAATGGCTCAACGGATATCAACAAAATTTTACAGCAGCGTTATATAATATGCAAGGGTACTATACGCATCATTAATCTGTGATGAAATCACATATTATTGTTTTTTACTCAGAATCTCTTATTATCCTTATTCTTCACGATATTTGCCACCTATCTCCTCTTACAGTTTCCACCCGATCAACTCCAAACTTGGTCAACTTGTAGTAGTCCTTGGGACTTGCATTGCGATTCCATTTATTTTGGATCGGCCCAAGGGTTTTCGAGCTACCCACCTTTCAGTGGGCAAAAAGGCCCTGTAGGAAATGTATGGGGATTTTCAAATGGATGTTTGAAGAGTTTTGATCGGATCACTACCATACTTGGGTAGGATGTTACCACTTATGATTATTTTTGGAAAACATATTCTTTTCAAAATGGCCGCCGTGAAAAGATTTTTTGGAAAAATACCATTTTTCGTTTTTTGCAGAAATGAACTCGGAATGAGAAATTTTGTAAATGTTTTGAAAAACTATTTTTTATTTTGAAAATTAACAATTTTCTTTTCAAAATTATGACCAGGTGCATCTTTTGGGGTCAAAATACCAAAATGTTTTTTTGGTAGAAATGAACTCAAAATGACAAATGGAGAAATTATTTTTTTCAGCATTAAAAAAAAATATATGGTCGCCAAAATGAGTTTTGCTTCGATCGCCTTTCGGTCCTATAGCGACTTGATTTCATCTCAATTTTGAAGAGGATTATTCCAAGAGTTCTCAAGAAATCGGCGTCTCAATGCCCTGTACCCCAGCATAGTAAACCGAAGGGAATTTCAAGTATGGATGTTTGAATTGCAACCACACTTAGAATTTTTGCTGGGTCAGCAGCAGACATTGCCAATGGTCATATAAGAAAAGACCTTACTATAATCCTTAACGCCCAGTCATCGCAGATTTACAGTTACTGCAGTAAATGTTCTTTAGTTACCAATTGCAGTTTGGAAAATTTCTGTCGCTTTTTCACAGCTTTGTACTTTGAATTTTGTTCATAATTTTTTAGTTGTGGTTGTTTATGGAGCATGTAGCTCAACTATGGTCATTCCCATTTCAATGACACTCTACAGAAGTGTTCTGTGCAATTCAGGGATATGATCTGCATCATTAATGATATGATCTGGGCAATTTTTACGGCGGGCGTGCGTGCATGTGGGCGGGAAGACGGGCAGGTGTGCGGGTGTCGCTAATTCATGTATTTGTTTGCTGGATTCATTTTTTACACTATCATTTATGAACAGATTATTCTGGCTGTTGGAGTATCGTGGGCCGTATGCGGCATCCTTACATCCACCAACGCTTTGTCTTCAATACCAGGGCAATGGGGATACGAGGCTCGTACAGATACACGAACATACGTGTTACACAGTGCTGATTGGTTTCGATTTCCTTATCCAGGTAAAACATATCTTGTGGGTATCCATTTTGTCATTCTAGCTCTTCCGTGACGTTGGTTCTTGCATTTTCCTTGGTCAATGCTCATCTGCCAAAAAATTGACCAATGGGATTGCGGAACAGATTGATAGATTTCAGAAAATTGATAAAAGGTCCAATGAATATTTATTCATTAGGTAATAGATAGTATGCACACAGAATACGTTTTATCAAATTTATCTGTGAACGACTGCATGCCCTTCAGGAGTAAAGCAATAATATAAATGTCCACGCTTGTCGCCGAATAGCCTACATATGACTTGCGTGCGAACGCTCGTGATCGAGTCTTCAGAAGGTAAGAAGGGACCGCGACAATGGGACACCGGCCTACATGCGTTTATGCTCATCCTGGTAAAGAGATGCCTCAGAAATATGGTTTTTCCATCTGAGGAATCTAGTCTCTCAGTCAATGATATGACTTCATAATCAACTCCATCACATGTAGTCTGATGTCATAATCAATTACGTCATGAATGATGAGGTAGAAGTCCATCACAAACGCATAATAGTCCAACGAGTTGTACGAATTGTATGCCTTTACTGCCATAGGCAGCAACAGCACCAAGTCAAATTGGTCTCAAAATGTTCAACAGCTTACCTGTACAGATTTCTTGAAATTAGGATTCAGCGAGTGTATGGATCAATTGATCATAACACGGGCAAAGCGTTGGTGGAGCTTGGCTAGAGATAGGCGAGGCATAGCTAAAACTGGGTTCTTCCATCGTTTAACCGGGCTAAAATGAGTGAGCTTAGGCTGAAGATGAACCGTAACAAAAACGAATTTTTATATCGGGACAGAATACATAAATATGGCCAAATTTTAAAGGACAAAACAAATTAAATGGGCGGGACGGTGTAGCCCTTCCCAGTCGGTACCGAGATTGATGCCTTCTGGATAATATTTTGGACAATCGTTACATCATTCAGTAGGACCGTTTTATAAGTCGAACTTCTCATGTGCCGTGTCAACTACATCTGCTTGAAAGTGACATAGTCCTAACTAGTTGAACATCAATCAGTCGTTATTAGAGCGGCGCGACAGAAAGTTCGACTTATAAAACTGGCCTTATGAAGACAGGTTGTCAGTGCCACGTTGCGATAGGTTTACTTGTTGTACTATGAAAAATATCCTATGATTATTCGAATGCATGTATTTGTAATTAATGTGGGACATGTACCGCCTTTTGGAGGCGGGAAAATTGGTTTGTGAAAGAATAGCGTAATAGAGATATCCAACTGCGGAATGCTAGGTTCTCACTTTTCTCTCCCGGCCCGAATATTATTATCCCCACGTTTAAAAAACACGTCGGTGGCATTGAACTAGCCTCCGTCCCTCTGTTCGTCCGTCCATCTCGCCGTCTGTCCGTGCATCCATCCGCCCGGCCGACTGTCTTGCCGTCCGTCCGTCAAACCATTGGGTGGAATTAAATCAAATTTGGTATGTGGGTTACCCATATGATTCCGTTTTGCAAGAGGATATCTAGATTTGACTCCGGCCCCGAGGGGGGGGGGGGGTGGGGGCGGAAGACGTGGCATGGTTAAAAAGGTCAAATCAGTTGTAACTCAACTCATCTGAAATCGTTAGACGAAACTCAACTAAATTTGATATCTGAGTTACCCATATGATTGTGGACTGCAATAGGCCATTTAGATTTGGCTCCGCCCCCACGGGGTGGGGGAGGGTTAAAAGGTCAAATTGTAACCCGCGGAAATTGATGGTAATGCGTCTCCTCCAAAACTGTTGGACAGAATTCAACCGAATTTGATATGCGGATTACCCATGTCAATATTGAGTACATGGGAACATTTACATTTGTCCCCTCCCCAGGGGTGGGTGAGTGGTGGAGGTTAAACGGTAAAAAGATTGATTGTAATACAACTCTTCTGACACTGTAGGACGGAATTCAACCAAATTTAGTATGCCACTTACACATATCAATGTGGAGTGGATGAGCACACTTACCTTTTACCCCGGCAACCAGGGGTGGGGGCGGGGGGGGGGTCAAAAGGTCTTGAAATTGATTGTATTGCAACTCCTCTAAAATCGTTAGATGGAACCCAACCACACTTGCTATCTGAGTTACTCCTATGGTTGTGGAGTGCAAAAGGCTATTTAGATTTGGCCCCGTCCCCAGGGGGCCGGAGAGGGGTCAAAAGGTCACATTTCAACATGCGGAAAATGATTGTAACGCATCTCCTCCGAGACCATTGGACGAAATTTAACCAAATTTAGTATATAAGTTACCCATATCAATGTGGAGTGGATGAGCACATTTACATTTGGCCCCGCTCCCAGGGGTGGGGAATGGGCTCAAATGTCATGAAATTGATTATGGTGCAACTCCTCTGACACTATTGGACGGAATTCAACAGAATTAAGTATTCAGTTACCCATATCAATGTGGAGTAGATGAGCACATTTACACCTAGGTGTGTGGGTTGGGGGTTCAAAAGGTCATGAAATTGATTGTAATGCACCTCCTCTAATGCTATTGAACGAAATTCATTCAAAGCGGTAAACGTGGGGATTTGCGATGACGCGGCATCGACCGATCAATCTAGTTATTCATGTCCCTTCTCTAAATTCGCTACACTCTTCAAATATTATTTATTCTTATTCACTGGCTACTACCTTGGACATGGCACAGGATTGGCCCAGTCCCGAACCATTAACCTGTGTTATCAGGGAAAACGGGGATAAGTTAAAATTATCTAGTTCTGGTTGAACTGGTCCAAGAATAATCAAGACGGGAAGACCACAATAGGGAAGTTAACCATTCCCATCGTTCATCAAATGGTCGTTTGAGTTGGCATTTTCTATACATATTTATGGGACTGTCTACATGCTGATGTGTCTGTTCCTGTGTCGTACAGGAACCCAGACACAGTCCTTCAGATTCTGGAGACGAGCCAGTCGGAAAATGGCACACTAGGTAGGAAGGATAAGATGACGAGAAGTGCACTCCCTTATTTGAAGCAAGTTAGTTGTGGGGGAATCCCTTCCGTGTCTCGTTTGCCACCATTGCCAGCAGTCTGAACCTTAACACCAGCTATCAAACACGGATATCCCACCAAATACTAAGAAAGTGCGAGAATGATCTTGGCTTTCCAATTGAACGTAGAAGTTAGGAATTATGACCATTGAGCTACACAACTAAATTTGGAAACTAGTTGCAATACTGGATAGGCAGACAACTGGAGCTGTAAATTGGAAAGGGAAAAGAGATAAGGTGTAGATAGGAAAGAACATGTTGAAGAAAGATAAGTTGTAAATAGGGCTGGATGAACAGCTAGTTAGGGCTACAACTTCTATAACGCAGGCCGATAGCCAAAGAGATTCTGGCTAGTAGCTTTGTATACAATGTACAGGCGTTTAATTCGCGTTGTTGTTACCGTATCGTGTTGTCTGAGGATTGTGGTAAAAGAGCCCTGATCTGGAGTTTTTGTGATTTGATCGCACTAAGAGAAAGGAATTCGATATAGGAAGAGCACTGAGAAATTCATTGGACGGAGAGGTTAGCGACCGGAAAGTGAACCTATATGAAACAACAACATGTAGGTACGTCAGTCGCGGGCACCCACTAAATTACCACCTTCCCAATTACGCATCGAAAGGATGAACAATCAGCTTCTTTGTGGAGATGGAATGAGGGCTAGAGCTGGTTCCAGTTATGGATTCATTCAAGAAGGGGCCTTGGAAAATGGAGCTATATACTTCCGAACTTACCTCACAACTAAAAAATCTAGATTCCGAACATTAACTGGAGTTCTTATGGTCAGATCGTTGGTGGGGATGTCTGTACCAGGAAGATTTGTCCTTACGAGAGAGTTCAGTGGGTTTAAGCTACGCTATTAACTGGAAGTGGATGACGCGGCAATTATGATCACTAGAATACTACTGTAGTAGAACATCTAATCGATGACCCGCTTATAGCACCAGTAGCTAACCATGATTATTGATATCAAATGTTGGATGATGTCAATCTACTGCAAAAAACGACTGCAGTTCCTATATCACATTAATGGTGGTGGACTGGTTTAGCGGAGGGGAGAAGCACACATTTCGCCTTAATAGGGGCTCCGAGGGTCTACTTCTGGAATATGCTGCTCAGTAGATGTTGTGCGTTTCCCGGCAGTTTAAGTAACACGTCCAAGCAGGGCACACATGGCACTAGCGACTTTGGCATAGAATGACATTTTTGAGCCAGATTATTACCACGTAATACCTAAGTATGAATTCCTGACACAAAGTGTTTTCCCTGAATTTAGGCCAACATTTATAATAGAGGATTCTATTTCTAGCTATGCCCCGCCCATTTCTAACTACGCTTCACCCTCGGTTAGGGCGTGTTGGGATAGCTTTATATACTTTGAACACTGAATTCTCAGAATCCAATTTTCAAGGTTGTTGCTGACTATGGCAGCATCAGCACCCAGTCAAATTAGTTTCAAAATATTCAACAGAATGCTTATTATATAGTAAAGACATATGATTCGTACACTTAACGGAGTATCCACTGTTACTTGAGTGATAGAATTGGAGTTATCTAATAATGCTCAGACCACCAATAATCATGTCATCTGAAGGTGTATTGGGAAATGTCCTCCAAACTCCAAAGGGTTAGTTTTTCGTATCTTCTTCCAGGGCAGTGGGGTGTGCCGACAGTGAGCGGAGCTGCAGTGTGTGGGATGATAGCCGGCGTGGTAGCGTCCATGTTGGAATCAGTGGGTGACTATTATGCATGTGCACGTTTAAGTGCAGCTCCTCCGCCACCTGCGCACGCAGTAAACAGAGGTACGTATGCACGAGTGAGTTTAGGCGAAATCCTTTGTACCAACCTTAGGGTAGATGACCATGTATTTAAATTATATTGATTTAAATACAAACACGAGACTTACTCGACTCACCCTTGCTCATATGTGGGTAGCGCCGACTAGGCACTAGAGTACGAAGTCAAGCGGAGGACTACTCTACGAGGCCGCGCCACAATAAACGTTCACATATTTCTATTTTAGCACCATCTCATGTGCAAGGAACCTTTCCAAGTTTATCCATCGGTCATCTGACGTCATATGACGTCACAATTAACTAAGTGACATGTATGATGACGTCATAATCATTGCATCATGAATGTTTCTATAGTGTCCGTCTTTAACGCTTAATAGTCAGACACGTTGTACGAATTGCATGTCTTTTATTATTTAATAAACATTCTATCGATTATTTTGAATCCAATTTGACTGGGTACTGTTGCTGCCGTAGTGAAAATTGTTTCTAAACTTTCAACAATTTACATGTATAGTTTTCTGGAAATTGATAGTCATGGAGTTCAGAGATCGTTCGATACCAACACGGACGAGGTGTGGGTGAAGCTTAGATAGAAATGGCCCATTGCAGAGGACATTAGAAGAAACATTTTGAGTTGGCATTTATTACGCAACATTATGTCAATGCGTTGTGTATGTTCATGCTATGCTTCACGTCCCCATAAATTGCATACTTCAACTATTCTTTAAAATGTAAATTCTATCCATTGTTATAGTAGCAACATTCCATGGGGTAATGAACATGGACCCTGCAGATTTCACCTGCTCTGTCTATCATTCACTTTTTATGTCAATAACACCAACATATTTCATTGTAAGTGCTGTGCTAATCATATAAATGCACAGTCAGACTTTAAGAAACGACTAAAATTGGTAAGCTTCTGACCTCTCGTGGCATAATTTATACTTAACCGATTTCCATAAAATTTATAAGATATTGCAAAGGACGCTACAAACAAGATTTTGAGTGGGGTTTTCTTAATAATAACCATGATGCCGGTTTGTATCCTATAAACTAAGGAGACAGTTCAGTCTCAGGGATCGTGTCCAGATCTTTTATTTAGAAGCTAATAATTGCTGGAAATAATGTTACCGGTGGGTCATGAGGGGTGGGCTGCATGGGGGGTGCATGGAGCTGCTCCTGGGCCCTGGACCACATGACCGTCTTCTTACAATATTGGGACGGTCTGGTCCTCGCGAACTGCATGGGTGCATGTGAATTATCACCTAGTTTGAATAACAATGCTTGGTTATTATTTTATGTTGCACATTTCTATCTATATAGGGATTGGTGTTGAAGGTATTGGTTGCATTCTAGCCGGAGCTTGGGGAAGTGGAAACGGAACTACATCATACAGTGAAAACGTCGGTGCTATTGGAATCACTAAAGTATGCGTAGTAGCGTAGCCTAATCTATTCACAGCTCTTGATAAATAAGTCTTTTCATGGTAAATTTATCTTTTCTATTAATACGGATGCAGAGACGCATACGGATCAGTCAAATTAATGGCCATCAATGGCTGTATTCGACTGGGCGAAAAGTTAGACTATTTTGGCCCCATAGAGTAAGTTTTTATTCGACTAGTATTTCCAGGAAAAGCGGGCATAGAGCATGAACCAAGCCGGGGCCAAACCTGTGGCATGTTTCGTGAAGTATGTCACGCGATGCAAAATATCAAAATGCGGGACTTAGATGCTGAATTCTACTATTATTCAGCATTCGCTTTCTGAAAACAGCGCTGAAAGGTGGATTTTATTTTCAGGATTGTAAAATTTAGGCGATAACGTTTTTCTTCCACTTCCATACTAATAGTTTTTTTTCATTCAACTGGTACGTTTGTGTAGAGCACATTTTGGCCACTGCGCAGGTAAATCTACTCTACGGAAAAGTCCCAGTCGAATACCGCCTATGTGAAATGGAAATCAAATTTCCATGCCAGAATTTGTGCTTATTTAATACCACATGTCACAAGAAGACAACTCAACATCAGTAACGACATTGCAGAAATAATGAAAAGATGAAATCCAAGTGTAATTAAGTGCAAGTAATCATAAAAGAGTCTATGAAAATCTTTGATTATTTTAATGATCTCATGTACAGTACAACAATTACACCTGCTTCCAAAACACAAACAGCAACATGTTAGTTAGGACAATTTAAAAAATTTGAACATAACTGGATTAGAAGTCATTGCTGCCTTAGGCAGCAATGTCTTCCAATCCAATTATGTTCAAAACATTCAGCAGAACATGTCTTACATCGGGTTCAAATTTCAAAATTGTCCAGCAGTACATTTGATTCTGTTTTGGAAACGTGTTAATGTGGTAATTTACTTGCAATATCAAATCAAGTAAAGTGATGCCGCATTCCTTTTGTATGTCCAAGTCGGCACATTCAAGAAGAATGTTATCTAGTAACTGTAATCAATATGACTCGTCTGAAAAGTACTACACGTGTTTAAAACAAAAAGACTCGATACAAATAATTATTTGCAAGATAAATGATATTCTGTTGAATATTTCGAAACTAAGAGTCTGTTTTTTGCGACTGACTTGGTTCATGGTTCACTGACTTGGTTCGTGCCTGGTACCCCGGCTTATATGAGCTAGCTAAATGGTTCAGGGCACCAGGGACGTCGGTAGCGAAAACCGCGCCAAAATTGAACACGAACTGTTGCTCCCTATGTCAGCTACAGTCACAGGTAAATGACAACTGAGTTTAGAAATAATCAAAAAGGGCTACATCTTCAATATTCCTGAAACAATTGCGCATGTGAAACGCAGGCGTTGAAACTGTTACGCATTCATCGTTCAAGAAATGCCCCATATATACCAAGCAACGTATTCTCTATTTATTGTTGCACGATACCCTTAATAAACAGGATAGCGGGGCTCATGTTATGTTTATTACGTCCTTTAGGTTGGCAGTCGACGTGTGATCCAGACTGGAGCAGCCATCATGCTTATTCTGGGATGTCTGGGCAAATTTGGCGCACTTTTTATCACCATTCCGGATCCAGTGGTTGGCGGCATGTTCTTCGTCATGTTTGGTGCGTGAGGAGACTTTAATTAAGACGATTCGCTAATAGGGTGGATCGATAGCTAGCTATTCCCTGCCCATTTCTAGCTAGCCACCGCCCAAGCTATGCGCGTGTTGGGATCGATTTATCTACTTTTAATCCTGAATTCTCAGAATAATCTGAATAACAACCGTTATTGCAAGGTAACCATACATGGCCTGAAAGCTGTTGCAGTAACACTTTTCAATAAAATTTACACCAGATATATAACAGGTAGTAATTGCATTACATACTAATTATTTTGACAATAATTTGACTGAATATTGGTGCTGTCATTGATAGCAACAACTTTCACGCACATTACTGTCAATGTATATAAAAGCGTTCTCATATTTTCTCCTGGACATTACCACACTTTCTCTGGACAGTATTGAAATACAGACTGTCGAATGTACTGGCGTGAATACGCCCTATGTGCATGCTTACGCTTCCATAGCAGGAG
The DNA here is from genome assembly GCA_034401795.1 of Chaetoderma sp. LZ-2023a. Taxonomy (NCBI): domain Eukaryota; kingdom Metazoa; phylum Mollusca; class Caudofoveata; order Chaetodermatida; family Chaetodermatidae; genus Chaetoderma; species Chaetoderma sp. LZ-2023a. Next base: position 40,884,758 of record CM067365.1, read on the forward strand.
GACAAATGACTATTTGCATGTGCAAGCAGGTTGGTTTTGTTTGAGAAATCTTGGCTTGTGCGGACAATAGGCTAAACGAATATGGCGTCCAATAGCTCCAACGATTATGGAGTTAGGGCATTGCATGCTGGGTAGCATTGCACGCCGGATAGTATTGCATGCTGGGTAAATTGAACAGGCATCTCATATCTCGTGCAAAGGTGTCTATATTTAATGGAACACGAGAGCTTTAATAAACCATTTGCCCACGACAGAAAACGTCCCCGGTACGATGATTAACTCCAGAATTTGAAAGACTAAATGTGAAAATTCAATATTGTGCACATTTTGAACCTAAATCCAATAGGAATTGTTGCTATATATAAATGTTTATTTGTAACAATAATAATAATAATAATAATAATAATAATAATAATAATAATAATAATAATAATAATAATAATAAAAACCAATAAATCACTTTTCTAGGTATGATAACGGCTGTGGGTTTGTCCAACCTTCAGTTTGTGGACTTGAACTCTTCACGGAATCTCTTCGTTCTTGGTACATCCATCTTTGGCGGCTTAGCGCTACCAAACTGGATGTACGCCCACACCAATAGTATTAACACAGGTACTAGACTACAGTACCAGCACTAGCACCAGCACGAGCACGAGCACCAGCATCACCATCCACCACCCACCACCAACCCACCACCACCACCACCGCCACCACCACAGCCACCACCACCACCATCACCACCACCACCACCACCACCACCACCACCACCGCCACCAACAACACCACCACCACCTCTAGTTGATGATGATGATGATGATGATGGTGGTGATGATGATGAGGACCATGGCGATGATGATGATAAAGAAGAAGATGATGACGACGACGACGACAATGAGGACGACGACGACGACGGCGACCGACCGACGACGACAACAATGATGATGATGATGATGGCGATGACGATGGCGGTGACGATGATGATGATTATGATGATCATCATATACACATGACTGACATAAACGTCTTTTATTGACTTGATTTGATGCTAATTCTAAGGTGAAGCCCCCAATGGTATTCAAGAAATCTGGCTTTCCGTGCTCCACATGTCCCTCCATAAGAAATATACTTAGAGCAATATTTTAACTGCAATCTCTCCTACTGGCTTTAACACTATAACACTCATATCAGCCAAAAACAACCGTAGCAGAAGTCTTGAGAAATCGTCATATTGCAGACCAAGACAAGACTATTTTTGAAGATTTACCAGCCAGTCACAGCTCTCGAGCTAGACATTCCAGTGGTAAAAATGTAAAAATCGTCTTCACTTGGTCTGCAAATGGAAATCTTCTATGAGAAAATTTAAATTTAAATTTAAATTTTCTTGAACAGACTCGAGAATTAAAGGGTTAACCGAATAACTTGAAACCTGGACAGATCTTTCACATCCTCTTTCATGACGAAGCCGGCCAAAACCGGCCTCTGTATTGGTCTTGGGGAATGTCCATTTGGAGGCCAAGAGAAGACTATTTTTGAAAATTTCCCACTGGAATGACTGGCCCGATAACCGAGCCAATCATTCCAGTGGGAAACTTTAAAAAATTGTCTTCTCTTGGCCTGAAAATGGACATTCAATAAGTAAATATTTTAATTTTTTTGAACAAATTTCGTCATTAAAGGGTTAAGCTTTATTTTCACATAGCAACTGCTTGAATGGTTTTCGAGATACCAAATCAGAGAACATGTAGACCTGTTGCTCTCGCTGTAAATTATATGTCTCTGACGATGATAGATGTCCAATTTGGCACAGAGATAGCCAGCCTCGGATGAAGTCGATTTTTCAAACTCAAATCGTTGCAGTAAAAATAACCGTTTGCCCCATTGCAGAAAATTTAATTTTGATCTGTTTCTCTAATGGACGAATCTGATCTGTTAGTCAAAAACATGACGTCATACTAATTACGTCACATTTAGCATAATGTCATACTCATAAATTATAGAAATAATCCGTCATGAACCTAGAATAGTCCGTCAGTTGTACGAATTGTATGTCTTTACTATTTAATAAACGTTCTGTTGAATATTTTGAAACTGGTATGACTGTTTGTTTTGGCTGTCATAGTGAAAATTGAAATTAGTTTCAAAATATTCAACAGATTAGTTATGTAGTTACCACCAACTTGGAATTCTAGGAATTCAGGATGCAAAGTATATAAATCGATCCAAACACGCGCAAAAGCATGGGAGGAACTTAGCTAGACATGGGCGGGCATGGCTAAAATTTATCCATTCGGCAAAACGCGCCAAAGTCCTGAGCCTAGCGTAGGGCAGTATAGGCGCGCAATAGCTCACTAGCCTCTTCTTCAAGTAGACGCTTACAGAAGTAAAATCGACCCAGTCGTTCTAGAGATTAATTTTTCAAAATCAAGAACGTGCATTCTGCGGGGTAGTTTAAACATCTACAGATGGTATAATAAGCAATGCTATTAACCATCCTTGATAAATGCACATTTGGAGGCCGAGCTAAGACTATTTTTTGAAAACTTACCACTGGAATACCTGGCTCGGTAACCGAGGCAGCCATTCCAGTGGTAACATTTTAAAAATAGTCTTCTCTTGGTCTGCAAATAGACATTCGATAAGGAAATATTTTGATTTTCTTGACCAATGTTGAAGAAAATCCAAATATTTCTTTATTGAATGTTTAAGGACCACGTTTGCTGATTAAAGTGGTAAATTGGGATTATTGTGCCAAAACAATGCTGTAAATAGCCTACGAAGGGCTGGTTATGCTATTCCGTTTAAAGGAAAACTCACCTTATCTGATACTAACTATTATGGTGAAAGAATTTGCCACCCATCTATCCTAGCTTTCTATCATGCCGAGAATGAAAGATATTCATGCTGTGGTGCCTAAATGTTGATATATTTCTAAAGCCTATGATGGCTAGCATGATTTACTTTTCAACCAATCAGAAAAACGCACCATGTCCGCCTCGGTGTATATAAAGTTATAAAGGTGGCAGATATAGCTTGGCAATGTGGTAAATGAGCATCAATACAGGTATGCTGTTGAATATTTTGAAACTAATTTGACTGGAAGTTGTTGCTGCCATAGGCAGCAACAACTTCCAGTCGAATTAGTTTCAAAATATTCAACGTGATGATTATTACATAATAAAGTATGTAATGCCTTGGCACTTACACGACGTCACACACTATCGCTTGAGGAGACAAATTGGCGGAGATCACTGTTCAACATTTACTAGATATTACAAAGCAGATAACTGTGATACGGATAAGGGAATGTGACAGGATATGAATGGTATGGAATCTATACACCATAATCTATCAGTGCACTACAGCATTTGAGATGGCATTAGCATCCAGTTAAATCGTCTGTCTAATGCGTGAGTAGCATCTCTCAAGCTATATTTGTCCTGTTTTCTCAGGGAATCAGATCGTTGATCAGATTCTTGCTGTCCTCTGTAGTACATCCATGTTCGTTGGAGGCACTATCGGATTTATTCTGGACAACACGATACCAGGTAAGCCTAAAGTTATTACGTATTGATAAATGTTATATAACGATGTATGTACGTACATAACCCGTTAACACTCAAATTTGTTTATTTTCAAAAATAGTCCTTTCTTGGTCTGCAAATAGACATTTCTCAAGATCACTGCAGAAGCTGTTTGTTTGGGCGATATGAGGGATACAGGGTTACAGTTAGTGCAATGAATTTACATCGGCTTTGTAGCATACTCTGCGATTTCTTATTTAAGGTTCTGATAAACTAATCTATGATAGGAATTTGAAATTTATAATTTCTTTGTGAAAACTTGTAATCAACTCTGGAAGACGGCTCGATCAATTATGCCATTTTGAATTGACAACCGACAATGCCATCCCAATCTTTTTTCTTCCTGTAACGTATTTGTTGGTATAAAGCCATCGAGCCAGCGTATCGATGCCAGACAATAGCTCGTTTTCCACGGTACGCTTGTGACCCAGTTGCCATAAACGATTGACCAGTGGACTGTTCCAGTTTATCCATCAATCATATGACGCCATAATCATTTACGTGACGTGTAGGATGACGTTATAATCAATGCCGTCATGAATGACGTAGATAAGATCGTCCTAAAAGCTTAATTGATGACGGACTTAAGCGTTGTTGTACGAATCGTATGTCTTTACTATTTAATAAACATGATGTTGGCAACAGCACCCGGTCAAATTAGTTTCAAAATACTCAACAGTTTATCTGTATAGTTTCTGCAAATTGATAGTGAGGGAGTTCAGAGATCGATCTATCTCAACACGGAAGAAGTATCGGGTGGGGTGGGGGTGGGTGGGTGGGGGGCCAGCTTAGTTAGAGATGAGCGGGGAATAGCTGATACTGGATTCTTTCACTACCGAGGAGGAAAACATTAACTATGTAACTCGGAATTCCCAATTATCTTCTGGCATATAGAGCAATGAGATGTGTCCTTGCCGATTACATGACATTTTATATACACTGAAAATCTGGCCGGATACAAAGGAAATAATTTAAACTGCCATGCAGTTCGCTAACATCGTCACCTACACCACTCTGGGAAGGCCTTCAAATATTCTTGCAAAATCGGGATATTCCGTTTTTATGTATGGCGCATCTTCAAATTACTTGAAAATTAACACATAATCTTAAGATATCACATTGCACCAGAAGATGGACATGGTGAAAAGATAACATTTCTAATTATTTAAAAAAGAAAATTGTCTTAATGCTATGCTATCGAAAAAAAGAACACATGCAATTTCTACCATTGGTTCCAACGAAAGCCATCGCAGTTCGCATTGGGTACAGGGAAAACCTGGAATCGACTACCATCTGCGTAGATTCTGGGTTGTAATTAATGTGTCCTTCAATATTAATACAGTCATCAGAAGGTGGAGAGCATTAATTTTATAATACAAATTGTCGACCATAGTAAAACATAGCTTGGCATTTGTATATGGTAAAGACGGGCCAAATGTTATGGCAGGTAAGACAATCGGATTTCACTTGTAAATATTCAGCCACATTTCATTTGGTCTGTTTGAAAAAAATACCCGATCAGTTCATCAATCAGAATCCTGGAAAATGGCATCGCCTATTGTATAATAAGTTCACTCTGAGTGGGTGAGTGCCAGAGTGAGTAGATAGACGTGTGGGTGTGTCGTTACATTGGCATTGACATTCTAACGGCCATGACACACTAGCCCGGCTAACGCAGCTTACTGGGCCGATACCGGGCCGATACTTTCAGTATCAACCCAACATCGGGCCAGTAAGCTGCGTTATCAGGGCTGATTCCGTTGAAAGATAGTTTTCTCACTTATTAATGCTAGAGGTGTTCGTTTCTCTATATTGTGTAGGAACAATGGAGGAAAGGGGAATAACTCGATGGCGCCAGTTAGAGGGCAGTGAAGGTGACACGTGTGTTAGCGTGCACACTTATGACATACCCATAATACAGAGATTTCTTGAAAGATGGACCTGGACTAGTTACATCCCATTCAGCCCAACATTTGGGAAAAGCACGAGGCGAGATACCGGTACTGGGCAACATGACTTTGAAGTAATCAATGCCACGGATAAGGAAGAGGTGCATTCTTTAGAAGTAAATGGCGGACAAGATGGAGGGATTGGTGTTTAACATAGATTTACTATATACTGACTAGATCACTCATGCCCCTCTCAAAAGCGGCATTTCAGACTTCAGTATTTTCTCACGAGATTTACATCACTGTATAGTCTTCAAAATGATATGTTTTTGTCATTAAACTTATTACGCAGTCGAATACGGTGTCAGATTAATACAGACAAATACAATTTTATTTCTGATAGAAATATGTAAATTTGCGTCTGTTCAATTTCTATTGAAATTACCAAAGGAATATTTAGTAATTTTTGAAGACTATATAAGCGTTGGCCAGTCAGCGAATACCCGGTCATGCGCAATTGCAATTTACTGAACTTACATCCCCGGCGGTCGCGACAACTAGCCACATAGTGAGGGTACACGCGCATGAGCCACCTAGCCAATATATCCAAATCTCTTGTGTTTAATGCAAGCAAATCTGGTTTAAATGACCGTATTCGTGGGCGAAAATCTAGCGCACGTTGGCTCCATAGAGAATAATTTTTATTCGACTGGTTTTTCCCTGAAAAAAAAGTAGAGAACGAAATAACCCTGAGCCAAAACGTGTGGCATGTTTCGTGACGCAGGTCACGTGGTGAAAAATATGAAAATGCGGGACTTAGGGAGGTGAACTCTACTCTATTCGCCGTTCACTATGACTGAAAACAACGCTGAAAGGTGGATTTTATTTTCAAGATTGTAAAATGTAGGCGATATTGTGTTTCTATCCCTTCCATGTTGATAGATTTTTAGCTCACCTGGCCAGAATGGCCACGTGAAATTATGCCGTGGAGGCTCTCCGTTGTCCCTCCGTCCGTCGCCCGTCTGTCTGTCCATCAACTTGTTCTTTAAACGACTTCTTCTCATGATCCACTGGGCCAATTTCAATTATATTCAGCAGGAAGCATCCGTAGGACATAGAGAGTCAAGTTTGTTCAAAGGAAGACGATCGGCCAATTTGGCTAGTGGCCGTCTTGGATTTTGGACGATTTATTAAAGATCTCTTTAAAAATCTTCTTCTAAACTTTTGGTGAATCGATTCAAACCTCATGAAACCTCATCTAGGGCAAGAGCTAAGCCAAGTTTGTTCAAGAGAACTTGATTGACCCAATGGTTCGGCGGCCGTCTTGCATGACCTACTTTCCCCCAAAAACTACTTTTTCTCTAGAACTACTGAAGGGATCAGGCTGAAATTGGGAAGATATGATTAGGGACTAAGCGCCATTAGGATTTATTCAAGGAAGGTTGATCAGTTAAAAATTATGGCCGCCCTGGGCCAATCAACATGTAACATGTTTGGCGGGCATAATCGATTTTTATTTGATGGATTTTGATGCCGAAATTAGTAGTATATAAGTTTTTCTGAATTCTGATTTAAAATGTTCCATTTTCGGAACTGTCGAATAAACGGTTTGCAGTCATCTTGGATCATATTTCCGCTAAAATCTTCATAACTAAAGCAATGGGAAATTGAAAATGTCTTCTCGAGAACCGCTGGGTCGATTTCAATTATATTTAGCAGGAACAATCCTTAGGGCATAGAGATTTAAGTTTGTTCAAATAAAGCCGATCGTCCAATTTGGCAGCCGGCCATCTTGGATTTTGGCCGAATTTTAGAAATACCTTTAAAAGTCTTCTCCAAAACCGCTTGGGGGATCGATTCAAAACACCTGAAATATGATCTAGGGGAAGAGCTGAACCAAGTTTGTTCATGGGAATTTGATTGACCAAATGGTTTGGTGGCCATCTTGGATGATCTGGTTTTCGCGAAAACAACTTCTTCAGAACCTCTGAACTGATCGGGCCGAAATTTGGAAGATATGATTAGGGCCTAAGAGATATTAAAGTATGTTCAAGGGAAGTTGATAAGTAGAAAACCATGGCCGCCATGGACCGACCAATATGTACTGTGGTTGGCGGCCATATTGGATATTTTTATTTAATGGATTTTGGGTTTATCGGCCATCTTGGATCATTTTACCGCCAAAAACTTCCATACTAAAGCAATGGGAAATTTAAAATGTTTTCTTCTCGAGAACCACTGGGCCGAATTCAAGTATATTTCACAGGATGCATCCTTAGGGAATATAGAGACAAGTTTGCTCAAAGGAAGGATTTCTAGAAACGTCTTTTAAAAATCTTCTTCGGAGCGGCTTGGGGTTTCGATACAAACGTCATGAAATATGATTTAGGGCAAGAGCTGAACCAAGTTTGTTCGAGGGAACTTGATTTGCCATCTTGGATGACCTAGTTTTTGCGAAAACAACTTCTCCAGAATCGCTGAACAGATCGGGCCGAAATTTGGCAGATATGATTAGGACCGAAACGCACCATTAAAATTTGTAGATGGAAAGGTGAAATGTCAAAAAACATGTCCGCCGTTGAATCAATCACAATATAGTAATTTTAGCGGATATCTTGTATTTTCTGCAAATTTCTGAGAAAATCATAAAAAAGAGTTAACTGGTAAATTTTTCCAATGATCATCTCGTTTCACTACACCAAAATCAGTTGCACAGGAAGGGTGTTTGGATCATAATATGACGATTCCATATACCATGTGGCATTGAGACTACCTGTCTTATGGCACCATCATCTTATCCTCACACATGATACGTACTCTCATCAGCCAGTTTATCTGTTACATGCATTATTTCATTTCATCCTAATCTGTAGTATTGACGCTTCCAAATAGGCAGAGGTAGTTTTAGGTATATAACTGCCGTCCATTTAGAAAATGATCTTGCTTAAACCTGTTCGTGTCTGTGCTAATTATGCTGTTTTTCAGATATGCCAGTTCATATGAATCAGAGAATGAATGAATGCATGTATAGATGGCTGGATGGATGTATAATTGGACGGATGGATTGATGGATGGGCGTATGGATGGATGGATGGATGAAAAAATGGATCGATGTATGGATGGAATAATGACCAGATGCATGAGTGAATGCATAAATGATATGCAGACTAGTGAATGACTTTGCGGGTGGCTAACTGGCTGGCTTGCTGGATGGGTGGCTGGCTGATTGGATTGATTAGATTAGATGAATGAACGAATGAATGAAAAATTAACGAACGAACAAACGGATGGACAGACGGACGGTTGGACGGACGAACGAACGAACGAACGGAAGAACGAACGAGCGAATGGAAGACATATTAATCAATCTATCAATCAATCAATCAATCAATCAATCAATCAATCAATCAATCAATCGATAATTATTCAATAAACGAAGGAATTGAGTAAATAAAAGTTAATGAAAACGCATGAATTTTAATATTAGATATATAATTGTTTATTTTTATATGTAATTGACATTAACTACATTCAGTACTATCAGATATTGTATTCTATTATAAATTAATATACATTGGAAATCTACAAGAAAATCTGTCTGCTAATTTACAAATTCATGATCTCATTTTAAAATGTTCATATGAATTAAGAACATACTTTCTAAGATCTAACATCACTTAATCCACCAGGGAATGTTTCTCAATTCTAGATCCAGTGGACCTTTCCTGTTTTATCTACGCCCTGCTCATCACTAACTAAGCTCCACCCACACCTCGTTCGTGTTGGGATCGAGCAATCCCTGAATTCATTGCCTATCAATTTCCAGAAAACTATATGGGCAAGCTGTTGAATATATTGAAACTAATTTTCCTGGGCGCTGTTGCTGCCTGTGGCAGCAACAGCGCCCAGTCAAATTAGTTTCAAAATATTCAACAGCATGATTATTAAATAATAAAGGCACACAATTCGTACAACCCGGCTGACTATTGAACGTTAGAGATGGACTAAATCGAGTTATTCATGACATAATTAATGATGACGTCATCCTACATGTCACTTAGTTGATTATGACGTCACATGACGTCATACGATGGATGGATAAAAGGGAAAGATCCATTAACAAGTCTTCTAGATTAACGCATTACTCATTTTAATTATTTTTATTGTGTACTATTCCATCACTTCACATCACTGTCAAAATTGCTACAGCCATCAATATCACTGCCTATAATCAAGCAATCATATTCAAACTAACACCAATTTCAACACGCTCGCACTTACGCACGCACGCACACTCAGTCTATATATATAAATTGTTATTCTAAATTATCACAACATATTATACTTATATAAAGTATGTAGATTGTGTAATTTATTTATGAATTGTAACTATACATAATAACATACGGATCTGCTTATTTAGATTTAAATAAATAAGTAACTAAAGTATCAAGTTTATTGTTCTATATTAGTTATTTGATAATGTAGCGATCCATTTTCATATTTCAAGGAGGATGTCTGGAAATCAGTCGAAACGTAGGGAGTCTCCTTCTGAGTCCTTCCATCGTTGTTGCTCCTCTAACTCAGGAGCATACATGGGTACTGGTCTAAAACTATGACAGCTACCTGTGATGGACTGACATTCTGTCCAGGGATGGCAAAAATAGTTTGAGGCACTTAGTGTCACAGCAACTGTGAATAAGCTCCAACCCACTGATTCATACGGTAGCCCATACAGTGTAAGCCCAGTGTATACTAAATCAGATAAGGGTCATGTATCAGTGAGGGAATCGCATCTGATGTCTCGATAAATGAACCAATCAAATGAGTGTTCATCTATCGCTAAGTAAATGGAGGATTCCAGTTTATCCGTCAATGATATCACATCATAGCCAACTACGTGACGCGTATGATGACGTCATAATCAATGACGTCATGAATGACGTAGATAAGTAAACGGGAAACTACAATTATTCAAACAATCAGATGACAGACTGGTAATTTGGAATCTGAACAAATGCTGAACATGATATCATCTATCCAATAAAAGAAAAGGTGTTCTTTCTATTACGATAATGTTCAGATGATAATGTTCAGCATTTATTCGGATTCGAAATTACCAATCGCTCAACCCGAGAGCTCCGCATAAGGTGCACTGAGATGCTGTTATACTATTGGCATACGCTTATATTCGAGAAAAGCATGAACTTTGTTAATAAAGTTTATATATCAATAGGAAAGGACCGTTCCAATTTTAGCTATGCCCCGCCCATCACTAGCTAAGCTCCGCCCACACCTCTCCGTGTTGGAATTGATCGATCCCCGAATACCCTAATTATTAAGATCCTGACAACTATACAGTTATGTTGTTGACTATTTTGTAACCAATTTGACTGGGAGATGTTGCTTCCTATGGCAGCAACAGCGCCCAGTCAAATTACTTTCAAAATATTCAACAGGATATTTATTAAATAGTAAAGCCATACAATTCGTACATCAACGCATGGTCCGTCTTCAACTATGCGTTCATCACGTACCTATCTACGTCATTCAGGACGTCATTGTGATGTCATTCTATAGGTCACGTAGTTGATTATGACGTCATATGATGGATGGATACAGTGGAACGGTCCTTTGGTTAATTAACAGAATATGTATGCATTTAATTCTGTCCTATATAACATACATACGCATACGAAGTAATAATCAGTATAATAAAATAAGAAGCACTAATTACTATAATATATAGATCTGAAGGTTAATATTAACTACACGTGATATTATGAACGACATTCACTGAATTTGCCTGTATTAACAGGCTTGGAATATTTGACTTATTCACCACTGTACAAAACTGATTTATTGGTAAAATGCCTGACAAAATCAATGCGGTATGTAGTATGTCTATCATTTAAACTATCTTCACCTTTTGCTAAAAAGGAAAAAACATAAAAGTACATAATAGGATCCCAAAATGAATATTTTATTTATAATAGGGTACATTCTGGCGGAGCATCCTTTGTGCAATATGCTTATGACGTATCATGTAAAACTTCTTGATTGATCATACCACAACAGGAGGAACTCAGAGGGATACTCAAAATGCAGAGCAAATATGTCGCTAAGACCAGAACAGCGAGTAAATATCTTGTCAAAGTACAGGCATTTGACAGTACAATTTTGGTTGTAGTGTAGAGAACCCGTTACCATCCGATGAGTTAATGCACGACCGGAAATTGTTATTATTTCTATTTTTCTCCTTCGAATGGTATATGAACAGTGCATTTTGTTACGTTTATGCTTTTGTGTCGTATAATTTACGAATCCAGTTTGTCCATCAATCATATGAGGGTATAATCAACCTCGTGACGTGTAGGCTGACGTCATAATCAATTACGTCATGAGTGACTCGAATTAGTCCGTCTTAAGCGTTTAATAGTCCGACAGGTTGTGGGCATTTTACGTCTTTACTATTTAATAAACATGTTGTTGAATTTTTTAAAACTATTTTGACTGGGCACTGTTGCTGCCAAAATATTCAACAGCTTACACGTACAATTTTCTGTAAATTCAGATGCGGAGAGTACATGGATCGATCGATTCCAACACGGTAGAAAATGCTAAAACTGGATTTCTCCATTCACTGATCTGTATATGTCTGATTCCTTGGAAATCACGCCTCTCAATGCCAAGATTTGAGATAACCTAGAATTTCCGCAAAACTCATTTGTTGACCGAGTGTAGTTATTCTTTTTGAGAAAAAAACGGAGCCTGAAAATCGGAATGGTCTTTGGGCCAAGTCGCCATGTGTCTTAGTGCACAGGTTTGATCCTACCTCTCCTGTAAATCAAACTGGTGTGTGACATTTAGACCATTGCCATTCTTAAAATATCCTCACCGTATATACGAGCTTCAAACGCGTCAAATTAAAAAAAAAATCGAATACATGGAATTCAATGACATAAAAACTAAATTTCCCTATCACGTTTAAACACAAAATGTCATATATAAATTCATGCATATGTACGCTTCAATGCAGGAGCTGATTAGATTAGAAACTGGCTACTGTTTTATCAAATTTCAGCAAACGTTTCACTCATCATAATTTCTTCCACTTCTGTTGATTCTGCATTATGAGTACCCCTTCAAGGGTACCTGGAATGAGACACATCTAAACTCGTCTTGTCAAATCGAAATGGGCTCTATCAAAATATGTAGTCCAAATAGGAGAATACTCTGCCTTGTGAATCTGGTAGAGTGCTCCATTTTAAACAGGCTCCAAGTTCCATAGCTTGCATTTGTCTCACAGTCCTCATTCCAGTACATCTTTTCTCACTATTGGACAGGTAAGTTACATTTCTGAAGCTTTATAGTGCGTAGGTAAATACGTTTTAGTAGGTGTCAGTATATGTTTTGATCATAATATGTGCAATTATACGTGTGCTCCGATACATCTTCTTTATACAAAATTTACACAAAATATATATATGTATTATATTGGGTGCAGAATACAAATACGCTAAAACGGGGGGGGGGGGGGGTGTAGAAAAAACCATGACCTTGTAATGATGTAAGCTATTATCATAAGTACCTGTCATCATATTTGGCTAGCTTAACCTCTCTTTTGTCAACTTGTGGTTTATAATGGTAAAACCGGCCAATAATTCCTCTGCAGTTGTCTTGAGGACTGTCTATTGCAGGCTAGGAGAAGACTTTTTGAAAATTTACCACTGGAATGACTGGCTCGGTTACTGAGCCAGTCATTCCAGTGATAAATTTTCAAAAATAGTTTTCTCCTGGACTGCAAATGGACACTGACTAAACACGCATTTAGAATTTCTTGACCATTAACCCTTTAATCTCCAAGCCGGTAAAAATCACCTTAAAACGATTTTTCCTAAATTCCAGTTATAAACTTACAAAAAACCCAGTCTTGTCTTGGCCAGCAAATGGTCATTCACCAGCAACATTTTTAATTTGTTTGAAAACTCTTGACAAAATAAAGGCTTAATTGATTAAAGTCGCCTTTACAGCGCTTTGAGGCGCGGTTGACACACGAAGGGTTAACGTAGGCCTATCATACTTACTGAATAGAAAGAGATATCATGGGGATAGTTACTGACATGTTAATAACACATCAGATTAAGATGGTATGTTGGAACTGTTTGAGAGTCACAGTTTTAGCTTTAGGTTATTATACTGGACAGACAGACAGTCATATATAGGGACATACAAATATACATAGCATGCGGGCAAACACACATGCAGCCTAAAAGGACGAGGACACGAGGACACGAGTCGAGCGACAATGACCCTTTCCAGTATTAGCTAAGCTCCGACCATCTCGTGCTATGCACACCCACACCTCGCTTGTGTTGTGACCGATCGATCCCTGAACTCCATGGGTATCAATTTCCAGAAAACCATACAAGACATACAATTCGTACAACAACACTTAGGCCATTATCAATTTTTGGTTCCTGGTTAACTTAGCTACGCCATTCATGCCGTAATTGATTATGACGTCATACTACATGTCACGTAGTTGATTATGACTTCATATGATTGACTGAGAAACTGGAATCCTTGCATGCTAGAAATGGATCCCTTTAGTGCAACCAATAGTCTGATACTTCGTGGTGAGAGGGACGATCAAGTATTATAATGGATGACTCAAGCATTGACGTCATTAACAATTACGTCACATATAGGTTGACGTCATAGTCATAATTGATAGACAGCATTCCGCCATGAACCTGCAATAGCCCGTCAGTTATACGAATTGTATTCCTTTATTATTTAATAGCCATTCTGTTAAATATTCTGAAACGACAGCAGCAACAATCAAGCAAATTAGTTTCAAAATATTCAACAGGTTAGCTGTGTGGTTTAGCTTAAAATTGGGATTCTGGGAATTCAGAATTCAAAGTATACAAATTAATCCCAACAAGCGCAAAGAATGGGTGGAGCTTAGCTAGAAATGGGCGGGCTTAGCTAAAAGTGCCTTCGTCAATTGAACACCAACCTCAAAGCTCAATGGAAATCACGTCGTTTACCTCCATATGCTAATGCCTAAATACGTCACTGAATTCATTTCTGTACTTCTCGTTCATGGACCCACATCGGCTTGTCATCTCCATAGAGATAACACGCTAATCGTCTGTACATAAAATCTATCCTACTGGCTGTTAATCCTATAATCTGTACGATCAAGGTGAACCCATATAAAGCTCCAGCGATCACACCATATAGATTAAGTTTTGATAATGACGTCATAAACCCTAGATAAAACACGGACAACATGGCTATCCACAGAATATTGATGACGATAAGGCCTATCACGCATCTATTTCGCATGGTCAATAACCTTTGCTCAAGTTCCGCCTTACCCAGACCCATGTTGACATTAGTTCCGATTAAGTTTGCACAGAGGTTTTCCCAGAATGCACTCTCTCGTTTCTCTTCTGTGTCTCCATCAGCCATTACTTTGACGTCTGTAACAAATGCATCTGATGTCGAGCCATCCCTCTCTGTATCAAAGAAGAAAGGTACGATTAAAAGTACAGTGGAGGATTCCAGTTTATCCATCAATCATATGGCGTCATAATCAACTACGTGGCGTGTAAGATGACGTCATAATCAATTACGTCATGAATGACGTATTTAAGTTCGTCACGAACGCTTATTTGATGACGGACTAAGCGTTGTTGTCCAAATTGTATGTCTTTACTATTTAATAAACATGCTGTTGAATATTTTGAAACTGATTTGACTGGGCGCTGTTGCTGCCATAGGCAGCAACAGCACTCAGTCAAATTAGTTTCAAAAGATTCAACAGCTTACCTGTATAGTTTTCTGGAATTTGAGATTCAGAGAGTGCAGGGATAGAGCGATCCCGACACGGTCAAAGCTTAGGTGGCACTTAGCTAGAAATGGGGTGGGCATAGCTGAAACTGGATTCATCCGCTAACCCTGTTTAAAACGGTCGCATGTGCTTGATCTCTAAGATGGATGGTCATTAAACCACATAACTTAAAGGACCTACATCATGTAGCCACACAAGACATTTACTAAGTAACTAACTTATATAAAGAGACCACCGGTCTTTAGCACCACTAATGGTCCGAAGTATGTTGATGTCCAAGATGGCCACCATAGCAGCTCAAATGGCTACTGCATACAGTTTTATGTGCACGGGTATCCCTAGCAACATACAATTATCAGAATAGGGATGCTTACAGCTTCCTTGATAGGATAATCCTTTGTAGACATATTATTAATATTACATACATACCTGTCTATAATGGCCACCTTATCTAGCACAAGGAAGGAGCCAGTGAATACATGCGACGGATTAAAAGAAATCAAAAGAGGAATACATTTCTTTCTTCACCCATGCTTTGTGCATGTGGGGATCTATTTAAATACTTTGAAACCTGAATTCTCAAAGTCCCAATTTAAAGGTGACTATACAGGTAAACCCATGGCAGCAACAGCGCCAAGTAAAACATGTTTTAACATATTCAACAGAATGTTTAGTAAATAGTAAATCCATCAAAGACATACAATTCCTTCACTTGACAGACTATTCGATCTTCATGACGGAGTATTCTCTATCAATTATAATTAAGACGCCAGCCTACATGTGACGTAAATGATTATGACGTCATATATTTTAGTGACAAATCTGATTCATCCATTACCAAAGGAAACATTGTTGGTACTGTGTTAGTCCTTAGATGGTGGCTCTTTCTGCGTTTCGTTCACATGTCAAAGGCCGAGCTAAAGCGATCACTCACGTAGATATTGTAGGTAATAGAGCTGCCTCCTACCGAAGTCTACAAACTCTGGCGTTCTGTACCGTAGATTCTCTATTAACCTACGAGAGACACCACCTAATCTCACCCTTATGGAACTACAATCACAGCACCCAAAACATATGGTTATTGTATACATGCTTAAGGGATAACGGATGTATTCGTCTGTTCGTTCTGTCCGTCAATTATCTGGCATTACAACCAAATTCGACACTTGTTTATCTGACGTCACATTCAAAATGACGTACGTATATCACGAATGTGGATGCGTCCGTTACGAAAGTATCTGAATCATGATGATGATGATGATGATGATGATGGTTATGATGATGATTATGATGATGATGCACTTTGTTCTGGAGCTACAGTAGTCTGAAAATAGCATGGAGCTACAATCCGCCCTTCATCATCTTTGGTCACTGTTTGTTGTCCTCAGCGAAAGTTCTTATCTCTCACAGGTTCTACGTAGCACAAGTAGGCCCTAGGAGGTGTGTGCAATTGCGTTCTCTACCAGCTTTGTAGATGTTGGCACCGAGTACAGCAAATTTCATTGTTTTCTGTGCATGGGTGCCTTGTGGAAATAGCAGAACATGGCCAAACATAGACCCATCTTCTTTGAGCCACGTTCACTGACAGTATGACTGCATTGCACTAGTGTATAGCTCTTTGTTGGAGATTACACTGTCTGGCCAGCGATGCTGGGTTACAGTAAAATGGTGTCTGCGGTGGTGATCTAGGTAAAACGGTGGTTGCACTGTTTGTCATGAAGTATATGCATGCGCCTACCAAAATATTTACAGCTAAATATTACTAAAATCAAAATAAAACTAATTGAAAAAATAAATTTGTTATATACATTGCTTTAGTGTAATACATTGTTGAGTATATACATTGAACAAAAATACTGTGAATTTACCAGAAGAATCCACAAACACAAAAGATTTACGTATTACTATCTTATTCTAGTTGAGAATGTCTGACAGAGGCGTAGTGACCGTTTACTGGCAGTTAGGCTCGGCCTTCCGCCTACAAACCAAAAACACATAGCCAGTCAATAGGTGAGGTGTGATGTGCCGCCTACCAGGAATACTGACCAATCAGACCGGTAAGCGTTCCTAACTGGGAATAGTGTCTAGGGGTCTCTATATTGTTTACTTCCCAGATAGATATGTGCAATTCCTGACTATTTCTGTGATGTAGTAACATGCAAAAACAATTTTGTACTTAGTAGGCCTAGAGTAGAGTCTGCTCTGGTCGGGTGAAAGGTCTCTTAGTTGTGAGCTGCGGTGCACCGCCTACAACCCAGGATACCTAGCAAGTCATTATGTGAGCTGCGGTGTTCCGCCAACCAGGAAGACTTGCCCACCAGCTTATCGCTCTAACTCAGCATGCACATCTGATCCTGCCATAATTTGTCTAGTCAATTTTTAAGCAGCTTAGTAATGGGGCTGTTACTCCTTCATCTGTCAATTAGTTTCACGAGTTAACCACTATATTAGCCAATACATGAAGTCAAAGACCAGAATGGCAAGGTTGTTTAGATAGTTTCAAACTGTGACCACGAGTTGCGTAGCTTCCCTGTTGCTGGGACCAACGAGATTCAAAGTTATATATATATTGTGCAGATACTTATAGGTTTCAATAGTATCGCCACACTTTCGTTTATGCGTCAGTGTTGGTAGTCCTAGAGTTTGTAATCTTTCCTGCTAAGAGAGATTTTGGAGTCCTGTCACACTATTGAAAAGGTTTCCCGGTCAAGTGAGCGGAAGGCTTGTCTACTGGACGTTTCCAGTTCATCCACCCACCATATAACGTGCTTATCAAGTACGTGACGTATAGGATGACGTAGATAAGTACGTCATGAACGCATAATTGGTGACGGACTAAGGGTTGTTGTACGAATTGTATGTCTTTACTATTTAATAAAGATTCTGTTGAATATTTTGAAACTAATTTGACAGCACCCATAGCTTACCTGTATAGTTCTCTGGAAATTGTGATTAAGAGAGTCGATCGATTCCAACACGGGATAAGCGTGGGTCGAGTTTAGCTAGAGATGGGCAGGGCATAGCTAAAACTGGATTCCTTCATCGGCTGGAGGATCAGGGAGCCCTACGCTGGAAAATTGTGAAAATCTAGATGCTCAGTTGGATCTTCTTTATCTATCAGTATATGATTGGATCCATGTTCCTAGACTAGAAGCCTGTCACCACCACATATTTCTGATTAATCACCATAACGCGGTGGTTCTTTAAGGCAATCTTAAAGAACTGCCATTCTTCAGTGTCCGCTAAAAGCAGGTTTAATTGTACATGTATCTAGACTTCACCTGGTACTTTCTTTTTCTTTTTTCGATTTTTGCACCGGAAGAAGCAGGATATTTTCGGTTTCTTGGCAACATTCTGAAATGCATAGCAATTGTACAACAATAAAACGACCAGTAATGTATTTTATCGGGCGTCATGAAATAAGCAAATGATAATAGGATAATGACGTATAACGACACCAGTCCCACCACGATGTCATCGCGGCTATGGATGGACACGCTTACAATATACTGAAACATCTGAAAATTCTGAAAGGTATAATGTATTGTCAACATCAGATTGCCAGTTACCAGAATAAATTGTCACCGCATCCAACGATGGTGTTTTTCTGATCAAATGATAGGTGACAACGACGGCAGTTACAATGAACAATGTGAATGGTATTAAATGACAATGATTATAACACCAATGCCGAGAGCAAACGGATGACTGACGGCGATGATGGCGACGAGGATGGTGACGTCGGACGGACAGACGACGAAAAAGACGACGGATGATGATGATGATGATGATGATCATCATCATCATCATCATCATCACCATCATCATCATGATCATGATGGCTACGACGATGACAACGACGACGACAACCGCTAAGACGAAGGCAAAGACGATGAGAACAATACGAATACGAGATATAAATACATAAACTCACTGCATCTCTTGTTCCCCAACTCTGGTCCACAATATTTGATATGGCGTATATAGGCAAGAAGATATGCATAGCCGGGAATATGAAGACATAAGCAAGACCGTAGAGCACTTTGCCAAACTCGCTGGGATGCCAGGCAGCAGCATATGCCAGACTCGCAGTCAGCATTATGATGACGTAATGCTGCTGGAAGCGCAGCTGGTTGTTGATGATGTCTATAAGTAAGAGTATGTAACGTTATCGAAATCAGTTTAACCCTTTAATGAGCAAATTTGTAACGAAAATCCAAATATTTCCTTATTGAATGTCCATTTGCAGGCCAAGATAAGAACATTTTTGAAGATTTACCACTGGAATGGCTGGTTCGAGTCAGCGATTGCAGTGGTAAATTTTCAAAAATTGTCTTATCTTGACCTGCAAACGGGCATTTCTCAAGACCACTGTAGAGGGCTGGTTTTGGCCCGTTTAGTCATGAAAGATTGAATGTAGCTACATATGTGCAGCGGTTTACAACAACAACTGCAGCAGCAACAACAACAACAACAACAACAACAACAGCAACAACAACAACAACAACAGCAGCAGCAGCAGCAGCAACAACAACAACAACAGCAACAACAACAACAACAACAACTACTACTACTACTACTACTACTACTACTACCACAACTACTACTATTGCTGCTACTACTACTAGTACTACTACTACTACCACTACTGCTACTACTACTACTACTACTACTACTACTACTACTACTACTACTACTACTACTACTACTACTACTACCACCACCACTACTACTACTACTACTACTACTACTACTCCTACTATTACTACTACATCATGTAAGCATAAAGTAGGCCCTATTACTCACCATCCACGATACCGTTTAGTATGCTGGCTGATCCCCAAACAACAACTGCAAAGAATAATGTTCCCATGAGAAGCGTCAAGATCATCGTTACCAGTATCTGTGTGTTCACCGCTGTGCGTGTGCAAATGATCGTGTAGAATATGACAATAGCTGACATGATTGACGTAGTGTAAATATACGGAATGTTAAACACCAGATCCAGTCCTGCAGTTATCATGACAACAGCCGACCCTGCAAAAGGAGAAATTGGTACCGTGTACAGAGAGGTAGAGTTACCACCTTGATTAAATTGCACCCTCCAACTGCATGACAATGTACTATAGTCAAATGAAGGATTTCAGTTTATCCATCAATCATATGATATCATAATCGATTATGTGACGTGTAGGATGACGACATAATAAATAACGTCATGAATGCCTCGATTTAGTCCATCTTAAATGCTTAATAGTCCGTCACGTTGTACGAATTGTATGCCTGTACTATTTAATAAACATTTTGGCCATAGGCAGCAACAGCACCTAGTCAAATTAGTTTCAAAATATTCAACAGCTTACCTGTATAGTCTTCTAGAAATTGAGACACAGAGAGTGCAGGGATAGCTCGATACCAGCAAGGGCAAATCGTGGGTTGAGCTTAGCTAGAGATGGGCGTGGCATAGGTAAAACTGGATCGCTTCATTCTTTTCCAACTTTCACTGCATGCTTGAAGTTTTAGTGTAGAAAGATACCCATCAGGTAGCCATTCAAAATAGGAGATTCCCATTTACAGGAAAGGCGTGGTCGATACTGCTATCTGGTTCCAAATGTTCTGCAACAGCATTTGAATGGGGTGTGTGGGTGGGGATGGGGTTGGGGGTGCCGGGGGACGGGAACCAACGAACAATAGTTAACCATCCAGCGTTCACTTCGCATCGCCAATGCGAATAAAACTTGACCAATAACACAATACAGATTAGGTTGAATATTTAAACCCGCTCTTTGTGAAGCCGGCCAAAACCGACATCTGCAAGTGATTTTGAATAATCTACATTTGCTGCTCAAGAGATATTTATCACTTGTTCGATCCATGTGTAGGACTAAATAAAAAAGAAATAGTACACACTTGGTCTGCAAATGGACATTCAATTAGCAAATATTGGATTTTCCCTGAACACATTGGCTAGAAAATTGTTAAAACTAATTAGACCTGATTATGCTTTTACCGAGGGCAACTAGAGCTTACGGTTTTGAACGTTTTCAACTTATAATATCATTTTGTTGTTTAAAATTGTGGTACTGTGACGTGAAAGGCCAGATCGACCACTGGAGGCAGAATAAAACACAACATTACTGATTACGCAAACATCGATCTTCTTTATCTCTCACAATGAATTGCTGGACATCAGATTAGAAACCATTTCATGTTCATAGATAGAACAATATAGAAATAAAATATCACATACAATATAACTGCAATCATTTGACAAGAATTCAATGCTAATTTATTGTTTTATTATTGAGATTGAAAACTTACTAGTCTGTGGTGGTGGGCGCATGCGAGAGGGCATTATACGTGCATTCTGCAAAATACTTATTGACAAGTCTTCGAAGCAAAATAAGGATGCTGTTTATCACCCAGAATTCAGGAAATGGCTTCTTAGAGGATCTACTTTTCACATTCCCCGGGGTGGGGGGTGTGTGTGGGTCGTTGAGGTTGGGGTGGGTGGGTGGGGTTGGGGTGGGGTGATGGGGTGGGGGTGAGGTGGGGGAGGTGGGGGTGGAGGGGGTGAAGGGCGCGGGTACCAGGGACCATTCTTCCTATGTGACGACGACACGCTCTAGTATACCCACACCCAGTTCAGCCCTCTAATCAATTTATATTCCTTCGGCTATAACTAGCACGTGACTATCTCGCAAATGCCTACCCTTCCCATATAGTACCTGGTGTAATGACGTTGTTGAGGAACATCTGGGCTAGATATAGCACATATGTGACGGTAAAGCTGACGTTATTCCGCATCAGTGTGGCCACATTGCGAGCGACCAAGATAGCGTTAGCGATATCGGACAGAACCCATCTTCTCCGCTGCTTAAGAAATTCCTCGAAAGTGTCAGGGCAATACGTGGTATTGTGGGCGTATGGGTTGTACCGGAGTCTCCACCCGTGGATCATCATCAGTGTGGCTATCCATCTATCCTCGCCTGTAAATTGACACATACAGTTAATCCTTTCTTGCTGAAGTCGGCCAAAAACGGCCTCTGCGGTAGTCTGGAGCAATGCCCATTTGCAGAACAAGAGAATAATATCTTTGAAAAATTACCACTTGAATGACTGGCTCGATAAACGAGCCAGTCATTCCAGTGTTAAATTTTCAAAATTAGTCTTCTCTTGGCCTGCAAATGTACAATCAAGAAGTAAATATTATATTTTCTTGAACGAATTTCGTCATTAAGGCGTTAAACTTCTCAATGGAGATGTCCGACCTGTCATTCAAACATATGACGTCATAATCAAATACAAATTAAATATAAGGTAACTGTCATCTTGCTGACTAACATTCAACTAAATGTCATCAACTTACAATCCTAGTGTGTTAAAATTCACACTAACACACATATATATCCTTACATCAATGAACCTTTCCAGCGTATCCACCAATCATGTGACGCCATAATCAAGTACGTGGCGTGTAGGATGACGTCATGAATGGCGTAGATAAGTTTGTCACGAACGCTTAATTAATGACGGACTAAGCGTTGTTGTACGAATTGTATGTCCTTGCTTTTTAATAAACATGCTGTTGAATATTTTGAAACTAATTCTAGGCAGCAACAGCGCCCAGTCAAATTAGTTATAAAATATGCAACAGCTTACCTGTATAGTTTTTGGACATTGATAATCAGGCAGACCACATCCCAAAACGGCGAAGCGTGGATGGGCGGGGCATAATTAAAACTAGCACGGTCCATTACTATGCGTATCTTTAATTGACCTATACGGGCTTTAAGCAGCTGGCACACTTTAATTACCTACCTGTATCTTTGACGTAGACTGTGAAAGGTGAGTGAGTAGGCCTGGAGTACTGTTGCATTACTTCCTTGATAGCCGTGGCTCGGTACAGACTGAAACAGCCCGGACAACACATCACTGATCCGATCACATTTTGCGCATTCTTGATCATCCAGAAATCTACAAATGAAATCCCGATGACCAAAAAGAATTAAATGCTATGAGCATTAGTAACAATCTTGGAGCATTTACGCTAAGATCATAGACCACTTCCGACGCCAATGGTAAGCTCAACGTACAAGGTGCAATGGCTGGATTTTATCTGTTAGTACAGTATCTAACGTGGTGACCTAATACGTCACTACTTAGCTTACATCACAACCAAAGTGATGCAGATCCGTCATGAAAGATGCAGTAGTCTGTCACGAAATTGTATGAATTGTATGTGCGATGTGAATTAAAAATTTAATAAACAGTCTGTTGAATATTTTGAAACAAATTTGATTTGGACCTGTTGTTTCCAGAGACAGCAACAACTCCATCCCAGTCGCATTAATTAAAAAAGTTCAGGAGCTTACATGTATTGTTACCCTGAACTTGGGATTCTGGGAAGTCGAGTTACAACGTGTTAGAATCGATTCAAATGCGTTTGCAAAGTGGGTGGAGCTCAGATAAAAATGGGCGGAGCGTAGTTAAACATAGATGACTAACACCTTGACGTTTGCCTTTCTAACTCCAAAATCAAAATCAATCTTTTCTTCATCATCATTACCAGGTCTGGTAACGATCCGTTCATGGGATCTCTTCCTAACATTTATAAAAGCTAATTCCATAACCCAACCACCACGATCAACCTTGGCATTTACCAGTTGAATGCAGAAATCAGTAATCTCATTCAGACCCCCATGAGCAATGGACCTTTCAGGTTTTGGCTATGCCCGGCCCATCTCTATCAAAACTCCACCCACAACTCGTTCGTGTTGTGATCGATCGATCCCCGAATTCCCTGACTATGAATTTCCAGATTACAATACAGATAAGCTGCTAAATATTTTGAAACTAGTGTGACTGGGTGCTGTTGCTGCCTATGGTATCAACATCGACCAGTCAAATTTGTTTCAAAATATTCAACAGAATGCTTATTCAATGGTAAAGACAAAACAATTCGTACAACGTGTCGGACTATTAAGCGTCAAAGCTTGGTGAGGTTATTTTCAGTAAACCGTAGAGCTGCAGCTATCGTGAGAAAATGGAAGGGAAAATCCATTTATGTTGCGATAGGCCTACACAACGCAATGGAATAAATTTAGCAATATTTATTGGAAGATAGCGTTGATGAAATTTCATTGGCTATATCTTTCCAATGAAGCATACCAGAGTAAATCGTCCTTGGTATACATCCAAGCCTGTCTATAACGACACCAGTACGGTCCATCGAGATGCACTCACTCTAGTACATGAATTTCTCATATTCAAGATGGCCGTTCATTGAAACAGGCGATCCTGCGACCACTCTGGATCTGCGACCACTCGTCCTAAAGGAGCAACGTTCAATTGACCCTGGTGCAGTTATCCGCTATAGAGCGACCCGATCTGTCACTCAGTTAATGATATCGAAATCAAATACGGTGCATATTTGGTGATGTCACACTCAAAGTGGCATTACCTGTCACGAAAATTAAACCAATTTAAGACAATTTACCAAAGGTTCTGCTGAATATTTTGAAACTCATTTGACTGGAGGCTGTTGCCGCATATGGTAAATTCAACAGCCGACATAATACCGTGAAATGGACCTTTCAGTTTATCCATCCATCATCTGGCGACATAATCAACTACGTCGCGTATAGGATGACGTCATAATAAGTGATGCTATGAATGGCGCAAATAAATACGTCACGAACGCATAATTGGTGACGGCCTAAGCGTTGTACGATTGTATACACCTGTGCAAAAGTTAAGCACCAGCAAAAACAATAGAACGTAGAAACATGATGGTACAACTAGGCTGCCATACTTTTTGTCCCCGCGTTAGCTGACATAATTCCAAGTACGAAATGCACATGCATGCATGACTTCACGCCGCTTGATGTCCGTGCGTGGCGGGAAACAGCACACGTGTTCAGTTATGTAAAAGTCCAGTTTGAGGTGTAGAACATTACATACAGATTTAGGCGACAAGATTAGGAATTTTGTGTTCATGACCGTGGTTTATTTGTACAGAGAGAATTAGCTCTTGATTGTGAACCGCTATGGCAAGACGAAGTTTAATTGATCGTGTGAAATGGCAAATCATAGGCATGCATACCACTGGTATGTCATGCAGAGAGATTGGCAGACAGCTGAACATTAACCATACTGTAATCAGTCATTTGATTGCAAAACATGGGCAAACTAACGAGGTGAAGGACAGGCCTAGATCTGGAAGACCGAAGAAGACTACTGCCCGTGATGATCGAGCCCTAGTACGCCTTGTTAGGAGATCTCCATTCACCAACAGCAGAGTGCTCAGCCAGCAATGGGAAACGCGCAATAGAGTGTCAATGTCTACCGTCAAAAGGAGACTGTATGCTGCTGGCATGAAAGCTAGGAGACCTGTCAGACGTCCTCTCCTCACTGCACACCACAAAGAGGAGCGTCTGAGGTGGTGCAACGAAAGAAGACACTGGAACATGAGATCCTGGAGACGGGTACACTGGTCCGATGAAAGTCGGTTCCTGCTTCATGCCACAGATGGTCGAACTCGTGTATGGAGGTCCAGACGCACGGCGTACGACCAACGTAACATCATGGAAGAAGTTCCATTTGGTGGAGGTTCCGTTATGATATGGGGGTGCATCTCATTTGATTGTAAGCTGGATCTGTTGACTGTACCTGGAACACTAAATGGACAAAGATATCAAGATTCCATACTGGATAGAGTTGTGGTCCCTCATTTTGTAAATCATGCACCTGGAACCCACCCTATATTCATGGATGACAACGCCCGACCACATCGTGCTAGAGCTGTGCATGAATACCTCCGCCAGAATGCCATCGAAACCCTACCATGGCCAGCAAGGAGCACTGACATGAACCCTATTGAGCATATCTGGGACATTCTGGGAAACATGGTGAGAAAGAGGGATCCTCCTGTGCAGAACCTACAGGAATTAACAGACGCACTCCATCTTGAATGGCAACGAATACCACAATGGCCTATCAGTCGGTTGGTGACCAGCATGAGACGTCGTGTCCAGGCCGTCATCCAGGCACAAGGTGGATATACCCGGTATTAATAATGACAGTCTCAAACTCGTGCACAGATGCTAAACTTCGTTTTCAGACACCATTAATGACAATCTAGCCACGTGTGTCAACTCTAGGGCAATAGTTGTCAGTTGTGTCAACGTAACCATATTCAGGCCTCGTTTTCAAGTTCAAACAAAAACATACAGTGTTTCCCCACCATCATAATCAGCATTCCTCTAGTTGCATTATTACCTCTTGCACTAAGATGGATGGGTACATAAATGTTTATGCTATTGCTTTCTTCATAGCACATGCATATACCCTCGCATGTGCGTAAAAATAGGGTGGTGCTTAACTTTTGCACAGGTGTATATGTCTTTACTATTTAATAATGATGCTGTTGAATATTTTGAAACTAATTTGACTGGGTGCTGTTGCTGCCATTCAAAATATTCAACAGCTTACCTGCAAGTTGTCTGGCAATTGATAGTCAAGATGTTCAGGGATCGATCGATCCGAACACGAGTGGGTGTGGGTGGAGCTTAGCTAGAGATGGGCGGGCCATAGCAAAAACTGAAGACGTCCATTGAG
Organism: Chaetoderma sp. LZ-2023a; assembly: GCA_034401795.1. NCBI lineage: Eukaryota > Metazoa > Mollusca > Caudofoveata > Chaetodermatida > Chaetodermatidae > Chaetoderma > Chaetoderma sp. LZ-2023a. The sequence goes on from CM067365.1 coordinate 40,911,712, forward strand.
AACCTGGGACTGCATGGTTAAAAGTCTTAAAATCGATTACAAAACGAGCAGAAATAGGCGGAGCGTAGTTCGAAATGGGCGCGGCATATCTAGGATCCTCCGTTGACAGGCGAGACAATACTTTGAGATATAGTTTCATTGCATTTTACCTTTTGCATACTCGAAAATCTGATGCCAAACAATTGGACCAGTCTTCTTCCCTATTGGGTGTGTCCTTCCACAAGCTGCACCAAGTCGTTTATCCCAGTTACACAGATTCAGCAGTTCTTTCACCGCATTGTCCTTGAACTCCATATCCGCATCTGTTGCCAATATATAGGTCTGGTCGTCATCAAATATATCTGATATTTTATCCTGCTCCATGTCTGGTTTGTATTTGGTCACATGATCACACCATGGATTTGGTATGTTAGCTCTTTCTTTTATTTCGTCAAATACAGGGTTTGGTGCTGCCTGTCCCTGATTCTCCCATGTCTTCCAGGGATCTTTCTCACTATTCTTTAATGCCTTCCATACACACGTCCTATCGTCTATAGAAACATCCTTACGTCCATTCTCTTCTTGAAGATACTTATCTATCCGATTACACGCCGCCAATAGGTCTTTACTTGTGGCCGTCAGTAGCATTTCAGAATCACGTGACTGTCTAAATGAAGAGACGTCCAATCCACTATCCCGAACTGTGCCTTTTGGCGAAGATTCCTCGGAAGAAGTCTTTATAGACGATGTTCCATCAGTGACAAAACCATTATTGTAGTATTCAACTTTGTCTTCTCTAGCGCTACACGTTTTCCGTCGTAGTACATCGCTATTGTCATCTGTAGTTTCATCTGGTGTTGATTGTATCCCGTTGCTGCTGTCTGTTGTATGTGACGATGATTTAGGTATGACAGTTTCATCTTCCGAGTCCACAGTACAGTAGATACTATCGGATGTTGTGGAGATGTTATCTGAGTCTGCGGACCCGACACCTTGATCCTCGCTGCTATCACATTTAGTTTCTGTCGCACACGAACCCCTTAGCTTGCTATCACCTAACCAGCTAGATGGTGAATGAAACGTCGGGTTGTTATATGCCACAAGTCGTACCTTTCGGCTTGAACCAGTTGTCCATATGCCTCTGATAATGGACTGATATTCGGGCATGACATGGAAGAGACCAGCATGTTTTGAAGACTCTAATAAGGAACGATAGTTCATCATATACATCATATACATTGCTTGGCTCCAGCGCTTCTTAGTCTTGACTTTCTTAGAATCCTTCATATGAATGAACATAGGCATGACTCCATTGAGCTTCCATCTAAGCTGCAAACCATATGGTGTCAGGAAACATATCACCTGCGTGACGTCCACGTGTAGCTTATCAATCACGAGCTCTATCAGCTGTTGAGAGAATTCCTTAAGTTCGATTCCATCACATCCATTGTCCATGAAGATGTGTGATTCCAGATAAATGGTATCATCTAAGATCTTTGATCGGGATAATTTCAAGAGACTAAGCAGCAAACGTTCCATCTCGTAGTCTGATTCACGATACATCGTTGTACATATAAAGATTCTGCTGCATCTTGGTGGGGAATGCACCTTAGTGGCGGCGATTCTCCCGAAACCATCAGATCGGTAGCTTAGCAAAAGTCGCTGGTCAAAAAAGATATTAGTCCAACCATACCGAAGAAACATTACTTCATATGGAATCTGAAGAAAATCAGGTTTGCGAACAAATTCTGCACATTTTATGAAATATGGTGCACACCAACCAATGGACGCAACAACCGCACACACCAAAAGAACAGATATTTCACCCATGTCATTAAATTCATCGATCTGATAAACTGACCACGAGAACAAAGTAACACACAGAGCGATAGATCCTAAAGTTGATAGCACTGATGGTAACACTACGCCAATTAGAGGCAAACACAACCCTAATGCCGCGTAACCAAATATCAAAGAAAATATTCCGCCAAGAGTATTAAGTACCAGAGGGACGAATACTTCTTTATATGTAAAGTATTCTAGAGATGCATATAGTTCGTCAAGCATGTGAGTGAAAATGTCTAAAGTATACAGATATAAATACACAGACAAGCACGTGCAAATCGTGAACATTTTTATCAATGCGTATAGTATATGCACTTTTCGCGGTCTAAATCCAATCCCTGTGCTGGAAGAGAGAGTTTTAAGCTGGATCTCTGGTATCCACGCGATGGATAAACAAAGTAATGATCCGACAAGCGCGAGGGCAGTAAAGATACTAACAGATCCGGTGAAGTATAACACTCCTGCAACTGTGCAAGGAGTTGCCAGAGAGACAAGAACAATAACTCGTGCAAGAATCCGAGGACATATGAGTGTCTCCTTCGTTTTCATGACAGGTTTTCCTTCATTGAACTTAGTTAAATGATACATCTCTCTCTACAAAATAAATAAATAAATAAATAAGTAAATAAATAAATAAATAAATAAATTAATAAGTGACCGAAACAACGAACAAATGAACGAACACACGAAAGAAGGAACACACGAACGAATGAACAGACGAAAGAATGAACGAACGAACGAACGATGAATGAGCGAATGGACGAACGAACGAAGACAGAACGAACGAGTAAATGAACTAACAAATGGATGAATGGGCGAACGAACGAACAAACGAGCGTCGAAAGAGCGAACGAACGAATGAACGAACAAACGAACGAACAAACGGATGAATGAGTGAATGAACGAACGAACGATCGAAGACAGAACGAACGAGCGAACGAATAAACGAAAGAATGAGGGAACGAGCAAACGAATTAACAAATGGATGAATGAGCGAACGAACGAACGAGCGAACAAAAACCGAACAAAGAAAGAACGAACGAACGACAGAGCAAACGAAGAAATAAAAAAAGAAAGTGAAAAGGAAAGGCGGAAGAAAAGACAACAGGAAAGAAGGAAAGCAGATAGCGGATGCGAGAAACTAAAGATTGAAAAATGTAAAACAAATGGCGGACAAAGTGGATAATTGTAAATAAATGGGGCCAAATATGAATTTTCAAATCTCTGAAAAAATGAAGCTAACGACAATGATGAAGGCAATAACAAGAGTGACAATGATGATGATAATTTACGTATAATGGTGTTCTTTCCTTTGTTCTTGCTTTAGCCAATGTCGTAGGCTGGGATACATTTCATTATTTAGTAAAATGTAAATTAATTAAAGGTGGACCTCCACACCAAAATTCCTGAAAATAAAATTATTGACATTGTAACGTTTAGAAGCTTAAATTGTGTGCCTTGATTTAACGAAACGAAATAAATCGTAACATATGATGATTTCATTACGTGTAAATTAATAGAAATATTTAAGTTGCGAGATTGAATTAGAGTCACCTTTTCAACTTCACATACTAAATTATACGGAATGGAATCATCATGTTTAAGATGTATTTAGTTTCATTGCATTAACCCTTTAACACCCACATCAGGAAAACTGCTTCTGCACTGGTCTTGAGAAATGTCCATTTGCAGAACAAGAGAAGACTATTTTTGAAAATTTACCACTGGAATGACTGGCTAATAAACGAGCCAGTCATTCAAATGATGTATTTTCAAAATAGTCTTCTGTTGGGTTGCAAATGGACATTTTCAATGAGAAAATTGAAATTTTCATAAACAAATTCGAGGAGCAAAGGGTTAAGGCACCCACTCTAAGCCACTAAAGTAGACAATTAACCAATTTTTTTCCCAGACGTGTTAGTGTGAATATGCGCCTTTAATTCTGCACCAATTAAACCAGCCTACACTTACCCGTCCCCAGACTCCATCAGTAAACATGATAGGCATACAGAAGACGCTGTTTAACAGTGGCATTAGAACATATACCGGTAGAATAGGTGCCACCTCTATGGCAAATATTGTAATACAAGCTCCCTCTGTGCACGATGTTAAAATACCCTGTAAAATGGAAAATGACACAGCCAATCAATAAGTCGATGAACCATACACAACCTAATAACGAAGATTAATGAAGACTGGCGGATGAATCCAGATTTAGCCATGCCCCGCCCATCTCTAGCGAAGCTCCACCCACGTGTGATCCCGTGTTACTCTCCGCATCTCAATTTTCAGAAAATTATACAGGCAAGCTGTTGAATATTTCGAAACTAATTTGGCTGGGAGTTGTTGCTGGCAATTGCAGCAACAGCTCCCAGCCATATTAGACTGAAAATATTAAATACACTTTTGATTAAATTGAAAATCACTGAAGACACAACATTCGAACTGTTACTGGAAGATCATTGCACATTTGATCTCGGACACACGTCGTTTAATTGTGAAATCAATGGACCTTACCAGTTTTAACTATGCCCCGCCCATCCCTTGTTAAGCTCCACCCACGGTTCGCCCGTGCTGGGACCGATCGATTGACGAACGCCCTGATTATTAATATCCAGAAAACTATACGGGTAAGATGTTGAATATTTTGAAACTAATTTGACTGGGCGCTGTTGCTGTCCAACAGCATCCAGTCAAATTAGTTTCAAAATATTCGATAGAATGTTTATTAAATAGTAAAGACATACAAATACGTACAATGTGTAGGACTATTAAGCATTAAAGACAGACTAAATCGAGTCATTCATGCGGCAATTGATTATGAAGTCATCCTAAGCGTCACGTAGTTCATGATGACGTCATATGATGGATGAAAAAACTGGACAGCTCCATTGACAAGTGGCGTATTTAGATCATTACTTCACCTACTTGAGTGGCATATTGGATCCCTCCGTAAAGCTATTGATATCAATAAACATAAGAGCTTCGTTGAATAAAACAATTAATTAATCGAGCAACTAATTAATCGATCAATCATTCGTCGATAAATCGATAGCTAAATCAATAGACAGATCGATAAAATAAAAATTCGATGTCGTAATTACTAAAATTACGAAATTGATCAATCAGTAACTCAATAGATTAAAATTAAATACATAAATTATAGCTTGGTAAATCTGTTGATAAATAATCGATATATCAATAAATATGCTCATCGTTTATTACCAGTAGTAAGCCCTTGAATGTGGGCAGGCTTGGAGTGGGCGTCTTCGCGAGGAAACTAACGTTCCATAATATATGCAGAAGTTCAAAGACAAGCGGGTGGATCAGAAAGGCGCCTAAAATCACGAACCTGAAAAGACAGACAAGATTAGAATTGCTATATAACCATGTACATTACTGTAACAACGCCTGAAAAAAGGAACAAAAAGTTAGGCCGTTGTAGTTTCAGTTTCAGTTTATTTACACCCAGATCACAAAGTGACATATGGGGAACAATGATTTTACTGGATTTATACGTTATGGCGGCTAGACATTGTGATAATTAACATCATCTTGGTCATAATTCACCAATTGCATCATTGCCATTTATATTAGCAGTATCTTCACCTTCAGCCGTTCTATCATTGGCACTAATTAACCCTTTCATGACGTGGTCTGTCATGACCGACCTCTGCAGTGGTATCGCGGAGTGTCCATTTGTTGGTCAGGAGAAGACAATCGCCAACAATCCATCATCTAAATGACTGGCTCCATGTCCGAGCCAGACATTCCAGTGGTAGATTTCACAACAATAGTCCGCACCGGTCTGTAAACGGGCACTCGATGTGCACAGATTTAGCTTTTCTTGACCACACATTTAGACATGAAAAGGGCTAATGATTATATTTAACAACCCACGTCGTCGTCATCGTCATCGTCGTCGTCTTGATTTGTGTTCTCTTGCATTTGGGTACTTATTTGTATGCATGATATGGTGCCGGTACTATGTATAGGGGTTGTCAAAGTTGGAACTGTTTATTAATTATTTAAATCATGTGGCATAGTTTTATTAGTAGATTTTTGTTCTTGGTCTCCCATTTCGTTATGATTGCAAAGAGGACACTTTCTTTCTTCACTGGCGATTCTTTCCCATCGTCCCTTTTCTATTGGAAGTAGTGCAGGCCAAAATAGCGTCTGCAGTGAGAAATGTTTATTTGCAGGCTAAACAAATATTATTATTATTGCATGTTTACCACTGGCGTCGCCGGCTTGACAACCGATCTGGTCATTCCAATGATAAATTAAATTAAATAGTCGTATCATGGTATAGGAATGGATGAATGAAGTTTTAGCTATTCTTCGCCCATCTCTAGCTAAGCTCCGCCCATCTCTAGCTAAGCTCCGCCCATCTCTAGCTAAGCTCCGCCCATCTCTAGCTAAGCTCCGCCCATCTCTAGCTAAGCTCCGCCCATCTCCAGCTAAGCTCCGATGACACTTATAGCCGTATTGGGATCGCTCCATCGCTGAACTGCCTGACTATCAATTTCCAGATAACTATACTATACTATATTCATATATATCGCCGTCTATGCAGTCCTACTGGAAGATGCATTTATTTATTTGATTGTTTTATGAACATTATAGAAAAACATTTAAATATTCTGTTTATTTCAAACACGCTTTAAACAAATATCAACCCGCTCAAGTAACGGATCAAATTAACGACAATGATTAGACGAATACACACTATGTCTACTTACTATGCAGACACTCAGACACATTTACTACTGGAGGGATACACATAGATACACATTATCTTCATTTCAAGCAATATTTTCCTAATAATGCTATTTTCTGTATATGCACATGTTTGATATAAGACCCATTTTATCCTCTAGTAATTTAAAACGATCATTTCTCAAATCTGCTAGTCGACATATTTGAATATCTTTTATATGTATTAGTATATTTCGTCTACTCATATTTGAAAAATGGGGAAAATACATATTTATTCTTAGATTTATAATAATGGTATCTGAAAACATAATGCACGTTTCCAGTTTTCTCTATGAGCCCCTCCCCTACCCCATGTCTAGCTAAGCTCCACCCGCACCACCCTCGTTTTGGGATCGATCCATCCCTGAATTCCCTGACTATCAATTTCCAGAAAACTATACAGCTAAGTCTTTAAATATTTTACAGCTAATTTGACTGAGTGCTGTTGCTGCCTAACAGCGTCCAGTGAAATTAGTTTCAAAATATTCAACAGAATGTTTATTAAATAGGAAAAACATACAATTCGTACAACGTGTCGGAATATTAAGCAATTTCACAACTTAAAACATTATATCAATTTATACGCAATGAACTCCTCAATTTTTACGATTTATTTCATTTCATTACATCTGGGCACACAATTTAAGCATCTAAAAGTATAAAACTGTTACAATTTTATTTTCAAGCATTTAGTGTAAATATGCACCTTTAAGTGTCTCTTTAAATAAGAAGGGGGTGCTCCTTTAAGCAAGAACTCCTCTCACAAATGAACGCTCTACACGGAAACAATCCCTCTGAGTTTTGGTCACTGTTCGATAACTTAAGAATCTCTACTTAGTTTCATCTTTTCAGTTTAGTTTATTTTCGATGAACTTCTTTTGAAGTATACGAATTACAATATACAATACAATATTTCATGAAATAAACAGTAATAATATGATTCAGATCACATATGAGTTTTAGATATACAATATCCTACAAATATGTTGATAGATTTAATAGAGGGATCAGTTTCTAGTCATACCCAGCCTATTTCAAGCTCGGTCCACCCTTTACTCGTGCGGAATTGGATTAAAACCTCGAAACCTTGAATTCCCAGAACCTGAATTTTGTAGTAACTATAGAGCCAATCAGTTCAATAACTAACATGACTGGGCCGTTGCTGCAACAGCTCACATTCGCGCCAAAACGCCAAGCTTGGCTTCTCTTATTGTACATTTTCAAGCACAAATAATTCATACACTTTACGGATGTTCAAGATGGAACTAACTGACGTCCAATTGATTGTGACATTAGCATGCATTTGACGTAATGGATTTTGGCATTGCATACTTGAGTGACAGATCGGATCCCTCCGTTACTAACATAATTATATTCCTTTCGGTGGATACTCATTGCGCAACACAGCTAGCCACACAACCCACACCCTATGATTCCACTACGTAGAATTCAATATAATTCTCTAGCTTGTGAAATCGAATCAGAGGCACGGGTCCCCAATTCAACTTCACAACCAAAAAAAAGTCATATCGACTTACATGGAATGACGTCATCGAAGATTCACTTCCCTTCACGGCATCTCGCGCCACACGATTTAAGCCTCCAAAAGCATACAATCTTATCAATTTTAACCTTAGATACTCCAGCGCAAACATGCACCTTTAAAGGTGCATATTCACACCAGAATGCCCGAAAATAAAACTATTCAAATTGCATACCCATAGAGGCTCATACCGCGGGCCCATATGTACTGAAACGAAACAAATTCCAACACATGATGACCCAAGTCCATATAAATCAATATAGCTCCCCGAGATGTGAAATTGAAACAGAGGCACGAGTCCACAATTCAAATTCACAACTAAAAATCACATCGATTCATACGCAATTAAATGATCACCCGCTAAGACCCATTTCGCTTCATCACACCCAGGCCCACAGTCTAAGCAGCCAAAAGCATACACCGCAAACAACTCTACCCTCAGTCATTCTGCTGAGAACGGGCACCCTCAAGGCGAACACTCTTTGTAAATTGATATCTGAAAATTCATAGGAATTTAGTTAATATAATACATACCACATCTTTTCCATTTCGGGTTCTTTTTTTATATACTTATGAATAGTATCTACTCGCAAACACACATCACTATATTTACACACGGAATATTCTGTGTCACATCCTAAAACTCTTATAGCAATTGTTACAAATATTATAGATCTACACAAACTATACAAGTGAGTTGCTGAACATGTAAAAACGGAATAAAAATAGTCTATGTGACTATTTGGTATGTGACTGTAACCGTAGTCATATTATTATCAATAACACTCAGAATCCGCAAGGGAATTAAGACATTATTGTAAAATATTCACATTTGCAAACAATGGTTTTGGCAAGTCGTAGATTAGGTGGCTGTCTGGTTTACCAGGCCAGGCGTATGTAATATGTTAACATGAACATAACTTGAATCAATAATGCAGATACTCGGTGAGTTAAAGATGAAATGAAAAAGAGCAAAATTAAAGCTGTTTCAATATAATACTTTTATCATTACTGATTAGGCGTATCGTTATTAATTATAGCAATAGTATTTTCATCAATTTCGATAAGCAAATCTCCCTTTCTCATTGAAGCGTTTCATAATAACAGTAGTAAATTTACACAGCGCTATTAATTTGTTGCGCTTTTGGTCATTAAATAGGTGCTTCATTTTGAGTGTATTGGGCCTTAATATAAAGTATTTATTTATTTAAGTATTTCTTTCTGCTGCTAAGGCCTTGCATTCAAATAACTAATGGAATTCGTCTCCTAGTGAATTTGATTGACATAAAGTGCAAAAGATCTCGTTTCTCGGCGTATACCCATCAAATCTCCCCCAAATACACTGGCAGTCCGTGGTTTCCAGTCTTGAATTTGCATAGCATTCTAGATAGATTAGGTGGAAGGGATACTAAATAATTTTCTGATTTGAATTCTTCTTTAAAAATCTTATAATATATACACGTACTGCTATTGAAGATTTCACCTCTCCATTTCTGGATGTACTGTTCTGAAAGATGTTGTTTTATCATGAATTTTAACCAATCAACATTCGCAGAGTTCTGACTAGACTATATATCTGAAGGTCCAGTGTTGTTTAATTGCCTTCTTATGTGTTGTAACCAAGGCCATTGAAACTCATTGCTTGCAAAGTAATGAAATAGTAAAATGTACAGCCTCTTGTTGATTTTTTTTATTCATTGCTAAAAATTAGTTTTCCCAAGTATGCTACCATCCTAGTATTATTTGTATACTAAGCGGTAATTGGCCTAGCTCTCCATAAATTATTGCACAATGTGTGGTATTTTTTACACCTAACATCATTTTATAGAAACGCTTCTGAAGCTTTTCTGCTAGGCTTATGTTTTCATATCCTCGAATTTCACAACCATATAGCATAATAGGGACAATCATTGTTTAGAAAAGCTCTACCTGAATGCCAATAGATAGCCTTTACAATTAGTGCAAAAATGGCCCCACAGGCCTTGTCATGCATATGCTTTATAGGCCTGGTAAACCTTCCATTATATGTAAATTTTACCCTTTATATATATATATATATATATATATATATATATATATATATATATATATATATATATATATATATATATATATATATATATATATATATATATATATATATATATATATATATATAAATATATATATATATATATAGGGGTAACATTTATCCATATACGAACAATAAGAAAATTATCATATACGAACTCCTCATTTTCACTGCCAAGTTTGAGAGTGGGTAGATTTCTGACCTTACTGCTTGAAAATGCCATTGCATTTGTTTTTGATGCATTAACATATAACTTCCACGTGTGACAATAATCGTGCAACCCATTTAGAGCTTTTTACAGTTCTTGAGCTGATTCTGCTAGTAATATCGTGTCATCTGCGTAGAGCAGTATAAACAAGAAATAATTCTGGTTCATTTTTAGGCATTGATTCTGCTATTTGTGAAACTTCGAAAAAGGCCGCTGTAATATGAGGATATCGTACTTTCTAGATCATTAAAAAATATTGCAAATAGTAGTGGTGATAAATTTTCTCTCTGCCTCACACCTATTTCGCATCGAAAAAAACACGATTTAGCTTCATTGTCCAGGTTAAATATTAGTATAAACAGCTTTCAAGTAATATTATTTAACAACAGTTTCATCCATAAATATTACCTATTTGCACAATCAAATTATGTTTTCTTATAATCCACAAAACAACAGTACAATCGTTTATGTTTTGATCAATATATATCTATGATCCCTGTAAGTGCAAAAATATGATCAGTTGTGGAATAACCCGCTCTAAACCCAGCCTGTTCCTCGCCAATTTAGTTGAATGGATTCAGCATACTTTGTCCATCTATTATTAATTATGGTGGTAAACAGCTTGCAAAAACAGCTGAGAAGACTGATGGCCCCTCCCCCACCCCCAACCCTATAGTTTTCAGGGTCTGATGTGGGTCAATTAATTTATTTAGCGGTAATATAATACCTTTGGTCCATTCTTCTGGGATATGACCCGATACTAGAAATACATTAAAAACCTTGGTATAGACTTGTAGCATAGATTATGTGAAGATTTTTAGAAATTCAATGATTAGTTGGTCTGTTCCACTAGCTTTGTTGGTTTCAAGTTGCTTGATAGCGATGATTGCCTCCTCTTCCATAAATGGGTTATTTATAAAGTCATTGTCACATAAAGTTGCTAGTAGAGGAAAATCAATTTGGGCATCTACTTCTGGCATCTCGTTTAGCTTTTAGGACGTGATCGACTAACTTCTCTAGTGGAATCTGCGCTTCTTTTGTGTGGGATTGCTTTGATGGCGCGTTAATATTTTCCAAAATGATTTAGGTTCGCGTTGTTTTACACTGCGCACTTTGATCGCAAAAGTTTTGAAATATATCTTCTTATACTGCCTGTTTAGATGCTTTTATAATCTTTACTCCCAACTCGTTTTTGTTCCTTGTTAGCATCTGTCTTTCTTTTAAGATATTTCCGTTTCGCTTTGTACACATGTCTTATCCGTTTGCTTAGTCTGATTCAACTTTCTAACCACTTGTCTCTGGCCCCCAGCCGCCTTTCCTGCAGTAGCTAGTAATGAAGTTATTTGCACAACAATATTGTTTACGCTTGCCTGGCTAATTTCTGCTTCACAAGGTAATATATCAAGCCGTTGAAGTATAACTTCCACGTCAGTGTGATCTATATTATCTAAGAAGACATTTGCATTGTTCGCTTGCCATTTCGTACGTGATCGCGAAAAACAACTGCCATTGTCCCTATTCCACCTACTGTCAACTTGTCTGTTTACATTCGACTTAGAACAATATTTACAAGGTTATGTATATCAAACATCATTTCATTAAATTTTAAGATTTCAAAATTATATATGCCTGAGAAAATACACGGGGATGCCAGACACTAGTTGACTATACTGGCATCCTTACAAGTTAATTTTCCATATCATTTATCATTTCCCACCCTACCATTTACCATACATATGTTTAGATTCATACTCATTTCAGTTAACCTATGGCAATAGTTGTTTCTAAAACTGTCCATTGGCTTCCTCTCTAGTGGGATGCCCCAGGCGCTTATATGCTATAATTTTCGCTCTCGGTAGAAAAGACAAGATCTTTCGTTACACTTTCTAGTTCCATAAACTCATTTAAGTTGACCGTTCTGGCATTAACGCCGCCCATAAGAAGTATTGGTTTATCGTTTCCATCATGTATAGAGGCCAACTCATTTTCTATTTTATCAAAGATTGAAATGTTTGAATACTGGGAGCTCTCTGGTGGTAAATATATGCTTCTGCAAAGTGCGTCATGTTCAATCAGACTTCTATTTATTGCTGTCTAGAATTGCATATAGGCGCGACCATTTCGCGCAGGGGATTATGGGGCTGTGTCTCGCGAGATCTCCATCGATACGAGATCTAATAATTGCTGGATATCTCATAATTATTATCTTCATGCGCGTGATTCAGGGCGAGTTCTCTTATTTGTTCTGGTCCGACTGTAATAGAGTTTGCGCGGCGATGACCGCTTAATTATTTTAATAAACATCCAACGGAACTCCAAATAACTACTCTACATAAGTACTCTTCTTTTGCTGGAGGACTGCGTACAAAACATGTTTATCATTCCTTCTGCAGATGAAAGTACTCAAACACACGCCCACGCGCGGCGCTTCTTATATGTCCACTTTAGCACTCTATCAAACTGACCACAAATATCCATTTGCATTAGCTACTCGCCGGAGGACTTGTTTTGAAAGTTTACCACTGGAATTACTGGTTGGATAACCGATCCTATAATTCCAGTGGTAAATTGCATTAGAAAAACCACAATGGTCTCTTGGACGGCAATTAGACAAAGGACATTTTCTATGATAATGGATTTTTCTGATCTGTTTCTGGAGTATATGACGTCATTATTATTTAGGTCAGATGTAGCTGGACGTCACAATCAAAATGTGTAATGAATGGCGTATCTAGCTCCACCAGGAACATTGAATAGTCCGGCAAGTGTACGAATTGTATGTCTTTACTGTTTAATCAACATCGTGTTGAATATTTTGAAACTGATTTGACCTGGCGTTCTTGCGGCCAGATGCAGCAAACCTTTAAAATCACCCAATCAAATTAGTTTCAAAATAGTCATCAGCTTACCTGTATAGTTACCTTGAAATTGGAAATCTGGGAATTCATTATTCAGCGTATATATATACATCGATTCCAACACGCAAAACAGGGGTGGAGCTTAGCTAGAAATAGGCGTGGCATACCTAGAAATGGATCTCTCTATTGAAATTGTCATGAGCAAATTGAGCATTACATGGCTAATACCACTTGGTAATGCGTGGCCCACACAATATGGACCACTTGTATTAAGAGGCCACCCATATTTATAGGTCACATATTTTAACATGGCCAATCATAGATTGCTGCCCTGAATACAATATACTCGTCCTCTTAATACTTTGACTGGTAGCCCACCCCACCCTACCCACCTACTTGTTGCTATCATAGACCTGTATTAAGTATTGCAACGACAACGACTGCCCATGTAAGCCTATCATCTTCTCTTATTGTATTTTAACCCTTTCATGAGAAGGCCGCCAAACCAGCCTCTACGGTGATCTTGAGGATGTTAATTTGCAGGTCAAGAGAAGATAGATTTTGAATATTCACCACGGAAATGACTGGCTCGATATTTGAGCCAGTCATTCCAATAGTAACTCTTCAAAACAGTCGTCTATTGGGTTGCAAATAGGGACTCAATAAGCAAATATTTTTTTTATATTCTTGACTCATTTTGGGTAATACAGGGTTAATACATTATGAGGACGACGATGATTACAGACAGTCTTGAGGCGTACTTTGTGTGTGGTAAATTTCAAAAGAAAAACATGCAAAATAATATTGTAGAGGGCGAAGAAGTAGACAGAGTTCGGGAACAATAATAGATTCATCTAAAAATAAAGGCTTGACTTCTTCGAAACTACACCTCTAATGTAATAACCGGTCATCTTCTTACGTTATCACAATGACTAGATTGTTACACAGACTCAACTTCGGATACCAGACAGACCGGGACCCAGTCTATCTCCGTAGGGGACTGTAAAAGCAACGCTGTGGATCGTGAAATCACTACCTCAATGGCTACTCATTAGGCCCCTACATACGAGATACATTTCTCGATGTTGTATCGAAAGAGAATTTGCGGGATACGAATGAATAATGGATGTGTGATTATCAGTAGTATCCTTTTGTCTTTAATCCATCCGTGGGAATAAATTCATGTAGGGTCAATGCAATTATGTAGCAGTATTGATAGACTACCAATGTTTTAAATTTCCAGTCAAAACTGCTATCGATAATATTGTAGCGGATTGTTGAATACAGAAATCAACCGAAAGTGTAGGCCTATGCATGTGCTAAGTTAAGAACGTCTACAGGAAATTCGGTAGCAGAATTTCAACCATATAGTTAGATAGGTATATCAATACGCTAGTGAAGTATTGGATTGAGGTTAACACATTTTTTACCATGAAGTAATTTCGTAGTGCACAATTTCATACCGAATATTTGTTAAATCTTCGGTGAATCACAGTTTTCAGTGCCCTATTGTCTGTAGTATGTTTCACCTACAAAGACTTGAGCCTTAATATAATAGGTATATTCCGAATGTAACAAATTCTAGAGGAAGTAATTTTAATACGCAAAATTTAGCTTAAATGATGGCGTGTTCGTGGTTTTCGGTACCCTACTTTCCGTAATATGGTCGGTTCTGGACACTCACAAACAGAAGGCTCACATAGAAGTATAGAAGTTTGAATATGCTAGTTACATTGGGAATTTAAAAGAATTCGAACGTAAAGTATTTTCGTAGTATGCGATTTCATCGCATAAATTTGTTCCAATGTTGGCAGACCTGCGGGTTTTCAATACCCTACCGTCTGTAATATGTGTGGCTACACAATTTCACCCATATGGTTAATTAAGGATATGAATACGCTAATGAATCTTGAGATTTCTACCACGTAGTAATTTCGTAATATTCAATTTAGTAGCCACGGACAGTTGTTAAACGCCAACAATTTACTATGTTCAGTATTAGAATCTCCGTTTGTACTCATTTTTTTACATAAAGCTGTATATAACTGAATATATACTACTGCTTTTCCACGATTCTACCATCAAGTAATTTGGTAATATGTAGTTACATATTCTCCATATGGCCCCATTGTAATATGGTTGGTTCAAATTCACCACATTCAGATAGGTGTCGGTATGTCCTGACATATCGCTCATAATGGGTTCGGCCCAGAATATCACCCATATGTTTGGATAGGTATAGGCATAGGATTACAACGTAGTGAGATTAAAAAATTTCGTAACTTACATAAGCTCAAACTTAGGCTAATTCATGGTTTTCATTGCAATACGTTCACCCCCAGAATTTCACTTATAGGAAATGTGCTAGTTGTATTACGAATTTAAAAAAATTCTACAGGAACGTAATTTCATAGCACACAATTCCATACCGAAAATTGGCGCAAATTCTGTCAGATCAACGATTTTCTGTCTTGGCGCGGTGGTCCAGTGGAAAGATGTCTGGTTGCTGATGACATGCGGAGTTGCAGTATGACGGTTCGGTCCTCGACCGGGGAGATGGTGATCAACAAATTAAACTAATGGGTGCATGACTGTTGGCTGGTTAGCATGTTGAAATTGAGACAGTCACAAGACCCTCCCAACGTACAATGTAAGTAACACTAATACACGTAGAATGTCTCAGTCGATGGCACGGTGGCACACTATATTTCTACACCGTTGACATTTTGCCACCACCCTCCACTCCAGTCTGGTGTTACCCCAAACTGGGATCATAGACTAACGAGAATGTCGTCTTGTAGTTTGTAAACATACGGATAACTTACATAACACATTTGATCACATTCCAAGGATTTTAAGTAGAAAACCGGACGACCAGAAGGACGGATGGATGGACAAAACCGATTGGAATGACTCCCTTAGTAGATTTTATTAAAACTGTGTGAGGATAATTGTATTATGTACAATGGTGGTTATTTTGCTCCGCCACTGTCGGATGACTTCACCCCTCATACAGATGTAATATTAGCAGCAGCAGTAGCATTAGTAGCAGGCAACGCAAGTAACATCAATGGCAGTCAAAATATTATAGAAATTAGCAATCGTGGAATGCAAAAGCAATAACATTAGCCTACTTGCAGTCGCAGATGCCTCATCATCATCATCATCATCATCATGACATCATCATCATCATCATCATCAGCAGCTGCAGCAGCAGCAGCAGCAGCAGCAGCAGCTTAGAGCGCTATGGTATTGTAGATCGTCAAACCAATGTACGACACTGCCCATAGTTCGGCTGCTAATGAATAATAATATACTACGCCGCTGCCACGTCTGCTATCTACCCGGCGTGTCTTTCCGGTCGTTAATTGCGCGACGAAATTGACTCTACGCCTGTTTTACGCGCTCGGCTTTTCTGTGTACATGAAATTTGCGCCAGAGATACGCCGGGCGTACCCTTACGCCCGTTTTACGCACTCGGACACAGTCGGTGCACGCGACGCGTGATATATCAATGAGCTGTCGTATGTACGCATATGATTTAGCAATTGTTTTTAAATCACACATTGGCCTTCAAAACACATTCTGCAAGTTATCTCTATATTGTAATAAATGGGTTCTCAAAGAAAGAGTAGACATAGAGAGTACAGGTAAGCTGTTGAATATTTTGAAACTAATTTGACTGGGTGCACAGTCAAATTAATTCCAAAATATTCAACAGCATCTTTATTAAATAGTAAAGCTATACAATTCGTACAACAACGCTTAGTCCGTCAATAATTATGCGTTCGTGACGTACTTATCTACGTCATTCATGACGTCATTGGTTTTTACGTCATCCTACACGTCACGTAGTTGATTATGACGTCATATGATGGATGGATAAACGGGAAAAGTTCATTAACATGTGATACGATGTTTTGGTGGGCCAATCAAATATCAGCTTACTTTATTTACTTAATTTAGAATCGAAGATTACGGAATCATAGAGAAACATTGCTGAATGGCTTGAAATTAATTTGCTTCCTGGCAAATTGATTTCAACATATTAAACAGTATATATCTTATATAACACGATGCTTTTGGTCTATGCATAGATCTGCGCATTTGCTTTATATCTTATTGCGCCATCTCATTGGCGGAGTCTGATGGATTCAAAGTCAGGAATAATTATTCTTGTACTGTTCACAACCACAAATGTGAATGCCAGTGGAAGCATGAGGCCTGTGAGAGCAGGCGATGAACTCGGGATGGGGTGTAGTTGTGGTGGACCAGTATGTGTCTGTATGTGCGTGTGTGCGTGTGTGTACGTGTGTGCGTGCGTGCGTGCGAGCGTGCGTGCGTGCGTGCGTGCGTGCGTGCGTGCGTGCGTGCGTGCGTGTGTGTGTGTGTGTGTGTGTGTGTGTGTGTGTGTGTGTGGGTGTGGAGGATGTGGGGGTGTTTTTGGATGAGGGGTGTGGGGTGTGGGTGTGGGTGGGCGGTTGGCGTGGTTTACCCTCCTGTAACGGACACATCTGGATGATGTAGAAGTCTCATGGTCCACACACACGTTATCTTCTCCAATGTCATAAATGCTGTCGTTATCAGTAGTAGCACGCAAGCAAGAAACGCCTATTAATGTAAAAAAAAAAATATACAAAATTTACAAATTGCATAACGATTTCGACGACAACGACAGCGACCACGATGGACCAAGGTACGCCAGAACAGTTTAAGCCTTCTCGTTTGGAATCTTAACTTCACCGTGTCCAGATGTGCTCCATCCTTCTAACCCTTTAATGACTGAATTTGTTAAAAAAATCCAAGTATTTTCTGTTATCGAGCCAGTCATTCCAGTGGTACACTTTCATAAATAGTCTTCTCTTGGCCTGCAAATGGAGATTCCTTAATACCACTGCATAGGCCTGTTTTGGCAGGATTCGTCAAGAAAGAGTTACAGTATCTAAAAGAATCTATCATCTGCAGACTGTGCACGCAGTCTTTAAATTACCTGAGTAAACATTTGGATTCCATTCCTATATGTGTTTGCGTGTGTCGTATGAGCGTGTCAGCGTGTGTGCTGAGACCCTGTCACCATCATTCACTTGCTCTCCAGCCCAATCAAACATACCCACCTACCGACACACTCACGCATGCACTCCCTCACTCTATCGAGCAAATCAATCAATCGATCCATCGGTTAGTCAGTCGGTCGGTCGGCCGGTCGATCGGTCGGTCAGTCAGCCAGTCAGTCGGTCAATCGGTCAGTCGGTCGGTCGGTCGGTCGGTCGGTCGGTCGGTCGGTCGGTCGGTCGGTCGGTCGGTCGGTCGGTCGGTCGGTCGGTCGGTCGGTTGGTTGTTCTGTCGATCGATCGATCGAGCGAGCGAGCGAGCGAGCAAGCAAGCAAGCAATCACGTAATCAAGCAATAAAGCAATTTCCTGTCATGAGTTTAATTGACTTATAAAATACAGGGGTGTAGGAACCTATTTTGACCATACGTGAATGGGACTTGTTTAACAGGGACCCGAACTATACGCCAACCAAATCACCTATTTTGACCAGGGTGTGTGGGGTGGCTAAAGTATGGGTGGGGTCAAAACCTAGAGGGGGGACTGTTATGGGAATACACGATGGGAGTGGAGAAACCTGGTTTGGGGTGGGGTGCGATACCCTCCCCCCACCCCTCCACCCACCCCACCCCACCCGTTCCTAGGCCTATGAAATAACCATCGTCATTATCATATCCACTGCTACTTCTAAGACTATGTAAAAAATGAATAGCTTTCAGGCACGGGATATTAGATATATCCATAGACCCGTAGGCTGTATGGCAAAATGACTGTTGGTTGACACACCTTGGCAGAATAGCAAACCAAAAGGTTTGTTGGGGATCTTGGTGTCATTCGCCCGAAAGTTTTTAAAATTTGGATTCTCTCGGATGGTCTAGACTACATCTCTCGAGGTTACTGTTGACTATTAATTGATAAATTAATATACCATTTACTCATTTTGTTAAATTTCTTCCGTTTTGCTGTATTTTATCTTTTGGGACAGCAAGGGAATTCAGTCATGCCAGATAGGCAGCTTAACACTCAGCCGACGGGCCTGACCACTATGCATCAAGCAATGTCAGAGATCTCTAATAACTTCAACAAAATCTTAACGTGTGACGATTATTTGAAAGTTCATTGTTGCTTAAATGTTTATGCATAGGAACGCCTTCTGAACTAAATTCAGACCGAGGTTGTACAAATAACATTAAATAAAAAATGAAATTTTAATATAAATTTCAGATATTTAGAAACTTCAACGACGAATAATATATCTATAAATTTTAAGCATTTAATTCGTATGTCAGAGGCCATGAACTAAAATTTATAAGACAATGGACCTTTCCAGTTTTAGCTATGCCCCCCCCCCCACCCAATCTCTTTCTAATATCCACCCACACCACACTGCTGCTAGGATCGAACCTTTACTGAACTCTAAATTTCCAGAAACGATGCAGAAAACTATGAAGGTAAGCTGCTGGATATTTTGGGTGCCCAGTCAAATTAGTTTCAAAATATTTAGCGGCATGTTTATTAAGTAGAAAAGACATACAATTCGTACAACGTGTCGGACTATTAAGCGTTAAAGACGGACTATATCGAATCATTCATGACGTCATGATTGTAATCGCACCCGTTACTACAACGATAAATAACTCTTGAATGACGAAGTCTTCAGGACTATCCACTTACAGGCCAAGAGAAGACTATTTTTAAATACTCCCACTGGAATCACTGGCTCAGTAACAGAACCAGTCATCCCAGTAGTACATTTTCGAAAATAGCCTATGCTTGACGAATATTCATTAAAGAAATTTTTGATTCTGTTCTTGACCAAATTTAGTCATTAAATAGATAAATGCATAAACAAATGCAGGTGTAATGCTTAAAGCTAACCAGAAATGATCTAGACAAAGCAACGCATCAACAGGTAATGAAATTAATAAAATATATGCAATCCTCCTCATCTCCCTCTCCTCCTCTCCCATCCTCCTCCCCCTCCTCTTCTTCCTCCACCCACCCCTCCTCCTCCTCCTCCTCCTCCTAGTACTACTACTACTACTACTACTACTACTACTACTACTACTACTACTACTACTACTACTACTACTACTACTACTACTACTACTACTACTACTACTACTGCTACTACTACTACTACTACTACTACTACTACTACTACTACTACTGCTACTACTACTACTACTACTACTACTACTACTACTACTACTACTACTACTACTACTGGTAGTATTGTTGCTTCTGTTGCTGTTGTTGTTGCTGCTGCTGCTGCGGCAGCTGTTGCTGCTACTACTACTACTGCTGCTGCTGCCGCTACGAAGGCAATCTTCAAGGTAACTGTGTAAGGTATATCGGCTTGTGACTCACCTTAAAGAATGTCTTCATTCTGTCTGATCTTAACTCCATCGTTCTGCGCTATTTGATATCGCTTCCCAGTTTACACCAAATAGAATTGCCGGATATTGCATCAGTACATACTGCCCTCCTATGTAAGAGCACGGTCAACAACATCATTGCAACAGCCTCAGAAACATTCAGCAACTATCACATTCTATACATTGTGTCAAACCTTTCGCCCTGGCCCTAATTTCTGTCTGATGCCCTCCAGTATACTACCGTATATGCAAAGATACTTATGTTCCAAACCTGCAAATTAAGCGCATACGTAGGTCAACATCGTCTTGTTGATTGCGCGTATTAACACCGATGGGCTAAATAATCGAGTAATGAACGTTTTCGCGGTATGCTCGCTTATCAAGTTGCAGCGTACGTGCACCGCCGTGCATGTCTCCGATTTGACACCTCAGTTTTTGCTCCAGGAAGCACCCATCATATTAAACTTCTGATCTTCCTGCATACATAAGATAAATCTGCGACATACCTGTGCGATTGAAACATTTTAAAACTGGAAAAAATTACTTTTCTGAGTTAAAAGTCGTTCGATCCTGTTTGTTTATAATACGTGCCGAATTCACTGTGCTGACGTTTACGCGTGTGTCGTTAGGCTTGGACCTAGCATGTTGTACGCATCCCTGCGGCAAACGCTGACTTATGGCAAGCCAGTAGAATTAAAGAATTTAAAAATGAAAATGAAAAGACACAGTTCCATTATTTTAAGTTTCAAATTTAGAGACACAATTTTAATATTTTAATCTTTTAATTTGTAGGCCAGTGGCTAAATGCAGGAAGAGTTTAAATGAATGAACAGTTATGCCCATGACCTGAAAATGCGACCCTTTCAGTTTTTGAATTTCAATACAACAACTAACGTATGCAGTTGAATATTTTGAAACTTGTCTGTATAGAAGCCATTTGTGCCTTCGGCAGCAATTGCTTCTCGTTAGAATAATTTCCAAATATCCCACAAAGATGCTTTCAAAAACTTAAAATATGCATTTTTGGCTGCAGTGCAGAAACTCGCTACCTTAAAAAAGTTGGTTGAAGGATTACAGGTTAATCTTGAACTTAAGATTTTTAATTCCAAAGCTACATTATCGACAATTGCTCGCCTTCCTCTATAAGAACTATTTACACTGCTTCATCAGATCCGGTGTGACACGTCTCAGAAGATGTACAGTTACTCGCTATTACCATGGCCAATCTAGACGTTATTGGCTTAAGGATGGTAAATGACCATGAAACTGAACTTTCTCTTGATTATTCTACTGATTATTTATAAGTTACATCACGAGATGGGCGTAATAAATTAAAATACCTTAACCCGTCTTGTGTCAACGTGTCCCTATAATGGCAACACCGCCTCTGCAGTAGTCTTTAAGTCTGTCTATCTGCATGTTAAGAGAAGACTATTTAAAAAAAATTTACCACTAGAATGACTGGCTCTGTTACCGAGCCAGTCATTCCAGTGGTAAATTTTCAAAAATAGTCTTCTCTTGGCCTGCAAATGGACACTGACTAAGCAAAGAATTTAGATTTCCTAGAACATTGACCCTATAATCGCCAAGCCGGTCAAAAGAAAGACCGACTCTTTAAAAGATATTTTCCTAAATTCCAGTGGTAAATTTACAAGAAACAGTTCTCTTGGCCAGCAAATGATCATTCACTGAGCAAATATTTGAATTTTCTTTTAAAATCTTGACAACTGAAAAAGATTAATTGATAAAAGTAGTATTTTGAGGGCTTTGAGGCGCTGTTAGCACAAGAGGGGTTAAGTCTTTAGTGGCTAAGGTTGTTCAAGAAACCTAAGTAATTTGCTCCTTGAATGTCCATTTGTAGGTCGAAAGAAAACGATTTTTATTACAGTGTCAGTGATTCAACTGATAAATTTCCAAAAAATAGTCTTTTCTTGGCTTGAAAATGGCATTGCACAAGACGACTGTAGAGGTCAGTTCTGGCCGGCTTCGTCGTGAGATGGTTAAATAGAATAACAACCCGCTTGGTCTATATTCCCCATTATCATAAAGGCTCAAAAGTGAATCCGTTGTTACTGAAGGGATAATTCAATAAACTTGTCTAGAATTGACTCAGCAACATTGAATTCGCTTTCATCACAAGCCGAATAGTCCAGGAAATGATAGTGATGATTACGTAATCTCATTGTCAAATTGGATGTTACTGAACGCTTATTGTTGTCAAATGTCATAGCGAAGTATCATGTATCGCATATGATGTGTGCATAGTGTCTAAGAGGGAGATGGTTTTAATGATAATTTTACGTACGGATGGTTTAACAAGCGTATTCTATGTAAAGTAATAATACTGATTCCAATAAAAGCAGTCTTATTGACCCCATGTAAGAGGAAATTATCATTTGGCCACTTTTCAGTCAAATTATGACCATATTAAGTCAAATTATGTTTGTCTGCATTTATGTGTTTTAATGATGTACATCTTTATTTAAAGGGTACCGAATTACATAATATAACTTGTATTTACAATATATAATAAAGAAGTGACTTATCTTGACCAATTCTGACCAAATTTGAAATTTCACCTTGCTACATGACTATTTGAAAGGCCTACTGAAGAGTACTTTTGAATATTTACCACTAGAATGACTGGCTAGGTAACTGACCCAGTCATTCTAGTGGTAAATCCTCAAAAATACTATTCTGACGCTGGCTAAGTAAAAAACTTAAATTTTCTTTACCATTACCCCTTTAAGGGTCAAGACGGCGAAAAAAATTCAGTGTTAAATTTACAAAAATATTCTTCTAAAATTAAAATATCTTGAAAAATATTGACCTTCAAAATGTTTAATTCATGTATCAAGTAGTATTTTGCGCTATTGACACTTAGAAAGTAATATTATAGTTTGTATATCTAATCTGAAAGCGTTAAAAAGATCTCTTGTTGTGTTCTGTGTGGCTGCTTTACAATAAGAGATTGTCCAGTGTAATATTAGAAAGTGTCTCTCCAAATAAATTTAAATCTGAATTTTTCTCGCGGATACTTTTATCAAAATAAATATCTTATTTATGCACTAAAGGCAAGTCATTTGCGCTCAGGTTATTTATGTGAAAACGTTTATTGGCTTGCTATGTGTGACACGGTCAAAAGAATGGCATATGTGCGGAAAGATTGTATCCATTTATAGTCTTTTCATACAATCAGAGGAATGCATGCGCTCCTAGCAATTGGCCGTTCCAATTTTATCTATGCCCAGCCCATCTCTAGCTAAGCTCCACCCACATCACGCTGGTGTTGGGATCGATCAATCCCTGAACCTCCTGACTATCAATTTCCAGAAAACTATACAGGTAAGCTGTTGATTATTTTGAAACTAATTTGACAGGGTCGTCCTGTCAAATTAAGAAGTAAAGATCGAAAAAGTTGCTGAACTGAACACAACACGTGACCTTTTTGGTTGGACAAGAAAGATTGAGCTTGAAAAGGTGTTTCCTTTTCCAATTATCCTGGATCCTCTCTGTGGCAATTGGCACAGCGAATAAGACAATATGATGCGGTGCCCATGCAAATGAGGTACACTTTGTCTGTGTCAGTTATGGGAAACGCATACAGAATGTTGAACAACAGGCAAGAGGTGCACATGATGGAAATCTCACATCAGTGGCCCAGTCCAGTTATGCGCTAAAGACTTCAGACACACCTTGAGATCCCAACATGTTAAAACAGCACTTATCAAGTTCGTCATTGAGGAATGGAAAGATAATATATTATGTATCTATCATAAAACTAAAGACATTAGACCTTTCGAGTTTATCCATCCATAATATGTCGCCATGATTAACTACATGACGTGTATGATGACGTCACAATCAATTACGGCATGAATGACTCGATTAAATGCTTAATAGTCCGACACATTGTACGAATTGTATGTTTTTACTATTTAACAAACACCCTGTTGAATAATTTGAAACTAATTTTACTGGGTGGATGTTTCGATTATGATGATAAATGATTATATTTTGCCCGTCATTAACACTTGATAGTCCGACACGCTGTACGAATTGTATGTCTCTACTATTTAATAAACATGCTGTTGAATATTTTGAAACTAATTTGACTAGGTGGGGTCTGTTGCTGCCATAGTCAGCAAGAGCAACCATTCAGATTATTTCAAATTATTCACCAGCTTATCTGTATAGTTTTCTGGAAATTGATAGTCAGGGAGTTCAGGGCTCGATCGATCCCAACACGAGCGACGTTGGGGTGGAGCTTAGCGAGGCATGGCTAAACCTGAAAAGGTTCATTAGTGTTGCATATGCGGAGCAGTGGTTTCAATATGCTTCAACTCTATGACGAGATGTAGAATACAATAAGCCACGTGCGTACGCATGCTCACACGTGATCCGGACCTGCTGTCAAAAGCAATATGGGGATAGAATGTACTTATCCATGCAACAGACACTGATATATAAGTGATGTGACCATATCAATGCGCTAGCAAACCAGCTTGGTCCAGATCTTTGCAGAGCCCTGCCAGGTTATTATGTTCTGACATGATTTAACTACACATCACATCCTCCTCTTTCAGCAATAGAAAGGTGAACCTTCTCCATCTTGAAGGCATCCGCAGTTTTTGAGAGGGCAGCACAATTGTGAGAGAGAGAGAGAGAGAGAGAGAGAGAGGGAGGGAGGGAGGGATGGGGGGGAGGAGGGAGGGAGGGAGGGAGGGGGGGAGGGAGGCAGGGAGGGAGGGAAGGAGTGAGAGAGAGAGAGAGAGAGAGCGAGCGAGCGAGCGAGCGAGGGAGGGGGGAGGGAGGGAGGGGGAGAGAGAGGGAGGGAGGGAGGGGGGAGGGAGGCAGGGAGGAAGGGAGGGAAGGAGGGAGGGAGGGAGGGAGAGAGAGAGAGAGAGAGAGAGAGAGAGAGAGAGAGATAGAGAGTGAGAGAGAAAGATGGGTGGGTGGATGGGGTGAGGGCGGGGGGGGGGGGGGAGCAGGAGCGAGGAGAATTGAATATCTGTGTTGTTGCTGGGTGTTTCCGAGACGGCTGCATTTTAAAACAACTGTTAAATTCCTTATTATTTCCATTTCATCAAACCGGGCGCCACGTCCGCATTAAGCAATCTTAGAAGTCAATTGTGAACGCCACTAAACGTAAATATGTATCAACATAAAAGAAAATATTTGAAAGCGCTGACTTGCCCATGCAATTAAACCGCATCACGTTGTAATAGCTTGAGGTAATAAAGTTGAATAAGGAAACGTTCAAATAAATCTACGTGATTATGTTTGAAGATTACGTGGCCGGAACGTGACGAATGGCCGATGTCCTCTACGAGTAGCCGCTGCCTAGCGTGAAACTGTACTCTATAATTTGTTTATAATTTGATGGACTGTTAGTGCGCCTGGCGCAATCAAGTGCAATAATTAACTGTTACTTAAATAATAATTTATTTCGACTGAAGCATGAGAAATGTTGATCCCAGTCATATCTTTCATAAAATATTCAGATAAATTTCCTAAATAATAATAAAAAGCAAAAGTGACAAATCAACGGAAAAAACCAGATGTTAGTTTTTTTCCGTTACATAACATTCATTAAACATTTCGTGACGAAACCGGCCAAAACCGGCCTCGGAAGTGGTGTTGAGTAATGTCCATTTACAGGCCATAAGAAGACTATTTTTGAAACTTTACCACCTAAATGACTGGCTCGGTAACCGAGCCAGTCATTACAGTGGTAAATTTTCAAAAATAGTAGTCTATTGGCCTGCAAATTGGCATTCAATAAGTAAATATTAAAATCTTTCGAAGAAGTATGGTCATTAAAGGGGTAACCCCTCTTATATCAATGCTCATTTGTAGGCTAAGAGAAGACTAATTTTTTGTGGAAATTTACTACTGCAATAACTGGCTCGGTAACTGACTTATTTCACTGGTAAATTTCCAAAAAAAAGTCTTCTTTTAGCCGACAAATGGACAATGCCTAAGGAAATTATTAATCTTTTTAAAAACAAATGACCATTTAATCACCAAGCCGGTCAAAAAGACCTTTTCCGAAAGCTGCTTTTAAAAATAAATTCCATTGCTAAAGTAACAAAAAGACCCATGTCTTGTCCAGCAAATAGACACCCACTGAGCAAAGTGTACAATTTTGCTGACAAATCTTGACTGCTACAGGATGAGTTGGTATATGTAGAATTTCTAGCGCTTTGAGGCGCCGCTGACACAAGAGGGGTTAAACTATGGACAGATCACATCTTTCAATTAAGTATTTGACGTCATAATGAAATATGTCACTTATTAGCTGATCTCAAATTCAAAATAACGGAGCTCTATCATGAAAGTTGAACGGTCCGCCACGAAAGTGTGCGAATATCATGTTGTGGTGAACTTACAACAATATTCAGAGGCAAACCAGTTATGTCAAAATTTCCTCGAGGAATCTGTATTCGACATCTTCCGTCGTCGCAATCCCACTCCCCACCCCAAGCGTTTGCAAATGCAAGGTAGAATACACGTGGTTTGACCCCTGCATCTAAGTGACAGACATTAGGATCCGACTGTGAACACAATGGACCTTTTCATTTTTAGTTATGCCCGCCCATTTCTAGCTAAGCTCCACCCACCTCTAGCTAAGCTCCACCCACATCTCGCTCTCGTTGGGATCGATCGATCTCTGAACTCGCTGACTATCAATTTCAAGAAAACTATACAGGCAAGCTATTGAATATTTTGGAAGTAAACTGACTGGGCGCGGTTGCTGCGTATGGCAGCAAAAGCGTCCAGTCAAATTAGTTTCATAATATTCAACAGCATGTTTCTTCAATAGTAGAGACATACAAATCGTACAACGTGTCCGACTATTAAGGGTTAAAGATATATAGAATCATTTATGGCGCAATGATTATGACGTCATCCTACACGCCGCTTAGCGGATTATGACGTCAAATGACGTCAGATGATAGATGGATACTTTGGAAATGTCCATTATATCGACTTTCCATGCATCCAAGGAACAAAAGTACTCACTCGTTCAAAAACAGCAACCTTAGACTTGTCACAAGCTGACATTCCACGGGAAGGGCTGTGCAATCAGACACAGACTCTTGGATCACATAAGTTTCGGATACGCAACAGATTGCGTTACATTCATTCATGTCACTGCGAAATGCTACCACCACCAACGCATATAACCCGACTGCTGACAAATCCAAGGAAGATCCTTTCCTGATCGAGTCTTTCTATGCCGAACCGAGTTTTACTATCACCATTCCAGTCACAATCTGACTGGGGACTTTAAATCCAAGCTTGGCAAACTCAACAAAGCAGCCAAGGACGCAAGACTCAAGATGTGCTAACGAACTCGGCACACCACTGTAAGCACACTCTTTTGCAGATGACATCACAGCCACAGATGTTTTTCGAAAATGTTTAGGGTGGCCTGGGCTCTTTGAGTGGTCAACCACCATCACCTTCCTTGCATAGCACCGAAGGCACCAGGCAACATCAGATGCGATCAGAGAAGTCCTACGTACCAGTTCACGGATCCAGATGGTGAGTCATTACGCCTATTTCTTTTAGCTATCTCAGGCCACCACAAACAGCAATCGAAACAACTGAAGCTGAGATAATCCTTAGGGCCTTGAGAAATTGGCGAACATTTGGACCCGACAGCATCAGCAATGAACGCTTTAAGTATGCAGGTGATAGCATCTCAAAACCAATCACTCACATAATAAACTGTGCCTTCATGCAACCCCTCCCTATCCACGCTGTGGGCCAGGGTACCCGTATCGCGCTAACCAAACCCAATAATCCACTGGTTCGCCAGCATACATGCAGTCAATTCTGCTCCTAAACAGCATCCGGAAGACATTGCCCAATGTGGTACTGGGCCACAAACGAGAAATGATTAGCAATCTCACCGAAGCATACCACAGTGGCTTTAAATAAGAACGCAACTTCGCAGACATTGTATGGCCGCAACGAATGCTCGTGTCAGTAGTCATGTTGAAGAATTGCCATGAGATTTTCACAAAATGGGAATCGATGTCAGAATCATTTGACATAAACAAAAGATCAGAGATCATGGACGTAGTACATCAAACGCTGCTGTAATGACGATGCGCTGCGACTAGTCAGACTGTTATTGATAAATACCAAGTCAAAAGTGCGTGGAAAAAGGTGGAGTCTGAAGTGCTCAAGACATCCAATGGTTCCTCACAGGGAGATGACCTCCTATCTCTAGTGATGTTTACATGCTACCTTGCCGCAGCTCTATCATCTTTGCTAAGGCACTCCACTAGAACAAACGCCCCAGTACCTACACTGGGCCTGTTATTAAAGATCGAGTATGCATACGATTCAGACTTTAGAGATGAGTTAAGGAAGCCTCTCGATAACTCTCTCACTACAGCTGTAAACAATTCTAGAATGCGAAAGACTAAGTTCACCCATGTACACTTATCCGCGATGGACGAAGACAGTGACAAAGTTTTGACGTATAGAGAACTGGAGGAAGAGCACATTCCTTGTTTCACTAATGTGCTGCAGCTCCTCTGACATGCACATTGCATCGAGGAAAACATTGTCTTCCAGTCATTTTGGAATCTCTAGATCCGTGGATCATGAATCCCTCCGGCCAAAAATCTATGCTTGTATAACGCGTCATGTGGCTCACTGATGCTATACAACTGTAACAGCTGAGCACTTCCGAATGCAGTTCTAGATAGACGTGATGCCTGTCAACGGAGACACCTTCGTACTAAATAGCCGAACATTGCCGGATGCGCAGTATAATCTCGAAATGACGTGCTATACACTACACGCAATACTATCCTTCTGTCAATGAAAGTGGTCTAACAAAGATGGTCTATGTTTGGCCATGTTCTGCGAATGTCACAACAAAGAAAGCTTTGGAATATGCAGTACTTCGTGCCAACATCTACAAGGCATGTAGAGTACGTCATTATACACACCTGCTAAGTGTGCTAGTACCGATCTAAAAGGCGACCAAGAAGAACATGGGGGACCTAAGTACTATCGCCGAGGCCAAGAAATGGTGGCCAAAAAAGGACTGCTTACGGCTGTAGCCGCCATCGGCACCTTACAACTTGTAACTTGTAAAATATCATAACCTCCTTTATAGAAGAACCACACTAACATGCGTAAGTGTACCCAATTACTCAGAATAGCATTCTGCCCTTGTGTAACTATCACTGTGCTGACTATCAGATTACCCCCTTTATTCAAATAACCATATTTCTTTGTCATCTACAATTAACACTAATTAACAATAATTACCAATTAGGTAGAGGCAGTATCGAAATTTGACATACTAAGTAGTTTACATCTACGTGTATGAAGTAAGTAAGCTAAGCATCTAGCATGCAAGTCTAATGTACTCAGGAACTCAAGCCTCAGTAGCTCAGCACCTATTATTCTTGTACAATGTAATATAAGTTGTGCGAGATCTTCAGCTGAATAAACACTAACACATAAATGACAATTTTTCAGAAGGCAAGTGCAGATATACTGAATGGGTGCATGCCTAATGGATTCCAATGCTGGTCATCTGATTTGAAAGTGTTCCAACGTTTCCTGTTCAGATTTACATATTCGGCATAATGGATTGACGGTATCTTTTTGAAATACACTTCGGCTCGCTTGTAGTACATACATTCCAGTAAGAAGTTTCAATCTGACCGATTTACGGGCTGCATCTCTTTCAGAAGACATGTCATACTTCTCCTTCTGTGTAAGATCATTTGTGACGTTCAATAGAGTTTACACACACACTTGTCGCTAAGCTATTTTCTTTTCAAGCGATGATTTTGGCAGTTTGCAGATGGAATTAAAAAGCATAAGTGTGTTATGATGCACTTATGTTTCAAGTGGGAAGTATAATATCCGTTACGATATATATTGCTGGATCAGCTGTGTTCTTTGGTAATGAGAGAAGTTGCTTTAGAAGCCGTTTTGGTACTTCTCCAGTTTGGATAGATGCATACCGCCAGGTAATATGACTTCAAGCCCGTAAGGTAAGACCAGCGCTATGGTGAGTTTGAAAGGTGAATAATCGTAACCGTACTTAGACCATTGTGCCCTTGAAATTTCCGATGACAAAAGAATATAGGCTGGTCGGCGTGCCTTCTTTATTTTGTTATCCACTTTATGCACTGTGTTCTCGTTCAATGATGAACATCTTGTTTCACCCAAATGGGCACTAGCAGTCTTGACCGGCATCTGTTGATCTTCTAAGAAAAATTCTTCAGCATAGTTATATTTCGAAGTCAGAGATATTGTAATAGTAACACTTTTCATACGTTGAAGTTGATATCTCTCCATATTAGCAAAGTCTACTGCAATGATGATAGGTTCCTGCATGGCCACACCCGTATTACTCATCAAGGAAACGTCATCCGCGTAGGCACTATTGTTGCTTTTAGTGTTTCCTATATGTGATCATATATTCGTAGCTCTTATTCTCTGAATTAATGGATCTATGAATGGTTCGTAGAGGTCTGCACTAAGAATGCGACATTGTATCAGACCCTGGGGTATCTCGACAGGGTTGACGGTGTGCCATGCCACTTGGTCTTTGAAATAGCTCCTGAATTGATATTTTATACTAAGTTCCAGTGCTTGTCGTTGACTCCTATATGATATAACCTTCGCAGAAATGGTTATGGCCAACCACATAAAATACCGCTTTGGCATCCATGAGAGCCAGATGTGCTAGCTGATTGTTCTTTCTTCTTTTCGTTCGCTGATCATACCGCCAGTCCTGTAAGTGACTATCGACATGATCATGATCACGCTGATTTTTAACTCGCGATTCTCTATAGTACTGCTCTGCAAGAAAAGTGGACACGCCTGCTGTAAACCCTCTCTACGTCGGACATCGACTCGTCTTGATCTTATCTTTAACCCTTTGCTTCAGAAGTGACTCAATACTCTTCGTGACCACAGGCAGAACCGCGATCCCTCTGTGATTCTTTGCCACTGTGGGCGTGCCTTTCTTCTTATAAACTGGTGTTAACAATCAAACCTTTAAGGAATAAATTGTTAAAGATTTGGTTGTTCTGTTCTCGGAGGTAAAGGAGAAGATCTTCACCGGCATGTATGCTATTCTCAATAGTCACCCCATAGGCATCAGCTGCTTTTCCTTTGTTAATAGATGATACAGCATCCTTTTCCTCTGTAAAAGTAACTTCTAGAATCGCTTTATCACTTACTATCTCTTCCATAACAGAGACCTCACTCACACCAAAGTCGTGATTGCTCTTGTAGTAGGCTTTGTTGTTTGTATCAGGAATGGCTAGATTTTCAAAGTGTCGCTTAAAGCCCTCGATGACACTCTCTCCGGTATAATGGTCTGCATCCATAT
Source organism: Chaetoderma sp. LZ-2023a (assembly GCA_034401795.1). NCBI lineage: Eukaryota > Metazoa > Mollusca > Caudofoveata > Chaetodermatida > Chaetodermatidae > Chaetoderma > Chaetoderma sp. LZ-2023a. The sequence continues at coordinate 40,943,788 of CM067365.1, forward strand.
ACAGATAATTGACAAACAAACACATTACCTGTCTTTCTCTGCTTATTAATTAACATATGAAATGCTTTAGAATCAAACTGACTTGCTTGCACCACCACCACCACCACCACCACCACCACCACCACCACCACCACCACCACCACCACCACCACCACCACCACCACCACCACCACCACCACCACTACCACCACCACCACCACCACCACCACCGTGACTTACTTAGCTAACCCTACCTCTTAGCTGGCTTGAATATAGTAGGTACGGCCCGTGTACGGACTCTATTCTAGTGTCTACTAAGGGACAAAAGCACTCAAAGATAAAGTGGCACGAGAGCATGTAACCATAATAAACTAGGTTGACCACGAGAGCAAATTTGTTCAATATCCGTGGCGCTAATATAGCTTTCATTTGGGCCGTCATGAGATCAAAAAATGTATATTTTGGTAAGAATGTTGCTGAAAGTGGATGCTGCTGCGTTTTAGTTGTTGATCTAAAAACTGTGATATCTCTTCGACACCTGAGGACAAACCGCTTCAGGAGAACTAAAGTCAATAAGAATTGCGTCAACACTATCAATTTTGAAACCAATATTGTTCAAAGTTGCTGTTGCTGGGCTTTATCTTTTGACCGCATACTATCATACGCCAACCTTCCGCCCACGTTTGGAGAAGATCCATTCAAATAGAACCAGAGTTATTAAAATGTTTCACACACAACGAGACGAAGAACAACAACAAGAAGAGGCACCTCATACTCGCATTAACCATTGCGTCTAGCAGCACGGCTAATTATATAATCCAAAAAAATGAATTCAGTCAACCCTATAACGGATACTGCATAGACACTCACGAAGTATTTACTAAAGGTAGGTGGTCGCTTTGTACAACTAATAAATGAATCCACTTTTAGCTATGCTCTGCTAATATCTAGCTAAGGTCCGCCCATGTTTTGCGCGTATTTAGATAGCTTTATATATATTGAATCCTGAAATCCCAGAATTCCACTTCATGGTAACTATGCGCCTAACCTGTTGAATATTTTGAAACTAATTTCACTGGGAACGTTGTTGGCTATTCTCTATGGCAGCAACAGTTTCAAAATATCAACAGAATGTTAATTAAATAGTAAAGCCATACAATTTAGACAACTGACGCGCTTTACGTCATTCATTACGCGCCTTAATAGTGACGTCATATGCCCCTCCGCCACCCACCCGCCCAAAAGCCTCAGGTGTCTGCTATAGACAGATTTAATTGTATACGGATAATATGAGTGTGGGTGAGACCATGGGTACGTCGCTCTCGTATTTAACTAAATGACGGAATGTTAATTGATGATTGGAAGCATTTTTATGAGCGCGTTCAAATACAATGTGATTTTGCAGATGAAAGCTACACACAGTCGCGAATCTTAGCATACCAAAATCGATCTACCTTCTCGAATGAGGCTGGCGAAATGCCAATATTTGTACAATTTAAGTAACATATAGAGCATTTTTCTGAACACCTATATTCATTAATTGAGTCTGTCATTCAAACATATAAACGATACTTGCCTGATCTAGATGAAGTCGCTGCCACTGACGTCCGCATCAGACGCCTCTATCGAACGTCATGAGTTTAGTTCAGCAAACTGGTGAAATAAACGCTCACATTATTGTAAAAGAAGCTATATTTGACCACATAGAATAATATATCGGCCTATACCGAATGAAATAAAAAATTGTCCGCCACCTGAATAATTTTAAATGGGTACCATTTTTAAGAATGTTATAAAACGAAACATGTATATTATTTACGTATTGGTCATTGATCTTTCTAAAAATAATAAAAATGGATGTTATATATTAGCGGTGCCCTCACAAGTTGCAAATTTCTACGAAATATTCTTTTTTTGGCTTCCAGGGTAGTGTAGCGCACGTCGCCTTATAGATTAACCCTACCACAGTGATGTCAATATTCTAATTATTATTGCGTCATTAGCAAAGAAACTGGTGTACATTTTCTTTTGAACAATTTTGGTGGACGATGTTGCTGTCTACGATAGCACCATCTTCCACCAAATTTGTTGATAAATGAACACCAGTTCATATTTTAATGTAATTTGAAAATTAAAAATGTTGACATCAGCGTGGGTAGGGTTAAGACTCACGCCCTGCTCATGATACAATGCTCACATGTTAGAGATCTGCAAACCCCGCAACCAGTTCTCCAGGCAGTACATAAATGGCTTGACATTGTGGGAATGGATAAATCCGACTTGTCATTCTGGTATATGACATCATAATCAATTAAGTCACACGCAGGCTGCCGTCATAATCATAATTGAGATAAATACTCTGTCATAATGCTGGAATAGTCTTTCATATGTGCGATGTGCATATTTTTGATAGATTTACTTTAATAAACACTCTGTTGAATATTTTGGAACTAATTTGAATAGGCGCTGCTGGCGCCTGTGGCTGTTTGGTGCCTGTGGCAGCCACAGAACCCATTCAGATTAGTTTCAAAATATTCAACAGCTTACCTGTGTCGTTACCGTGATATTGGGAATCTGGGTACTCAGGGTTCTATCGATCCCAACACGGGCAAATCGTGGGCGGAGTTTAGCTAGAAATGGTCTGGGCATAGCTAGAAATGGATTCGTCAATTATATACCTCAGTTACATCATGTCATTGCATATAGCAGGCGTTAAGATATTGCAGTAGAAATTGAAAAGGGATGTAGTATTCAGCGCCTATAGGCAAGGGGGAGAAAAGATGACACCTCCACGCCGGTCACCTCTGTAAGTACGAACTTTGTTGGGAAACTAAGTCATCAAGGATTGCGGGCTGACATCCGCATACAGAGGCAACTCTGACTATGTATAACCTTCTAACAAGAAGCTGTGCTCAACATCCTCGGACAACGCAATCTTCCCAGGAGCTTACCATAGCTACGTGGAATGTACGTGGTCTGACTGCAACATCAAAGAGGCAAACCTTAGGTGCAGACTGTGAACACTATAAAATCGATATCAGATGCATTCAAGAGGCTAAAGTAGCTAAACACTCAGAGCAGCAACTTTAGACAGGCCATAAGCTAGTACTCATAGAACAAAAACAGGCTACTTAGCATGGAATAGGCTTCGTAATCGGATCAAGGGTATTGGACGATGTCATTAGTTTTGGGTACATCAGTGATAGCGTTGCATTTAGCGACCTGGTTATACCAACGCGAAAGCGCACCACCACTAAGTGTCGCATAGTTAACGCATATGGGCCAAATACCGAAAGGGCCAAAGAGAATCCAGTATATTAGATTCCTTCCATGCAGAACTGAGCTCCGCCATTACTATCCCAGCTAGATGGCAAATGCTCGTGTGTGGCGATTTCAACTCCAAGCTGGGTAAACTCGGCATTGTTGACAAAAGTCCAGGACTTGGCTCATGCATGGGATCGTATGGAGAGAGTACACGCAACAGCAATGGAGATGCACTGGTGGCATTTCTTAGTTCCAATCGCCTATTTGCCACAAATACGGCTTTCAAACACCTATGCCGCCACCCGACAACATGGACTGGACACATTGCTGATCGCAAAGCCCCAAAAGGTTCTAAGGCTACAACAGTTGTCCTCAACTAAATCGACTTAATACTATGCAAGACAGAAGCAAACCCCTTACTCCGGAATGCTTAATCTTATGGAGGCACAGACCTCAATTCTGACCATAAGCCAGTCAATACACGCCTCCATATGAACCAGCTCTACCTAATGTATAAACGCCCTACCAGGCAAGAGGGTAGAGTCACCTATAACTTACCCAAGCTAATCAGCGACACTGTCACTCAAATGTCATACATAAAGGCCCTCGGGGAACAAATAGCTAACATCGACGTGAGCTCCGATCCAAACGAAGCCCTAACCAAATTATTGATATCTATGTAATCTTCAGCTACTAGCACCATAGGTGTTCTAAAAACAACAGAACTAGGTATACTAACGACCCTCTCGTAGTAAAACTGTCAGCAGAACATAAAGCGGTACGTCTGCGCACTTATCAAAGTGGCCAAAGTGAAGATCGCATCAAACTACGCCAGGAACGCAATAACATTCTGCGCCACATTAGCGAACGCTTAAAAGATCTTGCTATCCAACACGCAGACACCCTAGCAGATGAAATCACTGCCATGGATGACTGCCACAAAATAAAATGTTTGGGCAGCCCGAGCCCTGACAGTTGGTGACCACACACCACCACTAACTATACACAACTCTGAAGGACACTTTCTCGGGACTGACCAGCGCAAAGTCCAGGCAATTCGAGAATCGTTCAAGACACAGTTCACTGGCCACGATGATGAGCCCTTGCACCCATTCGCAGGAGACTTCAGGCCATTACTAACACCAATTAATACAGCAGAGGTTGAGAAGGAAAATAGACGTGGACCTGGACCTGATGGCATGAGCAATGAACTAATCAAATATGCAAGTGACATTATCTCAAAACCGATCACGCACACAATCAATTCAGCTTTTATACACCACCTTCCCATCGACGCTGTAGGCCAAGGCATCCTTATCGCGTTACTCAAGCCCAAGAAACCACCTGTAACCCCACTCTCCCCCACCCAGCCAATCTGCGGCCCATTGTGCTCCTTAATAGCATACGGAAAATCCTATCCAATGTTACTCTATGCCGCATACGAGACAAGATCGACGACTTCACCGGACCATGTCAGAGTGACTTCAAACGTGGATGCAGCTGCGCAGACATTGTATGGGCTCAACGCATGCTTGTGATCGGTAGTCATGTCCTAACACTGGGATTTCCACAAAACTGGCATTGCCATGTCACGAGCCTTCGACACAATTAAGCGCTCACAGATCCTAGATGTACTACGCCAGGCCAGTTGCAGTTGAAGATGAGCTACGACTAGTGAGACTACTGCTTGCAGACACCAAGCTGACAGTACGAGTCAAGGCAGTGAAGTCTGTAGAGTTTTAGACATCAATCGGCTCCCCACAGGGAGATGGTCTATCCCCTGTGCTCTTCACCTGTTACCTGACTGCTGCATTGAAATCCGTGTGGGAAAATTCCATAAGACCAAACCCCCCCCCCTCCCCGGTGTCAATACTAGGCATGCCGTTAGAGGTGGAATATGCCGACGATGTGGACTTTAGAGATGAGGAAAAGAAACCCCTTGACGAACTTCTCCCAATAGCTGCAAGCAAACAAAAAATTGAGAATCTCTTTATGAATGAATCCAAAACAGAGTTCAGCCACATATACCTATCTACAAAGCATGAAACTAAAGAAAATGACGATCCACTCCGTGGCGGCGAACCATGGAGGAAAAGTAAAATACTGGGCTCACTTCTTTGCAGTACTGCTGACATTGCTGCACGCTGCATCATGGGTAACATAGCTTTCAAGTCCTTCTGGAAGCTATGGATTCGTAGATCAAAGATGCCCTTGTTTAAAAGACTACGTTTATACAATGCAACCTGCGTATCCTTGCTGATGTATAACTGTAACAGCTCGGCAGCTCTAGACAAACTTGACGCCTACCACCGCAAATACCTACACACCATCACTGGACACCGATGGCCAGAGAGCATAATTTCCAACGATGCACTATACAAGATGTGTAATACGCCGCCGCTGTCTGTAAAAGTCGCCCAGCAAAGATGGTCCATGTTTGGCCATGTGCTAAGGATGCCAGAAGACACACTAGCACAGAGAGCCTTGGAATTCGCCCTACTCGGAGCCAGCAAATACAGAGCCAGGAGAGGACGTCATTACATAAAAATGCTAAGCGTGCTACGAGGTGACCTCAAGAAAGCAGGATTATGTACACTGAGGAAATTAAGGATTTGGCTGAGGAAAAGTCACAATGGGCAAAAGCGAAGAATGACTGATTGCAGCTATGGGTTGTTTCTACTTCTACAGCCGCAGAATACAGTAATCATACATACAGGCAAGGTCCACAAACACAATAGCCGGTGTCTTGAAGGAGACCGCGGTACTGTAAGACATGGTGTAAACACTTCCCGGTCTCTTCGATAAACGGTGTCTGGACACGAGTTTCAATTGTTTCATTGGTTCCTACACCTTAACCAAAGTGATGGTTACCATGAAGTAATGAAAGTTCAGGTAAAATTCAAGTCATTCAAGACTTGACACAGTGTGACAATACTGAGAAAATTAAAAATCTGTTTGAAGAATACATTGAGGAGCGTCTAGTCTTATGTAATCAAGACACTCTACTTGTTATTGTTGTATACCTGGGTTCTCAGCCAATTATTATAAAAATCTATACTCTTTAAGACGTGTTTTAAGACTAGAAAGTTGTCTCAAAACGCAAACTAAAACCAACATGGATACAAATGATGGAGAAACAAGACCGACTTAGCATGAAATGGCAAGAAGCAGCGGAAGCAGTCCAAGACAGAGATGATTTGTGGATAGCGCGGTGCAACATAGCTAGACAAGAAGAAGGAAGGGTAGGAGGAGAAGCGGGAGGAGGAGGAGGAGGAGGATGAGGAGGATGCGAAGGAGGCGGAAGGGGTGGGCGAGGAGAAGGATGAGGAGGAGGAGGAGGAGGAGAAGAAGAAGAATATGCGGAAGAAGAAGAAAAAGAAGAAGAAGAAGAAGAAGAAGAGGACAGATTCTCTATATATTTTTCTCTAGAAAAGAAATAAAAACGTGGTAGGATAAGCGCGGAGACATTTAATGTCACGGCAGCATTTTTCTTTAAGATAACCGCATGTTTTCACCTATCTTACTATTAGTTGGCACTCATGCGGTGGGTGAGCCATGGTAGTGGGTCATGGGACCGAGGCAATAAGCACGTGCCAGATTTGTCTCATTTTTATAAAGCGCGGGGAGTACATCTCCTAGAACGTGTATCTGTTATCGTAACAGTAATTACGGCAACATTAAGTCTGTAAACACTAGAGTTCACAAATCTCGATTTCAAAGTAACTATACAGGTAAGAACGTAAGATCACTAAGATGTTGAATATTTTGAAAATAATTGGACAGGAACATGTTGCTGACATCGACAGCAACAGATTCTAGTCACATGGATGAGTCCACTTTTAGCTATTGCTCTGCCTTTTTACGGATAAGTCCCGCCCATGCTTTGCCCGTGTTGGGATCGATCGGACCCTGAATTCCCAGTATCATGGTACCTATACAAGTAGGCTGTTGAATATTTTGAAACTAATTTGACTGAGCGGGCAACAACACCCAATCAAATTGGTTTCAACTATTCAAAGGAATGTTTAGTAAATGGATGACTTACAATTCATACACTTGACGGGCTATTAAGCGTTCACGACGGACTTAGATCAATACGTTATCCAAATTACATATTTTGATTGCGACGTTAGCCTACATATGCCGTAATCGATTATGGCGTCATATTATTGATCAACCGATCTGTTTCATCCATTGGTTTCATATTTCCCAGTAGAATGTTTACAAAAATTTTAGTGCGTATTCGAATTCAGCTTTCCACACCTTCTAGCGTTCAAAGTGCTAACCCTTTCACGATGAAATCCTGCCAAAACAAGGGTCTACAGTTATCTTGAGGAATAGTAATGTGCATGTCAAGAGAACACAATTTTGAAGATTTACCACTAGAATAACTGTCTCGATACCAGAGCCAGCCATTCCACTTGTAAAATTAAAAAAATAAATTATTCGCTTACGCTGCAAATGGACATTGAAATAAGCATATGCTTTGATAATCTTAACCAAATATAACGAATAAAGTGCTAAGAAGGATTGCTCGCGTGTCGGCACGTGGTTACTAATCGCGCGGTAACTAAACTCCTGATTAGGGATAACCAGTGAAATTCTGAGAATCCATCATCGTCTCCGTGTTTGTTTATTTGAACACAGCAAATATCTTACATCTCTCCTGACTAGCCAGGGATTGCGCCGTTGTTGACGGGTAGACAGGTCAACCAGTGTGCGTAAACAACGATAGGGTGAAAGATTTGACCCTAACTCTTTAACAGGCATATCAACGAAAAGACGGCTTCTGCCGTGGTCATGAGAACTGTCCATTTTCAGACCAAGAGAAGACTATTTTTTGAAAATTGACCACTGTAATGACTGGCTTGATAATCGAGTCAGTCATTACAGTGGTATGTTTTCAAAAATAATCTTCTCTTGGTCTGTAAATGGACATTTTCTATGAGAAAATTGAAATTTTCTTTGAAGAAATTTGAGTGTTTGGTTTAAACAAAATTTATTTTTCTGTTAAAGTGGGAATACATTAAGACGTATCTTATTAGTGTGATTCCCACTCGAGTTATGTACATTCTATTACTAACAAGAGGAGGTTACATAGGTATAAAATGTATATAAATTTACGGCATTATACAGTATATAAGTTAAGGAAATATACTGAGGTAGACATATAGAGTGGGAGGGAAAGCGTGCTTCGTGAAGAGTTGGACAAAGATAGAGTTTAGATGGTGGTAGGAAGAAGATTGAGGAGATAAAGTGGAAAGAAAAGGAGGCAGGTTTCCGCTGGCGCCTGCCAATGTACTGATTAGTAATGTTTACTAGTGTTTACATCGTGCGGTGGCCGATTATTATAGGAGCACGGGGTCATAGTTCAGTATCATAACTTATTATTGGGATTTCACTTAGTATGGCAGCTAGTTAGATCATGATGGTATGTGTGTGCAGACGGCGGGAAAGAATAGATTAAGAACGGACGTGTATTATTTGAAACGTCCAGTATCAGCAATGTTTTGGCAGAGGATTGTGGATATTTGCATATTTGTGTTCGGACCGATTCTCATTGCCAAAAAGTAATTCTTTAGCTGTAAGTGTAGTGTGAGAGACATTAATTAGTGTTAACCCGTTGTTAAATGATGTCCTTTGGTTATTGTATAATGGGCAATGGAAAATATAATGATCAGGTGATTCACTTGGAAATCCACAGGAGCACATACAGGTTTCCGATAAAAAATTGTCATTTAGGTGGCTATTTAGGCTGCTACAGCCATTACGGTGTCTAGCAAAGGCGATATTAGCAGGTCTTATGCCTGCATAATACCACCTAGGTGGAGATTGAGACGGAGACATGGCTTTCAGCTTGCGCTTGAATTCTGCAAGTGTAGCAGATGATCTGACAGGATCGGGGAGAGCGTTCCACGAGCGTACAGTTGATGGGAAGAATGACCCACGGTAAAGCTCTGTTCGACAACTTGGTGGTGCGTACATTAATTGATTACGGATATGATATGAGGTTGTTCTTTCGAGGGGTCGGAGATAGCTAGATAAAGTGTGACAGGTCATCCCGTTAATTATTTTGTATAGTAGCACAAGTTTCTGCGTTTCGCGTCCTTCAGAAAGTGTTTCCATGCCTGTTTCGATATAGAGGTCATCAGTTCTGGCGCTGCATGTGCGGCCACTTACGGCCCTTAGGGCATCCTTTTGAATGTTTTCTAGTCTTGCTACGCAGTGTTGTCGAAGGTTAACCCAGAAGGGGCTTGCATACTCTAGAAGTGGTCTAGCAAAGCTCTTGTATTTCGAGGGAGTCTCTATCAAGAATATATTTAAGACCCTTTAGTAGTGAGACTGTACGTTGGGTCCTTGCTATCACGTTTTCAACATGTTCAAGCCAGTGGCATTTATTGCTAAACGTTATACCAAGATGCTTGTGTGAGACAGATGGTTGGATATCAGATTCTTTAAAATGTATAGGGAAACCTGTTGGCTGATGGCGCAGGGATATAAATAAAGAGGTTGTTTTTGAGGAGTTAAATTCTACGAGCCAAGTTGTTGACCATTGAGATATCGCTTCAAGGTCATGGTTGATTGTTAAAATATGAGCCTCGAGGTTGGCTGATATCACGTAAAGACAGGTGTCGTCAGCAAATAGTCTCAGACTGTTTAAAATATGACCGGGTAAGTCATTGATAACGACTAGGAATAGCAAGGGCCCAAGGACCGAACCTTGTGATACATCAGCCTTTACCGAGAGGAGGGGGGGGGGAGGGGATTCAGTTCGACTTAGAACTACTTTTTCGTTTCTCATACAGAGATAATCGTTGAACCAAGCAAGGAGATTTCCTGAAATTCCATATTGTTCAAATTTATGTATCAGGCCGCGGTGCCAGACTATGTCAAATGCCTTCAAAATGTCGAAAAATAAAAACATGACTTCTTTTTGTTCATCAACAGCCTGCACTATAGCATTGTAGATATCTAATAATTGATATAGTATCGAATGCTTAAAAATACATCTTTCCATAACTTTACTAAGGCAGCTTAATAGGGAGATTGGGTGGTAGTTAGAGCATAGACTTCTATCGCCTTTCTTAAAAATTGTAGTGACGTTTGCAGTTTTCCATGGGGTGGGAAATTGGGAGACGTTGACCGAATAATTAAAGTAGTCTGCTAGAATTGGTGCTAGAATCTCTTTGCCCTCTTTCAATAACTTAGGGCTTAGATTATCAGGGCCGGTCGCTTTGGAAGTGTCTAGATTCGACAGTACGTCTAAAACATCGGTGGCGGTTATTTGTATAGTGTTTAGTGAGTGCTCAGTGTACAGGTGAAGGGGGGAGGGGGCGGGTAACTCTGCTCCAGTATCATCGATTTGGGCGATACTGGCAAAATAGCTGTTTAGGAGATCGGCTTTTTCAAGGGGTTCGTAGGCGAACGAGGAGTTGTCTACTCTTAGAGGGGGCACCTCCTCGAATTTCGAATTACTATTGTGCAAAAGGGATTTGCTTATTTCCCACCACTCTTTTGATGATTTGTTTCCCTTGTTTATTTTAGCCGCTAATTTAGTTTTATGATCCTCTTTGGCGGTTTTGACGAGAGCGTTGACGTAGGTTCGTTGCTTTTTAAAATTTACAACATCGTGATCTAAGTTAGATTTCCGCGACTTCTTAAATAGTTTCTCCCTAACTCTCATCTCGTGTTTTATTTTGTTTAACATCCAAGGTTTGTCATTTGGGGTTATCGTTACTGTTTTATTAGGGATACTATAGGTAGCTGCGTTTATAATGCTAGATGTGATTGCCTGGTACCAGACATCGACATCGTTGTTATTATCAGGGTTCCCCCAGCGCCAATTTTCTGAAAGATTTCGGAATTTAGTCCAGTCCACTTGGCTATAGCTCCAAATGTGTCTTTTGAATGATTTCCGCTTAGGGATAATAGAATTAAGAGTTACATAAGTTGGTGCGCGGTCGCTGCAGACGGGTGCAAGTATACCTTTATTCTGGACTAATTTGGGGTTACTTATAATTATTGGGTCTAGTAATGCGTTAGAGACAGGGCGCGTTGGTTCCCTTATTAGCTGGGAAAAGCCCGACAAATTTATGATATCTTTTAAATAGTGTTTAGATGGGTCAAGATAGTAACAATATTTTTATTTGGGTTTTGGTCGCGACAATTGTCTAAATTATCCGATATCAGCTGCCATTTACTAACATCAGAATTAGGTGGGCTGTCCTTGCGGTATGGGTTTTGGAAGCCTGGTAAGTTTATTGAGTTATTGTCAATACTCGATGTGAGATGGCTCTCTGTTATAGCTACAATGTTAAAGGTTAAAAGATTGGCTTCAGTTAGATGGATTTTATCCTTGAGCCCATCTACGTTAATATGGACAATAGAAAGTTCCCTATTCTGGGGGTCTGGATTTGATTCCACGTCACCAGCGATGCAAAGAAGCATGAGAATTAGAACCAAGTTAGCTGTAGTTCGGCATTGGACAAGAAAATGTATTAGATTTCGTGGAACCTTAGCAATGCCAATCAGCGCTAACATATCGGAAGGGATAAAATACCTCTTTACAGATGTAGTTGATACAGTGCTACGACAATTAAAAAGCCCTATAGCCGCATGATAACTATCTATATCATTAGCCATTGCCAAAGTTTAAGGTCCATATGCTAGTGCACATGGTCCAGTACAATGTAGGCAGACGCGGGCGAGAAGCAGTCAAGGGTCTAGTTGCAGAAAACAGGATATATGTGAAGTGTAGAGAACAGAGGAATAAGGAGAAATGGTAATAGAAAGTAATAACATTAGAGTGGTTGTAATAAACAAGATTGGCAGTTTTGAGAAGCTATGCAGTGCTGCATTAAGTCCGAGTCCGCTCCGACTCCGAGCCAGTCACGTGAAAAAGATCTGGACGCGGCGGGATGGTTAGTCTAACCAGCCCGCCACGTCCAGATTTCCCCCACATGGCTGGCCCAGAGTCAGAGCAGACCCGGACCAGTTGCATTAAAACACTTAATAAAAAATGGCGATAGAGTGGCAGAGCCAGGAGAGCTTGGTTCGGAGCTTATACTGGGATGGCTTGTACACTGGAGAGGCGACCCGCAGCCAGTCCCGTAGAGTACCTGTGGACGCTCGCCTACTCGCTGTACAGTGATAAAGGAAAGTCTGCGAAGAGCTGGGGCCTCCCCGGGTCGGCTCTCAAATGCGGACGCCACCTACAGTTGTTATCCACTACTTGGGTGGTTAAAGATGCTGTACATTCACGTGTGGCTATTACGCTTCCAATTCCACCTTAGATTAACCCCTAGCACCGTGGTGTCAATAAAGACATCTTTTGCTGCATCAATAGCATGGAATCTGGAGTACGTTTATTCGTGCGTGCATTGCTATGACATTTATCTAGCTTGCAGTGTATATTTTAATTTGTATAAAATGCAATACAGTACATATAGCTTACAGTAGTTTATTGTAGTGAATATGAGCGTGGCAGCAGCACTATTAATTGGATTTGGTAAATGAGTACGTAGTAATAAGATATAATAATAAAAAAGCTACCGATGTTTTAAAAAAAACAAGTATGTAGGGAGAGAGTATCAGTTTTTTGAAACGTGAAATGTCTTGTGATTGTTAAAGGGGGACTACCCATCAGCATATCTTCTTACAGATCAAGGGAGACTATCCACGAATTGTCCACCACCGGAATGGCGCTCTCGAAACTTGAGTGTTTACCATGCATTATAACAGTATGTGAAGTACAGTTGTCAGATTAACCCATTCAAACTCAAGATCGTTACAAAACGGATTTTGCAGTGCTGGTGAGAAATGTTCATTTGCGGATCAAGAGAAGAGTATTTTTTGACAAAGTACCACTGGAATGAATGACTCGATAGCAGAGCCGCTCATTTCAGTGATAAAATCACGAAACACTTCTGTTGGTATGAAAATTGAGACTGTCTTTGAGAAAATTGAAATTTTCTTGAACGAACTTTAGGAGTGACGGGTTAAGCTACTCATGTCATCAGCACCTACCGATAAAATACTACATGGTACTTAACATAATTAGTGCAGACGGCCAGCCAGCCAGACAGACATGCAGGCGGGCGGGGCAGGAGGCAGGCAAGCAAGCGGGCAAGCAAGCATGAATGCGTGCAGGCAAACAGGCAAACAGGCAGACAGGCAGGTAGACGTATATTAGTTGCTTGTTGCAACTAAGAATGCAAGCAATTTTACATCGTTATCCAAACCATAAGTTCTGTCAAATACTGACTCTAGAAAATATGCGCAGGAGACATCGAGGAACTATGTTGGCAATAAACCAATAATAGAGGGATCGATTTCTAGCTATGACCCGCTCATTTCTAGCTAAGCTCCACCAAACTATTTAATAGCGTGTTTGTTTAATAGCAAAGACATAATTCGTACGACGTTGTGGACTATTAAGCGTTTAACCATTTCTTGACGAGTCCGGCCAACATCAGCCTATTCAGTGGCCTTGGGGAATTTCAATTTGCAGGCCAAGAGAAGACTATTTTTAAAATTTTACCACTGGAACGACTGAAAATTTTCAAATATAGTCTTCTCTTGGCCTGCAAATGGACATTCCTCAACAACCACTGCAGAGGCTGTGTTTGGCGATTAAAATGTCAAGATGACACTAGACGGGGTTTGGCCGGCTTCGTCGTGAAAGGGTTCAATATGACGTGCCTTGCATGTGATACTGCCACACATCGGACCACCTGACTGTTGAATATTTAGAAATTAGTTGGACGGCGAGATGTGGCTGTCATAGGCTGTCCCGTTCAATATGCAATGCATTTCATCACCATGCACTCAAGTCAAATTCTCAAGGAGACCATTTGCAAAAAACCTTATGATTTTTGCACTATATGTGTATAATACATGATAAATTGATCATGACAATAGATTTTCGGAATAAATTTGGCGAGGGAAGTCTTACGCAGTTGTCTTTAACAAGCAATGCTTACCTCCCTTATACTGTTATATTGACGAAAATGAATTTAGTTTGCGGAATAACGACATTATCTCAATGCCCGATGGAGGGATCCGGTCTGACACTCAAATATTTATTTCCAGATTTCGGCTCTTATCCGGAGAAAAACCAAGGATCCAGATTGTTCAAATTCTGTCTCTATCGATAAAGGATATCTCGGAAACTACTGGTCGGATTTGGCTCAGATTTTAACACAAGAACGGATGTACACTAGTATTCCACAATTTTGATCGTAATCTGATGAAATAGGAGAAATCCTGAAAATCTAAAACCTCCGAAAAGATTTTACTTTGAACAAAAAACTGACAGGACGAGGGTTTGTACTCATCGACTGCTCTTACATTAGGGGTATCAGGTTGTTATTATGACTATTGACAATCTACACTCGTATGAGCGGTGGAATCATACCAGTCTAAGCTGTCTAATACGGACCCTGTATGAGGCCATTTGGACAGCGGTCACTAAAGATAGGCGGTCGCATATAGCTGCATATTCACACCCGAATGCTTGAAAATAAAATAGTTAAAATTGTATAGTTTTAGAGGCTTAAATTGTGTGCCTAGAGAAACGAAATAAATCCGAACATATAATGATTTCATTCCATATAAATTATTACAATTTTTTAAGTTTTGAAATTGAATTATAGATACTTAATTCAAAGTCACAACTAAAAAATTAAATTAATCCATAAGTAATGAAATCATGCGGGAGAAAGATAACACCTTCATGTCGGTCTCCTCCGTAAGTACCAACTTTGTTGGGAAACTAAGTCATCTAGGAATGTGGGCTGGCATGCGCATACAGAGGCAATTCTGATTATGTCTAACCTTCTTCAAACAAGAAACTGTGCTCGACATCCTTGGACAATGCGATCTTCCCAGGAGCTTACGATAGCTACGTGGAATGTACGTGGTCTGAGTGCAACATCAAAGAGGCACACCTTAGGTGCAGACTGTGAACACTATAACATCGACATTGCATGCATTCAAGAGGCTAAAGTAACTAAACACTCAGAGTAACAACTACAGACAGGCCATAAGCTAATGCTCATGAAACAGGCCACATACCGGGGTCTAAGCTTTGTAATCGGACCAAGTGTCTTGGACCATCTCATTAGTTTTGGATACGTCAGTGATCGCGTTGCATTCGTCGGCCTGGCTATACCTACACGAAAATACACGACCACTAAGTGTCGCATTGTCAACGCATATGGACCAACTACCGAAAAAGCCAAAGAGAATCCACCAATATTAGATTCCTTCTATGCAGAACTGAGCTCCGCCATTGCAATCCCAGTTAGATGGCAACTGTTCGTGTGTGGAGATTTCAACTCCAAGCTGAGTAAACACGGAATTGCGGACAGAAGTTCAGGCCTTGGCTTATGCATGGAATCGTATGGAGAGGCCACACACAATAGCAATGGAGATGCACTCGTGACATTCCTTAGGTTCAATGGACTATTTGACACAAATACGGCTTTCAAACACCCATACCGTTACCGGACAACATGAACCGGCCACAATGCTGATCATAAAGCCCCAAAAGGTTCTAAGGCTACAACAGTTGTCCTCAACCAAATCGACTTAATACTATGCAAGACAGAAGCAAACCCCTTACTCCGGAATGCTTAATCTCATGGAGGCACACACCTCAATTCTGACCATAAGCCAGTTATTACATGCCTTCAGATGAACGATCTCTACCTAATATATAAACACCATACCAGGCAAGAGGGTAGAGTCACCTACAGCCTCCCATGCTCATCAGCGACACTGACACTTAAATGTCATAAAAAAGGCCCTCGGGGAGCAGATAGCTATCATCGATGTCGGCTCTGATCCAAACGAAGCCCTAACTAAAAAAATGAAATCTATGGAATCATCAGCTACCAGCACCATAGGTGTTCTTAAAAACAACCAAACTAGGTATACTGACGATCCTCTAGTAGTAAAACTGTTGGCAAAGCAGAAAGGGTTACGGATGCGCATCTATCAAAGTGGCCAAAGTGAAGACCGCACCAAACTACGCTGGGAGCACAATAACATTTTGCGCCACATTAGCGAACACTTAAAAGATCTTGTTATTCAACAAGCAGACTCCCTAGCAGATGAAATCACTGCCACGGATGACTGTCACAAAATGTTGGGCAGCCCGATCCATGAGAGTTCCTGACTACACACCACCACTTACTGTACACAACTCTGAAGGACATTTTATCGGGAATGACCAGGGAAAAACGGAGGCGATTCGAGAATGGGTCAAATGAACACTTCGCTGACAACGATGATGAGCTCTTGCACCCGTTCTCAGGAGACCTCAGGCCACTACTAACACCAATTAAAACAGCAGAAGTTGAGAAGCCACTTAAAGCCTTGAAAAGTGAACGTGCATCTGGACCTGATGGCGTGAGCAATGAACTATTCGAATATGCAAGTGACATTATCTCAAAACTGATCAAACACCTAATGAATTAAGATTTTATGCACCACCTTCCCATCGACACTGAAGGCCAAGAGACCCTTATCACACTAACCAAACCCAAGGAGCCACCTGACCCACCAGTCAATCTGCGACACACTGTGCTCATGAACAGCATACATAAAATCTTCTCCAATGTTGCTCTATGCCGCATCCGAGGCAACATCGATGACTTCACCAGATTATGTCAAAGTGGCTCCAAACGTGAACGCAGCTGCGCAGACATTGTATGGGCTCAAGTCATGCTTGTGTCGGTAGTCATGTCCAAACACTGGGACTTCTACAAAATGGGCATTGACATGTCACGAGCCTTCGACACAATTACATGCTCAAAGATCTGTGATGTACTACGCCAGGCCAATTGCAATGAAGATGAGCTACGGCTAGTGAGACTACTGCATGCAGACACCAAGCTGAGACTATGAGTCAAGTCAGTGAAGTCTGTAGCATTTGACACATCAATCGGCTCCCCATAGGGAGATGTTCTATCTCCGATGCTTTTCACCTGTTACCTTGCTGCCACATTGAAAAGTGTGCGGGAAAGTTCCACAAGACCAAACCCACCCCCTCCCTGTGTTAACACTGGGTATGCCGTGAGATGGAATACGCTGACGATGTGGACTTTATAGACGAGGAAAAGAAACCCCTTGACGATCTTCTCCCAATAGCTGCAAGCAAGCTAAAAATTGAGAATCTCTTTATCAATGAATCTAAACCAGAGTTCCCCCACATATACCTATCTACGATGTATGAAACTGAAGAAAATGACGACCCACTTCGTGGCGGCGAACCATTTAGGAAAAGTAAAATCCTGTGCTCACTGAGCATTCGCAGTACTGCTGACATTCCTGCATGCTGCGTCATGGGGAACATAGCTTTCCAGTCCTTCTGGAAGCTATGGATTCGTAGCTCAAATTTGACCTTGATAAAAAGGCTACGTTTATACAATGCAACCTGCGGTATCCTTGATGCTGTATAACCGCAACAGCTTGGCAGCTCTTAAGGCTGCTCTAGACCAACTCGATGCCTGTCACCGCAAAAACCTACGCACCATCAATGGACACCGATGGCCAGACAGCATAATTTCCAACGATGCACTATAGAAGATGTGTAATACGTCGCCACTGTCTGTAAAAGTCGCCCAGCAAAGATGTTCCATGTTTGGCCATGTGCTAAGTATGTTAGTAGAGACATCAGCACAGAGAGCCTTGGAATTCGCCCTACTCGGAGCCAGCAAATACAAAGTCAGGAGAGGAAGTCATTGCATCAGCTTGCTAAGCATGCTATGAGGTGTCCTCAAGCAAGCAGTACTCGGTACACTCATATCAAGAATGGACCTGAGGAAGCTAAGGATTTCGGCTGATGACAAGACACAGTAGGCAAAAGCAACGAAGGACTGATTGCAGCTATAGGATGTTTCTACTACTACAGCCGCAGAATATAGTAATCATTTAACAATTTTATTTTCAGGCATTCTGGTGTGAATATGCACCGTTGATTGAATTTATTTGCTATGCTAAATAACATTCATGTTCAAATGCTGGCGTTAAGACTTAATACGCCAAGATGATTGACATTCCTCTGGCCCTATACGATGTAAGCAGCCTCTGCATACAGACTTCCAAGCACTGGATTTTGAGCAGGCCTGATAATGGATGTTATTGGGCCAGTATTGGGCCAATGCCATGCCGTATTGGCTCAGTATTTCCCTAGCACTAGTAGTTAATGGGCTTCGATCGGCCGAGATTTTGATTGACTTAGCCACTGGACCAGTTGTGATGTCATCAAATTTAAATATTAAGTCACGCCCTCCTTTTTTATTTATATTAAGCCACGCCCTTGCCTTTAATTTTACCATATATGGTCATACAAAGAGCCTTTACACATTCTTCCTGAGGAAACCAGAAATTGTAGGGACGAGTCTCCCCAAACCCATTTCACCACCTGAGAACCTCCACTTGAAGGCTTTACACATCCTTCCTGAGGAAGTCAGGGACCTCGCCCAGTTCCTGTGTAATAAGATCACTTTTGGACCGGAAACCCCACTTCCGGACCAGAAACTGTAGGGACGGGTGTGTGGCCAAATCAGTTTCAGCACCTGAGAACTTCCTATCCCCACCTGAAGATGTTACACATCCTTCCATCGGAAGCTAGGGATGGCACCCATTTCCTGTGTGATAAGATCACTTCCGGAGTGGAAACTCCATTTCCGTACCTGTAGGGATGGGTGTGACCCCCAACCCATTTCACCATGTGAGAGCTTCCCATCTCCACTTGAAGCTGTTACACATCCTTCCAACGGGAGCTAGGGACAGCCCCATTTCCGGTGTGATAAGATCACATACAGACTGGAAACTCCACTTCCATAGCAGATGCATACTTATATAAGTAAGAATAAATATAGATGCATGAGGCGATGCATCAGGGGCCAAGTGGCTAGCTTCCCAGTCGCTAAATGAGAACCTTATCTGAGCCAGCTCTTATGGGTGGCTTAGAGCCTAAATAGCCTCTTAGATTTGATTTAGTTGGATTAATGCTGTCAATTTTATTGAATTATGTGAGAAGGTTACAGTAGGAATCTTCTTTATCTGCCCAGTCTACCAATCATTGAATGTGGTTTTGAAAAACAAACAATCGTGTGTCAACAATGGCAGTAAAAATAATATAAATGAAATCGGCCCAGTTCTTCTTGAGAAGAGGACAATTCAATTCTCCAATTGCTTTAGTATTGGCAATTTTGGTGGGAAAATGATCCAAGATGGCCGTCAAACCATTCGTCCAACAGTGTTGAAAATGGAAAATTTGGAATCAGAAGACCCAGAAAACTATGTAAAACCAAGCTCGGCTTCAAATTTCCACAAATAAAAAAAATAAAAAATGGCCACCAATCATGCTGAAATTTGATTGGTCGATGGCGGCCAGATTTTTTTACATATGAATTTCTTTTGATCAACCTGTAAAGTGCCTCAGTCTCTAATTATATCATCCAAATTTCAGCCCGATCCGTTCAGTGGTTCTGAAGAAGAACTCGTTTTCACGAAAACTAGGTCATTCAAGATGGCCATCGAAGTTTTTTGCCAAACAAATTCCCTTGAGCAAACTTGTTTCAGCAGATACCCTAGATGATATTTCTGGAGTTTTGAATCAATCGGCTAAGTGGTTTTGGCGAAGAAGAATTTTAAATACGTTCCCTGAAATACCACAAAATCCAAAATGGCTGCCGGCCTAATAGGCCGACCAGCGTTGCTTGAACAAAATCAAATTTCTATTACCTAACCATGCTTCCTGCGCAATATAATTGAAATCCACCAAGTGGTTTCCGAGGAGAAGGCATTTTATTTTGCTTTACTATGAGGGAATTTGGCGAGAAACGAATCCAAGATGGCAGCCAAACCATCGATCGAACAAATTCGAAAATGCCAGATTTGAATTTCTTGACCCCAAAAACCTATATATGACCAATTTTGGCTTAAAATTCCCTCAAATAAAAAATTCAAGATTTCCATCAGACGGCTTGGTTTAGATTGGTCCATACGCAAATCCGTGTTTTTCAAGCTAACGACTCCTCTTGAACAAACTTTTATGAAAATGTTTGCTCTGATAAGGCTCTCTTGCCATGCAAAGCTTGAATTTCATTAGCCGTTTTTTCTTCACGCTATTCACGAACAAATAAAGCATAATAAAGAATAATTAAAAAAAATAAACAGAACGAAAACAATAGGTTGCCTGGCCCCCTAATTAGAAACATAAATATCAACAGTGAATGAGAGTATGAGTTTATGCTGATTATGCATTTTAACACTTTCTATAAAAGTTGAAACATTTTAAAAACGAATCAGTCATTTCAAAGTAAGACTCTCAAAAATAAGTTTTTAGTCATTAGGGTTGCTTTAAGAAGACATTTTACCACAGAAGATTTATGAAGCTTAAGATGTATGATCTTATGACTACCTGTCCTATAGATCCAGTATCTTCTGGTCTATACAAAAGCAGGTGGTCACAATAGACACAGGTTTACTGCATTGTACCGTCTTTTGGACTCCAACAGCAGTCAACCACAATAGACAGGTTTTACTGTATTGTAAAACGTACACTAAGTGAACAGCATGTGTTTTTAATTAGGTTCAAACTTAATAGCAGGTGGTCACAATAGACACAGGTTTACTGCATTGTACCGTCTTTTGGACTCCAACAGCAGTCAACCACAATAGACAGGTTTTACTGTATTGTAAAACGTACACTAAGTGAACAGCATGTGTTTTTAATTAGGTTCAAACTTAATAAACTGTGTGCTTGAATAATCAGTGAATCATACCCTGTACTTTTACAAGCATATTCAAATATATTGGACAAATATTTGATTTTCTTCCGATGTCAAATTCGACTTTCAACTGGAAGTGTTAGACGTATACAAATCAACGATATTGCTGGTCGGGGTGGGGGGTGGGGGGGGGGGGGGTGGGGTGGGGGTGGGGGGAGTCTGCACTCGATGCTAACTTTGCCACATTCATTCACACTCATCCATCCTGGTGATGAGGATCAAAGAGTTTCCAGTAAACCTTGAGCCTCGATTTTACAGCTCTTGGGTATAAGTTTTATATTCTGCTCCACCACCCCAGAGACAATCCTGATAAATAGTCTGGTTTAGCTTCCGGTGCCATTTGGCCAGAAGACACCCTGTCACCGCTGGATGTGGAGCCCCAGTAAAAGTGATGCTATTTTGACAAGGCCTCTGAATACATATTAACATTAGCATATTCACTCAGGTTTTCCACTAAATCTTGAGCAATCAAAGGCATTTTCCTGGCATGTTCCATGATCCTCAATAAAAGACACAAGTGTTCCTATAAGAGACACACATACAGTATTCCCAGAGAGTGTCCTAGCTTGCCTTTTATAAACATAAACTCAAAGGATATTCGATCGATGACAGATTATTTTTTAGAAACAACTGGTAATGTGATCACAACTCACATGAATGTATTCTTTTGGACAGGTGTGCTTTTATCCAGAAAGTTGAGTAACCATGTTCCATTCACCTGAACAACTTCACTAGCAATGGCACTACACTCCCGAGCATGGCTTGCAATAAGGCACCAAGGAAACTGCGACATTGCAAAACTTTTCACCTTCAAGAATGAGATAAACCTTTCTTCTTGGAAAGAAGATGTAAATGTGTCTTATATTTCTTGAATTTCCTATAAGATGAATTTGACAGTTTTACATTACCGCATACAACATTCAAAGAGGCCTCACATCAGCAGTTAATAAGATCTTTCGAGCATCCACAAATTACATCATTCCATGTCTTAGGCAATGCTTTAGATAATTATTTTAGCAGTGGTAAATGTTTTGAGAATTTGTGAGGGGCCATACCACTTTCAGCTCTACGTATTCTTAATCTGGCCCCTTTCTTCCAGAACATTTATCTATCTACTGCATACAGACGTCTGGTTTTGTAACTCTCTAAGGACTCTCCTTCCACTAGGAATGTTGTATAATACCAACATCTCACATACCCGTTAGGGATGTGTTATTTTTTGCAGTGTGGCTAAGGTGGGTGTTGTCTAAATTTCAGCACATCTCACAGCCCCATTAGATATGTGTTATATTTTTTGCAGTGTGGCTAAGGTGGGTGGGGGGGGGTTGTCCACATTTCACCTAAGCCTAATCAGAGTGTGTATGCACATATGCCTGTGTGTGTGTGTGTGTGTGTGTGTGCGTGCGTGCGTGCGTGCGTGCATGCGTGCGTGCGTGCGTGCGTGCGTGCGTGCGTGCGTGCGTGCGTGTGTATGTGCGTGTGTGCATGCATGCGTGTGTGCGTGTGCGTGTGCATGCATGCGTGTGTATGTGTATGTATGTATGTATGTATGCGAGCTCTAGTGAGTAAATAAGTAATAGATGATACATTATGAAGATGATCAGTTGTCTGTGTGTATGTGTGTCTGTGCGTGAGTGCATGCGTGCATGTGTGGTAGGGATGAGATTAGCTTTTCTCAACCTTCAGTCATCACAGTTTCAAAATATTCAAAGTTTCCACAGAGACATATTCAGTTTTTTTCAGACACATTGGTTTCTAAATATTTAACAAACATGTTTAAGACGTAATACATTTAACCAGTCATTTCAGTGGTAAATTTTCTAAAATAATCATCTCATGATATGAGGAAATTGATATTCCCAAGACCGCAGAAAACTGATAGTATTTTTGAAAAAAATATCTCTGTCGTCATTGATAAAATGGTGCTAATACAGGAAAGATTAAGTATGAAAATATGTCAACACAAAAAAGACCAGCTATTGTTTAAGATTTTATTAAATATAGACAATAAATATAATATACATAGAGTTCCTATACAGTAGAATATGTATGATATGATAAACCTATTTTAATGGAAAAATAAAATTTTTCTATTAAAACTATGACAATTTTATTCATGCAAATATTATGATAATACTATTGGGTTTTTTGGGTTTTTTAAATATTCGATATTATTTATCACAAAACTGATAAATAAGACATTTAACCTCATCCCACCAACATGTTCTACACAGACATACTAGATCCTCAGCATGATGAGCCAGGATCAGTGATCCTTTCAGAGATTGTAAAAATTCAAAGATACTGATTCTCTGAGAAGCGACTTCAATGTAAAGTGAAATGTTATCAACAATGTTAAGATAATAGTCAACACCAAGACAGGAATGTTCACGTTGACTCTCGTGACCAATCTGACAGACATTACATTCTTCCATTGCTATCTTATCTATTAAACCAGATAGGATTTCAACATAGATCATTTTTATCTTCTTTTGCACATTCAAACTAGGACAATAGTGCCAATTTAGTCCATAGCAAAGCTCTATAAATGCCATTGGATGATTACATAAGCAACAGCTTTTTGAAGTTTTTACCATTCTTAGAGTCACGCTTCCCATCACCATCTTCCTTAGCAGGTGAACCACTACATTCAGTTGAAATTAGGTCATTATACTCATATTCTAAATCACTAAAATTAGGCTTGAGATAATCAAACCATTTACATTTAGTTCCATGATGTGGAGGTGCGAAATGGTCTAACTGTTTATAATCCATTTCACTAGTCAATGGTGATGAAGGTCCTGTGTCACGTATTCCAATCAAGCATTCTAGTATCTCCCTAAGAAACAAATACTTAAATTCATGATCATTTAATCTACTACATCTTATAATCATGATATCATCATTTTCTATACTAATACTCAGAAAGTCATCCACTGTTCTAAAATAGAAGTAACTTTGCTGATATCGCTCATGTATTATACATACAATAGCAGACCACCACTCAGGTTTAAATAAATAACGTAAATACATCTGACGACCTGATCCTGGGAGTTTCCAAATAATCCAATTAGTTCCCCACATGCATTATCACCTTTTAGACTGATTCCATTTTCACCAAAATCGATTGTCTTGTAAACATTTCACTTCGTTTTCTCTTCTTCTTAGGAGGAGGTGGAGGGGTCAGCTAATCTCGATTTTATCATCTTCTTCAGTAGACTTGTTTATCAGCAAAACCTTATTCGATGACGTTTCTACGTCAGACGATATAGCACCTAATTCTAACGCAACTATAATATAAGTTACTTTATTCTTAACACATCTCAAGTCTGAAATGCTCAAATGAATACTGTTATGTGTAAGATAGTGCTCAGAGTCCAATTCTGGTTTCCAAAATCTTCGAATGTCAACACCTCACTTATAAATATTCAGGCTCCATCAACTAATATTCACATGTAATCTCCAAATGATCCCTCACAACATTCCTCCAATTAAGGTAAACGCACACTAAAGTCATGAAAGGCACTTCTACTAATATAAATGCCATGCTTAGTAGGATAACTGTCAGGATGAACTTCTCTAAAGTCTGCACATTTCTCACCATTTATCATGAATACTCTAAGATAACGATTATTAGATAATGTCAAAGTAAAAAAACAATTCTTCAGGTATTTCAACTTTTCCAGCCATGCTGAATTTGCGTTTATATACTTTTTTTTCTCTATACACAATACTCATATAACCTATAAAAGCAAATTATTCCAACTTTTATAGAAAGGGGCAAAATACATGGTCAGCATAAAGCCGGAAGTGGGTGGAGTCCTTAGCTTCCGATTGAAGGATGTGTAACAGCTTCAGGTGGGGATGGGAAGTTCTCAGGTGGTGAAATGCATTTGGACACACACCCGTCCATACAGTTTCTGGCCCGGAAGTGCGATTTCTGGTCCGGAAGTGATCTTATCACACCGGAAATAGGTGCCATCCTTAGCTCCCAATGAAAGGATGTGTAACAGCTTCAGATGGGGATGGGAAGTTCTCAGGTGGTGAAACGGGTTTGGACACACACCCATCCCTACAGTTGGGGTTTCCAGTTCAGAAGTGGAGTTTCCAGTCCAGAAGCGATCTTATCACACCAGAAATGGGCAGGGTCCATGACTTCCTCAGGAAGGACGTGTAAAGCCTTCAAGTGGAGTGGGAGGTTCTCAGGTGGTGAAACGGGTTTGGGACACCCGTTCCTACAGTTTCTGGTTTCCTCAGGAAGAATGTGTGAAAGCTCTTTGTATGACTATATATGGTAAAATAAAAGGCAAGGGGCGTGGCTTAATGTTTAAAAAAGGGGGGGGGGGTGTGTGTGGCTTAATATTTAAATTTGCTGACCTCACAACTGGTCAAGTGGCTAAGCCAATCAAAATCCCGGCCGATCGAAGCCCATTAACTACTAGCACTGGCCCAGTAACATAAAGTGTGGAAATATGAACACAAACCAAAGTGTATAATGTGATACAAACTATTCCTGTATTTTTAATCCTGTAACGCAGACCAGAGCCGACAAATTCTTTACGATATAATTCACCTTTCCAGGGTATCCATCTATAATCTGCTGTCATATGACGTCATAATCAGCTAAGCAGGGTAAATGATTCTACTAGGCCTATCTTTAACGCTTAATAGTCTGACACGTTGTGCGAATTGTATGTTTTTGCTATTCAAGAAACATGCTGTTGAATATTTTGTATTATATTATACATAGGCAGCAACAACATCCAGTCAAATTAGTTTCAAAATATTCAACAGCTTACCTTTATAGCTTTCTGGAAATATGTAGTCGGAGAGTTCAAAGATCGATCGATCCCATCACGAGCGAGGTGTGGGTGGAGCTTAGCTAGAGATGGGCCGGGCATAGCTAAAATTGCAATGGTCCCTTGGAATCTAATATACCGGGAGCTGTTACAAGATCATGTTCTCTTTATTCTTCCAGGCTCTACAATATCATAGGGAGGTAACTCTATTTACATCATATAGGCCTAGTGGCGTGGAGTAACATTTTTCAAAATTAAGATATTATGTGCATTTCTCCTTAGGCCGTGGCCTTAGAGGACTTGTATCTATCTATTCGTTTGCATTCCAAAACCGCGGTCGAATAAGCTGCTGAATGTGTTTTAGCCAGTCAGACTGGATATTACTGTTGCTTATGGCAGCAACAGATTCCATTCAGATGAATACCAAATATCATCAGTAGTATAGCTGGTAGTAGAAAAATACCACCTCCCTCCACAGACAACCAATCTTGATCCGTGGCTCCCACCGCCCTCTCAATTCCTGAGGCATAGGGTCATGGGCCACACAAATACATACAAGATACCCCGGTCCTTACTGAACCACACCCATCAGCCCAAGGGTTAAGAGCCTTGATAAAGACTTTATTAAACATGCATTATAATACATACAATTGGCTTATGCGAGTTAAGCCTTTTCGATGCTTAAGGAACTGTGTTGGAGAATATTGTGTGACACACAATGCTCAGTTTCAGAAGGCTGCTGTTGAGCCGAAGCCGTGCAGAGGATGCGGGGCAGGTATTTATACAGACTGTGGACTATGTAAATCATGCGGGCATCGTAAACAGTCCAACAGAATGAACTACAAGAAGGTCTGTGCCAGGAGAATGTTGAGTTTAGTTATGGAAGAACTTCAGCGCGCCATGGCACGCATTTAGAGACAGGCATCCACGGTGATATACACAACTGATCGCCATCAACCACATGGTCGGCCTCTCTCTATTCTCTGTAGGCTCAGACAAACACGTAGTCTCTGCCAGAGTCGCATCGGCATGATGGGACCACCCATAGGGGCTTCCATCTAGCTTGACAATGCTCACCTTGGAGGAGGCTAATGTGATTAGCATGTGAATCACGGCAGACTATGGTATGGTCACATGTTATGCAGAGAATCTGGTGGTGAGCAGGGGTCTCCAGCAGATAAGCACGGCCTACCCTCTCCGCCCCATAGACGTGGCAGACAGACTCGATCTCTTTCCATGGGTGAAAGCGGTCGTAAATGTTTCTCCGCAAGGGGTCGACACAAGGATTGTGCTGGGGCTCATCCCGGAAGTGGGCCCACTTGACATCCACTATTATGGCAGTCTCAGCGCCCTGTGCCACTGCTGTAGATGCTAGCACGAGCAGTATGATGAGAATCATGGCTATATATGAAGAGTTAAACTGAACAGAGTGAACCCCTCGAGAAATATCTGTGCCAGATCGAGCCCTGTTCCACCCGGATCGATAGTGATATTCATCCCCTCAGGGGCAGGGGCTAGCTACTTCACTCTGCTGCCGGCTAAGAAATGTAGCTCTAGGACTATATGAGTCATTTGCGTGCTAGTGAGTCTGACTCGCTGAAGTAGATTAACAGCACCCTTGACCTTGGAGACATGTGACACACCATCTACCCGTAGGGTGCCCTGCTGGAGGTTAACAGCTTCTTCTGGTCCATCGAATGGATGACGCAGCAGGAGCTTTCCACCTGTAACCCTGATCCGGTGACCCACCCTCGTCAGGGAGACAGCTTCACCTATGTAGGTGAGGAAGGATGATCCCCGATTGTAGAGCTTTCGAACTGTCCCATCATTTTTCACAACAGTGGAGAGGGGAGTACCTTCTATGTCAATGACTGTGGGAGGCATATATAGGGGCAACCATATTTGCCAGTCACACCCAGGTCCAGCACGGTATCACACTTCATTCTTCTCAAATATGAACTGCAGGTTTTTTGCCAGGGTCAATAGCAGGCCATCATGGGCCATCAGCGGGGCACTGCTCACATAGGGTTCGACCGGATGAAAGCTGAGATCGTTATTTAGGGTGTTGATGTCTGCCACCTGTGTATCCAAGAGTTCAATCAATGGCTCGAGGATGTACTTCCTCTTCGGGAAATCATACCGAAACACAATCTTGTGGCCATCTATGTTGCGACCCATGCATTCCTTCGTCACATACTTGAGGTCTGTGAGCAGCTCCACCCCATCACCACCAATGGGCTGGAGGGAGAATGCCTTTGAGCTTGCTTCGTACTGTAGGGTGAATGACTTGCCATCGCTCTCTTTTACCTTGGCAGCATCAACTGCGTACACATCTGCCAGGTCAGCAAGACCAGTCGAGTGAGCAAATATGGGTTCCATAGCACGCTATAGAAGGGGTTTAAATAGGAGATATATCCATGCCGATTGTCCGACTGCTGCTCTCCGGTGGTGAGGACGTAATCTCACCCTCTCTAGAGGGGAGACGGGTGGTACAGTACCGTGTAGAATGGGTCCTCTTTGAGGTGCCCCAGCGGGTCACAACATATATACACGTCGATGTGCTACATCAACCTCCGGGCAGTGCACACAGCAGCTCACTAGTAGAAGTTGGCCGGGATGTGATAGAGTATCTCCCAGGTGCCAACAGCAACCTATGGAAAGCTATCAGTCCTAGCCTGTTCACACCTGTAAATCACCTGTTTGACAGCCCCTCCATTAACATATATGCCAGCACGGATGGGATATTGGACGCCCATTTAGAGTTTACTCTCTTATTACTCATTGACCTGACGACAACATGATATCATACCAGCATTATCTGCCCTTGGCCGAGATGATGAAGAAAGAGGTTCGCCCCTTCATGACCCCTGCACAGATACAGGTCTTAAACGAACAAAGGCTCGCACTGCAACACGAATGAGAGCGACTACAGCGGGAGAACTGGTATCAACAGAACACGAGCCTTGCAAGGAGGCAAAGGAACAGTGAAAATTTCTGATACTGGAGGTGAGTAAGCGGGATGCAGGAGTCTTGACAGACGACAATGAGCTAGATGTCTTCACAGACGAGGATGAGCCAGGTGTCTTCCCAGACGAGGGTGAGCCAGATGTCATACAGTGGAAAGAGGAGATGGCGCAGAAGTGTAAGACCAAGAAAGCCATCCAGCGGTGGACCTACTATCTTGGGGGATAAGGTGAAGTTCCAGATGACATGTCTCAGAAAGCTACTGGCACCTGACATAGTGCTGGATGACCGCTGTCTAAGAGACGTCTGTCTCGAAACCAGTAAGCTGGCATGGTTCGCCAGACTCTCCAAAATATACCCCTGTAGGACTCATGAGCAGATTCTGCAGGTGATGCAGGTTTAATCTCCCGGTGTACTATGGCAAAATCAGAGTGGTGGAAGCAACCAGAAATATACCCCTCCATGACTGCTGACGAGGGGGTACCAGATAGATACCATCAGACAGAATCTCGTCCATGAGGCAGAAAAGTACAGCAGAACGTGCAGGCGATATAAGACATCCTACAACGTCCTCGCGCATACAACCATTGCTGCAGGTGTGATTGGAGTCAGTGCTGGGGTGGCAGCTGTGGCCACTCTCGCTACAGGGGTGGGGGCCATCGTCGCCATCCCGCTGGGTGGCGTGACACTAGCCGCCACTGTCTTAGCCACGGGCTTGGGGTGGGGCAATGGCAGCTCACAAGGACGCTGGAGAAGCATGCTAAGTACGTGGCACTGGCACATAGTATGCTACAGATTATCGACGAGTCTATCAGCAAAGCGCTCGAGGATGGCCAGGTCACCAATGAAGAGTACCACCATATATTGAAGGTCCAGGCCCTGTACCGCATGGAGAAACCTAAAGTGCGACAGCAATACCTCAAGGGCTCCCGTGGGCTGGTTGATATGGAGGAGTTAAAGAACGAGATGTTACGGCGAGGTCGCCTCGCTGGTCTCTGGAGTCGGGATGACTACAAATGGTGTGCTGTGGTAGCTTTAAGAACACCAGTATAGATGGCCTTCCCACTGAACCTCACGACAGTCATCTGGAGCCAACCGCCCCTCCTGGGTACACCCTTGACTGACCTGAGAGGTCTACTGGATGATATACCAGAGCTAACACCATTCTCAATCACAGTGGATGGATGGTCCCGAACCAGCTTCTCCGTCAACCCACGACTCCTGACCAACTGCCCCATCATCATCAAGGATGCGAAGCAAGCTCATACTTGGATGGCTGCTCGAAGCCTCTCATACCTGAACCAGCAGCTGAACTTTGTCGTGTGGTGTGCCATGGCAGGATGTGGTGTAAGTTCCACCCTGCTTCACTCCTATTCTGGTGCTCCTGAAGCAGTGCTCATCGCCAACTGTCTCAGATTCCACATGTACTTCACGGTGCGACGAATCCTCCATGAGCTGGGTGCAAGCCTCCCTGATACAAATGCCTTTGACCCACAGCTCAACAGTCATAGAGTCTCAGCGGCCAGCAGACGACAGAGAGAGTTCAGTGCTCACCCAGACTATCGGTGGCATGGTGGTGACAACAGCAGTCTAGGGGTTATGTACGGTGACCCGAGACGTGACTACTCAGTATTCCCCTATTGACCCCCCCCTGACGAGTAGGCCGTCGGAAGACAGCGACATTCTCGTTTGATCCAGACTCCGACCCTGGAGTGCTCGTGCAAAATATGCACATCACTGGCTTGCGGCAGGACTATCCAGATGTGTGGAAGTACTTTGTCCCACACACCACCTCAGACCTCACACCAGCAGGGATCGTTTGGATCAACCAGTCTCTGGAAGCACTGTGCTACTGCCTCCTTATGGCACAGACCCAGCTGCGACATTCCATAGATGGTATCAGCGGAGCAGAGGTCCAGGCCATGTTCATCAGTCTCGTTGAGGATATGATCATCGTGACAGACCCCAGTAGTCTTATTGCTAAGTTCCAGCAGGGGTTGCAGAAGGCCCGTCGCAAACTTGACGTTGCTATTTCACCACACCTATGGTTGATTCCGAGCAACATGATCGTGAACATCGAGGACCTCCAAGTCAGGGGCTAGAACAACATGATAGTCGAGGGGAGTTCCCCTGGTGTCCACTTCGGCTTCAACACTACCATCAACGCAGCTATGCATAGTATGAGCCATACAGTCATTCCGACCCTGACACTGCAGGCAGTTGACACAGCAGCTCCAGGCGCCCCGACACTGCAGCCAGTCGACACGACACTGCTTCCCGTGGTAGCCCTATGTGTGGTGTCAGGCTTAGTTATCGTGGCGCTCGGGATCAGCCGACTCCGCCACTAGCAAATCAGCTATAAGACTATCCTGACTCTCTACAGTAGCAGTGGGGACCACGGTGAGACTGAACCAGCTTCGCATGCCCTACAACTCCTATACCCGCTGCCAACATGCACATCCAATGGCTGGATGGTTCGGCAGCGCATCCTTTTTCCAGCTTGTAGTATCGCAGAGCCTTGTTCAGCTCTGAGTCCGGTGAGGCCATGGTGGTCTGCAACTGCTGGAACACATCTGACAGATACTCCCGATCCATGTAGAAACCTTTAGGTCACAGGAGCTGCTCGACGATACTCCCGCCCATGATAAGGTGTTCGAGGAAGCAGATCTTTCCCTTCCCAAATCCTAGATAAAGCTTCACAGCTGTCAGCTCCTCTGTCAGCTCAGCACTGGAGAGCTGAGCGAGCTCATCTGGTGTCTTCTTCTTGTAGTCCTTCAACTCCCTCCGGAAGACATCATAGTACTTCTCGCATAGCATGAGCCCGGACATGTTTAAGATGTCTCAATAGAGAGATGCATATTCCTGAGTACCAACCCGGCCATATGGCAGACGCAGACTGGGAAGATCTTCTTGGCTCTCTCGACAGGGGATGCACATGTTTAACTGTGTTGTATACTCAGTGCTTAAACAATGACATCAACGGTACAGATCGTGAAGCAAATGCCCGAGAGCCAGGCGAGCCTTCAGAAGGTGGAGAACCTGCTGCGAACCAAGACCCAGAAGTTACTGACCAAAACAAAACCTCTGGCAGTCCATGTCGCCAGTAACGTGGCAGAGAATGTGGCCGTGGTGAAGATGACGGGGGAAGTGAGGTTCTTCATGCCGCCACTGCAACTGTCCTCGCTACAGTGGTGAGTGGGGTGGTCAGGCACTGTCTCGGAATAACTCACGCCATCCCAAAGATCGCCCTCGGTGGGGGCCTCCTACACTGTTGCCGCCAAGATCATGGGTGAACGTGTTACACTAATGGAGGCCGTGGTTCTAGGGCTAGCAACGAGTGCAATGGCTGAGATCATCATCGCCTACGTTTAACCCCTCTGAATAGTGAGAGATGGTTCACGAGACCCCTGCAGCATATGAGGCATGGCGTGCCGGAGGGCGGTGTGTACTCCATAGTCGAGCACATGGAATGAGGATTGCCAATGCCCGGGAATGGTGGACTGCCCACAAGGTGTGCCCCTGCAGAAAGGGCCAGTACCCTGGGCACTGCTACCTATTCCCATGGCCGACTGTGCGGTCCTCCTATGCCCAACTATTTCACTGGGGGTATGACTAGTAGGTTTAAGCCGTCTGCATATGACTATGACTCTGCCACTCACAGACCTAGAAAGCAAAGAGCTAGGCAATCTTGCTCACTTGGGTGAGGCACGCCTCGGTTCAGAGGGCACTGTTGCCCCTATCTCCTTCTTAGACTTCGATGAGAATGGAGACCCACGGGAGATCCAAGGTACCATCCCAGCCCAAGATCTCATCAGGATCACTGATATGGTAGGACACTCGGCCATTAACAAGGCCAAGACTGTATACAAGGGGATGGGCATCAAGGAGAGGGCGACAATGCAGGTATGCTCAGAGTCGATGAGGCTGAGTCCTATGCACAGGACCTGGGGACCACGGCGCACATTCATCCAGGATGGAGAGAAGCTCAAGATAGGAACCCTCAGAATGAACAGTATCACTGTCGACAGCCAAACAGGTGCAGGTGCTATCGACAGCCTCCGCTATCAGAGGTGAAGAAGACAGGATTCTTTAATTTGGACCCTAAGTAAGCCCACAGGATAGTCATGGCTTCCCGTGTATCATACAGATACTGGATGTACTAGACACTGTGGTTGCTGACACTGCCCCTCTATGCTATCTTCTCAGCTGCTGCTGGGATTTCATGCTTGATGCCTCCATCGCATCCTTCGTATCCGCCGGAGGTGCAGGATTCCCCGCTCTGCAGGTGAAAGACCTGATGCAGGGGGTACTGCCGTTGAGTCTCCCAGATATGGACCAGGCTACCGCCGACCAAGTGCTAACCATCGTCCGCACGCATGTCTGTACCATTTGACAGTAGGCTAATGCTGGCCATGTGGTGCTGATCATTGCCCCATCAGGACACGGGAAAAACATTTTGCTGCTGGCTCTCCTGGCCGAACCTCTACTCTCTCAATACATCCTTCTGGTGACTGACTCCGCTGCTGAGGTGGTTGACAGTAATGATCAATGGTACAATGGCCCAGTCACCAAGACGCAGAACTCGCAAGCACTGATGGAGAAGCTGCTGGCAGCCTGACTGACAGAACCACTTGTTCTAGTTATCGATGACCCTGCAATGGACTAGAAGACAGTCACCTACCTCAGCAACATAACCAGGCACATCCGCCACACAAAGATAACTTCATCCTCTTTCAGAAGTACACCTGCGAGATCTCACCAGACATCCGCCACAATGCCCAGTTGCTATACTTGAGCTCCAAGTGTGGATGTGCCCTGCTCGAGACGATATACGACACCCTAACCCTCAAGGAGACCAAAGGGGACTTTATCGCAGGTGTACAGAGGGCAGCTGAGCTGTACCGCTTCATCTTCAGCAACAAGGAGAGACAGGTGAGCTGTCACACTTCAAGCCATCTCTGGAAAAGGCACAGACCTTCACCTACAAGCTGAATCCAGCCAGGAAACTAGCCTGCTCTATGCGTCATCGCTGACAGACTGTCGCAGCTGCCGCTACTTTTTTCATTCATCAGAAGGCTGCGCGGTCGCCGCTACTTTGTCCGCGGTCTCTGCTACTTCATCAGATGCTTGAGGTACTTCGTCAGAAGCTTGAGGAACTTCGTCAGAAGCTTGAGGAACTTCGTCAGTTTCATCAGAATTCTGTGGCTTAAACTCTACCCACTGCGGGTCAGAGTCTAGGGCTCTCTTCTTCTCGAACTTCTCACAGAAGATCCACTTTGTTCATGCGCGACGAGCATCTGTCTTGTGAGCGGATTTGATGAGCTAGTCCTGGTGGTTATCTGGGAATTTCAGAAATGCTTCCAGATCACTGGTCAATCTCCTGTGCCATTCTTCGTTGAAGATGTGCTCAACAGCCTCATTGCGGCCAACAGTGAACCGCTCCTGATTACCTACTGCATGACCGGTGTCATGGCTCTCCACTACAGCGGCACTGACCTCCCTGAAGAGGTTATTTGCTCCAGATTGGAGGCTATCCAGCATACCTCGCTCTTCCTGGCTATGGAGGCTAAATACGGCAGCCCATTTCCCGACCATTAGTAGATCTTTGGGGTCGACCCTTGCCTTTTGGAGAGCTAGAATAACAGGACTGTTGGTTTGGGCCACAGGAGGTAGGTCGTGTGTCCTGCCCTGGGGGCTGTCAAACTTCCGGTAGAGTATCCGAGTCAGGAGTTCTTTTGTACTACGAGCTGGTGCTCCTTCCTATATGGTGGCCAGTCTCTCCGCATCAGACGGATGTGTGACCTTGGCTCTCTCATGGATAATGTTGATGTCACGAAGCAGTCCTCAGACCCTGTCACAGTTGGACAGTGCATGTCGTGGCTGTCATGCTGACTGTCGTGTCGACTTGTCCTGCTGCCTATAGACAATCTGCTGGAGAACTTTACCAAACATGGGAACCGATTAACCCTTCTATATACCCAGACCTTAAACATGCTGCAGTATGTGCAACATCCAGATGGGGTCATTGAACCTGCGACATCGCACCGTACTGATCCTCGGAAGGACTACCTGATGGTCATTTGACCCAGTATACACGGTGAGAACCCACTGTTCACTGGCGGGAAGTACACTGACTTTGCAATCTTGGTACAGATCCACGAGATCAAGAGAATGTCACTCGAGTTCAAGCTTCAGAGCACAATAGAACAGACGGTAGAGCTCCCGCAGGTTCTGAACAGGTGGGAGATCGTGCAGAGCAGCAGCACCGTGGACACCACATATGTGAACGATGAGTACAGAGTCCTAGGTCCACTGGCTCATGGTCCAACCTTCTATGCGAAGGGAAAGGGGTACTACGCTGTGGGGTGCAATGAGGGGTTCACAGAATTCGAACTACGGGCAGGTGTCGAGAAGCCCGTGGCAGTTCCACTCTTAACCCTACTCGAGAACACACATGTGACTCTGGCTGCCATGCAGGATAGGATGTTCCTCCGGGTGTACACTGAGCAGCTCGCAGATACGACGATGAATGCTCCAAGACTTCATGTCTGGCATGACGATAATGACCAGGAGCTGAAGCAAGCAGGTTCCAAACAGCGGATCATGCATGTAGAGCGAGAACACCAGCAAGTCCAAGCAGCTAACCAATGGGTAGAGCTGTCATTGCATCGTGGTACATCGTACTGTGTCATTGTTGCGGTCCTGGTTCAGAAGGGAGGAGCCATTCAGCAGGTGGATAAGCTAGACGACTTCAAGCTTGTGGTTGCTGGGGCCAATGTTCTTGGTAAGGTACGCGAGCTGGCTGATTGCCAACTCTACAGACAGAAAACTAAGTCATATGCACTTCTGCGCCTAACCAGTGGAAGCGACGACCTCCAGTCGGCACTCGAGGGTCATCACCACCTTGGGGGCAGGGACATCCGACCTAATCAGGGCAACCGGCTCAGCTTCAACATCGGAACCCTCATAGCTGGGACTCGATCATTAGGTGTGGCGGTTCTTTACTTTGGCTATGCTAAGGTATGCATGTCAAACACATCAGGTATTCAGCTTGAGCCTGTATAGTTGAGCGTTGGCTCAGATACAGCCTCATAGTACCCATCGAGACTCTCATCTGCCTCTTTGAGGTTCTGGTTGGCCTGAGCTCGTAGTTGTTATTGGTGTGCCTCCCTCTGGCGCATATGCTCGAGTGCTTTGCTGTACTCAAACTTCTCCTTAGACAGCTTCTCCATCGCCTGGTTATGATGCTCACGTTCGACATCTGCTGCCTTCTTGTCGGCGAAGCTGAGTCCCCAGTTCGCTAAGGCAAACACGACCGCATTCAGGATTGCGGAGGCCATGCTATAGACTATAGTTTAAAGCTACTGTGTAGGTGCAGTGGGGACCACGGCGACACGATGTATAAACCAGAGGCTGATCTAGTCGAGGATATAGATGACGAGGACTATGAGGAGGACTATGATGAGGAGGATGATGCAGACGACTACGATGTAGCGGAGACCGCGGGTGAGTATGATGCAGAGACCGCGCCTGAATCCCACAAGCTAGTACACAGAGCGAAAGGAATCTATCGCACTTACATAAAAGGTTCTATAGGTCCGCTAGCAGCAGTTGGTGCTCTGAGCACAATGAAGGCTGGCGAGATGGTCTGCAAGATCGCCAACAATGCTCTCCATGGGGCGGAGAAGATTTCTGAAGCCATACCAGCCATCGCCTCAGGAGTAGATACGTTCTTCGGAGTCGCAGGCCCTTGGCTACCATACGTTGCCATGGCGCTCGCGGCCGCCTGGGCCACCAAACATGTAAGCCATACTATATAAGAATGGCGTCTCTATATGACCTGATCAAGGCCCTTAACATCCAAGGGTTGGTCGATAAACTATTGTTCAGTGAGGATCCAGCAGAGATTAGACGCCAGTGTATGGAGGTGTTTGAGGAGGTCTTCAGTGATGGTCAAATGAATGACGGCCATCTGTTCGTCTGTTTAGAGTTCACCCAGGCCGTGCGTGACAGGACGGGAGTGGACGTCAGTGATGAAATCCGGGAGTTTATCAACCGTCTTTCTTGAGGAACTCTACTATCATCCTGGTGGATATTACCATGAGCCCCCTCAACTACTCGAGGCTGCACGTCACAAGGGCCACAACTTCACATTGGAGACCGTTAGCCAGTGGCTCAGCCGCCAGGGGATGTGGCAGATAGACACACCTCGTCCATGGCACATCAGGCATGTCCATTTCGAGGACACTGTCCTGAACAGAGTTCACCAGGCAGATGTTCTATTCCTTCCACATGACTCGGTTGGTTGTAAGACCTACATGTATGCCCTCACCATCGTCACTATCGGCATTACCGATCACAGACAAGTCAGCTGGACAGGTGGCCCAGGCATATTCCAGGGTGTCTACGAGGCTTCGGAAAATCTCCTCCAGTGGCTGGAATTGTTGCAGGTGGATGAGGGTAAGGAGTTCAGAGGGGAGACTGCAGCCCTCATGCGGAAACACGGTGTGGCAGTTAGGCGAGGCGAGGTAGGGCATCACCATGCCCAGGCTATCGTTGAGTGGTGGAATCGGACACTGGCAGAGAGAGTGTTCCCACACCAATACGCCCAGGGAATGGCTGCGCCGAGTGAACGTTCTAGAGTATGGGTGAGATGGCTGCCTGCTGTGGCGGAGAGATCCAATGCCGAGGTTACTAGGCTAATCGGGAAGAAGCTGGTAGAGGCTATCAGACACTCTGCTAGTCACAGCTCTAGAAGAGCGAGCAAGGGAGTGGAGTGCCTACCCCCTGATGCTCTGGTTCGGTACCTGTATGAGCCTGGCGAGCTGGAACGTGGTCGACGGCGTGCAACAGATCCTAACTGGTCGATAGATGTTCACAGGCTTGACAGGTATGTGGAGGCGGAGGGGTGGTCTACACTGTACTAACTGGCATGCCAGCACGGAGTGCCTAGGCGACCATTTGTCGTAGAAGAGCTTCACCTAGGGTGCTAACATGATGTATGAATCCAATCTGGCAGCATATGGCACTTATCATTGTAAGCAGAGAGTCCGAGTTTTTCCTGTGCATACGTCACCCTGGTTACGCATGCTTAGGTCTCGATTGGTGGCTCTGTCCACCCCACCATGGAGGGCGCTGTAGAACCTCTGCCAGGAGATGTCATTCTGCCATTTAGACATTCACTTGGTCGAGCATTTCACTTGCAAGTTTCCGCTTTTCCAGTGGTCTGTATTCTCCATGTAGTAGCACTTGGAGCAGAGAGCAATACCACGGGTGCCTTCGAACTCGAGCTTGAACAACCCTGGAGTGTGGTTAGACCATTTGTCCCATGCCAATCAGTCCCGCTCATACTCCGTTCGCATCTCTGGGCATATCACCTCATCGAGGTTGGAGCCTGCTATGGCGATACAGGCAAAATTGCTGTCCATCTGCAGGTACTCGAAGCTGTCACGAGCTATGTAGCGGTCGAGGAAGTCATAGTAGAACTCCAGGATTCGCAGCTTCGCCAGCTTGTATACTGCTATACCCACCTGGAAGGGGCGACGAATTGTGATTTTAGCCTTACAGTTCTACAATTCGTGCGCATCACCGATCTCCTCTAGGTCCTCGAACCATGCACTATGCAAGGCTCTGTCTACTGCTCATTCATTCTTAGTGAAGCTCGTGTTGGTATGGCGTTCTAATGCCTCAATCAGTTTCCCATATGCACTGCTGCCGAGGAGTTTGAAGAGATCAGCCAACAAGGCTTTACTTATGTCACCATCCCCAGTACGACGTGCCTCAGTAACATAGTCTACACACCATTCAAAAGGTTTCTGTGAGGTGTAGTCTATAGTGCGATAGATAGCAGTAATCTCTAACCCATGGGCAAGGTACCACTTGAGAGTTGGTGCATACAATACCCTCTTCTTACTTGAGAGTGCACCAACGAGCTTGCTAGTTGTAGACTTTTGTCGACCTGTTTTATCAAGGAATGCAAGCATCTCCGAAGGTATAGCCTCTTCTGGGATCTCACGATTATAGAAGATGGAAGACATCTCCTCGAACTTTGGCCATAACACTTTAGGTACCTCAATGTCGCCCTCAGCAAACCCAAACCAACGATCCGCTAGCAGATCCTGCTTAAAGCGTTCAATATCACTGCTTACATGCCCACCCCACCGTCGTACACATTTTTTAACACACGGCATTGCCTGGGCCATGGTTGACAAACACAGGGCATTTGCATCATAACCAAGGAGACGTTGACATACTCGCTTACCTTGGCGAATTCGCGTAACCCCAGACTCATGATATCTTGTGAACACAATGCTCGGACCCCCAACAGCAGCACCCTTTAACATCTCATATGCTTCCTTGCCTGGAGAATAAAGGCTAATATCCAGCTCATGTTCAGCAGTACCATGAAGTAAGTACTGAAGCGACACACCAGGAAGTGACACCGCATCCTTCAGAATGTCAATACCTCGTTCTGTATAGAATTCTCGCATCTTCTCTAAGGCTTCAATGAATGGGCTAACATCCAAGTTGTTGTAATATCGCAACCAGTCAGCAAACATCTTCATCTGCAGATCTCTGATGGTCTGCTTACAAGCTTTCCACTCTGACAACTCAAGAAGGTAACCCCTTTGAGGTCGGACCACCACGCAGGATAATCAGGTCCAGGATAGTCAAGCTTCTCAGGTGAGTCGAACCAGTTATAAGGTAACCAGCTCTTATGTTGTGCGCAACCATAGGCTTTGATCCATTTCTCATAAGAAACCCCTGGGCCGAGGTAGTTGATTACATCGAGAAACCTCAGTTCAGGCGTAATGAGGAACTTTGTATGGCTAGCCTTCTTGGCGACTTTCACCATTCCTTTAGACGAAGTAGTAAGTTCATCCACGAAGTACTTCTTGATGAGGTTCATGTCGTACTGCCCAGAGTTGAACCCAAGCACAGGCACCTGGTCACACCACTCATTGATAAGTCGCTGCTGTCGTTTTGGTAACTTGTCCAAGTCTGCGGGTAGATACTGTGACTGAACACTTGCACAGATCGTAGAGGCTCGTAGTTTGATCTCCTACATGAACTCTGAGATCAGCACTTTGGAGTTAGCATTGCAGAGGCGAGTTGGCGAGCTCACGCTACCGTCTAAGGAGCAGCACACTGACACCGAGATTGGCATGTGGGCACTCTCGATCATGAGACTCTCTGTAGGGTGGGTCTTGATCCCATCTAGAAGGACTTCAAAGTGATAGACAATAAAGTGTGGGTATTGTACTGTCTGCACAGGGGTGTGGACGCTTGGACTGCATTTTATACAGCACTCCCACTGTACCACAAGCGTGCATCCAGATGCTCTCAGTTTCTCCTCTCTCGCGACTGTCTTCCGGTATCTTTGATCAGCATCCTCGCCTCGCTGGTGTTGTGAACATCCATGCACGTGACAGCCATGAAACTGGTATACTGTGTTGGTTGTCGGATCATAGCCATCTACGGGAGCCCTCTCGATCCAATGCTCACCACCGTGACCACAATTTGCGTGGTGTATGTGAATTCCATGGTTTCTCGACTCATTCAATCCAACGACTAGCTGCGGAACTGGCCGGTTGGTATGGATAGAAGGCCTTCTCATATGGTGACTGCGGTGCCACTACCTTCTCACCAGGGCAATCAATGGTTGTTTCCCCTCCCCCCCGCCCTCTGTGCAGCAGTCAGCATGGCGATGGAGACTACATGCTTGGGTGAACTGCTGTTGAGAGTGCCCACAGTTGAAAGTCTGGTCCAGCTTGGAAATGTCCTTAATGAAGAAGACGTGGTGGTCATATACTCCACTGGTCATGACGCTCGGATAGAGAGCAGGTTTCCTGGTCAGATACCAGATGCCCTCTTCAGTGGGCTCATAAATACGAAACTCTGGCTTCGCAAATAACTCTACCTTGTCAAGCTGGTCTAGGGACGTCTTTGGTACGTCAGCTACAGGCCTGTTCAGGCCATAGAACTGTTTAACAAGCTCTCGTGCAGGATCTGTACTTCTATCAGCTCTTGCATCCTGCTGGGCTGCTAGACATCTCCAGAGGCACACGTTACCTGTGTAGGTATCGAGTGCCACCATTCCCTTCTTCCATCGGAGCCAGACCGGGAGGGGGCCTGTCCCTAGCAGAGGATGGCGGTCGATGACAACCTTTACCTCAATGTTGATTGATCTGACGAAGATGCACGCGGTATTGGGCCAATCAATATTGTCTGGGTCGAGGCGGGCTTGCTCTCTGCCCTCCACCCAAGTATGGGTCTCTCCTAGTGTATTCATCTAGGGACTTCCTGGAGCATTCTTGTGAAGAGCATTACCCTGCCATCCTCGATGTGGCGGATTCGATAGGTGTGGGTATACCGAAGGGAGAATGCGTTCTGAACAGTCCACAGCTTCTCCATGATCCGACGTGTAATGTCTCCTTCTAGCCCTCTGAAGAATGTCCAGCATTCTGTTTGCCGTCCTCTCTCCTCTGTCTCCCTCTCACCGAGACGCCCGTTGAGAATCTGCTGACCTTCTCGCCTCATACTCCGGGCTAGGGTTTCAGATCTTGGTCACCTCATTAATCGTCTTCTGATTCGGTGTAGAAGAGGTAGGCATTCTTGTGGATGGCTTGCCATCCGAGTTACTACAGCTTTGGCCCGTAAGCTGACATTCGTCTCCTCATACAACTGACGACTCACACAGAGCAGCTGTGCTTTCTTGTGAGTGTTCCATGGATCCTCAGGGGTGAGCGCCGGAAACTTCTCTGTCTGTTTTGCTCGGGAGAGCTGCTTTAGCCATTCCTCAGCAAGGGTGTTACAGTACGTGGCGATCAGTACCTGTGGGTGGTGTATATCCCTGTGGATGCCTGTCTCTAAATGCGTGGCATGGCGCGTTTAAGTTCTTCCATAACTAAACTGAACTTTCTCCTGGCACCGACCTTCTTGTAGTTCATTCTGTTGGAATGTTTACGACCCCCCCCCCCCGCATGATTTAGATAGTCCACAGTCTGTATAAATACCTGCTCTGCATCCTCTGCACGGCTTCGGCTCAACAGCAGCCTTCTGAAACTAAGCATTGTGTGTCGCACAATATTCTCCAACACAGTTCCTTAAGCATCGAAAAGGTTTACCTCGCATAAGCCATTTGCATGTATTAAAATGCATGTTTGATAAAGTCTATATCAAGGCTCTTAAACCTTGGGCTGATGGGTGTGGTTCAGTAAGGCCTGGGTATCTTGTATGTATTTGTGTGGCCCATGTCCCTATGCCTCAGGAATTGAGAGGGCGGTGGGAGCCGCGGATCACGGAACGGTTGCCAGTGGAGGGAGGTGGTATTTTACTACTACCGGATATACTACTTCATCTACTACGTATAGCACCATAAGAAAGCAGGTTACTGGGTCGGTAATGTGCCAATAGCCGACCAGTAAATCCGTTACCATTGTAGGCATATTGGCTTGGAGTTTAAACCATTCCGGCCGATTTAATTAAAATAACTCGCTGAGGTCCAATATCCGGTGCGATGAATTAACACGCATATTGACAGAAAGTTTGGTCCGACTTGGTCGTTCCTAACCGGACGCCAATCTCTGAAGATTCTGAAATTGTATTCGAATATCTACGTC
The DNA here is from genome assembly GCA_034401795.1 of Chaetoderma sp. LZ-2023a. Lineage (NCBI taxonomy): Eukaryota > Metazoa > Mollusca > Caudofoveata > Chaetodermatida > Chaetodermatidae > Chaetoderma > Chaetoderma sp. LZ-2023a. The sequence continues at coordinate 40,986,223 of CM067365.1, forward strand.
ATAAACCTTAATTTGGATATTTTATCTTATATATCCAGGGCTGTGTTATGGAGAGTTGTGCAAAAATAGATTAAAGCGACGCCGGACGTTCTCAGAAATCTGGTATCGACGTTTATTAACACTTTGTATTATTTGTTGCGGTTGTTCTGTATTTCAATAATATTAGTTTATTCTGAGACTAATTAAAAGGCAATAATCGGTGCTAATATTCGATACTGTTCCACTAAGCATAAAAGGTGTTTTATAAAAAAATAAAATAAGTGAAAGTGAGGTGCAGTGTGGCTTTGTTGTGTTGATTATGCCATCATCATACACGTCACGTAGTTGATTATGACGTCATGATTGATGGATAAATTGGAATCCTCCATTCGAAGAGAAAGTGTTGCAGCAACAGCTCCCAGTCTAATTAGTTTCAAAATATGCAACAGAATATTCCTTACATCAAAAAGAATTTGTTGTTTCTGGTGAGTGAGGCTTAAAGGGTTATACTAAATGGACCTTTCCAGTTTTAGCTATGCCCCGCCCATTTCTATCTAAGCTCCACCCACACCTCGTCCGTGTTGGGATGGTTCGATCTCTGAACTCCATGACTATCAATTTCCAGAAAACTATAGAGGTAAGCTGATAAAAATTTTGAAACTGATTTGACTGGGCGCTGTTGCTGCGTATGGCAGCAAAAGCGTCCAGTCAAATTAGTTTCAAATTATTGAATATAATATTTATTAAATGGTAAAAACATACAATTCGTACAAGGTGTTGGACTATTAAGCGTTAAAGACGGACTATATCGAATCTTTCATGACGTAATGATTATGACGTCATATTATACGTCACATAGGTCATTATGACGTCATATGATGTCAGATGGTCGATGGATAAAGTGGAAAGGTGAATTAGTCACGCATCTGTCTTAGTTTTTCGCCATCATCTCGCCTCCCATGACGATTTATCTAAAAACAAAGTAGCCGTCCAATAGGCACGTCATCTTCATAACATATAATACATTTTCTATAGTGTCTGATTTGCACCGAAACGCAATCTGTCTGAAGTGGTCAGACGCATTTGAATAAGCCCTAAAGCAGTTATTTGAGCTAGATTTGATGGCGCGTTGACGACCCATTATATCCCGGTTTACGTGATCAGGCAATCAGTTCAACGCGTTGTAGGACGTGTACTAATACCTATGGGTTGTATGACAGAGTACAATATATCTGATCGGATCGCAAGTAGTCTAATCTTCCTTTTTATGGGATTCTATGGTAGAGTACCGGTACTGTGATTAGCAGATGAATAATAAATGGTTCATTACACCATATTTGTAATCTTTTTACGACATAGTTTTGGGAATCGTTTTCATACCTACGCATCTGATCTGCGGAATTATTTTGGTTTGCTCGTATTACTGTGACCCACCATGCGCTGAGAATAATAATTGGCTATTTTTTTTATCGTATAGAGTTACCGTTCAAGAGGAAGGAAGGGAAGTTAAAAGTGGATGTGGTAGGGAATGGACCTTTCCGATTTTAGCTATGCACTGCCCATCTCTAGCTAAGCTCCACACACACCTCGCGCGTCTTGGGATCGATCGATCTCTGAACACCCTGCCTATCAATTTTCAAAAATACTACACAGGTAAGCTGTTGAATACTTTGACACTCATTTGACTGGCTGCTTTTGCTGCCTAAGGCATCACCAGCGCAGTCAAATTGGTTTCAAAATATTCAACAGCATGTTTATTAAATATCAAAGAATATAATTTATTATAAGACATACAATTTATACGACGTGTCGGACTCGTTTTTTATTTGATGGCAGTCTATATTGAACCCTTTGTGACGTAATGATTGTGACGTCGTCATCAACGCGCTGAGCTGATTATGACGTCATACGAGGTCAGATGATGGCTGAATACTCTGGAAAGGTGAATTAGGTTCACTAATCCATCGTTGATAGAATAATATAATCACAGCTAGCTAAGGCAATACATATCAGTCAGCAGTGCTTTAACAAGTCTTTTGAGGTAAAAGCATAATAATGGAGGAATTCGTTCTGCCACTCAAGTAAATGACGTCATAATCAATTATGTTACATCTACCTTGACGTGACAGCGATAATTGGCAGACAATATTTCACCAAGAAGCTGAAATAATCGGCCAGGTGTACGAATGTCTTTGATGAATTTACTATTTAATAAAGCATCTGTTGAATATTCTGACACTAATTTGACTGGATGCTGTTGCTTCCATAGCAAAAGAGGCAAAAGCTTACCTGTATAGATACCTTGGTTTCGAACTAAATAAATGAATGGCAACACGGACTAAGCATGGGAGGAGCTTAGCTAAAAGGAAGGGGACATAACCCATATGCTTTAAGAGAGGGGGTTGATATAGCCTTTGTTTCAACGCCTTAATCCTACAGACTAGCCATCCCAAATTCTTTATGATGCTATGGATATTCTGCTGAATGTTTTGAAACTAATCTAACTGGGAGCTGTTGCTATCTATGGCGGCATGATGTTGCAATCCAATCAGTTTCTAAATACTCAGCAGTTTGAACGGAGAGTTGAATTTGACACACCTTAATAACAACAGTTAAATCGTTAAAGAAATTTCACTTTGCGTTGCAGAAAATACATTGCCTATGACAATTGACTCATTACAATTTTTCTTATTTTGTTCAATATACAGGTGTGTAATAAATAGGTTATTTAAGCTTTCCTAGTACAATATGGGTTGTTTTATTGTACTCGTCTTAGTAGGGCAGATATGTGAAAAGATGTTCCATTCTAGCAGAAAGCATGACATTTGGCATATAGGTGGTTTAAGGTATCCTGATCATAATTAGATGCGGTGCCACGTGATTCTACCAAGGGAACCCATTCAAAATGGCGAATTCAAAATGGTCGCCCTCCCAGCGGCAAATTCACATTACTCAAGCTCTAGACGGAGTAGAGAGATGGGATTAATGTCAAATTAGGGGTTTCATGGGTCAATCGTTATAATTCTGCTCACTACAATACTCTAAATATGTAAATATCAATCCTTCCATAGCAACCACCTGTGTTTGATGTCAAAAGACGGTGGCTATTTAAGATGTGTTATCTAAAAGATCCATCTCTTGAGAACAAAAGCAATATAGCATCTAGAAATAGTTAATGTCGAACCAAGTAATGGTCGTTATAGATACGTTCAATTATCCTATTAGAGTATGCAAGGCTATACATGATGCTGTTGATTGTTGAATCATTATTCACAGACGTCACACGCCCTGTGCACCGCATGGGCACAACTGTGTACACGGTAAGTTGGATTCATAGCATTTGCATCTGTAAGTGCAATTACTTTTGCAAGCACATTTCACGAGTTCCCAGCATGCCTTAGATGCGTATGCAAGCAAACTCCATTGCGGTGACCAAGTGTCTCCATCTCTGACCCAACCCCAGTCAGCTGGCGATGGCGTTTTTGCATTTGCAAGGAGTGATTGACCCCAATTTGGTGTGTTGCAGCAGAGCTGCACTGGTCGGAGGACTGTTTTCTAGCTGCCTGTTGCCAAAAGCGAAAAGCCGTTTTCGTGCCTCATTAACCTTTGACAATGGTGATGTGCGTTTGTACAGTAGTACGACAAACCTCTCCAGCGTTTCCATGTCATTGTCACAGAGACGGCGGGGCATCAGACAGTCCCCTAAATAGTGACTTGAATAGATCTGAAGTCTTCTAAACTTCCCATGCTGTCTTCTTGCCAGTCCCACAAAATTCAGACACAGTGTCACACCCAGAGAAAGCATGCATAAATAGCAGTCCTTGTGACGCTTCTGCACCCAAAACTGTTGCAATGGCATGCGCTGATACATAGCAGAAGGTCTTCCCATGGCCAAATGCGACCCAGAGATCACACCCATGAAGAACATTTGCTGTCCGTATGGCTAGGACTATGACGTCTGTATCTGTAGCATGAATCATTATTGTTCGATAACCTTGGTGATATGCATGGAAGGCGTGGAGCAACATTCTACCATCTGCTTTATCTTGCATGCATGGCGCGAGTTGTGAGACGTCATGCTCTGGCCTCACCAGCACGTTTTCCTCACATGTTGTGACGATTATCTTTCCTTCTAGTAGCTCGAATGACTCCAATGTATGTGCGAGAAAGGTGAAGAGGTCTGTTTTGTTTGCATCAACTCGTAGGAAAGTTTTCTAATTTTGAGGGAGTCTTGTACTCGATGCAACACGAATAGCTTCACCATGTCCCCGTAATTCTCTAGCGTGTGTCTGCAAGCTTCCCACCTTATACACGTCCCATACAACATTCACACTTTTAACCGTCTGTAGTTGTCTAGCAATGTGTGGGAAGAAGACGTGCTCTGCAAAATCTCCAAATGTGTTCACAACCACGTTTGATTTCTTGGGATCTAGATTATACATCATAGCTGCTCCGTCAATTATCTTCACTTCAACCTCTGGACAATCAGCTGCACGAGCTACTAATGCTTCCAAACATCCCATTAGATCTGATTTGCTGCCTTGGTGCATTGCATTGCTCTCAGCAAGTGATGGGGGCCATGGATGATTATCATGCTCAAAGAATGAATCAAGGTCTCCGTCTCTGGATTGGCAGGAAATGTACAGTCTAGAGAATAACTGTACATCTCTCTTCATTGCAACAAGCTTCTTGCTGGTTCTGGTACTCTTCCTCTGTTTTGATTTGAACAAAGCCAAATTGTTCTTTTGGATTGGGTCATATACCGATTTTGATGATACAGATAGTCGATCTGTGACGAATGTGTGGTACTGTCTGATGCCTAGTTCTTATGCTGTTCGGATCGCATTCACTACAGACTGTTTTGTGTACCGAAAACTTGTTTCTAAAATGTTCCGCCCGGAACATGTGTGTACAAACGTTTAGCAATAATACTACAAATTTACAAATGTTACAACAACAACAACGACGACGACGACGACGACGACGACGACGACGACGACGACGACGACGACCACCACAACAACAACAACAACAACAACAACAACAACAACAACAACAACAACAATAATAATAATAATAATAATATGTTTTTCAGCATGTTTATCTATTTAGAGTATTGTAATGGGTAAATTCATAACCAGTGACCCAAAAAACCCTTAATTTGACATCAATTCCAGATTTTCCGCTGGGAAGGCGGCCATTTTGAACGCGTTCCCTTGGTAGAATCACGTGGCACCGCATCTAATTATGTTCAGCATACCGTAAACCACCTATATGCCAAATTTCATGCTTTCTGCCAGAATGGAATATCTTAACTCAAATTTGTTACATATCCGCCCCACTATCTACATCCATGGCTCAAATACAACTAGGTGTGAGCTGCCAATAAAACCAACTGAACTGAGCGAACGAACGAACGAACGAACGAACGAACGATTGTACCCTTTAACCCTCGAATTTATTCAAGAACATTAAAATTTTCTCGTGGAAAATGTTAATTTTCAGACCCCGAGAAAACTATTTTTGAAAATTTAACACTGGAATGACTGACTCGGTTATCGAGATTGTCATTCCAGTGGTAAATTTTCAAAAAATAGTTTTCTTTTGGCCTACAAATGGACTTTTCTGAAGCGTTGATATACTCTTCAGTCGGGCCACTGTTTTAGCTGTTGAGCTCAACATTGTCATACGCCGTCGGGAACCTACAGACACACATCAACCCAAGTTAGGAAAAGATCGCTCCATTAGAGTTACTGAAAAATACCTCGAATATGTCTATTTTGACAAAAATGTTGCTGAAAGCCACAAAATTGGGATACATGTTCCGGACCACATGAACAAGCTTCCACCCAAGTTTCAATTGCACGAACAGAACCAGAGTTATTGAAGAATGCAAACTGTTGCTAAAACTCTTGTTGTTGGGTTCTAGACACCAAGACTGCCATATCTGCCCGGGACTGCACGGGCCTACTTAGAAAGAGGCCAAGAGAAGACTGGTTTTCAAATTTTACCGCTGGAATGTCATTTCAGTGGTAATTTTCAAAAATATCAAAAATCTTATTAGGAGAATTAGTAGAAGCAGAGTTATTAAAAATGCCTTAAGAACAACAAGAAGAAGTACAAGTAGCACTCCATGCTCGCACATACCGTGTCCTTACGTCTAGCTATGCGGGTAAAATCTATATTGTACTCGGAAATGTTAAATAATATGGTACGAGTGCACTTTAGGGACCAGACTAAGTTGACTCAGTGATTGGACGTATTATAGGCGATGGTTATTTCAGCTTTCAATTCTAAAAAACAATACAAGTTATTTCACTTTTCACAATTTTTAATGACATAAAGTTACAGTAAATTTACAGATGATAAAATATACATACGATAAATATACAAGTGATAAATATATACAGTTGATAAAATATACATACGAATATACAGATGAATAAGCGAAAATATAAAACGAATTATGTGCAAAATAAAAACAATAACAATTTGATTAATATAATATAAATGTACAAATGTTTTCAAGTGGGATCCAGTGACCTGTAAAGTTAATCGATATACATGGAGAATGATGTGACTGAGGAATTACGTGAAACTGATATTAGAGCAATTATTTAAATAAATTTGAAAACGATCTAAGTGCTACTGAACCCCTAACAGGTTGGGTGTAAAGATAGGTAATGGATTTTTACAGCGGGTAAGGTTCGGAGATATTAATTTTCAATGTGTGGGCTGGTGTGTGGGTATAATTTAAATAGGGTTAAATAATTTTTTTAAACTGGCTCAATGGATGAATAAAATATAATTTAGTCAAACTCGTCGGCTGCTAGAAATCTGAGATAATTAGAAGCTAAGCTATCCAAACCTTGGTTGAACTATTTCGAAGAAAAAAGCTCACAAGAACAATAAGAAATAAAAAATCTATTGGCTTCGCAGACAGATTGAAACATGCATATTGCGATAGCAAACATTCCATGTCTTTCGGTGGTTTGGAAAAATTACATCAGCCCTTTAATGGGACATTATCTATACCATTAATACGTTCCTGGTTAGCCGACCAGTATCACATTAGCCGCAGTTGCCTCCCCCTTGACCTAAGTAAATTGTCTCCTACTCACACACTAAATATTCTACATGTTCTTGTAAAATGCCCTAAAGAAGATACACTGTAATTATCAAATGTTCCATATGAGGATATCTTTTAATTCTAAATTTAGAATAACACCCTCTTATTATGTATGCTATTTTATTAGAAACATCGTTTCCCCTTTCTTTAATTATTCGAGCCTACCTTAGCTTTTCGATCTCAGCTTAACAGTGGTACACATACCTGAATAAAAGGATGCTTCTAACCAACCGCATCTTATCTGTGTCATCTGACGCAATAACAAACATCTTCAAAATAATCAGTAATTTATCCAAGCTTTTATCAACTCTATTGAAGTGTTAGCGTGTCAATATCCACCAGCTGTCTTAATTACTCATTTAATGAGTGAATTTGGTCAAGAAAATCAGATTGACATTTCCTTATTAAATGCCCATTTGCAGTAGATGGGAAAGCTATATTTGGAGATATTATACCACTGTGGTAACATTTCACAAATGGTCTTCTCTTGAACCTCACATAGACATTCCACACGCCCCTGCAGATCCCAGCAGATGCCAATTTTAGCCGCCTTCGTCATGCATGGGTTAAATATATTGCAGCTGATTGCATTGCTGAGCAATTCAGATCAGGTGGGCTCCAAGTTGAATGAAAATAATCATAGGTTCGTGTTTAGCCTGCAATCCTTTTAAGAAAGACAAATATATGCAGATAGCATACAGTCAAATGTTATGTAAGGCGGATACCCGTTTTAGGACCACACACAGTGTTTTATTCAGCCTGGTGGTCCAAAGACTACCCATCTTACATAACCACAGACTTGTGATGCTCCAAACGCACCTTTCATATGCAAACCAACTTGATTAAGAGTGGAATTCATTTCTAGTTATACCATGCCCACTTCTAGTTAAGCTTGGCCCACTTTTTAAGCTAGTCAGAATCGATTGATATACTTTGAACACTGAATTCCCAGAATTCTAATTTCAAGGTATCTATATAAGTACGCTGTTGAATATTAATATTAATTATACACGGTTTAGGGAGGCTGTGATCTAGAATGTTATTAAGGCATGAGGTTTATGGAGGATAAGATCCAGAAGGTTAAGAAGGCCTGGAGGTACTGCGGATATAAAGATACGGGAGAATTATGAGACCCGGAGATGTTACAGATATAAGATTCAGGAAGATATAGGAGACCCACATGATTAATAGTTGCAGAGGTTCTGACAGAGGGAGGATCTGGAGGAATTGTTAGCTCCAGAGATTACATAGATTAATAAATTGGAGGTTACTGATCCTGGGGGGTTTACGGAGACAATGATCCGGGAAGATTATCAGACCTGCAGGTTGAAAGCAAAACAAAGGAATGAGAGATACGGGGACTCGATAGAGATGCTTGAATTTAAAATAAGACTTTTGATGGCTGAGGAAGTAAGCGTTGTAATGGAGGGTGAGCGTAGCTCATCCCTAGCGATTAGTGATGTTAGTAAACCCGGTCTGCTATTACAGAATATACTGAAGGTCGAGACATCAGCCCACAGAAGCAAAGTTAATAAACTCAGTTCAGCTATTCCAACGGGTCAAATCAAGAAATCTATGTAGAGTTGTGAGCATGTTGATTTATGTATTATCACCACAGGGGCCCAGCAAGGTCTGCCCTATGCACCAACAGCAGAGCTAAATCGCAGCAAAGTAAACAGTTGGTAACTCCACTACAGGACCTCAAACCAAAACGTGGAGATGGGGCAAGCAGCTCAGAAACCAGAAAATGTGTGATACAAAAAGAAGTGGTTTAGAAAGTTATGTGTGTTTTATGGAGGAACTGTAGGTAAACCGAAAACCTACAGATTGTGTTTTGTGTAAGTGGAGAAACTACAACCCAGCTTGCTACGCCAGAGTTGGACGTCTCAACATGTGTATGGCTCGTTCTCAGGGTGTAGTGCAGACGAAGCTACGTTATCTGAAAGGTCTAGTTTGCTAAGTGGTTAGCCAAGGTTTAAAAGTTTTAAACTCTAAGATATCCTATTTACGTCCGATTATAACCTAGCCAGGTATTTAATTCAAATTTCTACATCTAATTCCTAATATGGGAACTGCTTAAAGCTCTAGTTTGCCAAGGGTTTAAACATGGTTTAAAAGTTTTAAACCCTAAGTTATCCTACCCTCCTACCATCCTACGAACATATTTTAGCCACGCTTTTAATTCCACTTTTGCAGCTAATTCCTAAATCGGAAGTGATGCTAATAAGTGCTCGTGGCACGGAGGTAGTGAACGCATCATGGCAGATGCCAATCCTGCATTAGCCCAAGCGATTCCTGAACAGATCAAACCATTATGGCAGGAAGGTCCTATTTATAATGTTAGTAGAGAAGATGTGTGGTCTGAAAACTAACAGAGAGAAAATGAGGGCAACCGCCTTGAAGAACGTTCGCTGAAAAATGTCTAAGCTAACTGAGGATACTTGAGAAATTTATAAGGTCCTTAAATCCGTCTGTGTGGTCTAATGGGAAGAAAGGTGCTGTCTTGTTATTTTTGTCTTTAAAACGTTGTACTGTTTGATTTGAGTCCTTACCCTGAACGAGATGTCTGCTGGAAAGGTCACAATATAACAAGATTAAGTTATATAAGAATGATACACGGACTACTTCATTAGACGGTTATGCCCGGAGGCAAAGATGATAAGTAAAATAAAAACATGATTGGAGCTCACTTGGGGCATTATACAATGTAGAGGTAAAATAACCAAATGCTATATTAATTATGAGTTATTCTGAATGTTTTCTATTCTGAATATATAAAATACTAGGAAAAGCAATATATGACTACTCAGATACACTGACACTAAAAATAAAGGCCCTCAGGGAGCAGATAGATAACATCGACGTCAGATCTGATCCAAAGGAAGCCGTAACCAAAATACTGAAATCTATGGAATCATCAACTACTTGCACCATAGGTGTTCTAAAAACAACAGAACTAGGTATACTGACGACCTTCTCGTGGTAAAACTGTCAGCAGAACAGAAAGCATTGCAACTGCATATCTATCAAAGTGGCCAAAGTGAAGATCGCACCAAACTACACCAGGAACTTAATAACATTCTGCGCCACATTAGCGAACGCTTAAAAGAGCTTGCTATCCAACAAGCAGACTCCTTAGCAGATGAAATCACTGCCACGGATGACTGCTGCAAAATATTTCGGGCAGCCCGAGCCCTGAGAGCTACTGACTACACACCGCCACTCACTGTACACAACTCTGAAGGACACTTTCTCGTGACTGACCAGGGCAAAGCCGAGGCAATTCGAGAATGGTTCAAGGAACAGTTCACTGACCACAATGATGAGCCCTTGCACCCATTCTCAGAAGACCCCAGGCCATTACTAACACCAATTAATAAAGCAGAAGTTAAGAGGGCACTTAAACCCTGAAAATGGACGTGCATCTGGACATGATGGCATGAGAAATGAACTATGGAGGTGACATTATCTATAAACCGATCACACACCTAATCAATTCAGCTTTTTATGCACCACCTTCTCATTGACGCTGAAGGCCAAGGCACCCTTACCGCGCTACCCATACCCAAGAAACCCACATGGTACCCAACCAATCTGCAGCCCATTGTGCTCCTTAACAGCATACGAAAAATCCTATCCAATGTTAATCTATGTCGCGTCCAAGACAAGATCGATGACCACCAGATCATGTCAAAGTGGCTTCAAACATAGATGCAGCTGTGCAGCATTCTATGGGCACACCACGTGCTTGTGTCGGTAGTCATGTCCAAACACTGGGATTTCCACAAAATGGGCATTGACATGTCACGAGCCTTCGACACAAATACGCACTCAAAGATCCTAGATGCACTACGCCAGGCCAGCTGAAATGAAGATGAGCTACGACTTGTGAGAATACTGCTTGCAAACACCAAGCTAAGCGTATGAGTCAAGTCAGTGAAGTCTGTAGAGTTTGAGACATCAATCGGCTCCCCAAAAGGGAGATGGTCTATCCCCTGTGCTTTTCACCTGTTACCTGGCTGCTGCATTTAAATCAGTGTGGGAAAGTTCCACAAAGATTCCCTTGATAAAAAGACTACGTATCCTTGATGATGTGTAACTATAACAGCTGGGCAGCTTCAAAGGCGGCTCCAGACAAACTCGACGTAAGTTATTGTTGATACGAAGAGCTAAAACAATGTATACTACTACTTGAATTATTGATATCCATACCACTTATGAAACGTGTGGTCAAGTGGTATGATTATTCTTGTTTAATTTTCAAACAACTCTGAAGAATTCACCAGATATAATTATTTTATTATTTTATTATAAATGTTTTCTTTATTGGCATTGGATGTTTGTGTAAAGTCTCAGTAAATGTCCTCAGTAAATGCAAAAGTTTAGTTTGTGTTCACCTGCCTCATTTCTCTCGACTGGATGAAACTATTGTCTGATTGGTGGTGTTCTGAAGAAGAGGGAAGCTTAACCATCACACCCCCCCCCCCCCATATATATGTACAATACACATCTGCAATAATAATAATGCATCCGTAATTGTTGATGCGGATGGTGCAGTTGTGTATAATAATAATAATAATAATAATAATAATAATAATAATAATAATAATAATAATAATAATAATAATAATAATAATGCACCAAGAAATGTTGTTACAAATTAGGCCGTATTGTTGTATATGGCAATAATAATAATAATAATAATAATAATAATAATAATAATAAAAATGCACCAAGAAATGTTGATACAAATTAGGCCATATTGTTATATATGACAATAATAATAATAATAATAATAATAATAATAATAATAATAATAATAATAATAATAATAATAATATTGTAAACAAGATATGCATGTGTTTTTGCCATTCCCATGTGTGTGTGCGTGTGTGTGTGTGTGTGTGTGTGTGTGTGTGTGTGTGTGTGTGTGCGTGCGCGTGCATGTGTGTGTGCGTGCGTGCGTGCGTGTGTGTTAATTGTCTATTGTCTTAAATGTATACATGTAAATATTATATTATCTTCACCCATGATCCAACTATCACTGAATTATATGTTTATTATATGTTAAATGTAAGGGGTCCACCGCTGTATAGGCTCAGCCTTTGGTGGACTGCCTGCTGTGTAAATGTAAAATCTATGTGTTATATGAAAATAAATAATTTTGAATCTTGAATCTTGAATACTAATTGGTAAAGCAAACATAAACTCAGGACAATTTTTTGACATTTTTCATCCCTGCAGTTAAAACACATCTATGTGCAAATTCTAAAATAACTATTCAAACCTAGGTGCAGTACACAATTGAGACAAGCTTTCTGTCAAAGAGTTATATATCACTGGAATATGATACTGGATCATGTAGTCAATGCAAAACCCACAAACAATTTTAAGAAGCAATTAGATCAGTTCTTGGGGGGATGAATGGATATATAAATAGGCCTAAGGGTTATCATCATCCATCAAATGTACCTGTAACTGTAACCTTTATTGATAAGAAACTTATATTGCAAATCATAAAATGGATATTTATATATTAACCCATAACCGTGTTCAGTTATTTTGAAGTTCTACAAGTAGAAATAGATTCATTCTATACTGATGCGACTCACCATTTCCTGTTTCCAGTAATACATTCGATTTGCACATTCTCTGCATATCTACAACCCTGCTTTTCCTCCATATGTCCACTTGATGTGATTTTGTATTAACAACTTCTAATTACTATTCGTAATTACTATTCATGATTAAGCATTCTCTTAGTGTTGTTAATCATGTTGAGATAGCTGTAAAAGTGTGTGAGTAAATTTCCGTGGTTGAATTGCTGCATGCTAAATCTTTAACAGTGCATTTCTCAGAGTTAGGAACTGAAATAAACATCTTCTCTAACTCCTTGGATTTCGAGGAAAGTTATCATTTCTCCATGACACTGAATACCATGTGGTCAACACAGAGTGAAGGCACTCAGAGCACTCGGATCATGGCCTCTGATATAACAGCGAATCTGAATACTTTGGGCATGAATGCATGCCCGGCCATGCTGGAAATTTACTGTTTCATCAGACCATTATACAGCCAACATGTTGGTAGCCAACATAACTTCCAACCCAAGACCAGCAAGGGAAGTGGATCCATCATCCTCAGATGATGGCCCCCACTCCCAAAGGTGACAGTGACAGATGTGAACAGGGGCTGCCCACGAATTGTTTGCATGCATATTTACTAGAAAATGCATTGCACAAAGCCACACATGCAGAGCCACATCTTAAAACTAAAACCCCTACTGAAACTCACCAGCCTGCTTTATTCACATCCAAGTTCACGCCATAAAAATATAGATGAAACCTAGCATTCCATTTGCGTGGATGCAGAGGTGGAGGCAGACACAAATGCACCATAATTGTTTAATAATTCATTAATATGTGGGATTCCATACATGTGGAAGTGGGTGCGGAATGGCACATGGCTTTGGAACCAATTATTGTCTTGATCACTTCATAAAGTGATCGGTTAACGCAACTTTCTGCCACCTATAGGCGAAATCCAACTAATGATGTCAATGAAAAGGGCTCCCGGAGTTCCTGGTTCAGAATCATGTGAGATTGACAGATATACACTAATATAGACAAGTCACATTAGATGTGATAGTTAGCTGTTAGATTAATTGACATAAGATATAGTTGTTATCCTTGTGATAGCATATTTTGGACTATATCCAAGAAAAGGCATCAGCAATGACATTCCCTACCTGATAACACTACTACATTGGGTCAACGTTGGTATTTGATTGGCCTGGCCACCTTTGGCTATTGAGCATGGGGCCAAAGTTGCTAATTGGTTTGGACCATCGATGTTTGCAATGAAGCATTGGGAAATGTTGGCATAACAGTGGCCAAATTACAGTTAGGTTACAGTCGTTGGGCCAATGTTAGCCCAACACCTTATAGCCAATGTATATTATACATGCTGTATGCATGCATCGGGCCAATGTTGGCATAACAGTGGCAAGATTACAGTTGGGTTGCAGTTGTTGGGCCAACGTTTGCTCAAAAACATATAGCCAATGTATATTATAATTGCTATATGCATAGGGTTTAGCCAAAATTAGCATAATTGTAGCGAAATTACTGTTGGGTTATAGGTGTTGTGCCAATGCAGGTCTAACAACTTATACCCAATGCATATTATAAATAACATGGACATGTTAGGGATTTTGTTTAACACATTTCGAGATATTATGTTCATGCATGCATTCTCATAGCTTTTCTTGTAGCTGTCCTGACTTGATTTCTTAATTTACAGTATTCAATATATATGTCTTTACTCTCAGTTTCTATATATTTTCTCTAGAGACGTTTCTTTTTATTAATCTTACTTCTGATTGTTTTATCGAGTGTGTATTTGTTTCGCTTACTTTTAATTTTTTAAATAGGAATGAATTTCTCTTCAACTTCGTGATATTTTGAAAGTATTGTTTGCCAAAGATCATTAACATCATTGAACCTTCCCATAAGGTTGCTCCAGTCTATGTTCAAATATGCAATAATAGCTTTATAATCTGCTTTATCATAGCAATATCGCAATTTTGTGTTTGGACTGCTGATCAGGTCGAGATGGATTGTAACTTGTATTATAGAATGATCACTCTTACCGAGTGGGGCATTAACAACTATGTCATCCACTAGTTCAGGATAACTTTTAAATAGTAGATCTAATATTGAGGGCTTAGCTGAGCCCCGTCCTCTAGTGGGAGTTGTTATCAATTGCTGTAGGAAGCAATCTCTTATTGTCTCAATAAAGTGATAAGTAAAATCTAAATTAGTAGCGCTGGTATATGTAGCTAGTGACCAATTGATATGCGGCATGTTAAAGTCACCCAGTATAAGTGTGCATCTGTTATCAGAATTTAATGTCTGTAGTACATGGCAATGTTGTATGTTGTTCAAACTATCTGAATGTGGGCTTCTATAAAATACACCGATCCTTAGAGATTCCTTTTCCACAGTTATATCACAGACGAGACATTCTACAAATTCATTGTTGGTGGTTATCAGGCTATAGGATATAGATTTCCTTATGAATAAAAGAATACCTCTCCCGTGTTTGTCAGCAATATTAGATTCTTCAATGTTGTATCCTTTTATGTTGTAATCAGCTAGTGTTCGATGAACTTTATAGTTCTTTGGTTTTACCTCAGTAATAGCTATGATATGTGATGGGTTGTCTTGGATTAAGTGTTTGAGTTCAATAATCTTGTCTTACGTGAAGACATCTGCATTAGTATATAAACTGTGACATCACTATCATGTTTGAAATTGGCATGTGTTGGGCTAGACGTTTTCTTTGATGATATATTTGGTCTACATGTGTCACTTAGGGGCATGTTATGGTTTTTAGTTTTGTTCTTTACGTTTATAAGACGTTTATAAGACGCTTAATACCTTAAATTAAGTTTTATTAAAAATAAAACAAATGAGCTTATTGTTTATTAAGCCTTATTGTTTATTAAGCAGTGCTATATCTTAAAGCAACGGTGTGGTATACATAGTATCCTCCTACTAAATATTTCTATGCTTTTATATAATTACAAAATTTCTTGTTAGAAACCATCTTAAGAAATTGGCAATCTCGTATAAATAAAGGCAATCCATCCTAAAATTAATTGACTAAATATTTTGCCCATAAAAAAAATAAAATTTTCACCCTAATATTTCATAAATATTTGTACCATATGTTGGGCCAACATAGGCTGTCAATGTTGCACCAATGTTGCTTTTATGCATTGGCCCCAATATGTAGCTCGGGCCAGCCTAGTCTTGCTATCTGTGCTCTTGTAACACACACCCACACCCACCATCATCCGAATTAGGAAATGGCCATTGCGATTCTAACTTATATGTGGTATAGACTCACCACCGGTGATTGCACTTTGTTTACTTTTTTATGTAAGCTGTATGCTGATAAAATAAGATTGGAATGGTGGAGCTTGAACATGGTTGGTGGGTTGTTGTCCTTTGCGTTGCCACGCATCCGCGACAGTGTCTACGTCCATGTCTGTGCACATGGAATCCTAACTTAAGCATCTCAAATCTTTCAGCCAGTCCAAAGACTTTTTAACTTGTTTATCATTTATTATATTTATGTTTGTTTCTACCAGGAACACCTTTTACTGCTACAGGTTCGTAAACTGAAATTGATATGTAGCGCTCCACTTCTTGTGACAATAAAACATGGCATATGTCCTGAAAGACCTCATCATCTCAGAACCATTCTTTATCATGCATCTCGCCCTCTCTTTTCCATCTCTCCCACTCTCAGTCTCCCCCTCTCTCTCTCTCTCTCACTCTCAGTCTCTCTCTCTCTTTCTCTCTCTCTCTCGGTCCCCCTCTCTTTCACTCACTCTCCCTCTTCTCTCTCTCTCTCTCTCGCTCTCTCTTTCTCTCTCTCTCTCTCTCTCTCTTTCTCTCTCCCAGCTTAATTGCTAAAGCTAGTGTGAGCTCTTGGCAATGACGAAGCGTCACTATTACCTTACACACTTATCCATTAACTATACATGTTTTACATTACATTTATTTGTATTGTTTTTAGTTCAACAACAGACAGCTTGTCCTTTTGTAAGATACAACCCGCTATGAAAGTGTACGGTCTTTGTGAATTGCGTGATGTGTCTTTAAGCGATATGGTGGAAATATTTTTTACAGCTCAATACAGATGACTATACCGGACTCACTGAATGATTGATTGACTGACTAGCTGACTATAATAATGTAGCTCACGGGGTAGTGTTGGGCCATTCTGGTGTCTGGTGTCGACTCGCCACACCGCAAGTGCATGACGAATGATGATGCTGGTTAGCTTCCAGTCTCGGGGTGACGGATCCTGTATGATACTGCCCTATGGCTAACAAAGACTGGCCCCTAAGGCCGGTCGAACTCAATCGTTCTGGTGGGGCCGTGCGACCATCGTCGCGAACATTAAACACTACAGTCTCATCCCAAGAGCTTGTGTCACCAGTATGCCTGTCCATAGCAATTCTGTGATCTATGGACTTACAAGATTTGATTTGGTGACCTAATTAACATAAGTCTATAGAATATTTTTACCTAAACAGACCATCACGCATGCTAGATAAATATAATAAGCATACGAAAATACAAGACATAGAGACAGCCTGATGAACTTCTAAACGTGGGGCTCCCGGCGGTACCACGCAGTCTTGTAGGTCCGCAGAGGGATCCCCGTAAGGGAGGCTCCCGTACACGAGATAACTAATTAACCTAATATAAGCTTTTATACCTCTAAGCTGAAAGGAAAGAAAATTATCTTTTGTAGTGTTGGAAAATCATGTGCCTCACGCAGGCACTACTGATAGTGCTAGTTTGGGTGAGGAGTATTACCCTTGCGCGGGCCGTCATTACTGAATCCTTGTGAGAGGCATGTGCCTCGCGTGGGCCTCTGTCACGGGAAAATGTCGTCATTGCTTAAAGCGGGAGAAGAGTTTTGGCCGAAAAGACCCCACTCTAATATTCAACCAAAATGCTGTAAAGAAAAGACCATACCTAGTGAAATTATGACTAAAAGATTGCGTGCTGTTTTACGTGAAGACGGGACGAGCGATTCCCGAAGGATTCCCACGTCACCGTCTTATGTAATTCTCAATATGTTGAATTAGTAGTTGGCACTTTTATTTATGCGGGCCTTCTTCTATGCCTAGCCTAATATTTAATTTTTAGAGACAAGAACTATTTTAGGTCACAAGTGGCTGGCATCTACCTAGCTTTTTAGATACGGCTGTCATTGAGAATGGCTCCCCTAAGACATCAATACTGAAGACAGCGTGCATACATGTTACTTTGCAAAACCTCCGAACTGGGTAAGAATCCGGACATCTCGCTCCATAACCACATAAAACGTCACAGGACATTGGTTACTTTCCACAAAAGCATTTCTAGGTAACTGATCTATCGTTATGGTGGGGGTAAGAGAGACAAATACCCACCGTGAATGTCCTTCCCGTGAGAGCGTGGCAGATCTTAATATCATGCCCAGACATTCTTACGGAATTCGGTGGGGATGCGCATCTCGCCCATCACCAGGTCCTATGGAACTAACTTTTTAACCTGGCGTTAGGTTTAAACACAAGTTGCCCAGTTATGTACTGCGGTGCGGGAGGATTGTTCAGCACATTAAAGAAAATAACAATTAAGGTATGTTTTAGCAGTGCTTTCCTACATTGGTATAGGTAACTAACTACTGAGTATCCGAAGATACGCGGGGAATGTGTGTCACACCACACCCTGGCCATTACCACTCGGAAATCCCAATAGTTTCCCAGGATCGGATCAGTCCATGGTGCGGATAGGGACATCCAAACAATTGAGAAGCCGTAAGGCTTAGTGGTACATGAAGAGAGACACTAACTTAGAAACATGAGGCCCTTTAGGTATGTTGGCCAATCTTACACAACCTTGCGGGGGTGCGGGGCTAAATTATCGCAACTACCAGAAAAGAGGTGTACACTACGCGTCTCTTAGCGAAGAGATTGTCTCTAATCATATTAAACCTATCATATCGAGCTGAATAGAAAAGGGTTTTTAGTCGGTAACATGCCGGGCTAAACAGAGTTATATTACGGACAGCGACCTCAGTGAAAAATTGTTGGTGGCGGGAGAAAGTGCTGCGTATGTAAATGTTGCTGTATGGTGTTTCCTACGTGCACTGCAGTCCTATATTTTTCTACAAATAAACAAAACATATAAACTGATGGCCACTTGCCAGATATAAACTAACCAGAACAATCAATACAATGTGAAATGATCAGAATAATAAATATAGTACAGGTTGAGGTTAGAAAAAACACCTTACAGAAAATAAGAATAACCATAATCAGATACAGAAATTATAACTGGTGGTCTTAAGACCGTTACGGTGCCTTTTAGTGATCGGGACCGTTTATACAGATACGATATAATTATCAAAGATGTAATTAACGGGATAATTAAAATGTCAAGTATAGTTTCTTGAATAATCGGTAGCCATTCTTAAGCCTGGGCTATCGTGTTACTGAAATTGATACATCACCCTTGGTTTGACGTGAGTTGATGCGTTCCCTGGAAGCTGGAAAGTTCCCGGATGCCAGTTTCCGCAAACAGGAATACCGCAAGCAGCCCATGACGGGAGCGGATCGAACTCAGGACTGTAATCACAATATAGATTGTCTAACGAGTAGTCAGTAAGAGATACAATAACATTACTGCTATGACGAAAGTTCCAGTACACCGAGGCTATGGATGGAAGGTGCCAACAACCCGATCATAAGCGGGAGTTGTTGAATGCGGATGAAGATACATAACTAAGCTTAACGGTGCGGGGTACGTCAGCCAGCTCTGAAGACATACCAGGCAAAGTTTACTTTGCTGCGGTCAAAAAGTTTAGATAAACTTGCATGACATCAGTGCGGGGACGGCTGAATAACCACTTTTTGGCATGGCCAGCAGATCCTGCGACACCCACCAAAGAACATCGCTGCCTCTACATCTGTAGAATCACATTTTTAGGCCGGAAAAGGCCTCACCGCAAGGTCGTGTTCCGAGTTAGTTCTTGATGTATTCGTGAACAATATTCAAAAGTTCCAAAATTACTCCCGCACAAACGGGAGATGCAAAATTGATTTAGTGCAGTGGGTTGGGTTGCTGCTGGCTACGGGAGAGAAACCTTCGAGACCGAAGTCATCTGCTTAATGACTGTCTTGTTATTGTAGCTGACGCAGTTCCAACCTATTCGGCCCCTGGCCGAGGATGCTCTCGAGTTCTGGATTTCGTCACCATTTATTATACTTGTGACGTCATAGGCGCAGGCTCCAACCAATCATCGGTCGAGCAACAACCAATCAGCGCGTAGCTAATAATAACTCAGTCGAATGTTCCAGAACATTCTAGAAGTTCTGCGTACACGTGGTTATGACGTCACGGCAATAACTTGAAGCTAATCAAAAGGGGTTTTCCGTGGATAACTCAGCCATTTCTTAACCGATTTTGAAATGGTTTACAGATTTGGAAAGCCCGTCGAATTCTGGTCTTGATTCACGCCAGATTCCGCGGGAACAATTAATTAAAAAGGATTACATTGTACCTTCTCGGTACACTAAAAGCGTCATCCTATCTTGGTCGTAAAATATGCGCTCTGTCAAAAAGAATATTAAGC